>OW240914.1:318171209-318827247 GCA_933207985.1 Pelobates cultripes
TGAACAGCAGCTACACTTTCCCTCTTACTAAGCATGCAGCTTGAGAATGAATCTAAAATGGATGCCTTCCAGGAGGTGGGAGGGTCTGCTAGGGAGGGTGTGCTGCTAATTGGCTGGAATGTGTCTGCTGACTGTGAGGTACAGGGTCAAAGTTTACTCAATGATGACGAATAGGGGGCGGGTCGAACCGCGCATATGTTCGCCCGCCGTGGCGAACGCGAACATGCTATGTTCGCCAGGAACCGTTCGCCGGCGAACCGTTCGGTACATCACTATTGCCTTGTCTTTTTCTATCCACTTACAAAGACTAAAGACAATCAAATCTACCACATCTCCCAAAAATAAAGAACTTGGCAACTACAGCTGCATATACCTCTTGATAAGAGACATCTTTATATGTGACAACTTGCATTATTGTGACGAGACTCTTCAGTACTATCTGTTCAATTTTATGTGGCGCAGCCCTTCTCTCTTTTTTCATATATCCTATCACATAACAGTAGAAAGTTTTGTTTCTCTTGGTTCCATTTGCAATTTTTTTCGTTATTCAGAAGTCAGGGTTTCTGAGCCGTGAACGAAACTACTAATGGATATTAAGAAGAAAAAAATTCTGATGAAGTGACTTTGAATTTTTATTCTGACCTGTGAAACGACCTGGATTGACACAGCTTTAACGAATTAGCCCGATAATTGCCTATATTTTATGTAAATGGACTTGTTATGGCGGAAAATGGTGTACAAATAAATGTGTGACAGGAGGGACAGTTACGCCTGTTCTGTGCAAGGATCTGGAATGAATGACTTGTCACTTGGGAAGCTCCATGCCTGACAGATGTGGCTCCTCGGACATGCTGTATGAAAGTCAATGAGCATTGCTTCCTAAGACTGCAATTAATTTTATCACATGACAGGAGGCTTCATATTTTGCATAACTTTCTTTACTTTATGCCTCCAGCAGCACAAGTCAATCAATAAACTTTAAACCAATCAGTAACAGGCATCACATTCATATATAAAGCCCTGACAGTCACATGACTTCCTCTTTCTTTGCTGCTTACCAGCCAAGGCACAGGTCAGAGTATTTTGCTCCAAACTGTTTTACTGAATATTGCAATTGTCATTAGTTAATCATTTATTGCTTAACTTTCAGTTTGTTCCAAACTGTTTTTATTAATATTGCTATGGTCACTGTAGTTAGACACCTTATGCTAGACATTCAGTTTTAATCCTAACTGTTTTTTCTGGATACCACTTTAATTAAACTTTATTAATTGACTTTCAGTTTGCTCCAACTGTTTTTATTAATATTGCTATGGTCACTTTAGTTAGAGTTTTAATGCTAGACATTCAGTTTTTGCTCCAAACTGTTTCTGGATATGCATGGGCACTTTTGTTAAACTTTATTAGCTTGTCCTGCAATTTTGGCCTAAACGTTTTTCATTATTTTGCACTTGCCTTCCATTTGGATTTGTATAGTGTGATATTCTCCCCCTGTTACCCTTCCCCTGAATTAACCCTGTATTTTCTGCTTTATTTGCCTGTTTTCTGTTGCTGGCACCTTTTCTTTCCTATGCTTTACTCTTGTCTCGCATGGATCGCGGCGTTTTACCGCGAGTACGCTTTTTATTCATTGGTGCTGGGACTTCAGGGCAGGTCTCTGGGGGTTGGGGATGTCGGGGGGACTCTTTTCCATGCCGGCAGACCGCGATCGTATCCTCGATCGTGGGCCGCACGGCACTTTTGCGCATGAGCGGCGGCCATCTTGAATCTCGCGGCACTCGCGAGATTCACGTCGGCCATGTCGTTTGGCCAGTTCGTGATTCCCACGAACTGGCGGCTAGTTCTGTACTGTTTCATATATTTTTCCTGTGAAATAAAAGTTTTACAAGTACTTTTGAGCTCAATACTGTTCATGGGCATGTGGAATAAAGGTTTTATATGTACCTTTCCTGGAAGATTATGAATGGACTGTTCACTGCTGAGCTCTATACTGGCATATTTCATTGGCATGTGAAATAAAAGTTTTATATGTAACTCTGCATGAATATGTAGGACTGATCCCTGCTGTGTGCATCTGCTGACAGTTTGCTCTATTCTGTTCTATACAATTGACATGTTGAATAACAGTTTTATTGTACATCTGGAGGATTATGAATGGACTGTCCCCTGCTGTGGGTATATAGTGGATGCATTACTCTATCTACTGGCAGGGAAATTAAATAGAGCTGATATCTTACTCCGCTCCCTACTCCCACTGGACCTCACAACCATTGGATACACTCCTTCCCCACAGGGATACACCTCCCAGGACACAGTAGTGGAGGCACATAACGGAGTGATTAACAGGGGTGACCCCCCTTACGCTGGGTGACCCCCAAGCGTGGCAGACACCTCTCCAAAGTGACATTGTGGTACAGGGGTGACCCCCCTTACGCTGGGTGACCCCCAAGCGAATCTGGTTCCTGTCCTAGTGACATACATATACTGGGGTGATCCCCCTACTCTGGGTGAACCCCAAGCGAATATTATTCCGGTACTAGTGACATACATATACTGGGGGGAACCCCCACGCCCTAGGGCGGGCTCATTTCCACGGAGTACGATCTGTTACTGTATGCACAGACCGGGTCACACTGAATACATGTATATCGACAGAGCCAGGAAGGAGAGCTCATGGTGCTGCCAATTCTCCACAGTACTATATCCTATAAGGGTGACCCCTTGGATAATTTGGAGGCTACCATACCTCCCCATACACGGGCTACGTCCCGACATTACTGACCGCTCATCCCGGTCTTATTGAGGGTGACCCCCTCCTCAGACCACTCCCAGGAAATCTCTAAGTGGTACTGATTGAAACAATTCTGGGTGACCCCAGTCGTACGTGGAGGCCCACTAAGTGGCAATAAGTGTACTACCGTACCTGACACCTGTTCGGTACCCCATAGACCGAAAGAGTGTCCCAACATGCCATAAGAGACATTCATACAGGGGTGACCCCCTATGCTGGGTGAACCCCAAGCGAGTCTTACTCCGGTGCTAGTGGCATAGGTACAAAGGGGTGACCCCCCCGTGCCCTTTCTAGGGCTTCTACCTTCAGAGTACGCTCTGTCATTGTATGCACAGACCAGGGCGCACTAGATGCATGTATTCTGGCACCTCTATGCTTCAACTGGGGTTCCGTACGCCCTTCCCTTAACCGAGAAGGAGAACTCACAGTGCTGCCAAAACTCCACAATTCTAGACCATATAAGGATGAACCCCGTGGACTATATATATTGAGGCTTTCACGTCTCCCAGACTCGGGCTACGTCCCGACATTGCAGACCGCTCATCCCGGTCTTACTGAGGGTGTCCTCATTCTCAGACCACTCCCCGGATCCTGCGAAAATGATACTGATTGATCAAAATTCTGGGTGACCCCCAGTTATACGCGGAGGCCTACTGAGTGGCAATAAGTGTACTGTTGTACGATCCTGTCTCCCACGGACCGAAAGGGTGTGAACCAACATGTCGGACTTACCTCAATATCCCCGACCGATTTTCAGGCGAGGATTAAGGCTGCCATGACAGCTCCGGGGGAAGAAGTCCTCTCCAGTATGCTGGCTAACAACCCATCCGACAGAGCGGGTGCAACGGCAGCAACACCAATGGAAGATTGAGATACCGACGTTAGGTCGGACACCCATCATCAGGGGACGAGGACTTCATCCTCCCCCCCCTTCTCTGGAGATCATGAAAGAATGGAGGGCAGAAGAGGTAAAAGTGACAAGACACGCCTAGCAAGAAAGGTTTTTTCTTTGGCACACTGGACACTCCTGTTTTGACTCACGCACCATCCGACAACCAGGGTCATCCGAATGGGGTTAACTGGAGCACCGGGCCCACTTCTGGCTTAGGAGGCCTATGGGAAAAGAAATCCGAGACCGGCTCAGGATGGAATGCCCACGCCCTCTATGTCCGAACAAGATAGTCCTCACTATGGAGCTCGTGGTGATATGTATGTCCCGATCAGTGTGTAGGAGGAGGACTCAAAATGAGTTAAATACTGGATATGATCAGCCCGGGAAAAAATTCTATACTTTGCGGACCTGACCCCACACAAGACTCACCTCTAGAAGCTCACGATGTGAGGGAATGGGTGCAAAGGGCAATATGTAAGTTGGGGAACGCAAGGCAGACAGGTGCACAGAACGCCGCAAAGCAGCCCGATTAAAGATGGATTTCAAACTATTGAAGTTAGGGACGAAAGAGCGAGGACCTCAGGCAGACGGACTATCGTTTGGAGAACCATTTATCTCAGCAACGGTTTGGTAGTAAGGAAGAAGATAGGAGACTATCACCCAGTCATCAACCTATGCCAACCCAATGGTTTTGGGGCGTACCGACAACTCAAGAAGGAAGGTATCCATCTCTTAGGGGATCTACAAGGTTGGACTTGAAGGGCACTTACCTATAGGTTCACATGGTGCCTCATGAAGTTTCTGAAGTCGGTCACTGCGCACTGAAAAGCAAAGGGTATCTGCTGTCACATACCTAGACGACTTACCTTTTGCAAATCCAATTCATGACTACGTTTACAAACGAGATTTATGTTTACAGTTTCGGGAATTGTTGGGATTCATAGTGAACAGAGAGGAGTTGGTTCGATCCCAGTTCCGAGTGATTCAGTTCCTCTATTTCAGAATAGATTCCACCTTGGGCGGATTACACCTTCCCACATCATTGATAGCGACGATTCGTAAGGAAATTCGACGGGTACGGCGGAAAGGCACCATAACCCTTTGACTATTTCCCAGGACTGCTTCACTACCAGGCCAGACAGTGGCTGAAAGCTCACTGCCTGAGATACGGACACACCTATGAAATTGGGATCAGAATAGCGAAGACTTCGATAGTACTCATTACTGCGGTAAAGGAGGCAAGCGTGACACCCAGAAGGGTTGTCCTTAATCAGGATCATCCTCTGCTCCTTCCGTTTTAACTTGCCTTCGGGCGGATCCAAAAGGAGAACATCATCCATTGAGAATGCAGGAGCATCTGGAGTTGGTAGATTGGTGTCTTCCAGGGGAGACTGGTATGTCAAGGGACTATCGCAACCAACTAGAGACCTACTATGGGACTCATGGACGCCAGGTATTCCCCCGAAATAACTTATCCGCATGGAACACCTTGAGTTCGCTGGTGTATGGGAAGGGACTGCGATCCCTTTATTACCCCTATCTCCACGATGCTGGATCTTTATCATACCTTTTCACTACAGGCCGATCGGAACGTTCCATTAACGGGCTACGTTCCGCAATTTCGACGATGCATAGCACGATTCACGACACTCCGGTCAATCAAGAGCCTTTGATATGCCATTTTCTGTGGGGTATCAAACCGTCCAGAACCATGCGTCAAAGTATCACTGGTGTGGGACTTTGATTTGGTTCTTTTGGAGCTAGTCAGATATCACGGTCCTATCCCTCAGTCAGCCATTAGCCAGAGTCACGTTACTTTTAGGTCTTTTCGTCGGGTATCAGATGTACTGGAGTTCGACGTAGACGGTCTTTTCGGTATCACCGGAAAGAATAATTTCTACAGTGTCTCGTAGAACTATATCTTATCCGTGTCCGTATCGTTCCCTGTTACCGACGGTTTCCCAGCCTTTGTGCAGTTAAAGGGGTACTTTGTTACATGGAGATCACGACAACACTTAGAATGTCACATTCAGGACATCTGCTGGTCTTATACCAACCGTACAAGCCAGTTACCATGAACACTCTGTCTAGATGGGTTCATTGGTTGTTATCGCTAGCGAGGGTGGAGACGTGTTTGGGTACTCATTCGGTAAGAGGCGCAGCTGCTTCTCAGGCCTTCACAAGGGGGCCTCTATATTTTCAGCGACGAATTGGACACGGATAGACTACTTCCGTATATTTATTTTCGTCAACCACACACGCATCCTTCACGCTCATACCACAGCTTTAAAAATGCAAAATATGAAGCCTCCTGTCATGTGATAAAATTGTAGATTATGCTAACGTAGTGTACCTATAATCTTAATTTTAATAATGACAGGAGGCGAGTATTTTCCCTCCCTGTTTCCCTCCCTATACTCTGGAAATTTTTTTATATTTTGGTTTGTAATTTTCTCAGTGTAAATTATAAGGTTTGGTAATTCAGTATATTTATGGGATGCTTATTTGGTTGATATGTGTTAGATGCGTGTTGATTATTAAGTATACTATGGTTTGTTTAATGTTTCAGTATATTAACTTAATATAAATATAGACACATATAGCACTGGATTTAATGTGGACAACACTTGGTTTCCATCACCTTTCACGTATTTCTGTTCTTTTCAGCGTAATCATCATAGATGGATTCGACAAGATAAAGCTGGAAGGTTTCAAGTTATGTTCTACACGTTACTCAGGACTGTTATTTGAATTCCCTGACGTTATAATAGACTGTTTTTCGCATCAAAGAAAGAGGAAGTCATGTGACTGTCAGGGCTTTATATATGAATGTGATGCCTGTTACTGATTGGTTTAAAGTTTATTGATTGACTTGTGCTGCTGGAGGCATAAAGTAAAGAAAGTTATGCAAAATACTCGCCTCCTGTCATTATTAAAATTAAAATTATAGGTACACTACGTTAGCATAATCTACAATTATAAAAACCTCCCCACGAGCCCATAAAAGGTTTAGACCAGCTATAAAGCTTTTATTTTAGGTTTATTAAAACATTTGCACACATAGATTATAGGCTATTTCCGAGCTGGTGAAAATACCACGTTAAAATAAACAAGTAAGATGAACTTACTTCTCTGTGCTTTATCCTTCTTGAACTGACAGCAGATTTCTGTGACTAAGCTCAGTAGTACTTGCAACTTCTCAATACTAAAATGAGAAACGGAATGTTTAGCTGTAGACTACATTTGCAAAGAAGCACTTCAATGAGTTATTGCTTTGTAATATTTTCAATTACTTTCTGTCAGAATGGTGTGTGCCGTCAACTTTGAGCCAGGAGTCTGACAAGAGCCCCCCGGGAGATAATTTATTCTGTATGTCTTGTAATGATGATTTCAGATTTTCTTGTGAACTTGAAAGCTGCAAGAAGAACATCCACGCTTAATGACAAACACATACACATATGTGAACATAGACCACTCCTGTCTGTTCTATACACTAAAGCCACTTCCAGACACCATGATGGAGGGTGATGGATAAACAGGGAATGCTTTATCATAACGTTATAGAATGACAGAGAGAAATGAGACACATGATGCCTTGTAAATGCTCTTATTGGTTAGATTTTAAATATTTAGCAAAATTAAAAAAGTCTTATGCATAAGGATCATCTGCTCTAACGTTTCAAAACTACAAATTGAAAAGGAAGACTCCAAGCACCACAACCACTACAGTGCGCTCCATTGTTGCAGCTGTCTGGGACATACTTTGCATTACCAGTTGGGTAGACCTGGAAACACTAGAACGAATGGTTATCTGATGGCCTTTTCCAGCATGCTGTAGCGGAATAGGTCTGAAACCCGAGCCTGGAACCGGTACTCCTGCGTCCGATAGATAAGCCAAGACGATTTACTTAGATTTCAAATCTGTGCCTAACCAAAGGGCGAGCTATTCTTTGTGTTCTCGCATATCCTAGTGAGGTTTGTTCGCACATATAAAATGTGCATTTAAATGCAACATACCCAATCACAGAAAAACAAACACACAATGGATAAAACTACATATAAAATTCTTTTTACGTTTAATTCTTTTAAAAAGCAGAGAACAGTAACTTCATATTTAGCTTCCATGACAAGACTTGATTGTGAAATGACACAGAAGCAAGAACTCCACTGGAACAATCACAAGTTAAAGGATCACTAAAGTCACCCAGATCACTTTACATCAGTGCACTGGTCCTGTATATTTAACGCTTCAAGATAAAACTAGAGGTGTTTCCGCTGTATTAACCAAGTAAAGCTCCATCATGTGACGTTGCTGTACGTAGGAAAGCATTAGTTGATCACCGCGTATGCATAACAGGTCCCCAATGCTACTCTAAGAGAAGCACTAGATTGGCCTTCAGCTGAGGAATCCATGCATCCTCATGGACATTGAGGGGTGAAGCAGAGAGGGACAGAGATGCTGTAGTGTTAAATATACAGGTTGTATTCCTAACTCTATAGTGATTCTTTAAACAGGCGACACGTAAAGGGGGGGGGGGGAGGAACAAAACACAGTACAGAACAGGTCTCTGTTGTGAGCGCTACATGATGTAAGGTTGTGAGAAGATCTTTGTTTTTTAATAGTTGTAGGTTTTATTCACTAGGAATAGAATAAGATTCTACTAGTATATCACTTTATGTTTTATAAACGTGAGAACATGTTAAAAATGGATGCTTACTACTACTGACAGGCAGTGAATTATATTAGGAGCACATTTAGTGAAAACAAACAGCATTATTTACTTTGGTAAGAACTATTGGGAATTCAAAGTGAACTTCATATTTAAGGTCAAAGAAGCCAAACTGGAAGCATAGCAGACTTGGATCAATTTTCCAGTTTGTCTACTTTGGCCTTAGATTTAAAATTCACATGAATTCCTGGAAGTTCTCACTTTAGTGACCAATGATGATAATCAACCACTGAAAACAACTCCCAGACAGAATGTGAAGGTACTTACACGTAGCAGCTTGGAGTGAATTTCATACAGTTCTGATTCAACATTGGCCACATGTTCATATCTGTAATATTATATTGAAAAATGCTTATACTCATTAGGGGGAAAAAAAAAGGTGGAGGCAAGCTGCACCACCCCCCTACTACCTCAAACCATTAATTAGTAAAGATGGCAAACCATTAATATACAACGCTATAAATAAACCAATATTACAATTGGACATAAGTCAGCTCACAGGAATTTAAATACACAAACATTTGTACAGCAATTAGCAAGCAATGGCTAGGTCAGCTGGCGATGGCTAGGTCATGCTGGCGATGGCTAGGTCATGCTGGCGATGGCTAGGTCATGCTGGCGATGGCTAGGTCATGCTGGCATTATGCACCCAGTTACTTTCTTACACCTGCACCCAGGTGTTGATTAAGTACAAGCCTATTCTGATTTTTTTGATTTATGTAATTATGTCCAGTGCTTAGCACCTTCAAACAAAGTATTATATATTTCTCTATGACATCTAATAGAATTAATTGAACAAAACATTTTTTTCTAAAATTGTATTATTTAAAAAAAAATTTTCTAAACATTGATTTTTCTAAGAGTAAATGGCTACTTTTGCATACACCAAAGGTGAAATTAACTTCAGCCCTTTCTTCCAATTAGAAAATACCAGTATCGTCTGAGAACATGAAAAAAGTTGATTTATAACATTATGTAACGAGATAAAGTTGCAAAACTTACATTTTTAGGTCTTTTTCTATGGTTTTGTTGCAGAAGTTAAACTTCAGAGTGACTTTTGTATTCTTGTGGACCGTTTCATTGTATTCCTCTTTCATCAGTTCACTGGAACGAGATGTCAAGCAAGGAATGTTGTAAATCATTTATTATAGTCCATAAGCTGCATCAGCTCATGTTGGTGCTTTATAAATGCCAATAATAAAAATACTGACTTCTTATATCAACTGGTTACAATAAAAAAAACAGACTAACAATAAACTCTGTGATCAGCAGCTGTAGCAAACATAATTAGGGGACCACGGCCAATTATATAGCGATAGAGAAGGACAATAGTCATTACACGTTATATGCAATGATACACACAGGTTTTATGAGAAAATAAATAAAGGTGAGAATTGCAGGGTTTTCCAAGTGAATTCAAAGAGAATTCCAAATATAATGTCAAAGAAGCAGGACCAGAAAAATTCTCCCAGTGATATATGCATTCAGTTCGGCTACTTTGGCCTTAAATTATAACCTTACTGAATAATCCTGTAGCAGAGTTATTCAATAAAGTTCGAATTTTCAGAAATACAAAGTGAATTTCAAATTTAAAGCCAAAATAGATGAAATGGGAACAATTCTCCTGGTCAGTTATGCCTTCACTTTGGCCTTAACTTTGATAGCCATATTGAATCCCCAACAATTGCCACTTTAGTAAATAAACCAGTTATTACCATTCAAACACACAGTTTTCAGAGAAAGTCTCAGATTGCAGCCAACAACATATAATTTACACCGTAGGAAGATTTCTTGTTGGGTTGTGCAAAAAAAATAAAAATTAATAAATTGCTTCCTGACTTGTTTGCAAAAGTATTAACTTTTGATATGATCAAAGAGACACTTTCGACTTACAGAAGGTACCTGGATGAGTAACAAGAAGAAGGGATGGTTTGAGATTATTAATAATAATATCAAAAGTATATAAAATGATCACATAAGCATCAAATCCACAATAGCGTTTGGCAGTGGCAATGATGTAAGGTGTTCCTTTAAATGCTTCTTATATACAGCTCCCAATGTGTTTATACAGGTGTTAAACAGTATGACAAAGGATCTACAGACAGGTATAGGCAAGCATTGGGAAATATAGAGTTAATCCTATATAAATACTGCTTACATTAGCCAGCGTATTCCTTTGCGCATGAGCTCTTGTCCGAGCAGCAGTGATGATGTAATCCTACAGTAGTAGCACACAATTCCGGTTATTGCCTGGTCAAGACAAATAATGAGATACCCATTCAACACGAAGGTTTTCATATTTATAGCGAACAGAAAAACAATCCAACAAGCAGCATTTGTAAGATGTATTTCTCCCAGATAAATAAATAAATAATTGGCAATATAAGCACACAATGCAGTTGAGCACACTAAGAAAAGAGACATTATAGTCACCAAAAAAACACTCACTGCTTAATTCTCTGCTATTTAAGAGTTAAATCACTTCTGTTTATGCAGCCCTAGTCACACCTCCCCTGGCTGTGACTTACACTTAGTTTCATTTATCTCCTGCTCTGTTAATAGCCTTCTAGATCCTGCAGGTGCCTCCAGTGTGTCATTAAAGTTAAATTTACAGAGCAGAAGATAAAAACCATCTAAAGTAAATTAATTTGTGATTAAAACCATTTTTTTTTTTTTTTTTTTATGCAGATGGTCTGAGTCACAGCCAGGGTGACGGCATGGACAGAAACAAGAGTTATTAAACTCCTGAAAGGCAGAAAATTAAGCAGTGAGCAGCATGATATATACACCCAAACTGCTTCATTAAGCCAACGTTGTTTTGATGCTTATGCTCTCCATTTAATATATGTGCAGTAGTAAAGCTAGTTAATTAAAGCCGATTAATAAAATTTCAATACAATGGTTAAAATGTATTATTCATGCACCAATAGCTATGTAATATAGGTTCCTTCTGAATTAGTTTACTGTGCTAAATTGTCCTCTTAGTAAAAAATATGTTCTATATAATCCCAATTACTACATGTATAAGTAGAACCTATTTATGATATAAGTGGATTAAATGATCCCTCCACCCAACTCCTTTGACTTATTTCAATCAGCAGGGGGAAAGATAAGCAAAGTGTGAATGAAAGAGGTCCAGAGAGACAAAGTCCAAAAGTGTAAAGATGGAGAGTGGGGAGACTGTGTGTATGTGAAATTTTGCCAGGAGTGCTAGCAAACAACATAAATACAAACAATCTGAATATTTCACTCTCGCTCACACTCAACCATCAAGCATAGGTGATTACATTTTATCGGGAACTTGTGTGATGCTCCATTTTATTTTAAAAGGTGTATTAAAGATTTAGAAGTTGACATCACAATCCAGTACAGTCCTAGCACAGGCTTGGCACGTTCTGCATTGGTGGAGGGGAGGCAGAAGTATTGTTTTTGTTTGTTCACCTCCATATACTATATTCAGTGACATGGTAAATAGTACAATAATGAATAGCTATCACATTAGCATACAGCAAAACTAATGTCTAGACACAGATTCCGCATGTTTTAATCTGAATCACTCCTTCAAATTCAACCTCTTAAAATAGTTACCCACCTTTGAAGCTGTGGCATCAGCATCCAAATCATAGGATAAATAAAATTTCGGTAACAAGACTGCAATAAAAAGAAGGATAGAAAAAGGCATTGTGAAATCAACAGGAATATTGTTTTTTTACATTTACAAGTTCTCACAAGCATGTACCAAACAAACAAAAGCAAACTGCACATCAGAATATGAAAGTAGTTCAACCTTAGTTTACACCACCTAGTGGATGCAAAGGAACACTACCACCAATATGGTATTTTAATGAACCATTCTGAGTCCCTTTCTGAAAGTCGGGTCTCATCTAAAGATCAGCCTGTGAAATTGCCTTTATGGGAAGATAGGTCATATTTTAATACACACACGTTTGCTTTACATGGCTGGTCTGCAGTGGAGTCAAGCTTGATCGCTGCACTGAAAGTGCCCCTAGTGGCTGTCAGGAAGACATCCACTAAAGGTGTGTTTAACCCTTCAATCAAAACACATCTGTATCTATTAAACAGCAATGTTTTAGATTGAATGGCTAAACAATGACTTACGGTCATTGAGATGAAGTGGTGTTGGCCCATTTAGTGGTCCTTTAATAGGTGTCCAGAAACCACCATCAAACATGCAAAATATTCTGCACAGACAGCAGAAATATTTAGCAATGAAAGATAATTCATAAATAGCAATGACATAAAGGTAAGCTCTACAAGATGACCCATCGCCATGGGAAGTATGGAATGTTCCTGCTAATCGATCCACTTTCAGTAGTTTCCCCAAGTATTGTGACGTTTCTTCTACAAGTACTACAAACACTGTGTGCATAATAACATGCACAACTACATGTAACAAAAACAAGGTATACACAACTGCTCATTTCTTATGATTACTAAATATTGCATTAGCAATGATATTCCAACATACTTTCCTCATATCGCAAGCCAATCATGGTCACCATCTCACTGGTAATGACAAATATTGGGTTTTCCTCTGAGGTGATGGGGAACTGATGTGCCTGCCTGTCTGGCTCAAGTTCCAGTCTCCTTCCTTCAAATAACAACTCTTGATTCTGTGATGGGATCTTCGTCTGCTTGTAAATGAGGTCATGGAATTCCGAGGCACTGTAACACATTCAAACGGCCAAGTCAGGTGCATTTTGGAGTTTACTCACTAAACTGTGAATTGAACTACTGGGCTGCAAAATGGAGTCTAAAATCGCCAAGAGGGAAAAGAAGTTGAATCTGGAATGTTTTACAATAATCATTTTTGCATAAATTTCACAATTTGGTTTCCAATTCATAGTTTCAAGGATGAAATGAAAGTTTAAACATGGGGACCTTATGCAGTATAACAAAAAGAAACAAACATACGTGTCATATGCATGGATGTATATCTTATGCAGCGTCATCTGCTGAAGAGAGAACACGTGGATCACGATGCGACAGAATATATCACTGGTCACTGCAAAGAACTGTTCAAAACCCCAGCACTTCTCCTGATCTGCTTCAAGAATGTTTGCAAGAACCGGAGAGAATAATGATTGCAAACCACTGAAATAGAGGGATAAAGTAATTAAAGAGATTATTGAAACAATTATGATGTCTCCCATTGGCCCACCAAATAAAATAATGAATGAGATTAACATTTCTCATATTATTACTTTTATTTATGAAGAGTCTGAAATCTAACATGTGTAGCATTTGTATACAAAGTGCAGGACAAGATGGCTCATGAGCTTACAATCTAAAGAGGAAGTGCAAAAATCTGCTGCACCGTCAAATGATACATAGTGGATCGCTGCATACTAGGCATTATGGGATGCTAAAGGTGAACATGAAAAAGGTTATGTGAGGGCACTATGGTGTTGGGAATACAGCTTTATATTCCTAACTCTATATAGTTTTCCTTTAAAATTGAAGTATCTCTTCCGCAATTCATATATCACTTTTGTCCCTATTTGGATGGAATTTGTTTGCTGAAGGTGTTAGTTGTTACTATCAACCAAGGAATTCTGTCCAAGTACAAGTGGAATTGATGTCATCAACGCATATGTAGGAATTTCCACATCAACAATAGGCCAGTGGTATCAGAAACAGGGGGCAGGACTGAAGGCACCCCCAGCGGTATCAGAAGGAGAGGGCAGGGCTGGAGGCACCCAGCTGTATCAGAAAGAGGGCAGGACTGGAGGCACCCAGCGGTATCAGAAAGAGAGGTTAGGACTGGAGGCACCCAGCGGTGTCAGAAAGAGAGGGCAGGACTGGAGGCAGCCAGCGGTTTCAGAAAGAGAGGTTAGGACTGGAGGCACCCAGCGGTGTCAGAAAGAGAGGGCAGGACTGGAGGCAGCCAGCGGTTTCAGAAAGAGAGGGCAGGACTGGAGGCAGCCAGCGGTTTCAGAAAGAGAGGGCAGGACTGGAGGCAGCCAGCGGTTTCAGAAAGAGAGGGCAGGACTGGAGACAGCCAGTGGTTTCAAAAAGAGAGGGCAGGACTGGAGGCACCCAGCGGCATGGCCGCCATCAGGGGGTGACAACCATAATGGTCGTCACGGGCCCGGACTGCTTTGGCAGTCCAGGGCCCCACAATTACTCTCTGCACCTATATATAGCGATGATCGCTATATATAGGTGCAGCCGCGGGCCCCCCCAGCTCCCTGTATTTGCAGAGGGGGCCCAGCAGACTGCAGCTGTACTCTACAGCATTTCCCTCGCTCTAACTCCCGCGAGACGTGCGACTGTTGCGCTGCGCATACACCACATCACGCTGGAGTGAGAGTGAGTGAAATGCTGAAAAGTACGGCTGCAGTCCGTGGGGAGGGAGGGGACCACAAGGGATCATGGAATCTTCCTGTTTCCTACCTGTGTCCAGGGAGGGGGGGAGGGGGGAATAACTTTCATTACGTTACATGCATACACTAGTAAACACACACACACACTCTGTATTCACTACACTGACACACACTCTGCATCCACTACACTAACACACACACTGTATTCACTACACTAACACTGCATTCAAAGCACTAACACACACACACTGCATCCACTACACTGACACACACACACACTGCATCCACTACACTGACACACACACACACACACTGCATCCACTACACTGACACACACACACACTGCATCCACTACACTGACACACACACACTGCATCCACTACACTGACACACACACACACACTGCATCCACTACACTGACACACACACACACTGCATCCACTACACTGACACACACACGGCATTCATTACACTAACACACACTCCGCATTCATTATACTGACACACACACTGCATTCATTATACTGACACACACACTGCATTCATTGCAGGGGGAGGCCCAGACCTTGTGCTTTGTCAGAGGCCCCAAAATTTCTGGTGGCAGCCCAGCCCAGTGGTGTCAGAAAGAGAGGGCAGGACTGGAGGCACCCAGCGGTGTCAGAAAGAGGGGGCACGACTGGAGGCACCCATCGGTGTCAGAAAGGAGAGGCAGGACTGGAGGCACCCAGCGGTGTCAGAAAGAGAGGGCAGGGCTGGGACTGGAGGTACCCAGCGGTGTCAGAAAGAGAGGGTGGGACTGGAGGTACCCAGCGATATCAGAAAGAGAGGGCATGACGGGAGGTACCCAGCGGTGTCAGGACTGGAGGCACCTAGTGGTATCAGAAAGAGGGCAGAACTGGAGGTACTCAGCAGTGTCAGAAAGAGAGGGTGGGACTGGAGGTACCCAGCGGTGTCAGAAAGAGAGGGTGGGACTGGAGATACCCAGCGATATCAGAAAGAGGGCAGGACTGGAGGTACCCAGCGGTGTCAGAAAGAAAGGGCAGGGAGAGAGCTGGAGGGAAGCTGCTGGAAAGGAGCAAGGTAAACGGGGGCGTTAGACACCCCCATTAAGCTGGACCGCACTCACAGAGCAATACGGCCGAAAGCGTTGGCGAATGAGACACCAAGGGACATCATTTGCAGACTACACCATTTTCCCATCAAAGAGACGATTCTTCAAAAGGCCAAGCAAATCAGAGATATTGCTTTCTCTGACCGCAAAGTGCAGATATTCCAGGATTTGGCGCAATCCACGCTGATAGCGAGAAGAGCGCTGCGCCCGATAACAAAAGCACTGTCGGACCGCAACATACGTTTCCGCTGGGCATACTTCTTTGCTTTAGTGGTGAACCGCCAAGGGAAGACACACTCAATATCGACTCCGGCGGATGTCTTGACGTTCCAACAAGCCCTAGGCATACCTACCGATGCGGTGGAAGACTGGACTGGTCTATACATGGAACAGGACAGGCAACTGCCCCAGAGGGCCAAATGGCAACGCAGCCCCAGGAAACGTGGGAGACGGGCCCCCTCGGGAAACGAACTGCCCGCGACACCAAAAGGAAATGCCACGAGACCGACCTAATAGACTTGCTATATCCTTTTACTCTGCTAACAATGCCTAAGACATAGAGGCGCCTGCCTCAATTAACGCCTAGTTAATGCCATGTTTTTTTTTTTTGTTTTGTTTTTTTTTATTCTTTATTTTTGCTGTGCAGGTGGGTACAAGGAATCAACAGACGCCACAACAGCGTATTGCAAGATATACAATGGTTAAACAGTGGCATGAGAGTCTGCACAATTTTATATTTTTAGCAAGCTTGGCTAAACAGTTAAATCGTTAGCGTGAAGTTACATAAAATACAGCGAGATAGTTGATGCTTAACCTGTCTAAATCGGCATTTGTGCTAGGCATATATGGGAGAAACAAAACAGTGAGCATATTTTTGCCATTAAAACAGAAGCTAAGGTTAGCATCAAGAACAGATTTCTTTAAGCTTAATTAAGTTTAACCACCAGGGGGCAGCAGAGCGTCGGACACACATGCAGGCTCAGACATTTTGATTACTTTCTAACTGCAGGAAGAGAGTCCAATGCAAAAGACACATTAAAATTGTGGATGAGGTGCTGGATTAAGAGGTACACCATAGTCTGTTATCTCTGTAGGCATATGTGGTTGGAAGCCTTGATCCCTCTTGCAGCTGTGCCAGATCTGTGCTTGTAGCTGGTTGTTTTAGTGTGCAGGGGGGCTTGACAGTTAGCAGTGGAGTGAAGCTTGTCCCCCATTTTCGTTGTTACCTTGTACTCAGGCAGAGTCAGAGTCCAGAGAGAGTCCCCTTATATCCACTGGTATTAATGGGAGGTGATGCCACTGTTGGTGTGAGGGTTATTATGCTGAGCTGGGCTTGCTTGTGGAGTATACCCCTCATGCTGGTATCCTGTGGGTGGAAGGAGCACTCAGTCTGTCTGCCGTTGCTTTGGTACTTCCCCCTCACTTCTCCGACTCACAATGAGCGCGGCAGCCATCTTGGATTTTCCATGCGGTCCCCAGTCAGTCCTCCTGCAGCCTGTATGCCCTGAACGAGCGCTTTGTCCCCGGTGGCGTCTGGGATAACCCCCCCGGCCCACAGGGGGGGGTAACGGGGCCCT
This sequence comes from Pelobates cultripes, assembly GCA_933207985.1. Classification (NCBI taxonomy): domain Eukaryota; kingdom Metazoa; phylum Chordata; class Amphibia; order Anura; family Pelobatidae; genus Pelobates; species Pelobates cultripes. The sequence goes on from OW240914.1 coordinate 318,188,658, forward strand.
TAGCAGGCGGCGGGAGGTCCCGCCGGACCAAGCACGGGAGATCGGCCGCCTCTCCCGCCAGGGCCTCACAGCAGGCCGCAATCCCACTCGCCCACCAGACCGCATCGCCAGCGGAGTGGGGGCTGGTACTTGCCCCGAAGGTTGGTGGTCGGGTCCCCTTTGTCCTCCCACAGCAGCTGAGGGTTTTTCAGGCGAGTAGGGGCATTTTGGAGCTGGCTATTGCGGGTTTGTCAGGGAGCTGAGGCGCCCCATGTCCACTCAGCTCGGCGGCCAGGCCCCGCCCCGTTAATGCCATGTTTATAAATATACATGTTTCTATATATCTAATGTTTACTGTGTAACCCAATGCCAAGGGTCCCCGTGGCTGGGGCCCGGACGACCAGAGGGCGTCCGGACCCCAGACACGCTGGATCTGGGATTCGATCAACAGTTATGTCATAATAAGATGTAAGCGATATTAACACAAGCTAATGCAAGATCGCTAACGATATGCGAATTACGTATTTCACACGCACAGCTGGCCCGGAGTCTCAACGGGTCTAGACCACACAACCCCCCAAGAGGTGCCGCAAAGAGCACGTGGGATCCATATGATCCACAGCGGGCTTGACACCATCTGGACGCAGCAGGCACGCTGCATATACACTGTATATAGTTTTCACAGTTTATGTTTTTCCCCCCAACCCCTCCCCCCCCCATTGAGTATAGGTCATCACACCATCTAAGCCTGAGAAGCCCTCACCCTTGGCTGTTCTATGATGGATAACCTCAAACTCATGTCCCTGAATGTAAGGGGACTAAACACGCCCGAAAAACGCACAATCCTAGCGCAGGAACTAGACAGACAGCAGATGGATATAGTATTTCTCCAAGAAACCCATTTTAGAGGAGATCAGACCCCCTCATTGAAAACCAAATCCATGGGACAAGCATACTTTAGCAATTACCATGGAGGCAAATCTAGAGGGGTCGCTATCCTACTATCATCCAGAAGAGCATTCACGCTCCGAGACAGCAAACTAGACCCACAGGGCAGGTATATTTTCCTCAAAGGAATGATCAACAATACCCTCATTACCCTGGTGAATGTTTATGCGCCCAACAATAGACAGGTCCCATTCATCAAATCGTGCCTCAGAAAACTAGAGAATTTCGCAGAGGGGTTAGTGGTGTTAGGGGGCGATTGGAACATAGTCTTAGATCACGCAATGGACAGCACTGCGACAGGTAAAGACACATTAGCACACCAACGCCTGCTGCTCCAAAAAACGTTACATGCTAACCAACTAGTTGATTGCTGGAGGATCACCCACCCCCAGGAGAGGGATTATACATACTTCTCCCAGGTGGCCCATAGTTACTCTAGATTGGATATGTTCTTGATAGGACACAAGCACCTACACGCACTGGCCTCCACGTCCCTGGGACCGATCACATGTTCGGACCATGCCCTAATATTCCTTACACTGTCTCTAGATGAGAAGAGTGCCGTAGGCAACTAGTGGCGCTTAAACAAATCACTACTAGATGACCCCAGGGTAACTGAAGACCTGACCAACGAACTGCCCAGGTACTTTCACGAAAATGCGGGTAAAGGCACTGCGGAACCATGGGTATGGGAGGCACACAAAGGTATAACACGAGGGATCCTGATTAAGTGGGGTGCTCGCATAAAACGGGAACGAACAGCACAAATCCAATCCCTAACTAAAGCCATACACATAGCAGAATCTGCCCACAAGGCTACCCCCACACCTGACGCATACAAAACACTAACAGCATCACGAATAGAACTGCGAAACCTCCTTACAGCGAAAGCCCATAGGGCAGCCCAGTTGACTAAGGGGACATATTATGCACACGGCAATAAAAGTGGGAAATATCTAGCTAGGGCCCTGAAGGACAAACACCAAAAGACATACATTTCTCACATAACCACAAAAGGCGGAATACGCCAAGACACGACAGAGGACATAGCCAAAACCTTTCAAAACTACTACAGCGACCTCTACAACTTGGGACAACCACTGAACACACAACATAACATAGCAGCGTACATCTCAGCTCACACTCATAAAAAACTAGACCCACAACAAACAGCCCAATTAGAATTACCCATCCAACCTGAGGAACTCCGAATAGCCATACAGACCCTCCCCAAAGGCAAAAGCCCAGGCCCAGACGGCCTTACGGCCAGATATTATCAGACTTTCCAACACATATTGATTCCAAAGTACCTAGATGTTCTCAATACTCTGTTGGCCAAAGATGCTCTACCACCACCCATGCTAAAGGCCTCGATCACTGTTCTCCCAAAACCGGGCAAAGACCCAAGCATATGTGGCAGCTATAGGCCAATATCCTTAATTAACCTAGATCTAAAGCTCTTTGCAAAAATACTGGCCAATAGGGTTAAACCACTTCTTCCGGACCAGGTTCATGCGGATCAGGCGGGCTTCATCCCGGGGAGAGAGGCACGGGACAACACGACCCGTCTCCTCAACGTCATGCACGGCACATTGTCCTCCAGGACCCCCACACTACTCCTGTCAGTTGATGCTGAAAAAGCTTTTGACCGGGTGGACTGGGAGTTCTTATTCACCGCACTGGAGGCATTGGGAATGGGACCAAATTACAGACACTGGGTGAGAATGTTGTATAGAGGTCCCTCAGCCTCGGTTAGGGTTAATGGTCATGATTCCCCCCCGTTTCACATTGGCAACAGCACTAGGCAGGGATGCCCACTGTCACCCCTAATCTTTGTTTTGGTTATGGAGCCCTTTCTCAATGCCATCAGAACCAATGACAACATTACAGGTTTTAGAGCAGGTGGGAGAGAGATCAAAGTATCTGCCTTCGCAGATGATGTACTTCTCACCATAACCAACCCGGAACAGTCCCTCATACATGTGCAGAAAGAGATAGATCAATTTAGTGCCTGCTCTAACTTCAAAATTAATGCAGACAAATGCGAAATAATGGGCTTAGGGCTGAACGCGACACACAAAACTCAAATCAGTGACGCCTACAGCTATAAATGGACAGAATCGGGCCTCTCATACCTGGGAGTCACACTGACGCCCACTGTGAAAGGCCTTTATAAAATGAATTACATTCCCCTGTTACATGACATTACATCCAAACTAAAGCAATGGGACAAGCCCCACTTCTCCCTTTTTGGGAGAGTCAACATCATCAAGATGATGATCCTACCGAAGATCCTCTATCGCTTTCAAACTCTGCCACTAGACTTAGACAATACTTTCTTCCGTACAATGAAATCAGCCTTTATATCCTATATATGGGGACTTAAAAAAGCAAGAATAGCGTATGACACACTCACAAGGAATAAGAAGGAAGGGGGGATGGGTCTACCTCATGTATATAAATACTACATAGCGACCCTCCTCACTAGAGTGAGAGAGTGGACGGACACCCAACACAAAAAAGCATGGTACGACCTGGAGCAAAGTTTCTCCACGGTTCCCCTGTCCACACTACCCTGGCAAACATGCCACCTGCAAAAATTGGCCATTACATCGCATCCACTTCTCCACCACATCTTAAAGAAATGGAGACTCCATAAAACCACATGGGGACTATCTCCAGGAATCTCCCCACTTTATCCACTAGCACACAATCCTGATATCCTGGGGGGAAGGGGAGCTCCAACACTGAGGAAAATACTGGGGACAAATGACCCACGTATAGGAGACATGATGACAAATGACACCCCCCCCCCCAATATCAAATCTCTACGGGAGTGGGGGGGCCAGGGCTCACTCACTGAAACGCTAAGATACGGGCACATACGCCACATCCTGCAAAGCACAGTACTACCAAACTGGAACCCGAGAGCTCTCACCCAATTCGAGCAACTATGCACCGCCAAATCAATGCACAAACGCACACTCTCCCAGATATATAAATTACTGGTCTCCCCCCAAGGAGTCCAAGAGACTCCCCCCTTCCATCAGCGGTGGATGAAAGGGTTACACATCCACATGACTCCCGCCGATTGGAAGTACATCCTAACAAGACCTATGACAGCCTCCATTAGCCTCTCAAGACGTGAAGCCTTTTACAAGTGCATCACAAGATGGTACAGGACCCCAGATCTTTTACACCACTTCTGGCCAACACTTAGTGATAAATGCTGGAGATGCGACAGTGGGGTGGGGACAATAGAACACATATGGTGGGACTGTCCACACATTAGACACTACTGGACGGAGGTAATAGCAACAATAAAGACCATCCTATTGCTTCCACACTCACTGACGCCCTCCCAAATCCTGCTGGGCTGGCCACAAACCTTCCAAAACCCGAAAACACAGCAACTACTGTGGTTGTTATTAGGGGAAGCAAATAACCTTATTCCCTTACACTTGAGAAAAACAGAAACCCCCACGGTGACTCAATGGATAGATAGGGTGGAAGCCACGAGAGAAATGGAGAACTTATACTGGTCCCCACTAGGCCGACATGACAAATACGCCAGCACATGGGAACCCTGGCTACGGTACTGGGCAAACATAAAAGACACTAATCACAGCCCACAATGATGAACCACCACAATACTCAATGGAACCATCCTCCCTCTCACCCCATTACCTCCCCTAGCCACCCCATGATGGGGAACAGGCGAGATATGGACCTTCCCCTCCCCTCACGCCACCATCCAGTTACAACACCCAACCCCAATCCCGAGATTTATAGGTTGAGGAGAGAGGACCAATGCACAGGCCACAGGGAGCCCCAGAACCCCTGAAAACCCCAGAGGGGACTCAGGAGCACACCGCTCGCTTACGGCGATAAGTTGAGGCCGAGCGGCACAAATCATAGTAAGATCCAGAGAAAGCAGGAGACGATTGGGCCTCAGCAAAAAGTTATACGACACATCAAAGGGGCAATGTACCATTTACTGTCTTTATAACAAGCTATTTTCCACATGCAACAACAAACCATGCACTTTGATGTACCATGCTTATTGTATTGTCCTCAAACTTACTGTTCCCCATCCCCTCATTTCTCTTCTGTACCCCCTTATTGATGACAAAACCAATAAAACTGGAATTAAATAAAAAAAAGAAAGAAAGAAAGGGCAGGACTGGAGGTACCCAGCGGTGTCAGAAAGAAAGGGCAGGACTGGAGGTGCCCAGCGGTGTCAGAAAGAGAGGGCAGGACTGGAGGTACCCAGCAGTGTCAGAAAGAGAGGGCAGGACTGGAGGTACCCAGCTGTGTCAGAAAGAGAGGGCAGGACTGGAGGTACCTAGTGGGATCAGATGAGAAGGCTGGACTTAAGGCACCCAGTGGTATCAGAAAGAGAGGGCCTGACTAGAGGCACCCAGAGGACCCACCAACTATTCTAAGTTAGTATTACTCCACCCAAGGGAAAGCGCTGTGATGCATAAACTAACGTTTAATGACAATATCTAGTTCTCATTTTTAAAAGCAAAGATGGTTGTATTCCTCTGCTTGGAACTATGGGTTGAATGATGCAAACTTTTTTTTTATATATATTGTTTTTAACTACATCTAATTTGACTTCTTAAGTAACCAAATGTATGCATTCTTTATGCTATATTGCAGTTTCTCATTAACTGCAATTTCTACTTTGTCTTCAGTAAATGTTTTGAGCAGCAGCCCTTTAGAAAGGGCTGCTGCTCGAAACGTTTGCTGCTTTAACTTTGTCCTCAAATAAATTGTGGTAGCACCTGGGTGTGCACACCTATACTGGATGCGCAGGACTCTTGTTTTTTGGTTGTATATATTTTGAAGGCATTTTTTGCCTCTACCTCTCCCTATATATAGTGATCTACTTTGTCTTCATTATAGTTTAGTCTTTATTTTTTATTAAAGGGACACTATAGTCACCAGAACCACTACAAATAAATTGCTACCACAATTTATTTGTAGACTTTTCAATGTAAACGCTGTCTTCTGAGAAAAGGCAGTTTACATTAGCCTAGAAACTCCTCTAGGTGCAGTCACGAAGACGACTACTAGAGGTATTTCCAGTGTCAGACAATGAAAGCTCCCCATATAGATGAATGGATTTAATGTAACTTTATGAGGAAATGCTGATTGGCGCAGCGTGACGTTTTGCCGCACATGCGCAAAAGCCTTCCAATGCTTTCCTATGGGAATCACCAAGATTGATGATCACAGTCATGGAGGCAGCGCCAGCCATGGTGAAACAAGCGCGGCGATGGAGAAAAGAAGAGTTTAAAACCTTCTAGCTCCGCTTTGAGGGGGCAAGTAACCTAAACTGCTACTCTTTTAAATAGTTTTCTTTCATTCACGATTTGTGATTTAACAATAAACATGTGTCAATAAATCGCTAAAATGCTATTGTAATAATATTTAGGCAACAATCTTCATTCAATAACGTTATACTCACAAGGATAAGCTACAACTAAATGGCATATCCCAACTCCATTCTATCGGACCATTTTCTGCTCTCTGAACGCCAGATATGGCACCAGATGGTTTTCCTGTGATTATTTTATACCTGGATAGAAAAACAAAAAAAAAAAAAAAAAAAAGATCTGTTAATTTTTTTTTTGCATCATTGCACTCCACCAAACACACTTCTCTTTAGTTCAGAAACATATGTTTTTAATAATAAATCATTTTAAAATAATGTAATACTTTGACACTACGTGTTTGAGTGTAACAAATGTGTGACACATCAATCAACTACTTGATTAAAGAGACATTCCACTGCTAAAATAAAAATCACTCTTTAGTAGATATACCTGAAATTAAAACATGCATGCATTTAATTGTGCAATTTTTCATTGGGGATATATCTAAGAAGAGCTTGCAAATACTGCAGATCTATCATCTGCAGCCTTTGCAAATCTTCCCCAGCCACGACTTTCTGTGTCTGTCTAATCACAGACTTACCACTGTAGTTCAATGAGAAGTTTTTGCAAGGTAAGTGATCTGGGCCATTGCTGCCTCTTAAGTTTAGCTCCACTGAGCTGACCAACCAGGAAGTAACAGGACCAGATGTCTGACAGCCAGAGGGGTGTAATAAAAGTAATAAATAAAAGTGCCAATTTCTATTTAAAATCTCCCATTTTGTCAAATGATAAAAGAGAGCACCCTCTTCAACACATAAAGCATTTCAGCATGCTAAAGTGCTTTAGGTGTTTGGAATGTCCCTTTCATTAAACATTAAAAAGAACACTGCAGGAGCGTAACAACTATATTTTAAAGCCCAAAACATACATGACTTCTTTGTTCCTGCGAGGTCCTTCAAAAGGTCTAAATGGGAGACTACCAGTGGCTGCATGGTAAAACGTCACACCGATGCTCCATAAATCTACGGTGGCACCATACTTCTTTTGGTGGTCTTTTCTAAGTACAGCACGTTCGTACATATCTGGATGCTATTAAAAAGGAAAACAAAAATAATGATAAATTAAAAAGCACACAAACATTTAAAAGACATTTCCCCTTATTTATGCTATGGTTTTTAAAATAATGAGAAAACAAGAAGAAACAATTAAAGAAGGACATAGAGAAAAGGAGGCACATGTGACTCCTTGGGAGAGATAACGGGTAGCTGATCAAACAAAAAAAAGATTACAATAAGCACCTGCTGTCAATGGTGACATGGGCTACACATCGCACACTGACATTCCCACACTAGACACATTAAACTGTACAGGGTTTTTACCAAGTACTCTTCCGTTCCATACAGAGATACAAACTGCTCATCGTCGTCCAATTCCCTAGCTGCACCAAAATCTGTCAGTTTATAAACGGACTGTCCATCTTCACCGATTACTCTCATGATGTTACCCGGTTTGATATCTCTGTGAATTATTCCATTTTCTCGGAGATGGTTCATTCCAGCCACTAGAAATGGAAGAATGGAAACAGAACTGGTTGGGAGTTTGCAGCGGGCTGGGTAACATCTATTCCCAAAAACGTTCTTTTAAGGGAAGGCATAGAAATAAGGAAACGGATTTCAGCTATAGATAGAATCTCTGTACATTTAAATCACATTCAACATCTATAATTATTACTTTTACCTATCTGCCAGTGAAATAGCTCAGTAGATAGAGATCCAGCTAGACCATATCAAAGTCAAAATCAACTTGGTGTTTCATCCTTCCAAGGTCCATAAAATGAAACGTAGGAATGTAATTGGAAACTACCAACAAGCTTAATTTACCTTTCCAGATCAAAATATTTAAAATTGTTGTTCACCAGCTGAGTTCCCCAAATGTCAGTCATACAAACAACGCGTGAAATTTAGAAAACAAATACATGAGTTGGTGTGACTTTATAGAGAAATAGAGAATAGCGTTCCATTACATTTATTTTTTTTAGTTTGTTATGTAGGGCTCTACCCAAGTTGTATTGTGCAGATAACCAATTATACAAAGGTCAGCAATTAAAACAATAAACATTAAAAGAACACTAACACCTAACAGGAAGCATTATATACAACTTAAGCAAGATAACCCGTCTTGCTTTATTTATGTTTTAAGTTATCTAGATTTGGAAACAGAAATAATACTTAGCAAGCTACACATCACCTGGAGATCTTGTTACACTGAAAGCGATCTGTTCTCCCACCCATTGTAGTGTGGAGATATATTCATTTTGTAAAGAGTTATGAAACATGAGTTTCTCATGTTATTAGGGAGCCAACAAGTAAGCTTGTAAATGGTTCACCTACCAACGTCACGCGCCACAATTAGGAACTCAGATTCCGGCAAGCCGTACGCATTAGATGGCTCCTCTAACACAGAGTACAAGCTTGCACACGGGCAGAATTCCATCACCAGAACTTTGTGCCCACTGGACATCTGGAATAAACAGATTAAAAAATAAGTTCACACACAAGTAACAAAACACTTTCCCACTTTTATTGCGTTTTAGTGTAGAATATATTGGGCAATCACAGACTAATGTGCAAAGACCTTGTACCTACACTCTGACAAATGTAAATAGTAATATTTATGAGAAATGGCACTGCTTACATTTGTCAGTCAAAATGCCTCTAGTGACTTCATACATAAGGTAAAGGCTTTTTGTTGTGGAGTCTTTTGTTTTGTTTTTTTACCAATGACGTATGTTTTAAATACTTCCTGTCCTGATCTGGTGACAAGTCACTGCAGAATCTGCAAATCTTACGACAAACACAGAATCTTCAAAGAGGTATATTTTCTGCACGCTTTTAATGCATGTAATGAATTCAAATATGAGGCTGAACTTCAGCAAAGAATGTTTCATTAAGGCTCCATAAGTCATTAACATTCAGAAACTAAAATATAGTTACATGTCTAAAATGGGGGTTTATTCATTAAACTCCATATTATAGCACATTGCATTTCGAGTTGCAACAACTATACTCCTAACTCAGATGTAGTCACAGTTTGGCTGTTTTAGTCTGAATTTAGCGTTTGGATTTCAATTGGCTGTAATTTGCAGTTAAGAGGGGTGGGGGTGGGGGGGAAACACCATTCTGGAGGAGATACATGAGCCCATTCACAGCTCCCCTGCGCCTCCATCAAATCTGGTATCGCTGGGGACCAGGTCGCACCCTCACCATTGAAGCAGGAGGTAACAAACATACTCTTCACGACATGCAAGAGGCCACTGGAACGTTGAGTCTACTTGGCCTCCCCACGGACTCACTGGCTCCGATGACGCGACTAGCAGGCCAAACACGCCCACAAAAAGATACTCAGCCGATGCCCCGGAGAACAACCACGGACCCACACGCCAAGGCTACCACTTGAAACAGGACATACCCTGCAGGACTTGCATAAAGAACTGTACAACACTATAAATACCCCCCGACAGCCTGAGAGTTCAGGTACACCTATAACTCGAAGTTCCCACACAACTATGCAGAAAACGGGACCTGTGCACCATGGGGGGGCGCGAAGCCGGACAATCGGACTAACATAGTTGAACTACATCGGCACATTTTAGTTTTGTTTTGTTTTTTTGTTATGTTTTCTTTTTTCCCTCTTCATTTTCTGTTACTTCTATGGGCCTAAGCTCACATACCTGAACAGCCAGCCTTGGTTAAAGACACCATTCACTTGGTTCTATTATATGTTTATACACTAGCCATGTAACCTCAACACACATAACGTTATGCCTCAAAGGATTATTATAATATAAATTTCTGGTGGACGACACAGCTCAGGCACCTATGCCAACATTTTCACCCTCCACTCACGAGCAGATTAAACACACCGTGACATCTCATGTAAGCCATCGGCACCAGAAATCTGTCACCACACATACTCTTGTCACGGAGGAAAACCAGGCCTGCTGCAGACTCTCCACTCATACGCATAGGCCCAACTTTCACACGCAGGCTATTAAAGCCACACATAATAAACTTTTAGCTATTAATGAATAGCCTTTACACATTGAATGCCGTTTGACGCCTACAAAAATTAGCCCACTCCAAACGCACGGTATATAGGCCTAGACTATACAATAGGGCATATCTATAAATATATTATTACTGCTATATAGGTTCACTTGTGCACAACTTATGATGCCTTTGACATGCCTTTACCAACACTTGCAACACAGCATGTAATGTGCAAGTCGTGATATTTGTTATCGCTACCTTAGAAGCTGCCTAATGCATGACTGAGCACTATTAAGTTACCTAACTTGTTTTTTCTAAACTGTTCTTCCTCACTAAACCAAAAAATGTGCTACTAAATGTAATGCAATGTCTCGCTTTGTTTTGGTCCGTGTCTGTGACCCATACATTTACTAATAGGATAGACCCAGCATACTGTATTGTATAATGGCCGCGCAACCCAACCAGGTTATTAATGCTCTGTAGCCTAAAGAACCACAACTTTCATTATATATTGAAATAAACTGCAGCAGTTCAAACATAGTTAATGTAACCACACTAGCTGGACTGACTATTCACCATTGCTATGTTAGCATTGTACGATAAAGAAGCAACGTTTTAACTCAATCTATAGCATTAATCTCCCATTGTTTCATGTTGACATGTTTGATCTAACCTTGTACCACACTTTTTCCGATAAGCTTAACTGAAAAACTACTTGATAAGCGACAATTATACATAAAAATGTGCAGTAACCTCTAATGCCTGACTACTGTAGCACGATGTCTATATAACTGTTCACCCTTGCTGTTGTGGCATTGTAAGCATGACGTGGTGAACCCTTGCACAAATAAAATAAAGAATTTCAAAAAAACACCATTCAGTATGAAAGACACTATTACACACTACCGGAACAATTACGAGTAACGCATGGTTTAGTTTTCACCGTCACTATATGCGCCAATCTCCCGTTGTTTTACCTCTTCCTCAATCGCAAAGAGTTTGACGATGTTTTTGTGGTTGAGTTTCTTTAATACTTCAAATTCCCTTGTTTGAACATCTGCTGGACGCAGGAAGCTTAAATTGTTAAACACTTTCACGGCGTAGAGATCGCCAGTTTTCTAGGAGAGATAGAAAAGACATAAAGGGAAAGAAGCGATATCATTATGCATGTCTGCAGTGCACAGGATACAACCCGACATGTCACAGGCAACGTAAGCCAAAATGTTAGTTCAAAGCAGAATTAGATTTCACCTTGGTTTACAGTCTATCCTAAACATCGCACGTGTCAAAATTAAAAAAAAAAAAAAATTACAGAATGTTATATCATATTACAGACCATGCCTATGTTCCCTTTAATCTAAAGAGAAATGAATAGGGGAAACATGTATCTGGAAATTACACAGCAGAATAAAAAGAATCACCTACAACTTATATAAACCTTTATTCCGTGTGATTATCCATTTTATTTTAAATATATATTAAAGATTTAGCCAGTGACACCACAATCCAATTCAGTCATGTGACAGACAGGACACATATTGCATTGGAGAATGAGAAACAAAAACAATGATGAAGATTTATCAAAGTGTTCAGTCTAGAGCTATTAGGTGTCCCCCCGTTCGGCACTGAAAAGGTTTCCAGCGCCAAGGCTCCCCTTTCCTCCCCAGGCGCCGTCATGGAAGAGGCTGGGCTTCCTCCGGCGAGGTCCTATCCAATGTTCGATCGGGTTTTACTCGATCAGTGCCATGGAAGCACCTCTAGTGGCTGTCAGTATGAGAGCCACTAGAGGAGGAGTTAACCCGGAAAAGAAAACATTACAGTTTCTCAAAAACTGCAATATTTTACATTGTAGAGTTAAGGGGACAGGGACACTGCTCCCACACCACTTCAATGAGTTTAACTGGTCTGTGTGGCTATAGTGTCCATTTAAAGTACTGAAAGTGGAATTATCACTTTGGAAACCAATGGGACATACATGCATAGACCATTGGTGGCTCCTCTCCTTTTATCTATTTGCAACACTTTGTACAATAGAACACTTTCATAAATAGTTTCAATTTCTCCCATACTCTGTATGGCTATGCTGACTGAAACTCAGCTCCAGGATAGAGGTTAACACAGCTGTGTGGATTTGTATGTGTAATTGTGTGTTTCAAGGCCTTACAAATACGTACAGAATAAGTAAACATAGTATTAGACATTCTGAAAGGGCTCCCCTTTAAGTTTTAATTTAAACTCCTACCTCTTACAAGAAAAATGCTCGCTGCCAGAGCAGTGTAAAATAAATGTGTATAATACTCTGACCAACGCCTGACACATTATCAGGAAGGGGGCAAGGCACTGATACATCTGAATAAACCCCAGCCAATCAGTGCTCGTTAACAGTGCCTGCCAGTAAATATTTCCCATAGCAGTGAATGTGTTTCATATTTAAAGGAAATTCCTATACGGACCTATTTAGGGCCCCTCTAGTAATTCCATGTAAAAGTCAATAACTTACTGGCAGCCACAGTGATTGTAGTGACCAGGACATCCTGCATGTTTCACACGTGAACATGGAGGCTCCCTGCAGAGGATAACATTAAATGTAACTTGAAAATACACGCAACCTCTCCCTCCGATTGGGCGCAGTCTTCTACCCCTGCTTCTATTAAATTATAGCGCCATCTTTTTCTGATAAGGTAGTGTATGTAATAATTTGGGAAAGTAGTGCACGACGTTTAGCCAACATTTGTCATAGGGACATAACACTAGTAAATCATTACATAACCAAGACAATGGATGAGATTTACAAAAAGTGTTCTGTTATGGTCCCATGTACTAAAGGTGGGGCAGTAGGACTAGCAGGTACATTCCATTGCTGACTCCTCCCGTTTTACACGACTTATTAGAACTGAACACTCTGACGAGTTACACCTACCTTATTACGGCCACGGTACACATTTGCAGTAGCTCCTTGTCCTAGAATATCTGACAGCAGCCAGAGGTAATTTGCCGTGCTCTGCATTTTGCTCAGTCAGGAAATCTTGTAATAATCTGAAAAAAGACATACCATATAGGGGTAAATAATTCAATATAAGCGTTATGTCACGCCGCATCCCTCCTCAGCAGATCAGGTCTTTGTGAATAAAAGAAGATCATAGGAGGAGACTGACACATCCTCTACATACAGGGGAAAGCAGTGAATATATCTAATTACTTCACTCCATAAAAGAGGTTAAAGAAACGTAAAACATCATTATTTTTAATAGATCAAACAGGTGTATAAATATCCCTCCAGAGTCTTACTTTTCCCATCCAAGACACCAGAGCAAAATATGTGTTAGAACTACAGAATGTTCACCCTACAGCACGTCCATGGCAGTTGGATCTATGGTTTTATCTGTCTGGGCCTGCGGCACTGGGGTACTCGGAATACGAGAACTGCAATACTTGGAGGCATCCACAAAGATCGCCTCATTTCTTGCTCATCAAAAGACAGATTTTCACTTGAGTCACACTGTGTATTACTTCTATATTCTTCAGAGGAAGTAATTAAACACTCTATTGGAAAGTGCATGTGGTTGCGCTGGCACTTTGTATCCTCTTGCCATGTAATTTAAGTGCATAATGGCTTGTGCAAACAATTTCATATGAGAATTCAAGTTTAAGGTCAAGATAGCAATAATGGAAAACATTTCAGCTGTACTTTCAATCTGGCAACTCTGGTCTCGTATTTGAAATTCACTTTAATTTCACACTTTTGTAAATAACCCTACACATACATAATGATAACAAGTTAGCATCTACATTGTCTTATGACATATAGTGATTGTGCTGACATTTTACACATTTTTTATACAGATGCTACACTTATGAAAAGCACACAAGGACGGTATTGTGTTAAGTCATATTGTAATTTTATCTAAACACTTCCTGTACTGTTTCTTTATCTCTGTTCATCATCCCCTCAACCTCAGTTTACTAGCTAGGTGTCACAACCATAATATACACATAAATCAGCTTTGCTATCTGAAAAACCATCATCTTCACCGCAAAGCATCTTATCCAGTTCCCCATCTCTATTAAGTACTGAAAATCGCTTATCCTGGATCTCTTCCAATGCTCCACAATCCTATTTCAACAAATTCTGCCGCGACAAGCCCACATCAGCTCCTGCTACCATCTTAGTGCAGAAACATAATTGGACTCAACAGCAAAATTCAGGAAAAAATATTCCAACAGTAACTATTTTTTTTCAGAATCAGCTACTTTGTTCTAATTTTTGAGATTACAGGTAGCCCTGTGCAATTTATAGACCTCTGCATGGCAGAAAAATTTGGATTTATCAAATCAGTTGGGTTGAATGTTAACCATCAGTCATGTTTGTTTGTTTTTTGGTGCTACGAACGGACCAACGAATCAGCTAATCCATTGTCCATTTCATGATTTAGTCATTTAGGGATTTGGAGTTACAGAATTCAGATGACATACAAATTACCCAAAAAAACATTCCAATTCAGCCAAAACCGAATGTTGAATGAAAGTCTAGATAGAAACTAGGTCTTTAAGTGAATAATCCCAATTGTTTTACGATATATTTGACTGTGATGCAATCTCAATAAAATTCCAACACTGTTATTTTAAAGGGTACCTATCAATACAAATACAATTTAATCTTAAATCACAGATAATCAAATTTCATATTTACATTGTGCTATCAGAATTGCTAGCATTTCCCTTAATCAGAGATGAAAAAACAGCCATTTCCTCCCTGTCAACCTGTTCAGTCTGTGTTAATCATGCAGAGATAAGAATGCTATGGTATGCATATTTGTTATCAGGGAAACCCACCTCTTTTGAATTCAGCCTAAGGGAAACAAAACTTGCAAAGGCATGGTGGGAGGAGGGACAAGACCATTGTGAGAGCAGCACCAGGAGCCAGGAGAGAAACAGCTAGAATGTTTTTTTTTTGCAGGAGCTTTGGACAGGCAATCAGAGAATGGTGAGAGGGAACAGATATGTATTATTTACATACTATAAAAAGGCAACAAAGTCTTGATGACTTTTAACCTGTTATGGAAAGCAAGCCTGTGCTTCCCAAACAAAGCTTTGCAGGAGAGATGCATCTTAGAGCAAGTGTAACACCCACTGAAAGCATAATTGATGCTCTCAGCAGGAGACAGGGGAAATGGAATGAGCTTTGAATAGTACTCAGAGATGAAATAAGAGTCAAGCCAGATGGTTAGAAATCTGCAAACATATAGCTGTCACGATATGTTTACTTTAGAGATTCTATCATTTTGAAAATCTAAAGTTATATTGTTTCTGAATCTATCAGAAATTTCACTGTGATTTTACTATCTATTCTTTTATCTTACCTCTGCTGCCTTTTGTGACTGTTTTATTCGCTAGAACAGAAGTAGGCAAGCTTCAGCACTCCAGATCTTGTGGACTACATCTCCCATGATGCTTTGCCAGTATTATGGCTGTAAGAGCATTAAGGTTGATTTAGTTCACAACATCTGGAGTGCCAGATTGTAACTTATTTCGGTTTAGTATAGAAGCCGTAAAAGTAGGAACGACTTCAAAGGCGCTTCAGTTAAATCCGCCAGCAAGACACTGCAATTGCTCAACAGCCGTCACCCGAGAAGTCTAATGGGCACCAGCATCATCTCCCATAAAGCTCAATGGATGGCTGTGGCATCTCTCTTCATATGCACAACAATATGTAAGGGTTAAGGGAAAGTGGACATTGCAAGGAATTCACAGTAAATTTCCAATTTAAGGGCAAAATAGCCAAAGTGAAAACAGAACTGACAGATATTCTTTTGAAATTGAGCTATTTTGGACTAAAATTTGAAATTCACTTTAAGGCCTAATCCTGCAAGTGTCAGTTTGCCGACTACAATATAACAATTTAAAATTAACAAAATTAAAGAATGCCCAAAAAGAGTTGATTACTAAACCCATAAACAAAGTTATCAGAAAATAATACACATTTTTGAGAATTGTTTTGTTTACTAAACTTGGTGTTGGTTTCACATCCACAATTTAAACCGATGTTGCATTTGCTCGTATTTGACATCTGTATAGTTACACCTAAAAGTGCACATCAGAAAGGGGAAATACTAACCTAAACACTATCCTCGTTGAAGACAAATCATATCCTTGAAGATTGATGCAAACATCCATAATGAATTTACATACAATGATTAGCCACAGCATTAAATCCACCAGCCTAATATAATGTAAGTAACACTTGTGCTGCTAGAACAGCTCTAATACAATGAGCCATGGACTCCAGAATACCTCTGAACCTGTCCTGTGGTATCTGGCACCAAGACATGAGCAGCAGATCCTTTAATATGTTGTTCCAGCACATCCCAAAGATGCTCAATTGGGTTGAGATCTGGGGGATTTGGAAGTCAAGGCAACATCTAGAACTTTTTGTGATGTTCCGCAAACCATTCCTGAACAATGCTTGCAGGGTGGCATGGTGCATTATCCTGCTGAAAGAAGCCACTGCTATAAGGAAACACCACTGCCATGAATGGGTAAACATAGTCTGCAACAATCTCTAGGAAGGTGGTATGTGTCAAAGTAACGAACACATGAATACCAGGACCCAAGGTTTCTCAGCAGAACATTGCCCAGAGCATAACACTGCCTCCATTGGCCTGCATTTATCTAATAGTGCAACCTGCTGCCATCTCTTCCCCAGGTAAATGACTAATATGCATCTGGCTATCCACATTAACTAAAAGAAAACAGAATTTATCAGACCAAACAACCTTCTTCTATTGCTCCATGGTCCAGTTCTGATACTTACACATACCCACTGAAGGCATTTCCGGCAATGGACAGGGGTCATCGTGAGCACTGTGAACAGTCTGAGGCTACGCAGCCCAATACACACAGCAAACTGCGATGCAATATGACAGTCACTAGTGGCGCTTCCGTGAAATAGCAGAGTAAACCTCTGCTAATTGTGTTAGATGGTCTCACAATCTGCATGCGCAACACAGTATTTTGCCACACATGCGCACTAGTCTCCTATGTCTTCCTATAAGAAAGCATTGGATTTGCTGAGATCTTCAATCTCAATGGTCTCAGCCAAAAAAAGTGAGACCAGCCGCGAAGAGAGTAGCACAGCATTAAAGTTTCACTAAGCACCATAACAAGTTTACATTATTGCAAATGTTATGGTGCAGAGAGCCAAACTCAGCTCTGAGAATTGTTATTAAATACAGCGATACCACCTACACAAAGAGAATGCATTAGCTGTATGGCGACAATGGACACGACCCCACTACTTGCTACCTAGATTAAATTCAATTGAGGGCGATTTTAACCACCTATGACAGGCTCATGATAGGGTCCCCCTGACAATTCTTATATGGGCAGAGACTGGGCCAGGGGGAGGGCATGGGGGGCCCCAAGGTGACAAGAGGGGCAGTGACAGACAGTTATGAATAGGAAAGCTAAATACTGACAGGCGTCTGTCCCTTGCATTCATCACTTTTGATGCCTGGTTCCATAGTAGCCCATCCCGAACAATGGTTCCTCACATGACAATCGGGATAAGACCAATGTGCCTCTGTTGATATTGATGTGTGTGTTTAAATTCACAGTCCCGTGTATCTTCCTGGAAAAGGGTTTCATTTATGGGAGACCTGCGTGTCTCCTCTTATATTTGTCAAAACATGTGTAAAGTTCTGCTTGATTAGGACCTGCGAGTCCCCTGTTAATTCTTTATTTTATCTTTTATACATGTGTTTTGTATTTTAAAAAAAACTTGAACATTTCAAGTAAGCAGAAATTTAAAAAACAAACAAACAATAACAACTATGGCGCTATGTAAACATTGCTGCAGCTATACAAACTGCTGCTATCGCTCAGACACAGCAATTAAAGTTATCTTATTCGGATGTGTCAGTTTTGTGCGTCCAACTTGTTCATGCAGCACCTGAGAATGGCACGATCAGCAACATTGTCAATTAGACCACACAGCCCATTTCACAAAACTGTAAAGCAGGCTGTGTTTAAACGTATAGCAGCCATACCCCGCTGTTACCAGTTTATAGTGCAGTTCCATTCATCCTATGTGATGAATAAGGGGCTGCGCTACTAGAAGATAGATGAATTACCCCAAACATTTGTGGGATGAATCAGGCCCCCCAGGTCACAATAAGAAGTTCCTGATCGGTGCATTAGAGGTTCTGCCCAAAACTGAACTATGCTTATCTCCGTTACCTATATAATCCAGAAATTTAAAGGGAAGATTTGGTTCAAAGTAATGCAGTTTGAGAGAGTAATCTCCCATTTATAAAATTAGCACCAAAAAATGGCCATATGGTATGACTGAAATCGTGTACTTCGATTTATCTTTTAACTGAGTGTGTTTTTAAGTAGTCTTGTACCTTGTATACTTCAGGATACCTGTATTCTGATCCCTTTTTGTGTTTTGGATTTAGCAAAGGAATCAGTGAGTAGAAAACTATTACATCTATCAATAAGCACATTGAGAATTCATAGTATCTATATCTATTGCATTAGATTTCCTTTCATCAGAGATAAATTAGAGCTTCCAGTAAAATACGAAAGCCACTATGTTTGAAAGGAAACTTGCAGACAACTAATTTCACACCATGCAAATAGTAAAAAAAAAAAAAAAAAAAATAACGAACACTTCCTCTGTAAGCTGTAGATAAGAATCCCGCAGCTGCTAACATTATAAGTTTTGTTGTTTTTTTTCAAAAAAATCTATGGAATCATATGCAACACAAAAACACTACACAACTGCATTAGACAAATAGATTCACCCTCAGTTAATTGGAGTTTTTTGACCTATGAAAGATACTTGTCAAATGGAAGAAACGTATTAAACCACCATCCAGTGTTGTGCAAGACAAAAATGTCATCTTGCTCTGTATCAGCTTTTTAACGTCAGCGCTGTATGATAATTCCTACCTCAGAAAGTTACTAATATGTTTTACGTAATTCAATACCCTCAGCATATTAATGTTAAAGTTCCAATTTGATTACAAAGATTATTATTCTGCAATGTCATCAAGTCGGAAACCCGAATATGAATTTCTAAGTATCAAACGGCCCAAATTCCAGGGAAGTCAATTTCACATGAAACCTCAAGTAAAATATAGTTCTTAAACATTACAGCAACGGCTAATATTTTAATCTGAGAATGGCCTTTCCTTGATGGAGTCAATGAACCAAGTCTCAGTAAGTAATCAAAAAAAAAAAAAATGCATGTATTTTGGATGTGCAACATTGGACGACTACCTATCTGTCTGTAAAATTACAGATGGGAATAAACTTTTAGCACTAAACGATGCTAACCTTCATATGCTGTTTGAATCAATAGATTGATATGTTTTCAGTATTGCATTAACCATTAAGAAATCAATACCCTAGTTAACTGTATAGTTTTGTTTCGTTCTTTTGCAGTTTTGTCTTTTTGTTTCCGGTACACGTTATTTTAATGACATTCTGTTATTGGTGGCATGAAGTCCGATGACAGGTAAGTTTCCAGGTAAGGCTACGATCAGGTGTGTCACATGCAGGACAGATCATGTGATTGTTTACTATTAGTCCACCTCCTGTCAGGTAAAGGGATAAAGTGCACCTGAGCTGGGAGCCTCTAGGATTAGACCATGGGTAGGCAACTTTTGGTACTCCAGATGTTGTGGACTACATCTCCCATAATGCTGGCAAAGCATCAATGAAGATGTAGCCCATAATATCCAGAGTGCCAAAAGGTTGCCTACCCCTGGATAAGAGCAACATATATCAATATATAAGCATTGGCAGGGTGGGCAAAATGTGGATGCCAAGTTATAACTCCCATGAGGCTCTGCCAACCTTGATGGGCATTTTAGATGAACTGCAGGGCACCTAATCCTCTCCCCAACCCCCATGTTGGTAAATGTCAATAGTGAGCATGTTGTACTCACATACACTGCCTGCACACCTACTGCAGAAAGTATAAACACATTAATAGTGTAATATAGAGACACATTGTATTATAGGGACAGAGAGGAGGGGAAGGGGGGGTTTGCAGCAGGAGGACAAAGTCCCCAGTAAGTTAATGCAGCCTTTAGAGACTGGGCTTACCTTCTGATCCTGACCCAGTGTGTCCTGCTGGCCAGAGTACGTCAAGCCCACACAGCTTCCGTATACTGGCTACCTACTAGCGAGTGACTAAGCCAGCCAACACTCTGATGACGTCAGCCTCTCCTCGGCAGCCATCTTAGCTGGGGGCAACAGGGAGGTTCTCGGTTCCCAGGGCTCAAAGTTTCCGAAACGCCGCTTTAACGCACGCTGTTCGCGGTGGTTATTTCTCTTGTGCGTTATGAAATCGGCTTTAGCATAGCGGGCTGGTTTTTCGTGGGTGATTATCTTGCTTTGCCCAAATCAAAGATGGCGTTTGCAGCATGCGTTGGTGGTGTAGGAAGTTGTCCTGTATTGCCCAGCTCATAGGAATGTATACTAAGGAAAGGAAAACCGAAAGTATAGTACACACAGTGTTCATGCTTTTACAAAGGGATACAAGTTTCATTTCACTGCTGTTTGTGAGCTGAAACTTTAATTTATTTTTTGTAATTCTTTGTTTTCCTAAAGGTTAAGAGGCTATTACAAAGTCTTCATGTTTGATCACATTATAAAGTAAACATTCTTGCATTAGAACTGCATTAAAAGCCTTATTAGTTATGGTGCCAGGAGGTCCTTGGCGCTTTCTTATCGTTGGAGGTCAAAGGACCACTATAGGCACCCCAACCACTTCAGCTTAATGAAGTGGTCTGGATGCTGGGTCCAGCTAGGATTAACCCTTTCTGCTGTAAACATAGCCGTTTCAGAGAAGGGTTAATCCAGCCTCTAGTTGCTGTCTCATTGACAGCCGCTAGAGGCGCTTCTGACTGTGCAAATCACAGTGAGAAGACGCTCGACGCCTATAGAAAAGCATTGAGAAATGCTTTCCTATGGGCGGTTTGAAAGCACATGCAGCTCTTGCCGCGGATTCGGGCGCTGTCATAGGCAGGAGGAGGAGAGCTCCCCGGCGCTAGAGAAAGGTAAGTGGCTGAAGGGGTTTTAACCCCTTCAGCCCAGCAGGAGTGGGGCCCTGAGGGTGGGGGGGGACCTAAAGACCCTATAACAAGTTTGTTTTCCTAGCACCATAGTGGTCCTTTATACCGTTAACTAACTGTTTAACCCCAAAGTCTGTGCACCAGCACCATTCCACTCTCCCCCCACCCCATTCCACTTTCTGTAACTTTTTAGATGTTTTAATGATTAGGGCGCTACAGATTGGTTTAAAACTTCAGCTGACCTCTGTAACTAGCCTGCCGTTATAAAGAAACCTTAACCTTCTAACCCAGCCCCGGCTTTGTGTGACTGTCCAATGCAGCTCCATGAGAAGTCCCTGCAAGACAGGTGCTATAGGTAAATAACTTTGGCTTCACTGAGCTAACAAAACCAAGATGTCTGGCAGTGAGGTGGGTGTAATAAAAGTATGATTGATTGTTGGGGGCTGGGGGGTTGCAACAAAGTTAATTTAAAATAAAATGAGTGGGTTAATTTGTTAATTTCTATTGAAATCTTCACTTTTTGTAAAATGGGGAAAAAAAGACACACTTCACATGTGAAGCACTTTAGAGTGTCCCTTCAAACAAAATCTTCACATTTAAAATAGAGGATTACACATATTCGAGCCTCCACTCTAACTCCAAGCAGCAATGGGCAGCAGTGTGAGGTGGAGTGCTGTCTGCCTATCACAGGTGTCTATTGCTGGTATGAATTGGTACGGCTAAAGTGGATTCTTGGCTCTGCCAAACCCATAACTCCAGCCGAGCTAGGCTGTAGGCACCTGGGACCATCATATATTTGAAATGAACATTAAGTCACTTAGACTACTTCATCTCAGTGGTCCTGTTATTATTATTATTATTTATGACTATAGAGCATGCGCGGCAAACGCTGCACCAGTTAGCATTTCCTCATAGACATGCACTGAATTAATAAATCTCTATGAGGAATGTCCAGTGCCTCCATGCAGCACTGACCCAAGAAGAACCCCTAGTAGCTTTTGAGTGACTGCCATTGGAGGGGTCCATTAGCAGCAATGTAATCACTGCCTTACATTAAAATGCCTGCAGGGATATACTATAGACAACAGAAATACTTGATTAAGCTGTAGTTTTTCTGGTGACTATAGTGTCCCTTTAACATCTGCCGTTGAACACTAATCATCCTGTGACATCCGTTGTTGTTTTATTATATTTTGGTATTCGTAAGCAGAATAAACCTAAAGAAAAAGTACCTCTGATGCGTAGAGTGATTTTTCTACAGTGGTTTTGATACTTTTTATGAACTTTCACATTGCTTTTCTAAGTGTGAAGGAGTAGTGTAAGCCATTTCATTGGCCATGGCTCCCGTTTAATACAACAAGAGGATAGAACCCTTAACTGCTGACCACCCATTACTCCGAAACCCTGAACCTTTAAATAAATCATACAACACCAGAATTTTCTTTTTGGGTAGGGCAACGGGCACAGCTTTATTTCATATATAATGGACTGTCAGCTACTGGCTAATAACCAGTAGACAGCTTCTCCCCATGACATCCAAGAATCTTCCACAATCCGCATCCTGTCTTTTGACCAAGAGGCAGGTTGTAACTTCCTAAGCCCGTTAGGACAGACATTCCCAATACATATGCTGTCGAGTCAAAAAAAGATGTGACAAAAGAAGAACAGAACAAAACAACCACAAACGATACAATAATAAACAATTCAGAATACATGGATTACCTCTGTGGCAGCAGTCATGTCCCCTCCCCCCTTCCAGTTGTCAGGGTGGGGGGAGTCCTTGACTGCTGACCACCCGTTACCCCTAAAACCCTGAACCTTTAAATAAATCACTCCACACCAGAATTTTCTAACGGCCACTGCTTTATTTCATATATAACTGCCAGGAACTTAAAACGGACTGTCAGTTCCTGGCTAATAATCAGTAGACAGCTACTATTTAGGTGCTTTAGTGTAGACTCCATGGATACATGGTAAGACTTTTTGGGAATGGTGCAGGTCCTGCTCGTCAATTGGAAAGGCAGCCGCCCCTTTAGTCACTAAGGGCAGGTGATGTGCCAGCAGATTCCAGCTCGGGGGGGGATGGGGAGTTCAGCAGGACTGCACCAAGAGCTTAAAGGGACACTATAGTCACCTGAACAACTTTAGCTTAATGAGGCAGTTTTGGTGTATAGAACATGCCCCTGCAGCCTCACTGCTCAATCCTCTGCCATTTAGGAGTTAAATCCCTTTGTTTATGAACCCTAGTCACACCTCCCTGCAGGTGACTTGCACAGCCTTCCATAAACACTTCCTGTAAAGAGAGCCCTATTTAGGCTTTCTTTATTGCAAGTTCTGTTTAATTAAGATTTTCTTATCCCCTGCTATGTTAATAGCTTGCTAGACCCTGCAAGAGCCTCCTGTATGTGATTAAAGTTCAATTTAGAGATTGAGATACAATTATTTAAGGTAAATTACATCTGTTTGAAAGTGAAACCAGGTTTTTTTTTCATGCAGGCTCTGTCAATCATAGCCAGGGGAGGTGTGGCTAGGGCTGCATAAACAGAAACAAAGTGATTTAACTCCTAAATGACAGTGAATTGAGCAGTAAAATTGCAGGAGAATGATCTATACACTAAAACTGCTTTATTTAGCTAAAGTAATTTAGGTGACTATAGTGTTCCTTTAAGAGCAAGGAGGTTAGCTGCCCCTCCCTAGCTCCACTCCCAATAGGCCGCAGCTGAAGTTTTCAAGCCACCGGCGGGTGATAATCACGATTAAAGACTCCAAGTGGTCATCTCGGAGCCCCCGACTCAAGAAGTGCTCTTCAGTGGGTTTAACTGTGTATTGACCAGGGTAATCACTCCAAAATTGGTTTGAATGTCA
Organism: Pelobates cultripes; assembly: GCA_933207985.1. Taxonomy (NCBI): domain Eukaryota; kingdom Metazoa; phylum Chordata; class Amphibia; order Anura; family Pelobatidae; genus Pelobates; species Pelobates cultripes. Next base: position 318,212,967 of record OW240914.1, read on the forward strand.
GGAGCTCGAGCACCTCATGTCTGCTAAGCTTGGAAGCTAGGCTCTGCCCCCCATGGACACTGTTTTAAACATTGCTACACCTGTGATGCATTGATGCCACACCTGTGAGGTGGATGGATTATCTTGGCAAAGGAGACGTGCTCATTAACACAGATTTAGACAGATTTGTGAACAATATTTGAGAGAAATAGGCCTTTTGTGTACATAGAAAAAGTCTTAGATCTTTGAGTTCAGCTCATTAAAAATGGGGCAAAAACAAAAGTGTTGCGTTTCTAATTCTGTTCAGTGTATAATTTGTTGAAATATGGCAGCACTCACAGTGAAAAGACAAATTGTTTATTTGGGCCTTTGGTTCAGTACTCAGCAAACTGATGTTATATAGCCTGTGAAAGGCTATCACTAGCAACATATCTATATGACTGGAAAATGATCAATTTCTATGGGTTTACTATTTATAGAGATATGTTTGAATACTAAAATGTGTTTTCTTCTATAAACTACTGACAACATATCTCCCAAATTCCAAATACAAATATTGTCATTTTGAGCATTTATTTGCAGAAAATGTCAACTGGTCAAAATAAGAAAAAAGATGCATTGTTTTCAGACCTCGAACAATGCAAACAAAACAAGTTTGTCTCTTGATTTTAACCCTTTAAGGACACATGACATGTCATGATTCCCTTTTATTCCAGAAGTTTGGTCCTTAAGGGGTTAAACAACACAATACTAACGTCCTAATTTATAATTGTGATATTTTTAAACTAATTTATAAATAGTTCAAAAATATCAATATTTGGTGGGTAACCTTTCATCCACACCTTGATTGACCTGACTGTGGGATATGGAGCATCATTGTTCTGCTGGAAAAAACAATTCTCAGAGTTATGGAACATTGTCAGAGCAGAAGGAAGCAAGTTTTCTTCCAAAATAACTCTATGTATGTAAATTAATACAGTGGAGAGACGTTTTCACCCTCTGTCAGTCTGTAGCTTTGTTGTCCCCAATACCTGCTGCTTGACTTTGTTCTAAAGAACTGCTCTCTTTGAAACTTTTACGGATTTAAGCATACTGACGCTCATCGCATAACAATGCCAGTAAAGCCATTAATTAACTTTTTTTTTTTTTATTATTCTTTATTTTTTACCTGCAACAACAGCAGTAAGTAAGGCATTATACACGAAATCTTTGAGCAAATGATATGTCTATTACCCTGTCCCTTTTCTATTTATTTTTATCAGGATATAGCCCTAGAAGACGTAGGTAGACATCAAAGTCACAGCGATCATTTTCTAGGTAGAAAGGTGACAGTATATGTGAGGTCAGAAGTGAGTATCAATGTGTTGGGCCATGTATACTGGATTTCGAGCAAAGTACAACATAAAAGTCACTAGAATAAGTATACGTTGCTTATTATGATGTGAAAAATAAAACAGGAGTGGGTAATGAACTCTACTTATCCTCACTCAAAACCTTTATTTATTTATTTTTATTTTTTTTCTAGTTTGGCATATTTATAGGTTTCTTTCTGATTCCAATTACTTTGAGGTCATATTAACACTGCGTTTGCCATCCAGCTGGTCCTATTGCAATACTATAGTCCTGACGACAATTTTTGTATTTTTTGATGTTGACCAGACGTGTTTATTTTTAGATTTTAGCTTAAAACAAACAAAACAAAACCACAAAAACGTGCACTGAATTCAAAGCCTTTATTAGTTTTTACTTTTAGGGCAGCTTCTTCGATTGCAACAACAGGATTTCCTAGCTTGTGAAACTGCTTTAATCAGTGGGAGGGAACAGGCTGGGAAATTCCAGACCCATTGTTGACAGTGCTGTGTAACTAGCAATGATATAGATACATATATCACTTTAAACTCTTATCTGAAGGGAATGATGGCTGGATCAGATGTGTCTATCAGCTGTAACTATTCCCTGTTTGATGTCCCACCATCTACTATGGAAACCTTCTGCAAACTCATGGACTGCAGTGATGGGGACTTAGGATGGAGGGGGCTTGGTGAGTAGAAGTTGTCTGATTTCAGGGTTTAATTACGTTTAATACAAAATATGTATTATAAAATTTTTAAATATATATATACGTTTCAATATCATTTTAACCTTTTCATTGCCAGAGCATCAGACCTGCAATGCTAGAACTGAAGTAATATGTGCACATGTCAATTAAAAACTACACACAAAGTGAACGTGAGCACACTGTATTAGAACTTTCAGAGATTAATATGCAAAAAAAGAAGGGGTCCCAGTCACTGGAATTTATAGAAAAAATTAGAAAGCAACATAGCGTATGTGTTGCAGTGAGTTGATCTCCCTCCCACACTTATTTTGTGCTCACATGTACTTTGTGTGTTTTTTTCACATTATTATATTATTATTGTCTATATTTTATTTCATTGTTTGGACTAGTGCCGTTATTTAGGTTGCTGCATTACTAATATAGTTATTATATTTATTGTATTTAAATTAAGTACCGTTTATTCATTTAATTTATCTGCACTCTGAAACAATACGTAGCAATATGGTAAGTTTATTAACAAAGCTAATTTACTAAATCAGGAATTGTGAGCAAGTGCAAATTTCAGGCTAAAAATTGGAAAACATTCCCTGATTCTGCTATCTTCCACTTTAGCATTCGCGCTGAAGGAGATTACCGAAATACCCTTACAACTTCCTAAAACCACAGACAGAGACAGGGTTATTTACAGATGTGAGAATTGCTGGGACGTCAAAGTAAATTTCAGATTGATAGCCAAATATCCAAACCAATGATAGATTTGACTTGGAGAATGTTTCTAATTTGCCTATTTTGGTCTAAATTTTGAAATACACTTTGAATTCCCAGAAATTCTTACTTTAGTAAATAATCTTGAGATTCTTTCTTATTCTCTGTTTCTTATGGAAACTGTGGAAGTAAGAATGTTACTTTGTCTTATGTCGAGTTATAATGGAAGAAACATGTTATTAATTAACTAGGAAGTCTGCAGAGTCTACGCAGTCTGCATGCAACATGGCATAAATATTCATGTGCGGGCCATTAACATGGAAAGTGTCAAGAAAACTGTGATGAATCTGGAAAGCCTAGTAGAGCATTAGCTGGGTATTCACTAAACAATGGTTTCTAACTCTTTTTTGAACCAAGGTACATTTCAATGAGAAACACAAAGATAAAGCACCGCGCTTACAGCAGCAGCAGCTTAGTATCCAACAGCAGCTTAGTATCCAACAGCTTAAAATACATAGTAAAAACAAAGAGAACGTTACCAGCGCTCTGGCCTAAATCCCCATGTGCATTTAAACAAAATGGAGGCTCTTTAGTTTTATTCCAATGGCCATTTGAATATATAAGCTCACCTGCCACGTCAAGGCAAGTCTCAATAGGTGAGTTCCTACTCTAGCCATTAGATTTGCTGATATCAGCCAAGAATCTCCAGAGAGACAGGAAGGGGTATTTTATAAACCCTTTCACATTTAACCCTTTATAGGGCTTCTACACATACAATAAACTTTGCATACAAGTATAAACATCTCTAATGAGACAGGAATTATTGTATGTGTAGAAGCCCTATAAAGGGTTAAATGTGAAAGGGTTTATAAAATACCCCTTCCTGTCTCTCTGGAGATTCTTGGCTGATATCAGCATATCTAATGACTAGTGTATCACTCACCTATTGAGGCTTGCCTTGACGTGGTACAGCATTTTTTTTCCTTAAAGGAACACTCCAGGCACCATAACCACTACAGTGTGCTGTAGTAGCCATGGTGCCAGGAATGCTCTGGCATCCCTCCAATGTAAGTAGTTAAACTGCCTGCTAACAGTTTGAAAACTTACATCGGTCCATTGTGCTCCGGTCACCTCCTCTATGAGAGCCAGAAGCTCTCTGCATTGAGCTAAGCCTTATGGTTTTTAGGGCTTAGCTGATTGATTGAGAATAATCAGCTGACAAAAAAAGAAAAAAGGATTCAACTATTTAACACAAATGAAAACCTAACATTTAGCAGGTAACATATTACAGGAATGTCACAAGTCAGACTGTATAAAAAAACAAAACAAAAAAAAACCTGTTTGGGCACCATAACAGCTTCATTAAATTAAGTTGTTATGATGCCAGGTGGTCTCTGGTGCTGGCTCACCTTTATAGGTTAAACTGTTCTTAGACAGTTTAAACTTAAAGTCTGTGTTCCAGCGCCAGATCTCTCTGCATCTTTGTCCTGTTGAAAATCTGGAAATCTGAAGGTTCTAGCAGTGTCGGACAATGGTGCCACTGATTGGCTGAGAGTGCCCAGCTGATGCTTTCAGCCAATCAGTGACTCCCCCTTCATAAAACTTCCTTGAAAAAGGTACATCACTGATTGCCTGAGAGAGCTTTCTGGTATAACGTTTTTGAGCACACGGAAGGACAGAGGGGGCAGGGAGATCCAGCACCGGAACACAGACTTTGGGGTTAAACCATCCGTCCGCCTCCTGAAGCACCAAGAGCTGAAAAGGGCCTGCTGGAGGAAGATGGCCATGCCCAACGAGGTAAATCTTACCTTTACCTGCCCCCCAGCCACCGGACTCCCAGCAGCAATGTCACCGTTGAGGGTCTTTTCAAATTCTACAATGTCCTCAGATGATGGCACTGGTACTTTAATGCTGATCCTATTCCAATCCTATCTCTAATCCTACATTAACCCTACCCCTAACACAATGCATTATTACTTCACTATCACTAATTCTAACCCTGCATCTACCCTACCCTTAACTGTACACTAACCCTAACCCAGCATCTACCTTACACTTTACCAGACACTAACCCTAACCCAACATTAACTTTTACCATACACTAACACTACCCCTACATCAATCCTAATCCTAACGTTAACCTTAATGCTAACCCTAACTCAGAGGGATTCCCTCTGCTGACTTTAATACAGACATCAGCAGAAGGATTGTGAGCCCTCTATGCTGTGTGATTACAGCCTGAGATTTGGACCTACTTCCATAGGCGTGTGCACGGGGTGTGCCGGGTGTGCCTGGGCACACCCTAATCCCTGCGGCACGCCTATGTATTGAGACCGGGAGGGGAGATCTCAGGATCCCCCCTGTCGGCTCATGCAGAGCCGGCGCTATCTGAGTGCCGGCTCTGCTCTCAGCCTCCCTCCCCACCGACCCACAGGCAGGGAGGGAGGCAGGAGAGGACCTGGGGAGCTCTTGCCAGCAGCTCCGCCGGGTTCCTCTTGCGAGATCTGAGCGTCTCCGCGGTTACCGCGGCAACACTCAGATCTCGCGAGAGTGAACTCTAGCCCCGCAGGCTAGCGTTCACTCTCCCCACTAGCACCACCAGGGAAGGCAGAAAGGATCCCCCCTCCCTGGCATAAGGTAACAAGGGAGGGGGGATATTAAGCAATCTGCTCCCACCTCCACTGGACCATCAGGGAAGGCAGCAGCACGGTCCCCCCTCCCTACATAAGGTAAGAAGGGAGGGGGGATCTTTATTAACTAATCTGCCCCCACCTCCACCCCCACAAATCACCCAAACAGCACACATACAGCACACACACACATACAGCACACAAACAGCACCCACACACACATACAGCACACACACACATACAGCACACAAACAGCACACACACACAGCACCCACACACATACAGCAAACAAACATCACCCACACACACACAACATCCTCACACATACACCACACAAACAGAACACACAGCACCCACACACACACATACAGCACCCACACACACACATACGGCACCCACACACACACACACACATCACACAAACCGCACCCTCATACACACACAGCACACTAACAGTACCCTCACAAACACAAACAGCACCCTCACACAGCACACTAACAGGATCCTAACAAACACACAGCACACTACCAGTACCCTCACACACAAACAGCACCCTCACACACAGTACATTAACAGCACCCTCACAAGCGCACACACAAACACCCACATAGCACACTACCAGCACCCTCACACAGCACACACAGCAGTGTGTGTGTGTGTATATATATATATATATATATATATATATATATATATATATATACATATACGTGGCGTGTGCTTGTGCTTTAGGCTGCGCACGCCTATGCCTACTTCTCATGCTACAGTTCCTGTCTCTGACGATCACATATGGATCTGTGCTAGGCAGCAGGCACCACTTAGCACCAATCACCATTCTTAGCTGTAGGGCACCTCATTTAGGTCTCTTCAGACCCTGTGGTGTCCCTGTCTAGCAGACTATCTCAGAATTCCCTCAAATTCCGAAATATCATCATAAGTGAATGGGATCATTCAGCCACAGAGAAAAGAGTAAGCACTAATTAACAGATGGGCAGCACCACTAGAAGGCTCAAAATCCTTCAAATACAAAGATAGTGAGAAAAATAGAGATAAGGGCTGTGCCAATTCTTACAACAAAATATAATGAGCAGTAAAAATCACAACACATAAAATAGGTAAAAAATCCAAATATCAGTAAAAAGAGTCCAATAGAAATGATCTTACTCAGATCAAATATAGAATAAAGTGCTTGACCGGGAGTAATATCCTCAGTGTCTTTATCCTGATCAATACACTCATATGAAATACAAAAAACAGTGCTCACCAAATAAAGAAGAGCATACAGTCCACACTCAGGAAAAGGGTAAAAAGGGTAAAAAAGAGACAACTAATAGTGCTCACCAAATAAAAGCAACAATATGTAAAATAACTAAACTAGTACTCACAAGTGAAGAGCAGCCTAACTGCTCTTTGCTAACAGCGTTGGTGGTATGATCAACACCTCGGATTTCTTGGAGTACCGGATACTAAAAATTCCAGGTAAAAACCAAGTGTATAAAAAAGATAGTTGGCACAAGGAAAGTGACAAAAACAATCTTTATTACAATACACAATTAAAATTCCACAAACGCGTTTCGCCTCAAGGCATTATTAAAAAAATGTAAGAAATCCGAGGTGGGGGTCATATCACCAACGCAGTTAGCCTGCTCTTCGTTTGTGAGTACTATTTTAGTTATTTTACATATTGTTGCTTTTATTCGGTGAGCACTATTAGTTGTCTCTTTTTACCCTTTTCCTGATTGTGGACTGTATGCTCTTCATACTAGAGGATATTACCCGATCAAGCACTTTATTCTATATTTGTACGCTCTTCATACTAGAGTAGATTTGTATCTGTTTTTTTGTCTTTAATATGAGTGGATTCATTCGTATAAACACACAGAGGATATTACTCCAGATCAAGCACTTTATTCTATATTTGATCTGAGTACGATCCTTTCTATTGGACTCTTTTTACTGATATTTGGATTTTTTACTTATTTTATGTGTTGTGATTTTCCCTGCTCGTTATATTTTCTTGTAAGAATTGGCGCAGCCCTTATCTCTATTTTTCTCCCTACAGTGCTTTTTGATTTAACTAAACCGATGTAGTGCCAAGTGAGACATGACTAATCTAGCAGTCACTTATATTGTGGCCTGTCTATTATTCCAAAACAAGGAGCTCTGATATGTCCTGACATGAAAAGCTGTTAATTTCCTATAGTGGCACTCACGTTTTCTCTCCCCACCCCCTCCTTATCCTTTGCCCATTATCTTGCCCCTTTATCCACATATGTTCTCAATGTTACACAATGTGATGGGTTCATCATAGAACAATGCACTGTTAAGAGAAATGATACTGCAAGCTATGAGAATGTCAAGATTCTGTAAATGTTACATAATGCCATGTTAACATTGACCTGCGTGGCATTGAACAATTCCCTGTCTAATACACTGTGCATTGTGCTGTTCATCCATTAACAATACGACAATAAAATAAAATTTTACAAAAGGTTAAAAAATAAATAAATGCGTTATGTGCAGTCTTCACTTTGAGAGCTGCATGCAGCTGATCGCATTGAATGCCCTAATGTCAGGAAGGGGTTAAATTAATGGTAATTTTTATGTAAATGAGAATAAAAAGTGTAGAGTGAATGTTGAGTAATGATTGAAGCGTGTATTCGCTAAGTACGGTAGTGAACTAGAAACTTGAATTGCATAATTCAGTCTGGATTAGCCAATACGGAAATATTCTGTAAATCATCAATAGTCATAGCTTGGCCGCGGAGAGGACATTGCAGCATTAATCAAAACGTTAAACAAAAGTCTAAGGAAACCATAAAAGTGAATTTAACAGATGATAAAGCAATGAACACACCTGGGAATTTTCACGTTTCCTGTGCTTGGAAATTCCGCCCCCCCACCCCCCTTCCTAACTCATGCCATAGAAGGTGAGGAAATGGTGTTCCCACCCACAAAAAAAAAACAGAAGGGGGGAAATGCCAACAAAAAACAGGCAGTCTCACCTTAAAGTGTCAGCTGTGTGACGATATAACATTTACACCTTAAAAATAAAGTTTTGTTTTTGATATGGTTTTTATCTAAAAAAAGTTCCACATAGCCTGACTTATAGAGAATGGGAATATCTGTGCTTTAGAGGTTTGAAGTGTCCCTTTAACATTTGTAAAGAGTACATGGCTTTCTCTTTAGATAATACTTTAAAAGAACAATCCAGGGTTTAAAACAAATATATGTATTTATAACACTGAAGTGTTTGATAGTTTATTTAGAATTCTGGGGGGGCGGGGGGGGGAAGCTATTATCTCTAATCTAGTGGTGAGACGTCTCCTCACCGTGTCCATCCTATTCTTCCAGGAAACCCACGTCAGTGATGGTTTCCTGACAGAGGGCCTTGCCATGATCGCCATGATCTGTCAGCAATGAAACCGGTGTTTATATGTGAGAAGCCTCTCATTCCGCTCTGAACAAGCACTGTCTTGCTGACAGGTGGGAGGGTGCAGGCTAGCATCGCTCTAAAAGTGCCAATTTGCCTTGAAATAGGCACTTTTATAATGTAAGAGAGAGATGACACTCGTTTAACCCCTAAAGCACTACAGCAAGCTATTCATTTATTTTGCATGTAGCTGTATATCTTTCCATTGACTTGTTATGTCTGCAGAAATCAAAGCATAATATATTATATATATATTTCAAATCCCAGCTATTATACCCAACAAAAAATATAATGATTGGGTTCAATACTGCGTAAGATATGTCATCAAAAAATTAGCACATTTAAAAAAATATATATTTTTATTTAAATGTGATTTATTTTCTTTTAGCTGAACATATCTCCACGGATTGGATGGAGTTCCGCAAGATTGAGAGGTATGCAGAGCAAGGTAAAAGCAGGACACGAGAGCTGCTCTGGAGCTGGGCGCACAAAAACAAAACCGTGGGCGACTTGTTGACAGTACTTTACAAAATGGGGCACGAGAGAGCGATTCATTTATTCACCAACCAAGGTACAGGGAATTTATGGGAGTAGTGTGTATTTTGTCTGATACATCATATCCTCGAGCTGTTATCATAGTGATTGCTTTATTCGTATACATCATTACATTTTTGTGAACTGAATAAATTAATTGCAAAAATCGCCTAGCATGGTGGTACCTAATTCACATTGTCACAATATTTTGAAATTTGGAAGTCAAGCGCTTTTAACTACAGACAGAATCTTTGGATTATTGCTATGTTTTTTTGTGGAGCTAGTACTTGGTATTCATGTTTGAGTCCATTCTACTACAGCATTGGTTTCCAACCCAGTTCTCATGTACCCACTAACAGTGCAGAATTTAGGGATTACCCAGTTGTGTCCAAGGTGTTTTTAGAAGAAAAAACAAATGAACACTTTAGACACAACAGGGTAATCCCTATATCCTGGACTGGTAAGGGGTACTTGAGGACTGGGTTTGGAACCCCTGTACTAAAGGAATAATTGATGAGCACTTAATGGACTTGAATGAAAAAACATTAATATTAACAATATAATCTGTCCCAGCACTTGCTTAGATGAGTTCTCTGCCTAAATACTTTTTCGTCATATAGAACCAAAAATTTAAGTATGGGGGGCGGAGACAGGCTACTGAACTGAGCGGTCGCATGTCTGCAGTTCTCCGGGCATCAAAGGCCTATATGGTCGATGTGGTGGAACCAGCCTCGCCACTGGGCATTGGAGAAGACTGATTGCCAGCCTCCTGCCATGTGACTATGGCCCCTGGGATGTATTGCCTGCTCTCCTGTACTGCTGAGGTTTGCTACCAACTAGGTGGATTTGGCTATGGAGCTTGTCTAGTGCCCTCTGTTGGTAGCAATAGCAATATCTGAATAGCAAGACTGGTTCATTTGCATATTCGGGTAGATTTGCATATTGCTAATTCTGCAGGCATGTGAGATATTTTCTGTTATTTATTGTCTCCCCCACCTCTTTGAAAATATGCCATTGTGTTATAATAAGTCACTGTATGTTGCCTGCTATGATTTGACTGTTTGTAATTTTATTGTAATGACCATATGGGCTAGTCCCAAGGAAAATAACATTTTAGACAGTTTTTCTTGATCCTCAACATTTAATCTTGTCTCGTGATTGGAGGGGACAGCTATACTCACACTGGAGATTGCTATGCTCTGCATACTCCCTTGAGCCTTAATCACTTAGTTCTTTTAAGAGCTCTTGCTGTTATGCTCTCCTTGGAGGAGAGGTCTTCCCCACACAGTCCTGGATGCTGGAGGTGCATACAGGGTAGAAGGAAGAGGTCTTCCCACACGGTCCTGGAGGACAGAAGCTGATCCAGGGTGGAAGGAAGACGGTGAGACTCCAGTTAAGCTATGGCGGTTGCGGAGTCTGCAGTGGTTATGGTGTTGGCTGGAGTTCTTGGAGCCCTCAGGAAGCGCTAGGAGCATCCAATTACGTAGGGACCCAGTTGGGGTGCCAGGTGATCCGTTACGTTGGTGGCAGCAGTGGGATGGCATCCTAGTGTGAGGAGAAGCAGTTCAGAGACACCGGTAACGCTACGGATTTACAATTGAGGGATAGAGCTAGCTACCATGCAGCGTCCCTATCTACAACAGCATGGAGCGAGCAAGACCCTGGATAGAACCCTGCGAAGAGCACCTCAACCTGATATGTCGCTACGAGGGTGACGCTTACCTTGAGGAGGTAAAGAGGCGGTTTGTCTGGTATGGCCCAGATACTTCCAACGAGGTGGTCTTCCAAGTAATGTGCCAGTTGAGTGCCGAGAACCATGTGGCCATGGTCTTTGAGCAAAAACTGTGGGGGTTGAGTATATGGACACCCAATCTCCAGCGGCCGTGTGCGCCCCAGGGAGCCGAAGGTGTCGTCCTTTCTCCCCAGTGGCAGTGTGAGTTACAGGATAGCAGGCAATACATCCCAGGGGCCATAGTCACATGGCAGGAGGCAATCAGTCTTCTCCAATGCCCAGTGACGAGGCTGGTTCCGCCACAGTCGATATTTACAACCTCCACCCCAAATGAAGCTACTCCAACTAAACCCCAGATCGGCCCCAGTACCATGGGTAGGAAAACCAAAAAACACAAGGCAGATAAGCCGAGAGTGGGCATGAGCATTGGTGATATGTGGCGGCAGGCACATGGCGCTTCACTGCCCAAGATGGCCTCCTACATGTGCCCTGGAGGCCTTCAGCTGATGCCTATGTGACAGCCACCACATGAACTCCCGCAGTGGGTCTTCTCAACTAGACCTCCACAGGACACGGCATACAGTATGCATACTCTGTGGCTAGATACAGTTCTGGTTTAGTTAATAGTTTAATTATCTGTTTTAACTTATATTTCACTCACCAAGACCCGCACTGTTACTGGGCACTATCATGGGACAACACATGGACGTCACCATACATGGGTCCCCCTGGACAGCCACTCCTGGGTTAGTGGTTACAGGCATAGGAGAGCGGCACCAACTATCTTCCCCTCCCCCTGCAGCAAACATTACCTGCATTGCCCCACACCAGCGAGCTGCCTGACAGTAATCACCCACAAAGACGCCAGATAACAGAGGGCACGTAGTCCACCTACACTTTGTACCCAGCCAGGGCACATTGCTACCCCAAGACCCAGACTACTTCCCCCACTGTAAGCAAACTGCAGCACCCCTATAGTCCCAAGACCCAGGGTCTGCAAACGACACCCCCCTCCCCCCGGGGATCAAGGGTAATCATCCCACCACTAGTACCAATAGAGAAATTGAGGCTCCATACTCGGTGGGATTCCGCAAACCACTACAACTTTGCAGACTACTCCACTGTAAATCCAATGTCCACTCTAGTACACACACACTTACATATCTCAGATTAATCAATTAATGACTAATATCGACAGGCATAGTCCTTATCTTGTTGTAATTTTCTTAGGTACTTACAAGTATGTTTATTATAAAAATTGTGAAGTCTTTACTCGTGCCATAGTAATGTTTACTTTGAGTTGCTGTTGTGGCAGTACCGGTATGCACATCAAAAATATTCTTTATAGTTTTTATTTTTTTGTAATTCTTTAACCCCTTAAGGACCAAACTTCTGGAATAAAAGGGAATCATGACATGTCACACATGTCATGTGTCCTTAAGGGGTTAAAGTATAAGGCATTTATGTCTGGTATCCCAGATATTTAGCAGCCAGCCTTAAGTTAAATATCATGGGTGTTAATGATATCCGCCATAGCATCGCTGATATTGGAGTTATGAGTCCTTTGTTTCAGGGAATATTTTTACACCATATTCACTTTTTTTATTGATTTACAAAAAATAGATCTAGATCAGACGATTTTTCTAGTTTTTTTTCTTGCTTTGTTATATTTTCTTTGGGTGTTTCGTATATGTCAGCATATTTGTTGTATCTTATGGTGAAAGATTTTAAATGTCAGATACAAATACCAGTTTCAATGTTCTTTAAACGTTCTGTGTTGTTTTTTATGTTTTAGGAGCTGGTCTGGTCTGTGTACATGGCTCAGATCACAGGTACGCTGGATTGAAAAATCACACATTCGAGGTAACCCTGCACTCCACACTTACAGGGCTTTCAGAACTCCTTGTTCATGGGATATATTTCTAGATTTTATTTCTGCTCAGATATATAACATGTTATATTTGCTTGTGCAGTATGCAAAGACCACCACATGATCATCAAAATGAGTCATTTAAAGGAACAATCCAGACCCATGAAGCGCTTGCTGTAGTGCTTTGGGTGTTAACAGGATATCCCCTTGTCCAAATTTATAAAACTGCTTATTTAAGATAAATCAGCACTGGGGACAACCACTGCTCTAGGTTCTTGTTAATACTATATGTGTATAACAATCCATATTAGAGCAGTCAGTGCCTTTGAAGAAAATATTTTTGTATCAAAATAAGAATGCACTAGTCTTCATTGGGCTATAGCAGATCTTTTGGGGATCTATTTTACAAAGATCCCAAAAATTACAGATCCAGTGTGGGTTTGGTGGCTTTGGAGTGCAGGGTTCTACTTACCTCAAGCTGTCCCTCCCAGCCGCCTCACCTTCGTCCTGCTGTTCTCTTTAGCTCCTGGTGCTTCATTTGCAGGAGTACATGTGCAAGAGTACAGCAGTGAGGTCTGTGGAGGGTCCTGCAGGAGCCTCAATAGATCGTTGTGTGGAGCCCACAGCTGTCAACTTGTGACTTCTGCTGGGATCAGACAAAGTTGACATGGAGTTCCGTCTTTTGGCAATTATTGTCAAACTCCCTACTTTCCCTACTAGTCCCTACTTTATAGTATCTTTGGATGGCATTGGAATTTCACTGATGTTTCAACACAGTCCTGATCAGTATTTCATAAAGAAGATATCTTATGAAATATTGAAAAGTAAAAGATCCACTTTTAGCACGCAGGTGGACCAGATATTTTTAAAATTTAGATGTGGCTAATATCTCATCAGGTACTATGAAATCTACCATTGTACACTCCAGACATGATTACCATTAACCTCATGCTAAAGAAAACATGTGGCCAGTGGTGTACACACAATCCATGGGGCCCCGGTGCAAAACTGATCCATGGGCTCCCCCTCCCTCGACAGACACACTCGCAGACACATACATACAGACACACACATACATACACACAGACACACACACACATACACACATGCATACACACTCATACAGACACACATACATACATACATACAGACACACATACACACAGAGGTAATACAGTAAAGGAAAGGTGGTCTAGGCACTCCTTGGTTAAAAAAATAGGCAATTAATTGGAACCACAGCCATGTTTCGACCTTATTGGTCTTTTTCAGCTTGAACCAAGGAGTGCCTGGACCATCTTTCCTTTATTATATTACCTCTTTGGGAATTTGGTGTTTATTCCTGGTATTGCTAAGCACCCTGGCTCAGATAGATGGGAGTGAGTGCAGCTCCCTACTCACTCTAGACACATACACACAGAGACATATACATACACACACAGACAGACAGATGCATACAGACAGACACATACATACATACACACATACATACAGAGATACATACATACAGACATACATACATACACACAGACACATAAACACAGGTCGCAGGGTGGCTGGGCCCCCTGGAGTGACGAGGCCGGTTGCAGCTGCGACCGCGGTATGTACGCCACTGCATGTAGTTGGCATTCCTCAGATACTTGCTGTTTCCAACTTAAACAGAGCTCTCTATCTCTAGTAGCTTCTTGTCTCTAACTTAGTCACTTAATAAAGTAATATAACTGACACACTCTGGGGTAATAGAGGCTCTGTTGTGATACTCCAGTTAATATTTACCACTTGACTCTTGGTTATGTTGAAACTTATAAGCACTCATACAACAAATTCCCTACATTTATACAATTACTCAACCAGGTACGGTACAGCTTACTGTTTGGAAAATCTAATACATGTGATACAAAATATTTTTTGTTAATTTGTAACTGACGGACAATAATAATAGTATTATTTGTGTGTTTCTCTGTAGACCTGCGGAGTTCCCACTTTGGAGTATGTCGCAAGGGGTGTTTCTTTGTCCCCTCAGAAAGGTGAGGTGTACAATAGGGTGTGATATGAGAAGTAATATATAAATGTATGATCCGTAAATTGCATGAAAAACATGATAAAGGAAAAATATAGTGTTAGGAATGCAAAGCTGTATTCCTAACACTATAGTGCCCCTCTGCCCCCACGGTCCCACCCAGTCATGTATCTAATGCACATGGGGGAGCAATAATTCAAGTTGTTAGTAGAAAACTATAGTCTTATAAATATATGCAAATATGTATTGCTTTTATGTTTTGTCTCATTCGTACATGCTGACAGATTGGTTTACACTTGGGGTGCATCCAAAGGCTTTTTTTTTTTTTTTTTAACATTCCTTATTAACCGCACTCTAGCAAGGTCATGTTGGTTCTGCAGTATTCTCTGTGTACTGATCCATTGTCACTCTAAGGTCTCCAAAAACAAGGCTAATTAAATACAAGGCTGAATTGTGCCAGAAGACTAATGAATTACTGATTATCTTACTGCATGTTTTTTGGAAGTTGCAGAAGTGAAACACATAGTGCCTGGTATCATTTCCTTCCTAAAGACCAGTGGCATAATTCTAAAATAGGCAATGTGTCCATGCCACAGCTTTTACTGAACTCTTATACGGTAGTCGTCTCTAATAAAGCCATCAGTACACCCTAGTTACTTTAAATTGTATCTAATCCTTCTAATGGTCCATTCGAAGCAATCCCAGCAGGCCCTATATCACAGACCACAAGAAATATCTGCCGAATCTCAGTTGTGCAAACAAATGCCCCCAGACTTCAAAAGGATAAATGGAGAGGTTTTGCCACACAACAATCCATGCTGTTAACAGTTTTAGTTAGCCAGGAGCATTCTGATTATTTGGTAGCTGCATGGCCGGATTAACATAGGGGCTGATGGAGCTGCAGCTCCAGGCCCAGGCCCAGGCCCAGGCCCATGATATAGGCCCATTGATTTAAAAAAGAAAAAAAAAAATTTTTCTTCATTTTTTTTTTTCACACACTACTCTTAGGGATTCCACCTGGCTTTTATTTTATCGGCACAGCCAGTATTTGAGGCTGCCTGGCTGGTGCCAATATTGCAGTGATATTGGCAATACAAATGCTGGTATTTTTCTTAGTTTAAACAAGAGATTACTATGCAATACCAGCACTGGCCAGTAGGGGTCGCTGTATGTGGAGACAGGCAGGGATAGGAAGTTCCAGCATATCCCTCCCTGCCTATCTATACTTACTGATCTGCAGGGGTGCAGCTACAGAGAGTCCAGACAGCAACTCCCACCCTGCAGAGACAGCCTACAGCTCAGGGAAGTAAGGGATGGGGTGAAAGGCTGCAAGGAGACATACACTGAGACACTAAGAGACATTGGGAGACATTATGACACAGACACATGGGGACACAGTGTCCCCATGTCTCCCAGCCAGTGTCCCTGGTGTCTCAGTGCCCCCTAGTCTCCCAGTGACCCCTAGTCTCTCAGTGCCCCCAGTCTGCCAGTGTCTCACTGTCCCCATGTCTCCTAGTGCCTCCATGTCTCTCAGTGCCTCAAGTGTCACAATGTCCCCATGTCCCCCAGCCAGTGTCTCTAGTGTCTGTGTCCCTGGTGTCTGTGTCCCCATGTCTTCAAGTGTCCCCTATTTTCCCATTGTCCCCATGTGTCCCAGCCAGAGTCCCCTAGTCTCCCAGTGTCACTGGTGTCTTCGTGTCCATAGGTCTCCCCGTGTCCCCAGGTCTCCCAATCTTCCTAGTGTCCTAGTGACATGGGGACCCTGGGATACATGGGGACACAGGGAGACATGGGGCATTCAGACACTGTGATACATAGGATCACTGGGAGACCTGGGGACATGACACTAGGGGACACTGGGAGACATGGGGCACTGAGACACTGATACATAGGAACACTGAGACCTGGAGTAATCGACACATGGGGGCACTGAGTCATGAGGGCACTGGGAGACATGGGGGCACTCGGAGGAATCCATCTATACAGCAGAATCAAACTAAGTAGTTTTTTGGTGATTTTACAGCATTTTCTCTCATGTCACTCCTTGTGATTTACATCATGTGATGTCACCCATACATATTTAATTATGCAAATTAGTAACGCCAGTATGTTTTTACAAGAAAGGTGGCAACCCTAACTACTTTTCACATACTCTTACTTAACCCCTTTAGACCGGAGGGCGTACAATTACGCCCTATTATAGGCGGCTCTATACGCCGCCGGGCGTAATTGTACGCCCTCTGGTTTTTGCCTACTTACCCGTCCTCGTTGAAGCCCCCCGACCATGTGAGAGTGGGGTCCTAGCGAGGACCCCACAATCACATGGCCGGGGATAGCTGGCTTCTGTATTGCCAGCAGGGGGGCTGCCTGTAATGACAGGTGGTCCCCCTGCTGGCTGAAAATAAAATGAAAATAAAATGTATTAGTGTAAAAAAAAATATATATATACTTAGATCATATATATTATATATATATTATCTAAGTATATATATACACATATGCATACACACACGTACACCGTCTAGGTGTATTTTACTATTAATATATATATAATTATATATATTAATATCAAATTACACGTAGACTGATACTGGTTAAATATATATATAATTATTGTTATATATATATTTATATATAATATAAAAAAATTAAATATGTAAATATGTTAAAAAATAAAATTAAAAAAATAATTTAAAAAATTAATTAAAAAATATATAGATGTGTGTTATTTCATTCTAACTGTATTGTGATATTAATATATATATATTTATATCAAAATACACGTAGAACGAAATAATATATATATCTACATACATAAATATATACGTATATATCACTATATATATACCTATATATAAATAAAAATATTTTTTTAAAATTATATAGATATACACATATAGATTCACATATGTATATATATATACATATATTAATTCTACATATATATTTATGTAATATTTTTACATAATTAGGTATCTTAATTAATTACAATTAGCGGGACCTGCATGACAACCCATGCCGAAAGTAAAGGGAATTTAATTGACTAGCACTATATTTAACCCTATAACTTTCCAAGACACCCTAAAACCTGTACATGGGGGGTACTGTTCTACTCGGAAGACTTCGCTGAACACAAATATTTGTGTTTCGAAACAGTAAAATGTATTACAACGATGATATCGCCAGTAAAAGTGAAGTTATTTGCATTTTTCATGCACAAACAGCACTTACACGGACGATATTATTGCTGTGATACTTTTTACTGTTTTGAAACACAAATATTTGTGTTCAGCGAAGTCTCCCGAGTACAACAGTACCCCTCATGTACAGGTTTTATGGTGTTTTCAAAAATTACAGCGTCAAATATAAGGCTTGCGTTTCATTTTTTTCACATTAAAATTTGCCAGATTGGTTATGGTGCCTTTGAGACCCTATGGTAGCCCGAGAATGAAAATTACCCCTATGATGGCATACCATTTGCAATAGTAGACAACCCAAGGTATTGCAAACAGGGTATGTCCAGTCTTTTTTAGTAGCCACTTAGTCACAAACACTGGCCAAAATTGGCGTTTTTTGCATTTTTCACACACAAACAAATACTAGCGCTAACTTTGGCCAGTGTTTGTGACCAAATGGCTACTAAAAAAGACTGGACATACCCCATTTGCAATACCTTGGGTTGTCTACTATTGCAAATGGTATGCCATTATGGGTGTAATTTCATTCCTGGCTACTATAAAGTCCCAAAGGCAACGTAACCTATCTAGCGAATTTCAATTTCAAATGTAACGTGCTATATTTGACCCTGTAACTTCCCAAAACGCCATAAAACCTGTACATAGGGGGTACTGTTTTACACGTGAGACTTTGCTGAATAAAAATATGTGTATTTTATTGCAGTAAAAGCAAATAGTATTATGACATTGACAGTTAAAATGTCATGTAGAACTAAAAAAAAATAATAATCTTATTTTCTCCCATTATTTTCATATTAAATTATGTTGCACATCTAAATATTTGATATTAAATAAAAGCCCTGTTTCCCCTGAATAAAATGATATATAATAAGGGTGGACAGACATGTAGCGCAAATGCCAGGTTTTGTTTACATTTTGTTTCGTTCACAACGTGTACATTTGGCTCCGTCCTTAAGGGGTTAAGTATGGAAACTTAAGAGGGATGTATGGGAACAAAACTTGTGTGGACTGGCTGACAATCATTATAGTTAAAGGGACACTATAGTCACCAGAACAACTACAGCTTATTGAATTTGTTCTGGTGGGTAGAATCATTACCATCAGGCTTTTTGCTATAAACACTGTCTTTTCAGAGAAAATGCAGTCTTTACATTACAGCCTAGTGATAACCTCACTGGCCACTCCTTAGATGGCTGTTAGCGATCCTTCCTGGGTAATGGCTGCCTAAAATGCATCCAAACATTCAGTGTCTCCTCCCCCTTCATGCAGACACTGAACTTTCCTCATAGAGATTCATTAATTCAATTCATCTCTATAAGGAGATGCTGATTGGCCAGGGCTGTGTTTGAATCATGCTGGCTCTGACCCTGATCTGCCTCTTTGTCAGTGTCAGCCAATCCTATGGGGAAGCACTGTGATTGGATCAGGCCACCACTTCTAATGTCAGTAGACTGCTTGTTTTTATGAGTCTAACAGCATGCAGAGTTACAGCTTCAGGCTTGAATATAGGAAGATTTTGCTATATTTATGGAGGCATGAGGGGCACAGGGGGACTAGATGGTGGTGTTAACACTATAGGGTCATGAATTCAAGTTTGTGTTCCTGACCCTATAGTGATCCTTTAAGGTAATGATGGCTTTGGTCTCTCTAACACTGTGGCATGTTCCCTTTCTTCTACACTCACTACATACAGCTTTTCTCTGTCCCAGACTATATACCAGCAGCTTCTGCCTGCTACTAAGAAGGTAAGGAGACAAGTGGACCAGCGAGTGCTAGGGGACAGTCCTTAGAAAGCATTGAGTGAGCGCATCATTAGATGCATTTATGCCAAGCTCAGGGTGCTGTCTGCATAGTATGCCCTTAGTTGGCCAGCTGCATGATTGGCAGGCAGCCTGACATGCATTCATGCCAGGCTGGCCTTCTAATTCTTTGGGCAGACATGTCCTCTTTTTGGGCATGTTCGCCCGTTTTGGCAGGTTACGTGATTTGTGTTAATGGCACACCCTTTTACCTTCCTGCTTGACTGGACACTGCTGTTAGGGTTTATGGATTTCCTTGAAAGATGAAAACATAAATTAGGGAGAGATTAGCCTAGGGTATGTGTTTTCTTATAGCTGCTGTTTTCTATCTCTCCAGCACCATCTCCATCAGATACATGATGCTTGGGACTGTTTTACTGTTTTTGGTCGATATGGTTCTGTAATTAGGCCCGTCATAATTTCCAGCACCAGGCCCACTGGGCTCTTAATCTGGCCCTGGGTAGCTGTATTAATCACTTTTGTTATTTCAATGAGAAGGTCATATAATTAAGAATAGTTATTATGGGTCCTTAAGGGGTTCATTTGTAAAGAGAAGAGAAGAGAATACAAAAAGTTGGTCATCACTTTGAAATCTTTGTGTATTCCCTCTTTCCTTAAGTTAAAGCAAATTTTGCGGTATATCTTTCCACCACGCAGATTTCACATGTATTCTTTGCTTTTTTGTGTTGTGGTCTCTTACGGTCTGATGACATGTTTTACATGGCTGTCATTGTACTGACATATTAAACAGCAGGGGCCAGCTCATATACAGATCAGAGCTCAATCAATTTCTAGTGTAAACAACATTGACAGTACATTTTCTTAAAAGTTAATTTTAACCCCCTAAAGACTTGTAATGGTCTTTTTGACCATAACATACTGCTGTTTAAGAATCCTATTTAGATGGGGAGTGACGCACTCGTTTTATGACTGTAGGGCTGTATACAGCTACCACTGGTAAAAAAAAAAAAAGGTCTTTAGAGATCTTAATGTAATTATGGCAAAATGTAATATGTGAAAAACTGAGTAAAAAAAACAAAGAACTAAAATCGTAAGAGTGGTGGAAAAAATCCCGTTCATCCAGGTATTGGCAATTAGTCCTTAGGAGAGTGAGTCTAATGTTATGATTACATATTGAAACCCAATTAGGTGATGTTATACTAATACTGTGTTGGTTTTCTCTCTCTTAGAGAAAAGTCCCCTGCCACCTGTTTCGTTTAACACAATCAAAGACGTGACAAAAAACTTCCACCAAGACTTCCTGATTGGAGAAGGACAGTTTCTTGATGTGTACAAAGCAGAAATTAAAAACCAGATGTGTGTCGTAAAAGTGCTTAGAAAGGTAAAGTAACACAATTACTTTCAAGTGTTAGAAAACAGATTTTAAATGTTAAGATTTCATATTTATATTGAAACCGCATGAAGAGAATTGTGTGTTTTTTTTTGTGTTTTTTTTTGTGATGTTTAGGTTTTCATGTCAGTCAATTGGTAAGTCCCCCTGTATGTACCCTGATTGCTCTTAAAGGAACACCGTGGCTTTAGGAATACATATCTGTATTCCTAATGCTACAGTCCTGGTTCCCCCCTATGTTGCCCTCCCCCATCTGCACAAAAATAAAACCAAAAAACAATAAATAATAATTCCTTACCTTTTCTTCAGTGCTGAGTCTCCCTCAGTGCTGCCACGATCTCCTCCTCAGGTTGCATCATCTTGGAGGCGTGTACCCAGCATGATGGCTAATCTAATGCTTCTCATAGAGGAGCACTGGGGAACGTGGGCGTATGTGCAGTTCTCGACGTAATGTGCCTATGATTCCTCCATAGAGAATTATTGTATTCAATGCTTCTCTATGGCTGTAAATGATGTGCATGACGTCACTGTATAAGAGTCGGGAAGTAATATTCTAGGCTCTCATACCCAGAGAACATGGAGGCGTGGCTTGTATCCTCACTTCTAACCATTCTAATTAGTTCCATATTAGGTTTTAGGGGTAGGACAGGAGGGAGCAGGGCAGTAGGCACTATAAAAAAAGTTGTTAAAGTGAGGGCGGAGCCTGACCTGGATACAAGATGGCCGCATAAGCCGAAAGCTCCCAAGACCCAGGCACAATAAAGCAACATAACGCACACTGACAAAGCAGCTAAACCCACCAGACAGCCCGCTCACATACCAGGCAGCACACAGCCATGGGCGGCAACCGGAAAAACCACGACTCGCAGCCGTCAGTAGTCTCACACTTTCAGACACAAGGAGACCCGGTGCTATCTTCTACACGTGGCCAGGAGAACTCAAACTCCGACCACAGTGAGACCTCAGCCCCGGAGACAGCACCGCTGACGAAATCAGACCTCCAAAGCCTACTAAGAGAAGCGGCGACCGACATCAAAAATCACATGGCAACAGAACTGGAGAAACAGCTTCAGGGCATGAAAGCAGACATTGCAGACCTGGGGGAGCGGACGGACCAGGTGGAGCAAAGGGCAGATGACCTCATGGAAACAGTTGATGCTCAGGCAGACACCATATCTACTCTACAATCACGTGTAGAAATGCTGGAAAATGGAATGGAAGACCTCAGCAACAGATCCAGACAAAATAACATCAGTATCAGAGGCCTCCCTGAGACTGTAACGGTCTGATGACATGTTTTACACGATCTCCTCCTCAGGTTGCATCATCTTGGAGGCGTGTACCCAGCATGATGGCTAATCTAATGCTTCTCATAGAGGAGCACTGGGGAACGTGGGCGTATGTGCAGTTCTCGACGTAATGTGCCTATGATTCCTCCATAGAGAATTATTGTATTCAATGCTTCTCTATGGCTGTAAATGATGGCACTTTGCAAGCGCGCATGACGTCACTGTATAAGAGTCGGGAAGTAATATTCTCGGCTCTCATACCCAGAGAACATGGAGGCGTGGCTTGTATCCTCACTTCTAACCATTCTAATTAGGTCCATATTAGAATGCTCCACTCCACACTGCAAGAGGTATTTCTAACCCTCCTACCCGACAAAACCCTGAAGCCCCCCAGCCCCGACCAAACAGTCCCCCAGAGACGTGATAGTGAGGCTTCACTATTACTCCGCTAAGGAGGCACTTATGGAGGCGACCAGGAAAAATCCGCCAATACTAGACACCACTACGCTGGCATTTTACCAGGACTTATCACTTACCACACTAGCCAAGCGTCGAGAACTGAAACCTCTCACCACGGCACTGAACCAGGCAGGTCTGGTCTACAGATGGGGACACCCCTTTAAACTCCTGGTCCGTAGACCAGACGGACCTTGGACCTAATATGGGTAGCCAACCACCGCAACATCCCCACCCTCTTACTGTCCCTGGACGTATGGCCCTTCTTATTCGCCACCCTAGAGAAACTCCAATTTCCCGTTCCCTTCACGACAGCCCTCAAAGCGATCTACTCCACCCCAAAGGCAAAACTGCTCATACCAAATGCGCAGCCCCCCCCCATTTCCCTATATGCAATGGAACGAGACAGGGTTGCCCACTATCCCCCATCCTCTTCACCCTCTCCCTGGAGCCATTGCTACACCTCATACGCACCACCCCTACAATCTCTGGCATTACAGTACGCTCCCAATCCTATAAGGTAGCCGCATACGCCGACGACCTCCTCTTAGCGCTCACTGAACCCCTCTACAATTGGTGGAGGAATACTCAGAAGCCTCAGGATACAAACTAAACCTGGACAAGACAGAATCACTCACCATAAACATAAACCAAGACACTAGGAAGATACTGCACGACACACATACCTTCCGCTACAACACATCCCAAAGCTAGGCATACAACTACCAGCAGCACTCCATCGCACATACTCCCTCAACTACACCCCAATGATACAAAAAGCAGCAAACGATCTCAAAAGATGGCAAGACCTATCACTATCATGGTTAGGACACATAGCATCAGTAAAAATGAACCTTCTACCCCGCTTCCTCTACCTATTCCAAACCCTCCCCATCCCAATTCCCAAAAACTAATAGACAACTTCATCTGGGCCAAAAAAAGGCCCAGAATTAAGAGAACAACAATGTACATCCCCAACAGAACAGGAGGACTGGGACTACCACACTTTCAAAACTATTATTACGCCGCACAACTCACACAAATTCAAAGTTGGCACACCCCACAGGGGATTAAAAGATGGACGGACCTGGAACATGACTTATTCGGGTACGATTTCCCATCCCTCTATATATGGGTACCAAAGAAATCACGCCCCCTACCACCACCACTACCCCCATCACTCACCAACTCAATTGACATATGGGACAAAACGACCAGGAAATTCCCCATCATCAACAACCCGATCCCAATGACGCCTATATTAAGCAACAGAGCATCCCCCCCCAAAGACTTTGCACACTACGAACAAAACGACATATATAGACTACACCACTTCTACATGGGAAACCATGTAACCCCATATAATGACCTTCTCAACACTCAGACAGCATACAATACCCACGACTTCTTCCGCTACCTACAACTGCGAAGCTTCCTAGAACAACCCGAAAACACCAAAGCAGCCACTACTAAACTCACAATTTGAGAGAGCATGCACGCACACCCCACTCAGCAAAGGTCAAATTACAGAAAACTATACACTTCTAATCACGAACCAGCCCTCAGGGGCACTAGCCTATGTGGCGACTTGGGAGAAGGACCTGGGACCCCCAGATGAACCCACCAACTGGCAAGACATATGGGAGGCAACAGCCTCCATATCAATATGCGTCAACCATAAGGAGCAAGCCTACAAAACATTGCTCCGATGGTACCTAACCTCGGTACGTCTATATCACATGGGCAGGTCAGACTCGGACCTCTGCTGGAAAAATTGCGGCCAGAGGGGCACATACGTACATGCATGGTGGCACTGCCCCAAACTGGCTCCACTGTGGGCAGAGGTGGCTTCTTTAGTCTCAGAGCTCCTTCAAATCACCGTACCACTAGACCCATGGACATGTCTCCTCTCCAGACCACGAGAGGACCTATCCAGAGCCCAAAACAAAATGACAAACAGGATAGCCCTAGCGACGAGACGAGCAATAGCAAAACTCTAGGGCACCCCAAACGCCCCGACACTACAAACAATCATAAGCAAAACCAGGGAAGCAGTAGACATGGACAGGATCTCAGGCATAATACATGAAACCTCCAAACAATTCTACAAAATATGGGACCCTTGGCTATCCGACCCTTACCTACAATGAGGGCTCACAGATGACCACCACTGCCCTACCCCTCTTGCCCGCTAAACTGAAAAAGCAACCAAATCATCACAACACCAACACACAACAGAAGATGCACAACCCCAATCCTGACCGCTAGGTAATCATTAGCTCCTCAAAACCGAACCCCAGCATGGTACACCAACCCCTGTACATAGGTTCTTTATCCCTCCCCCAGTTGGTTACCCCTACCCACCTGAACTCGTAACCCTGCAGCACCACCACCAAAACCTACCAGACGAAGAGAAACCCACCCAACACTAAACCGGCTACGGCTGTGAGACCTAACACCCCACACCCAGTTACCGCAAGCATCAACACATTTGAACAGATGAACTAAAGAGAAACAAAAAAGAGAACAAAACTGAGGACCTTGAATCCCACCAAAACACACACCTGACACCTAACCAAATGCGGGGACTAGGAACACACCACGTAATAACGGCTTCTACGCAAGCCCTATGACAACAAAAAGCATTAAAAAAAACGCTCATCTGAATCAAACTCACTGTGCTACCCCTATCCCCTTTCTTTTCTGTACCCCATTTATTTCATTGAAAAACAATAAATAATGTTTAAAAAAAAATAAAAAAAATTAAAGTGCATATAGTGTCCCTTTAATTGTAGCTGCTGCCTCTGTCAATAACAATAATGATTTGGTGCACACTGAATGCAATGCATTTTCATTTGTAAACAGTTTTAAAACAAAACATGCCAGGCACAAAGTATCTATCTACCTATCATGTGCTTTTTAATCCCTTCATGACAAAGGCAAATCACATTATATCATGACAGTGTTATGTTACATGATTCTTAGATTACATACGGTATATCTATTTTTTTTTTTTTGAATTCTTTATTTTTGAGTGCATAAGGAAAAATAACATTTGCAAATGCGTGTATCATGCCCCAACAGCATGTACCCGCGATATAGTATTAAACATCAACGTATTTAAGCATGACAATAGAATACAATGCACATTTTATATATAGCGGCATGAAGACTGTGTATGAACTTATTGGTTACTGGTGAGGTGAGAGATGAGGATGCAAGAACCAACCGATTATGTTATATGGCCAGTATTACATACTGATGGCCCAATTTAAAGTTAATGTGAAGTAGGGGACCATTTATTCCTAGCTGTCTACGCAGTAAGCAACATTCTGCAGCCAAATGCGAAATTATCATGTTAGTTTATACTGTGTTCCTACCATTCTCTTCTCATTAGGTATTGTTAGCCAGGTAATTAACTGTGGTCTGTCTAAGACATTGCGGGAAAAGCTGTCCTGACCTAATGGCGTGGGGGCAGATGAGTCGTCGATGTATTGCTTAACTGCTTTAACAAGCGCAGCTGCTTTAACAAGCTCAAACATTATCACAACAATTTTACCATGTTAAGGCAGAAGTGTTCTGAGCATTTTTAGCAAGTTAGTAATGCTATACGTAACAGACGATCAGCAAGCAAATTACAAAGTGCGAGTATAGGATGTGTAGCGTATAGCGTTCCGTCGAATAACTAAACATAAGATAAACATTAAAAAAAAAAAAAAAAAGTTATAATAAAATATATTTGGCGCTCATTGTGTGTTGAGCGACAGGTGGTATGTGGCTCGGCAGGGCCGTAGCCGCAAATTAGCAGGCGTTTAGACCTGAAAAGGCTGCATTTAAGATAAACATTATAAAGATAAACACGAAGTATAATACGTGTAAACAGTAATGAGGTCTGTGTTAGGTGGGTTGTGTAGCCTTGTGGTGGCGGTCACTGTGTCCCGAGTAGGGTGCGATGTCGCCATATTTCGTTCATGTGGTGACTGTTGCATAGGGGTCGGGTGTTAGTCCCTGCGGTACAAATGGGGTTGTTCGGGACGGGTCCCAGGTGCAAATCGGGGATGATGTGCTTTGGCAGTTAGGCGGCGTAAGAGAGTCCCGTGGTAGGCCCAAGGCCTGTAGTAGCTGTGCTGCTTCGCTCATGTCGCGGATCCGATGGGAGTCTGTTCCCTGGTGAATGGTGAGTGTGTGGGCAGGCTGCCATCGATATTGGAGGTCTCGTTGTCGGAGGAGCGTGGTGAGTGGCCTGAAGGAGCGCCGCCACGCAAGGGTGTCGCTCGATAGGTCCGCAAAGAAAGTTAATGTCATGCCCTCAAATTGTAGTGGTGATTTTCCCCGTAATGCGGTGAGGATTGCCGTCTTGTCTTGTCTCGTGCGGAAGGCCAGGATTACATCTCTGGAGGCTGGAGTTGGAGCTTTGGGTGAGATGGGTATCCTGAAGAGATGCTCGGGGCTTATTTTGTCCGCTTGAGTAGGCGGCAGTATGCTCGTGAGCAGGCGCTTAATGAGTTGTGGTAATGCCGCTGTGGGCATTGTCTCAGAGATCCCCCTCAGTTTAATATTGTTGCGCCGTCTAGCATCCTCCTGTTCCGCCATACGGTGCTCCGTGTTCCGCTGCTGCAGTTGTAGGTCGCTCACGGTTTTTCGGAGCTCCCCAATGTCTCGGGTAGTGTTTGTGGAGGTGTTTTCGAGGATGCCCATACGGGTTGTCAGGCCTCTCAGGTCTCCCCTCAGCGCCAATATATCCTGTTGCAGGCTAGATTGAAGGTCTGCGAGCAGTTGCTTCAGGATCAGCGTAGTCAACGGAGTGGAGTCCGTTATGGGTCTATTAGGCTGTGGGGATATTCCTGGTGCTGGAGCCGGTGCATATTCTTCCCCCGACAGGTCGTCGGAGAAGTCTGAGCAGCCTCCGTGGAGCGCCGCCATGTTGGGTCCGCCGGCGCCACGCGCTTGTCTCCACATGTCCCCTATTGTGAGCCCGGGGGTGGCTTTGTCTGCGCTGAATTTCTTCGATTTGCGTCCCATGTCGTTGGGGATGTGTAGGGGGTCTTGGTTTCGTTTTGGGGGGTGCTCCGTTTGGGTATTTTGTCCCGTTTTTCCCGTTTGGGCCTAGGAGCTCTGGGTTAGTGCGACTGCTATCTGCTGTGGCTAGGCTCCGCCCCCACGGTATATCTATTTTAATGGTTTATTTCGTCATGTAGGAAAATTTTTAGATTACATATTATAGTTAATACTTGGCGTTGGATATGAATGATTATATAATGATATAATGTATATTCCATTATTCTTTAACTCCATAAACCATCATCGCAATTTGTTGTCATCACAATCTGGACCATATAGACTTATGCCAATAGTGGATGTTCTTCTCGTTTTGTTTTGGCAAATGCATTGATTCCTGCACCTGTTAAAAGCATGGGATCTTTAAAGAAAAGATTGTTATGATGACTTGATCATTAGAAGATTAATCCCTCCTACGATTAAAATGTGCCTATAATTAATCTGTACCTAAAGTTAATATGTGCCTATACTTACCACGACACTTACACCAGTTTAAGCACGAACCTATGTTTAGATGTGTGATTTAACGTTCAAACCCGCAATAGATTTGCCTGTCGCAATAATAAGCAAGTCCCATAAGCCTGATCTATACGATGTGTACTCAGACATTTTAACCAACCAGAATGTATAGACACCTCTCCACGCTAACAAGCTGAATACTACCTAATGCTTAGACAAGCAAAATCAGCGTAAAGGTAATTATCCGTTAATTAGCCGTACCGCTACTCCTGGGTGAAAAGCAGCGTGGAGATACCATTGCCCTACAACCCAGGGATCACCCCACGCAGCTTATACATCCCACATCTAGTCTGTGTGTAAACGCGCTAGAAACTATAAAAATATGTATAACCTTCCACATACAGGTTAGATTAATAGCAGAGACACACCGTTTTGCATTAACAAATACTAGCTAATAATAGCGTGCTCCCAACATGACTACCCTCATCTTAAATATAAAATTGTGCAAGTGTTATCATATGCCCTACTGTTACAACTGTCTTTTGGAATGAGCAAGTGGAATGCCATTGGGGTACCTCATGCATGTTTGTTACATCATTATGCACTACAAAAATAAAGAATAAAAAAAAAAACCCAGAAGATTAATCCCTTACTATTGTCTGTTTTCTGTCTGTTTGCAGGAAAAACAGTTACGAGATCAGAAACTCTGGGAATTATTTTATTCACAATGGAAAGATTTGCCTAGGTGAGCGATTTTATTATGTCTACCGTACCACATTCTCTATTTTATTAGACTGACATGGGATAGCTGATAATTATTAGAATTGTAGTCCAACAAGTGGAGGTCCATGACAGCCGTTGGTAGAGAACAGTGTAGAAGCTGAAGGACGATGACAACCATTGGCTGGGATAATGAATAAAAACTGCAGACCAGCAAATGTGAAGTTTGATTGACTTCACGGAATCAGATTATCTAGTGCTGTTTTTTCAGTATCCACTAGATGTCAGTAGAGAATATGAAGTTTATTTTTCCTGTGAGTTACTGTTACCCAAGACATTGTCTTATACTTCTGTGCTTGTTACAGTCAATCAGTGTTTCTCTTTAAAATATCTTTTTTATTATTATTATTATTTTATTACTTATATAGCGCCAGCAAAATTCCATAGCGCTGTATTTTATGAACTTCGTGCAATTAACCACTTGTAAGGTTAATGCATAAATGTTGGCAATCGCACTTGAACTTCATAGATTTTAGTTTGCACTTTAATGAGAATGTTTAGAAAGCAGGAAAATTGTGCTAGCTGTTGCTCAGACATCAGTGGAGATCAGTTACACGAAAGGACACTCTATGAGCCATGTCCTTTAATTTTAAATGTCTCCTAGTTTGTCTGTTTGTCAGATTGCTTTGTCTCCTCTGTTGGGGGTAATAAACTAATAAGCCATAATATATATATCTTTCTCGACCAATATTACCCGACAATCTTACTACACACGAACCTTTGAATTTTGGGGGCATTATGTAAGCCTTACTGACATTTTAACATCAGTGGCTCGTGTCTCCTGGTTTTATATCCATCGCAGACCTTGTTTATGCAGTGATATTGAATGTATGTTCTTCATTTTCCTTTGTTCGAATTGATTTTCTTTTATAAGTTGCCTGTTCTGTGTTTTGAGAATAAAAAAATTAGAATAAAAAAAAAAAAAAAATTCTTGCTAGTTCTACTTTTTTTAATTTACATTCCCAGCCTGGAATATGTTATACATAGCATTGACACGTTCTTCTACCAGATAATCTGCAACCAACATTGATGCAAATGCACAAGTAGGGACCTGAACAGGTTGGAGGATTAAACAAAGTACTTGACGTTTTTTTTCACTTACACTGGGAATTGTCAAGATTTCAGAATGGCCAGCTTATTTTTTATGGCCCTAACTCTACAATTCCCTGGTTGGTTCTTTCCTCCATCATTATGGCATTGGGATCACAGTTAAAAGGTTACTCTTACTCCTACCACCATGACCACTTCAAATCAGTGAAGTGGTTGTGGTGGTTAAAGTTACCCTTTAACCTAATAGTTATTATATATCAAACTTAAAAAACAAATCAAGCATTGTACCAAGTGACTCTTTCCATCTCATTGATTGTCTTGTCATAATACCTTTTATTTTTATATATCTTTAGATTTAAACATCCAAATATATTAGAACTCCTTGGATACAGTTCAACCTACGAAGCCACATGTTTGGTGTACCCGTACCTTACCAATGGATCACTCTTCAACAGGATACAGTGCATTGTAAGTTTTAAACACATTTAAAGATCTGATTGAGTTCTTTACTACAAAACACGGTCTATTTAAGAGAATTCATAATAGAGAATTAGATAGATTGTGTGTTCTCTATAACAGACACTAGTTCAGACATGAATTTATTTTGTAGCTGTCAGTGATTGATAACTGTAGCACAACAAGATATTTGCAAAGTTACTAGCTGGGTGTTGGGAAATGTAGTTTACGTATACCTGGATTCAGGGGTGGCTCTCTAATTAGGCAGTTTAGGCGGCCGCCTAAGGCCTCGCACTGGCTGGGGCCTCGCGGCCGCCTAAGCCGCCTTAGGGCAGACTGTGTTGGGTCCTCGGTCAGTATGCCGCCGGGTGCGAGGCCCCTCCTGTCTGCATCAGAGACACAACGGTCTGCAGCTCCGCAGTGAGCAGAGCTGCAGACCATGTGTCTCGCGAGAACTGGCCAATCAGAGTGTTGCGGCGGGTCTGACGGGTCTCGCGAGATACATGGTCTGCAGCTCTGATGTAATGGCCACCGGATCACCAGGGAGCCCACATAGGACCACCATGGAATAAATAAAGGTCTTTATCCCCCCCCGCCCCCCATCACCCCCTCCCTCTCACCATCACCCCCTCTCAATATCACCCCCCTCACCATCACCCCCTCTCAATATCAACCCCCTCATCACCCTCTCACACCCCTCTCACCATCACCCCCTTTCAATATCACCTCCCCTCCCTCTCACCATCACCCCCTCTCAATATCACCCTTCTCTCTCACACATCACCCCTCTCACCATCACCTCCTCCCTCTCAATATCACCCCCATAACCATCACCCTCCCTCTCTCATTATCCCACTCTCCCTCTCATCATCACCCCCTCCTCTCACATCTCCCTATCAATTTTCACCCTCTCATCATCCCTCTCAATATCAGCCCCCACCATCACCCCCTGCCTCTCACCATCACCTCCTCCCTCTCACCATCACCCAATCCCTTTCACATCACCCTTCTCAATACCACCCCCACCATCATGCTCCCACACACTCTCACCATCACCCCCTCACCATCACCCCCTCCCTCTCACATTACCCTTCCTCTCACATCACCCTCTCCCTCTCAATATCACCCCTCTCACAATCACACCCTCCCTCTCAATATCACTCCCTCTCACATTACCCTTCCTCTCACATCACCCCCTTCCTCTCACCATCACCTCCCTTACACACACAGCCTCCCCAGACACACTGTTAGCATCCCCTCACACTGTCACCCCCACACTGTCAGCCTCTTCATGCATCCACACTCACATTATCCACTCCTAATCCTGTTAACCTCATCCCTCCAAACTCACCTGCCTTCACTCTGCCACACTCACCCTGTCACATTAACCCCCCTTAATCCTGTCACACTCGTCCCTCCTACCATGCCACAATTGCCTTGACACACTTACCTCCACTCGCCCTGTCACACTTCCTCATCAAACGATGTAATTTTCCCTCTTTCTCTCTCACAATCCCCCCCCCCCCCTGTCCATTTACCCTCTTCACCCTGTCATACTCTCTCTGCCACTGGTACCCCTTTACTCACCTTGTCACAGTCACTAGCGGAAGACATTTATCATACACACACAGTCAGGAAACATAATTTTGCCATAAACACAATGCAAAAAGGCCACAGGCAGACCCCCATACACACAACACACTTCAAGCAGCTACCCCATACACATATGGTCCCAGATAAAAACGCAAACATGCTCGTAGAGACATACATTGACACACAAGGATACTCTCTGTCAGACACACTCTCAGGCACATACACAGGTAAACTGTGCATCAATGTGTAAATGTGACAGTGTGCATGTATTGCAACTCTATTTTTTTCATTTTGGTGTTAGTGGGGCCTCATGTTTGAGTTTCGCCTAAGGCCTCATAAATTCTAGAACCACCTCTGCCTGCATTGTCAAGTCACCTATCTTTGATCTACATGCCTGCCATTTTACACTTTTTTTAGGGTAAAAGCGACCCATTGCTTTGGAAAGTTCGTTATAATATTCTGCAAGGCGTAGCAAAAGCCATTCAATACCTGCACACCATGAAACCTTCTCCAGTTATATGTGGCAACATAACCAGGTAAATAAGAATGTGTTCTGTCTACTGCTAGCAATCTGCGTATTGTTATATTATAAACTCATTTAAGCAGGAACGACACCTCCTGAATTCCAATCTTGTTTTGTCACAGTTACTTGTAAGGATCCCTTATCCATTTTGTAATGGACTCTCATCCATTTTGTAATGATTTATTAAATAATAGCACTATATAAACCCTAAAATATTTATTTCGCCCACCAACAAACATTGCATAAATGATTGCACTAAGGATTTCAAATACATTTCACTCACAGCCTATAATAGGATACATTTAATAAATTTGAATCTATTCTGTTTCCAAATCTGGGTAAGGCTGATGATATTTCAGGGCTATTCAATGAATTTGTGAAGAATTGAAAAGGGAATTGTAAAGTTTTGTTCAAAAAGAGTTGATTTGAAGAATTTATCCAATTATTTTGAAGTCAAATTTGCATAAATCCTGGTTTGGTGAATAATCCAATGTATTTTATTTATTTCTCAACATCCTGCAATAAATCCTCCTATATGTCACTAATATACATGGTGCCATGATTGATGTGATGATGTTTCTAGGAGAACATTCTGTTACGAACGTAATGACATATCGGTACTCTCACCAGTTGGTGTACTTGACCCTTTTCTAGATATATTATATATGGCATAGATAGAGTATGTGAAGCATAGATCATCTGTAGGCTTTAACCATTTGCTTTGCTGTAGTTCATTGTAGGTCAAGAGGATAATACATCTGGGAGAGTTTAGTGATTTTTCTTTCCACTGGCGCTGTGAATAAAGTGTGTGACATTATACATAATAACATTGGGGAATAGCACAATTTTCACATTTTCCGCACAATGGTTCTCATTCTCATTTTCCCGTGTTCCAGCAAAAATATACTGCTTGATCAGCACTTTCAGCCGAAACTCTCAGATTTTGCCATGATCCATTTGCGGTCCTACCTGATAAATCACATTTACACCATAAAGATGGATCATGCCACCCTCAAGTTTCTGGGATACTTGCCAGTGGAGTACATTAGGAGAGGAAATCTGTCTTCTAAAACGGACGTGTACAGCTATGGTGTTGTGAGTATTAACCAAAATTAACCCCTTTATTCCAAAACAAAGTATAATGGCAATTGGAAGCACTGAGCAAATGTTGCACCTGTCAATCAAAAATACAGCACTTGGTAGATCATCCATATTTTATTTCTACATTTTACTGGATAAATTTATAGAAAGCAGTTAGTTAAACGTCTTTTCCAAAGAGATATTTATATAAAACTTTTGCATTGCTGCAGCAGGTAAGCATGTGCTTAACCCCTTAAGGACTCATGACATGTGTGACATGTCATGATTCCCTTTTATTCCAGAAGTTTGGTCCTTAAGGGGTTAAAGGACCACTACAGGCACACAGACCACTTCAGCTCAATGAAGTGGTCTGGATGCCAGGTCCCCCTAGTTTTAACCCTGCAGCTGAAAACATAGCAGTTTCAGAGAAACTGCTATGTTTACACTGCAGGGTTAATCTAGCCTCTAGTGACAGCCACTAGAGGCGCTTCTGCGATTTACACTGAGTAAATTGCACTTATTTGACGCTGGACGTCCTCACGGACCCCTTGCGTTAAAAAAGATCCCCGTAGGAAAGCATTGAGTAATGCTTTCCTATGGGCGGGTTTGAATGTGCGCGTGCGATCGCCTCTGGACGTACATGCGCATTCGGCTCCACTCGGGAGCTGACGTCGATGGAGGAGGAGAGGTCACCAGTGCCGAGGGAGCCCCGCACTGGATTAATGTAAGCAAATAAATGGTTAATTACCCATTTATTTGCCGCGGAACGGGGCCCTAGTCACCACTCAGGTGACTAGGGCTCTATATCGTGAGGAATACATATTTGTATTCCTAACGCTATAGTTTTCCTTTAATATGTCTGGATATCAATCCCAAAATGACTTTTATTCTGAATTTTCTAGATAATGATGGAGGTTTTAACCGGACATCAAGCTGTTCTAAATGGACCTGAAAACATATTTTTGGTAAGCTGCGAACATGAATGTTGTTATGCAAAATGTATCAATTAAATGGTCAGAGTGCAGTGGCCCTTTAGTTCTTAACAATGCAAACTAAAACATTGCCATTTAGTATATATAGCAATCTTACGTTTGTAATATTAAACACACCTCTACGACTGTCTTCCTCTTTGCCAATGAGGATGCCCCCATATAAATTGTTAGCATAACACTACTACAGGTACACATATCTGTATTCGTAACACTGTAGTGGTGTTCCTTTAACAATAGTAACCGTTGTGCGTAATGCTGTGTGTGTGTTGATTTAATTTAGACTGTGGGCACCATTTTCATAGTGGTAATTATATATTATCAGTGTTATATGTTGTGTAATTTTCTGAAGTTGTGATATGCATGGTGTTTTAATGGTGTAAGTGTTATTAACTGGTGCAATGTTTACAATTCTAACTATAACAGTCTAATGTGGGGTGTGCAGGGCTCGAGTCCTGCAGGAACGCATGGGAACGGCGTTCCTGCACTTTTTCCAAAGCAGGAACGCCGTTCCCGTTACCTGTCCTGCAGGACCGGCCCTGCTACCTGCACAGAGGGGCCAGCACACGCTGTGTTCCCTCTCCAGCTATAACTCTCGCGAGACCCACGGCTGTTACCATGGCAATGCTCCGCACAGGCGAGTCTCGCAAGAGTTAGAGCTGGAGAAGGAACATAGCGTGTGATGGCCCCTCTGTGCAGCGGCTGGCTCCCTCCACCGGACCACCAGGCGATCTCCCCCCTCCCTGACAAGGTAAGAAGCAGGGAGGGGGGAATAAAATAAAAAATATACATACACATAAAGTTTAAAAAAAAATGCTCCCCCCCACCCACCCATCATCCAGCACACACACACCCATCATCCAGCACACACACACACCCGTCATCCAGCACTCACACACCCATCATCCAGCACACACACACCCATCATCCAGCACTCACACACCCATCATCCAGCACTCACACACCCATCATCCATCACTCACACACATCATCCAGCACTCACACACCCATCATCCAGCACTCACACACATCATCCAGTACACACACATACACACACATCATCCAGCACTCACACACACATCATCCAGCACTCACACACACACACCATCCAGCACTCACACACACATCATCTAGCACACACATCATCCAGCACTCACACACCCATCATCCAGCACTCACACACATCATCCAGCACTCACACACACATCATCCAGCACTCACACACACCATCCAGCACTCACACACGCACACATCATCCATCACTCACACACGCACACCCATCATCCAGTACTCACACACCCATCATCCAGTACTCACACACCCATCATCCAGCACTCACACACACCCATCATCCAGCACTCACACACACACACACACATCATCCAGCACTCACACACATCATCCTGCACTCACACACACGTCATCCAGCGCACTCACACACATCATCCAGCGCACTCACACACATCATCCAGCGCACTCACACACATCATCCAGCGCACATGCATTCATTATACACACTCTTCACTCACTACAAACACTCTACATTCACTATACACTCACTACAAACACACTACATTCACTATACACCCTCTGCATTCACTATACACCCTCTGCATTCACTATACACACTCTGCATTCATTATACACATTCTGCACTCACTACACACTACATTCACTATACACACTCTGCATTCACTACAAACACACTACATACACTGCATTCATTGTACACACTCTGCACTCACTACAACACACTAAATTCATTATACACAATTTGCACTTACTACAAACACACTACATTCATTATACACACTCTGCACTCACTACAAAAACACTACATTCACTATACACACTGCACTCACTACAAACACACTACATTTATTATACACACTGCACTCACTACAAATACACTACATTTATTATACACACTGCATTCACTACAAATACACTACATTCATTATACACACTCTGCACTCACTAAAAACACACTGCATTCATTATACACACTCTGCACTCACTACAAATACACTACAATTATTATTCATACTCTGCACGCACTACAAACACACTTCATTCATTATACACACCCTGCACTGCACTATATGCATAGGAGTGTAATTTTTTTTTTTAAGGGGGGGGGGGATGGGAATCTTGGGTGAGTTCCCACACTTTTTTCCCCAGGACTTGACCCCTGGGTGTGTGTGTTTGCAAACTGTTTTAAATAAGCTAGGTGTTGTATAACTAGTGTGGTGTAAGTTTATTGTGTTTAAGTCAAGATGTTTGTAGAACTTCTATAAATAGCACACATACAGCTACATACGTGCTGTTTTTACCGTGGAAGGTCTTGTTTAAATAGTGCAGCATTTAAATTGTTGCAGTTGTTTTGTAACTAGTCCACTGTGTGTTTTGTTTTAATTGAAGTAATCAATGTATGAATAGTATGTTGTTGGAATGGAATGTTAATTGTTGTAGCTATGTAACTTGTGTAGTAACACAGTTGATGTGTGTAAGTGCGTGTAGTAAACTAATTGATGTAGTTATGTTGAGTGCGTGGTCTTTAAATGTAGGTAACTGATGCTATAGTAGTTGTTAGTGATGTGTGGTATTCTAACTGATGTGGTTCTAATACAAATAGTGTTGTATTTAAATTGTGGTAGCTGTTAGTACATGTGCCCTTTTTAAAAGTGTTTGTCTTGGTTGGCGTTTGTCTTGGTTGGTGTGTGTCCCTTTATTTGACATAGATGTTTTGTAACGAATATTGTTCTGTGTGTCATTTCAACAGCGAGAGTTACTGTGGGATCTAACAGAGAAAAATGGAGTGGAGTCTCTTCTGCCAATTCTGGATGATAAATGTGATAGCTGGCCCGAAGCTACTGCACACAGACTGTTGAGCTTGTCCATGGATTGCACTTCATCGCGTGTCAAGCAAAGACCCACCATGGCAGAGGTCAGCGCCTATGTTTTTATAGTATCATAAATCACTTGTGATCCTGTGTCTGGTAGATCTTCAGCACTATCTAAAAGTCTGTGACTTTATGAATTATTAGATATAATTTGTTAACAGAGCAACCAGTATGATTTATTCCACATTGAACATCATAATGAAATACATTGGGGATTCTTCACTGAAACAGGATTTGTGGAATATTGACCAAGGGATTAATCCCTTGAGGCCTCAATGGTCGAGATGAAAACATAACTGGATTGGAGACGTTTTTTACAATTCAGTTAAATTAGCTTCAAATTTCTAATTCTTTTGCCAATTCTCCTGGTTAAACACATCTAAGTGGGAAATATGATAACATAAAAGGGGTAATAGCTGGTTAGTCACATGCACCAAATGTACAAAAAGAACACCTCACTTAGTCTTTTCACTGCAAAGACTCTGGTGTTTACTGTTTACTGTAAGAACAATCAGGATGTGGAATTCTCTGCCTGAAGAAGTGGTTTTATCAGAGTCCATACAGATGTTCAAACGGCTACTAGATGCATACTTGCAAGAACAGAATATTCAAGGATATAATCTTTCAATGTAGGGTAATAACTGCTTGATCCAAGGATAAATCTGACTGCCATTCTGGGGTCAAGAAGGAATTTTTTTCCTAGCTTGTTGCAAAATTGTGCTTCAAACTGTTTTTTTTTTGCCTTCTTTTGGATCAACAGCAAAAAACAAATGTGAGGTAGGCTGAACTTGATGGACGAAAGTCTCTTTTCAGCTATGTAACTATGTGTTTTTGATACCGGAGAAACTGACGGAAGCAAAGCACAGAGGGATGGACACAGGTTTCTTCAGGAAGGAAGAGATTCTTTATTGTATCACCGATCGGGACTCAGAGGGACTAATGTCACCAAAAATACAGCAAGTTCAGAGCCCTGAACAATAGTGCAGGCTCCCTATATAGGCACATAACTCCTCCCATATTAAGCTCCACCCGCACATTCTCTTGACCAATCATTACAAATAAGAATTAACTTCCTGCTTGACCGCATGGCTTGTCCAGCACAATGGAGGAGGGGAATACTACATCCTGTATTCTTGCACATGCTCCGTACACTACTGATCGTATCTTGCCTCGTGCAACCAACTGATCGATACGTCAGCATATGCACGTACACATGCCACGTGGTAATCTCGGCCTACTAAATTTATTTTTACCGAGATTCCACCACATTCCCCCCTTTGATGCCTCTTGATATTTTACAATTACTTGAGGCATCACTTAACCTTGGTTTGCATACACCACAAGTTACCTTTGAACCAGACCAGACTTATCCTATGATGTGAATCTTCAACACTCGTCTTCCTGCATTGGTTCTCCCTGATCTAGAGCCTTATATTTATAAATTGCCATTATCTGTGCAGCAGCCTTCCTCTCTGCTATATTTTCTATCAGGCTTTGCACAGACCTAACTACTAAGGGTATAAGACACGGCAGGAGTAGACACAACATTAAAATCAGTAGGACTCCACCTACCACTGCCTTAAGCCCTCCAAACCACTCATACCAGCTACCAAACCAACTACTTGGATTGTACCCTTTCCATACCTGAGTAGGCACATGCGCTAGTTTAACCATATGGCTAGTAAGCTCAGCTATTGCTTGCCCTTCGTCATCTATTTGAAGACAGCAATTGCTCAGGTTAAACTTCCCACATACACCTCCCTCTACTGCCAAAAGATAATCCAAGGCTAATCTATTTTGGTAAACTGCTGTCCTCATCCTGGTATTATGCTTCGCTAGAAGATTGAGCGCTTGTGATGTCTCGTTAGTAATGATCTCAACCACCGCCTGTAACTTTATAATGCGGTTGAGCATATAAATAGGGGTTCTATAACCAAAGGTACCATCCTCTGCCCACATGGCTGGCCCATAATAATCTATAATACGCTGGGGAGGCCATTCATTATCTTCCCAGGCACCTATCTCTATGGGTCCCCTTTTCTTCCTATGATTCACATCATACACTTTAACACCTAAAGTCTCACCTGTTTCAATAGGCAACAAGAAGAAGGATGGTTTTAACATACCCAACACACATGCCCCTTCCCAGTCCTGTGGTAACTCCGAATAGGCCTTCTTACCACAGATCCAGTACAAATTCGCTGGGGCTCTCCAGTTAGATGTGATGGATAGATCAAACCATACGTCCTTTAAATTGGCATATCTTGCAAACGGGTTAGATGGTTCTGAGACATTTGAAGCCGACCACCAAGTTGTATTCTTTGTATCATCATCATAAGCTTTTTGCCCTAGACAAGTTAATTCTCCTACAGAAGTATTATACATCATTCCTTTCCTCGCTATGCAAACATAACCTATGATGGAGGTCTTCAATCTCCACTCAGATTTACCTCTAACACTCATATGATAGTCGGCTTGTGTAGATATTAATTGGTCAACTGCCTCAGAACCGGACATTACCTCCTTTGCTTCCCAAGGCCATTGGTCTCCCATGTTAGTACCTCCACACACATAGCAGTTGGTAACATTAAGACTACCGGCAATACTCTCGGCTAAATCAATGAACAAGTTTTTAGCATTATGGGGGATCTTATTATCTATGCTCATCTCTTCATAAAAGGAATGGTATACTTGATGAGTTTGGGAGGTTACCGTATCAGACTCTATCCCTATAAACAATATTGTCCCAGGGTCTAAACCCGTCCCATATATTTGAAACCCAAATAAATTACCATATTTATCTAAGAACTTGTCAGGGTTATTTATAAGTATATGGATTGGATTGCATTCCATAGACTTACAATATGGATTAGTAGGCAACTTAGTCACAATCATGTCCTTGTCTGCTGTCTGTCCCCAAGTCGCCCACCCCACACAAGACCAATATGGGCAGAAGTTATAATCTCTATTTGGGCATCTTGGACTTACATATTTATTTTTACTACTGGGACAAATATATTTATCGTTAGACCCATACGTCCTCTCCCATCTAAGATCCCCACATACATTCCACGGCTTTCTACCACTTGATATTGCTTTACACGCATCAAATAGCAGAGCACCTGAAGAATATACGGATTTTAATACCGTCTTATTAATTAGGGTCCCCTGAGAATCTCCATTTCTGAGAGTCAACCAAATTGTACGGGGTTGATACTCAGGACTGAAGCACTTAGGTTCTCCTACTCCTAAATGACACACACTATATTCTATATTTAAGTATCTACATCTTGATACATCTCCTTTACACTCATATTGCGAATGCCAAATTAGGGTCTGGGATATATGGTTACCTGTTCTTGTAGTCTTAATGCATACCTCACAGCTAGGAGTGTTGGTACCTCTACCTTCCTGAATATAAAAATACACATAAATAAACATTATTAAAAATACATCTTTCGTCGTCATCCTCAGTCTTCGTCCGTGTGAAGGCACCTCAGCTTCCAGGATGTAAGGACTGCAGGGAATGGAGTTCTGCTCGTCTTCACAGGGGTCCCCTCAAGACTTTCCCTGACTTATACACTCGTTGGTGAGTGGACAGGCTTTATTATGGCCTTCTCACTCACTTACCAAGTCTCTGAAACAATAAAATTTGTAATCTACAAGGTTCCTCGTCACTCCGACTGAGTCGTGCGTTTTAACCGGATCTTGCAGGGATTCTCTGGATTTGCTGTAACTTGCCAGGAATCGGCTGCTGCTGGTTTAACCCTGGAGTGATGTATCCACGGAGCCACTTCGGCTACTTTTATCGCTGTAGGGGTAGACAGAAGAACAACATAAGGACCTCTCCACTTGGGCCCTAACGGCACATTATTCCACTCTTTAATCCACACTTGGTCGCCTGGGTGGTAACTATGAATTGGGGGATAAATATTCACAGGTAATCTATCTTGTACCCATTTCTGTACCTCCTCCATAGTCTTACCCAACTCTACAACCTGCTGCCGGGTAATTCCTTCTCCCAACTGACTCAAATCCCCCCTTAAGTTACCAAGCACGGGAGGTGGTCGCCCGTACATGATTTCAAAAGGAGAGAGGCCCATCCTTCTGGTAGGTGTACTACGGATTCGCAATAGAGCTATGGGCAAGAGAACGTTCCACTTAAGTTGGGTTTCCTGACACATTTTAGCCAACTGATTCTTAATAGTTCTATTCATTCTCTCTACCTTACCAGAACTCTGGGGTCTATATGCCGTATGAAGCCTCCACTTTATACCAAGCATATGAGTCAATTGTTGTAGGCACTGATGAACAAAAGCTGGACCATTGTCCGATCCTATAGAGCAGGGTAGTCCATATCGGGGTATTATTTCTCGTAGCAGGAATCTCACGACTTCTCCTGCTTTCTCTGTACGAGTAGGACATGCTTCTACCCAGCCTGAATAGGTGCACACCACTACCAGCAGGTAGCGATGTCCACCCGATTTAGGCATCACTGTATAGTCAATTTGTAAATCGGACATGGGAAGTCCCCCCATAAACTGGACTCCTGGTGGCTTTACTGGTCCTTGTCTTGCATTATTTTTAGCACACGTTACACATCTACGTACAATGGCCTGAGTCAAGTTGGACAATCTTGGTATGTAGAAATGTTTTCTGAGAGATTCTTCTGTACTGTCTCTCCCAGAATGTGTCCCGTTATGATAGTTTTGGACAATTTCTACCGCTAGTGATGCTGGAATAACTATTCTTCCATCTTCTAACTGATACCATTTGTTCTCCAAATACTTTCCAGGTTCAGTCCTTAACCACTCCTCTTCTTGAGCTGTATAAATTGGAGTCCATTGAGACAGTGGAGTTGGTATAAGAGCAGCTATATGCCCCACATATTCCTGTCTTCCTGATTCAGCAGCACGCTTAGCTGCACTATCTGCCATCCGATTCCCTTTGGTTACATCACCATCTCCTCTCAGATGCGCCCGACAATGTATAATACCGACTTCTTTCGGCTCCCACACTGCTTCCAATAGTTGTAGGATCTCAGCTGCGTATTTGATTTCTTTGCCTTCTGAATTCAATAGTCCTCTTTCTTTATACAAAGCTCCGTGGGCATGAGTGGTTAAAAACGCATACTTGGAGTCCGTGTAGATGTTCACTCTTAAACCTTCAGCCAATTGTAACGCTCGTGTCAGTGCTATCAATTCTGCCTTTTGTGCTGATGTTCCTTTTGCCAGTGGCCGAGCTTCTATCACCTTGTCTATCGTTGTTACTGCATATCCTGCATAGCGGATCCCTTCTTTTACATAACTACTGCCGTCGGTGTAATATTGAACATCAGGGTTCTGGATGGGAAAATCACGAAGATCTGGTCTACTTGAAAATACTTCATCCATTACTTCCAAACAATCATGTTGACTTTCAGTAGGTTGTGGCAAAAGGGTAGCTGGATTTAAGGTATTTACAGTCTCTAAATGCACTCTTGGGTTTTCACACAACATTGCTTGATACTTGGTCATACGGCTGTTACTAAACCAATGATTTCCTTTGTAATCCAACAACGTCTGTACTGCATGTGGAACTCGTACATAAAGTTCTTGACCCAGAGTGAGTTTATCGGCTTCAGCTACTAGCAGGGCGGCTGCAGCTACAGCTCTTAGACAA
Organism: Pelobates cultripes; assembly: GCA_933207985.1. NCBI lineage: Eukaryota > Metazoa > Chordata > Amphibia > Anura > Pelobatidae > Pelobates > Pelobates cultripes. The sequence goes on from OW240914.1 coordinate 318,256,570, forward strand.
GGTGGAAGTCCGCTGGCCACTGCATCCAGTTGCTTAGACATGTAGGCAACAGGTCTTTGCCATGATCCCAAGTACTGTGTCAATACTCCCACAGCCATTCTTCTTTGCTCATGTACATACAGGTAGAATGGCCGTGTGTGGTCAGGTAGACCTAATGCTGGGGCACTCATCAAAGCCCTCTTCACATCTTCGAATGCCGTTTGCTGTTCTTGAGTCCATAAGAAGGGGTCGTGCTCTGTACCTTTGATAGCTGCATACAGAGGTTTTGCCAGTATCGCGTAGCTGGGAATCCATATCCTACAGAAGCCTGCTGCCCCCAAGAATTCTCGCACTTGTCTTCTATTCCTGGGTATCGGTATTTGGCACACAGCTTCTTTTCTCTCTGGCCCCATAATTCTTTGACCTTCAGAGATATGGAATCCCAGATATTTGACAGTTGGCAAACACAACTGAGCCTTCCTTCTTGACACCTTGTATCCTGCCTTCCAGAGAATGTGTAGTAGATCGTGCGTTGCTTGCTGACATACTTCCTTTGTAACTGCTGCTATCAACAAGTCATCTACATATTGTAATAATACACACTCTCCTGGGATAGACTCGAAATCTAGTAGATCTTGACTTAGAGCTGAACCAAATAGGGTAGGTGAATTTTTAAACCCCTGGGGCAATCTTGTCCAGGTCATTTGGCGTTTCGAGCCCGTTACAGCATTTTCCCATTGGAAAGCGAAGATACATTGGCTTTCTGCGGCAATTCGGAGGCAAAAGAAGGCATCTTTGAGATCTAAGACTGTAAAGTAAGTAGCCCCGCCCGGAATTAAAGCAAGCAGGTTATATGGATTGGGCACGACTGGATGTATACTAACAACCGCATCATTGACTGCTCTCAAGTCCTGCACAGGTCGATACTCATCTGTACCGGGCTTTTGAACAGGCAGCAATGGGGTGTTCCAGGGGGAAGTACAGAATTTTAGGATACCATACCGTATGAACTTATCCAGATAAGATTGGATGTTCTTCTTAGCCTTCTGCGGAATATGATATTGTCTCAGGCTTACTGGATAAACCCCAAGTTTTAGTTCGATTTTAATAGGTGGAATATTGCGGGCCAGTCCTGGTGGGTTGTTCTCTGCCCAAACTCCTGGTATGTTAAATAAGGATTCATCACTCCTCGGGTTTTGGCTAGTCAACACTGTATAAAGTCGCCACTCTTCTTCCTTTGGTACGGACAATGTCATAATACCTGAGGGTCCATTAAACTTTAAGGATGTTGTTCCATTTGGTAGGAACGTAATCTGCGCTTGTAATTTGGATAGCATATCACGTCCCAGCAATTGGACTGGACACTCAGGCATATAAAGGAATTGATGTTTTACTACGTGGCCTCCCAATGTACAGAGTCGACTTTTAAGAACCGGTTTTTCAGCACTTCTTCCAGTTGCTCCTATTACAGTAATAGTTCTTCCAGATGGAGGAGCAACTTGATTAGTCACCACCGAATGTTCAGCACCAGTGTCGATCATAAACGCACTCCTTTTTCCCCCTATTGATACATCGACCATAGGCTCCGCTCGACCAAGGGGGATGGAGCCCGGTCGGTATCAATAGTCCTCCATGACCGTGTCAGCCAATCCCACAAAGTCCCTACCTTCTCTATCGCGGGACCTTTGCGCTGCTGGATAGTACCTATCTTCCCTTACACTTCCTCTGTTCCCATTACTCCCTCTATTACCATTACTCCCTCCGGGGCCTCCTCTACCTCTCGCTCTGCCTCTAAAGTTTCCGTAACCTGCCCTGGGTAAGTCTCTCTCATACTGCTCTCTTTGCGGACACTCGTTCCTCCAATGCCCTTCTTCCTTACAGTACGCGCACTGATTCCTACTCAAAGGCTCCCTATTCCATCTACCATCGCCTCTATCTGGGCCCCGTCTATCTACGCCTGCGATCGCTACCGCTAGCATATCTGCCTTTCTACGCATCTTGCGCTCTTCCTCTTTCTTACTTTCTGTTTCCCTATTCATATATACTTTGTTCGCTACCTCCATTAGTTGAGTGATAGACATACCTGCAAACCCTTCTAATTTCTGTAGCTTGCGCTTAATATCTCCGTAAGCTTGGCTGACAAAGGCGGAGTTTACCATTCGGGAATTATCAGCGTCTTCCGGATTAAAGGGGGTATACAAGCGGTATGCCTCCAATAATCGGTCATAAAAGACACTGGGCGCTTCATCACTTTTCTGAATCACCTCAACTGTCTTCGACATGTTAATAGCTTTCTTCCCTCCGGCTTTCATGCCAGCAATTATAGCATCTCTATAGGCTTTAAGTTGAGCCATATCTGCGCCATTTACATTCCAGTCAGGATCGGTGTTAGGGTAATGTGTTGCGGCCCATGCTGCCGGATTGGCTTGATTTAAAGCACGGGCTCTCTCCTCTAGCGCCTTAATGGCCGCTTGGTTAATCCTTGTCCTTTCCTCATTATTGAACAATGTCATTAATAACTGCTGGCAATCAGCCCATGTCGGGTTATGTGTCTGAACTATCGAGGTGAACAGATCGGTCATAGCTTGTGGTTTCTCAGTGTACGAGGAATTGTGGGTCTTCCAATTCAAGAGATCGGTAGTCGTGAACGGGACATATACGAAGACTGGGTCAGCATGTGCCATTTGACCTGCGGCATCGATATAGGCTGACCCAGGATTCAGACGAAGAGGCATCTGATAATGTTTTAATTGTTGGGTACCGGTCAGTTGTCGGGTTAGTATGGGGCTACGTGGAGGGGCGTCAGTTAAAGGTTCCGGTCGAGAGGTAATAGGGCATGAGGATGTGGGAACTTGATTTTGGGAAAAGTTAGTGAATAGTATACTCCGAGCCGAGCTAGAAGAAGCTTGACCGGAAGTTTGAAGTGGCGCCAAATCAGGATATTCAAATCTAATGGGGGTTGGTCCTGGTTCCGGAAGGGGAGTTTTAATACGAGGGGGGGTGGATTCTGTACTGGAGGAGGAAGCGGAAGTGGATGGGGGCAATAGGGGAAGGGGTGCAGAGCTTCCTGCATTCGCGTCACTTCCTCTTAAAGGAAAGTAAGGAGGCGGCAAAGGGATCTCGGACTCAGGGGGCGTGTCCAAAATGGGCCTAACACCAGTCCTAGTGGACAAACAAGTCCTGGCCACCATGAGGCGACATTGCTCCTCGTGGCATATCCGGATCCATTTTGGCGAGTCGTTTACGGCCTGCCCCCAACAATCAATGTATGGAAACTGTCCATAAAGTTCAGGCCTACCTGACACAGCCACGTGTACACGCTGTACCAGGGTTGGATCCAAACTGCCACGCGGCGGCCATGCCGCAACCAAAATAGGCCACTCCCTAGTGCACAAAGTGACCAAACGTACAGGAGACATTTTAACCCCAAAATCACATGTTTTGAATCCCTTTTTAAAATTCTTTACCATACAACCTAAGGGATCCGAAATCGTTGACTCTGACGCGCCCATACTTATCAATGGAACGTCGTTGACAACGAATACTATGCACGCGTTCTTATTCAACAGTCACACCCGTTTCCTCTGGCAACAGCACCACGTGGTACAGTTACCGAGTGAAACGTACACAATAACACAATAATCACTCAGGGAATTCCCGTACACACACAGCTGTTACACCAGTCACTAAATAATCAATATTATGCCCTTTGGCGAAACTATACAGTCACCCACGCTATAATTCTCTATATATGAATTACCCGTCTATAACACACCCCAGTAACATCGTCTTTTACTAGTATCGGTTACAGTACGGTTAGCATAGGTCAAAGCACAATTTAAGGTCACAATACAATTATTAGTGGTTACGGTGTTAAACATGCAATAGACGACAATGATTAGTACTTATATACAGTGTCAGTAAATATACAGGGTTATGGTACCGTGCACTATGATACAGCAACACACTATTAACACTCTCGCTAGACGGCTGAGCTCGCGCTATCTAACAAGATATACACTTTACTAACAATCTTTAACACATTTACAATCCCAACTAAACTATTGGCCAGTACCTTGAATGGACTACCTAAAACTATATACACCCGTTTTGGTTAGCCACACTGCCCAAACACCACATATAGCGAACTAGAGGGCGAAATTTACAAAATTGCCCTTCTAGTCTATTTACTCTATCAAAAGTCTAGTGGGTTCCAAATTTACACGCCTTCCCACTTAGCCAAGATAGGTTGAGAGCTAGCGAACCGAATTTACACAGGCGCCGCTTAGTCTCCCGGTCCCTCCGACCTAGCGAACGTAATATACACCCTAGAACGCTAGTCTAGACAAGACACCGGTGTCCGGCTAGGGCTATTTACACAGGACCCCGCCTGACTAACCAGATCAAACGGTCTTACTAAAGAGCGTTCGATCGAGCGGTGCGCCTTCGCTCCTTCCCTCCGACAGAGGGGGCAGATTCCATACACAGATTTAAACCCCTTTTGGGCCTACCGCACAATCGGTATACCCCTAGTGGGTCTGCCGTCTAAAACAGCAGTTGTCTTACCTCCTCGTTCCTGAACCTGAGTTCACACTCATCGACGGGGACACCCCAGCACTTCTTACGTAGAGGCCGATGATCTCCTGGACAACAGACCAGTGGCGCCGAGACGAAGGGAGGTCCACGCAGAAGTTCAGGGGTGCAGCCGTAGAGAACGTGGGCAAAGATAGACCGTCTCACGCCTCTGCCTCTCAGCTACCGTTGAACGATGAGCTTCCCGGCCAATGCACCAAATGATACCGGAGAAACTGACGGAAGCAAAGCACAGAGGGATGGACACAGGTTTCTTCAGGAAGGAAGAGATTCTTTATTGGATCACCGATCGGGACTCAGAGGGACTAATGTCACCAAAAATACAGCAAGTTCTGAGCCCTGAACAATAGTGCAGGCTCCCTATATAGGCACATAACTCCTCCCATATTAAGCTCCACCCGCACATTCTCTTGACCAATCATTACAAATAAGAATTAACTTCCTGCTTGACCGCATGGCTTGTCCAGCACAATGGAGGAGGGGAATACTACATCCTGTATTCTTGCACATGCTCCGTACACTACTGATCGTATCTTGCCTCGTGCAACCAACTGATCGATACGTCAGCATATGCACGTACACATGCCACGTGGTAATCTCGGCCTACTAAATTTATTTTTACCGAGATTCCACCACATTTTCATATGTCAAGATTTCAGACTCCTGATGAAATGTATGTTACAAAGTGAAATATTGACATATTAGAATACCATTTTCTATTTCAATAAGAGGGCCTAGAGTGCTGATTTTTGTTAAAGGGACACTATAGTGACCAAAACAACTTTAGCTTAATGAAGCAGTTTTTGTGTACAGATCATGCCCCTGCAGTCTCACTGCTCAATTCTCTGCCATTTAGGAGTTAAATCACTTTTTTTATACAGCCCTAGTTACACCTCCTTGCATGTAACTTTCACAGCCTGAATATGAATAAATACTTCCTATAATGAGCCATCTAATGTTTATACTTCCTTTATTGCATATGCTGTTAAATTTAAAATTCCTTAACTCCTGCTCTGCTAATAGCTTGCTAGACCCTGCAGGAGAACCCTGTGTGTAATTAAAGTTAAATTTACAGAGCAGGAGATAAAAACTTTTAAAGTATGTTACATCTGCTTGAATTTGAAATCATTTTGTTTTCATGCAGGCTGTGTGAGTCACAGCTAGTGGAGGTGCGGCTTGGGCTGCATAACCAGAAACAATAGTAAATTCTCTCCTAAATAGCAGAGACTTGAGCAGTGACACTGCAGGGGTATGATCTATACACCAAAACTATAGTGACTGTAGTGTTACTTTAACATATATAATCATTTGCCGTCTGTAGAAATATTGGGTTGATCATGTTGATGAAAGACCTACAATGAAAAATATATAATTATATGGGCAATCATGTGTCAGCGTTCAGGTGACGAATATACGTATATCGCAGTAAACTCCATTAGCATATTGCTCACTGTCTGAATTACAGCTGACATCAAACGGCTGTACACCTCTCCCGGGAAGCAGAGTGGTGTATTCACAATACACTGAGCTGAAAAACAACTTGCAAAATGCCTGGCTAGTTTAGAGACTATACTTCAAATACAGAAAAGTTCCTTCAAACGTACCCTAAAAAAACCCTATAGGTAAATCCCTCTGTTTTACGGATAGTTTGGAAATATAATCGGACGTCAACGAGTTAGATAAGAATGTACCCAATTGAAAGCATGCACCTAATTTAAATTTTTGAATATGTAACAAAAACTTGTTACGTTTAATTTGTAAATTGTTTATTATTATGGCCTTTTCAGGTAATTGAAGCAATTGAAAACTCCAAGAACAACCAGTACAGTGAAAATGATCCCAAATCACTGAAGTCTGTTCCACCTTCCCAATGTCCTTCACCAACTTCATTAAATCTTTGCAATGTCCCTGAGGAGAGTGACGAAAGCCAGGACTATCCAATCAGATTGCTACAAAAAAAGAAATTGACAGAAACTCCTTGCGAATGCAGTCAGTCGGAGGTCACATTCCTAGGAACACCCAGAATGCAAGAGTCACTGAGGACTTCTGGGAAATGTATCTCCTCACTGATACAATCTGATCCATCACATTCTGAGTACATGCTGCTTCCCGAGTCCATTTCACACAAACCTGTTGAGTGTAGCTGCTCAACGGAGACAGACAGCTTGACGTCCTGCGAAAACTGCATAGCAAGTGGATATGGACACAGCAATATCATCGAAAGTTAAATAGGTCCTAGATCTTTTTGGGGTACTGCTGCTTAGGAGAGCAGCATAGTCCATAGCAGCAGGGTTATGGTACTTAATGTCCAAGTTCATCCTGCTGGCTACATTGAAAGTAATGGTATTGAAGTAACAACTGCCCAATATATTAGACTCCAGACACAGTTTGTTACTCTAGTTACCTTTCACGTTTTGTTTATTAGTGCATAATTATGAAATCAAACAAAATAAGCTACATTTATAATAATGCACACTTCATCTTTCTTATATTTTAATAACACCATCCTGTTTTTAGGCGGGTTTAAACTGTATATATAAATTGCATTAAATGTTGCCCATTTTATTTAACTGTTTTTATGCTGGAGGAGCCAAACCTTTCATTATGTTGTTTATTCATAAAACCATGCGTTGACAACAAAAAAATCAAACTCGGAAATAATAAAATGGGGAAAAGATTTCTCCAATTCAAGAGTGTTTGTTTTTATTCCCCACGCTATTATTTTTGGCTCTTTTAGATACAATGCTTTAATCAATTAGTATCATTATAATAATTTATGTATAAAGCGCCAGCGCATTCCGCAGCACTGTACATGGGTACTATTGATAAAGTAAACGTACAATACATCAGAGACAATGCAAAATTTGACAGACAAATATAGGAAGAGTTGAGGGCCCTATAGATAGATGTACAGCTTCCACTTGCACAATTATATTCGAGGAAATGTGACATTTGCTAGAAATTTGTATAGATTAAATTTTATGCTCTTTAAAGTGGTGCCATACGCATTCTTGTACACACGTGAAAAAACTTTACAATAGTGGATGTTTATTTTTGTATACTTCGGCAGTACACATTTCTTTAGTACATGATGATATCAGGTATCAGGCCGTTTCCAGACGTATGAATGACTTGAATTTGAATTCTGAATCAATATTTCACGACTGCTCCCCTGGGAGCTGACTCTATATTGATTTCCTACTGAGATATTGACATATAATGAGTTTTGTGAAATTATTGATATTGTCTGATTTGTTTTTTGACATTTATTATTGGTATCTGCTGTTATACTCAGTATTGTACAAACCTCTTCTTTATGTTTTAATATTTTCTTTAAATGTGCTAATTTATTTAATTTGCCATTTTAATTTGTATTTTTAAGAATGCTGGACAAAACTGTTTGTAATACATTTTGCAACTAAGATGGGTACTGCATTCTTTATTACGTATTATACTTTGTTATTCATCATTTCAGTGCGATTTTCATTATTCATAATATTTATTGTCTGATGCACTAGCTATATTCATATGTATCTGTTTACGATGTGTACACTTCCAGGTGTGATTAATATGCTTAAAACCAGAAAATGTAAAAAAAAAAATTTTTTTATACAACTCAATTTTGTTTTTGTATTTAGTGGAGTTAATGAGTGCTTCTATCCATAACAAAAAAAATATCCTTTTATAAGCAAAATTAACTTGCTGCCTTATCTAACAAGATGTGGCATAGAACAGGTGGGTTCATAAATGTATTGTTTGTAAGCACATAGACTGTATCAGTGTTTTTTTAATTAACTACAATAATTACCTTTGAGGGTTAACTCCACCTCTATTGGTCATCTACCAGACAGCCACTAGAGGGACTTCCAGGTCATTAGGCGACATTTGCTCTCCTAACTGCATCTGGATGTCCTAACGCTATACATGAGGACATCCAGCGTCACCCAAAACCCCCACAGGAAATCATGTCGCATGTGGTGGAGCAGAGGCGGAAGCTTAACCTGGAATCAGGTAAGTGACGTAGGATTTTTTTTATCCCCGGGGAGGCCACGATGAAGGGGGGCTCTATAATGAGCTTTAGTACCTGGAAAAAAATGTCATTTTCCAGGCACTTTAGATTCCCTTTAACAAAACTAGCAAGCTATACATTTATTTTTAGCCATTTGGCGATTCGTCTAACAATCAATATATATCTGTTTAGGGCTTTTAGGACTCATGAGCTGCTTTATTAAACATTTAAGCAGAGTGATCAACATTCTGGTCCGACTGCTGGACCATGATCAAGACACAAATACAGGGTCATTCACTAAAATAAGAATACAAAGTGAATTTCAAACTTAAGCCAGAGTAGCAACACTGAAATTATAGTTGACTTAGAGAATGTTTCCAGTTTGGCTACTCTGGCCTTAAATTTTTAATTCAGTTTCACTTCACCCTTAAATTCTCACTTTAGTGAACAACCCTGATAATGAGTATATAGTGGTTTATATATGGCAGGGAAAGTAAAATATAGCCAGTTAACATGGCGTAAGAGACAAATGATTTGTGTAAATGAAGGTAACGCATAATGCCATGGATATATTTAATGGATACTTTAAGCACCATATCACTCTGAGACGAAGAATAATGTCCAAAGCTGCACAAAATTGATATTGCTAATGCCGAAGTATGAACTTCTGCTATAGCATATCAATGCAGACTACAAGCACTGTGTGCGCCTAAAAAAGGCAGGTAAGTGGCAAGCCTTTCGTAAATAGTTTGACGGCTATCTGTGGGATGGCGCCAGCGCATTTTAGTGGTTATGGTTTTGAGAGTGCTCCATTAACATGAAGGGCAAATGTACTGGGAAGTGAAGTCTAAAAGAGAAACACAAAATGAATACAGGCGCAATTAAAAAAACAACACCGTGTTCGGTGATATGTGATAGATACACTGTACATGTCACTGGTGATGCCATGACAAGGGGGCATATCAGAGTGGCATTCACACTGGCCAGTCCCACTCAAGTTCTTCCATGCATAGAGCGCTTTGTTGTGCATCATATATGGCATGCTCGCCCTCTGCTCTCTTGGTCTGCAGAGTTCCCATAAGTGGGGCACCAAACAATAAAAAACAGAAAATCTGGGACAGTCCCACTGAAAGTGAGACAGTTTAATGGTATGCATACAGGTAGACTCCATTCAACTGATTATATGTGACTTGTGAAGGCAATTGGTTGCATTTTCCTAGAGACTGCTGTGTCATCATAATTAACCCTATCTTTCCCAGAAAAATTTAGAATTATTGTCCTCCTTATCAACCCCTTTTCTTCCCAGGAGCACAGAGTAATGTCATCCTTATTAACCCCCCTTCGAAGATCCAGGGAGGAAAGTAATGCATATAAACTCTCTTCTACCAAGAATCATGGAGCAATGTCATCCTTATTAACCCTTGTGTTGCTAGGAGCATGAAAAATGCCATCCTTATCAACCCTCGCATCGGCAGGAGCAGGGAGCAATGGTATTCTCATTAACCCACTCTTTTCCCAGGAGTAGAGAGTAATCACATCCTTAATAACTTATCAACGCAGAGCATGAAGCGATGGCATCTTTTCCTGGAATAGGATCTGTGTATAAGGAAACAATATTCAAGCTAAATAAAATAATAGTCTAACAAGCCAAGAAGTCACTGAATTTAGAGGTTTGCATTGTATTTTCTGATAATTTTACCTCCCAAGTGAAAATGAATGGGCAATGTGCCCCCCTAGTGGTAGGCTAGCTGCCAACAGGCACAATAAAAATTAAAAAAGTAAAAAATGATTGTCCCTTATCAACGGCAGCAAAAACCTTCCTCCCACCACTGAATGACAACATTTCATGTATAGAACTGTATTAGAACAAGTTAAAAATGTGTTTTACAAAAGGCGAGCAATTTATTGTTTATTTTCATGAAAATTACCCTTTCCCAATAATATCACTTCATGTAAATGGCATGCATAAAAAAAACTTCATAATAAATTGAAAGTAATCAACCAAAATTCAATCAACATTCCAGCAGAAATGAGCGAATAACTCCAAATTCTGCAACTGCCTCATATTCCATCAAATCTGCCAGAACATTTCTTTTGAAGCTGACATTAGCTTTTACAAATTTTGTAAGTTTTAGAAATTCATTTTGTATGTGGAAAACATAAAATAAGAATGTCAGTACTAAAAAGAAATATTAACCCATCACAAGCCCATTTTCCCAAAGTTACTGGCAAAATATGGTATTTTTTTTATTGCATTTGAATAGTTTATGTTTTTCCCCCATTATCACAATACTATACGCAGTATATCTCTTAATTATTAATATTTGACTGCCCCAGAAGAAGGCAAATAAAAAGCCAACTGATTGATATCTGAAATAAACAGATGAATCAAGTAATGCATGTAACTGCATATTGCAGGATATTTTCTATTAATAAAGGAAGGTTACAATACAGGGATTGGAAGTCCCTGCATATAGCTTATATTCTAACATACGTATTACAATATAGTGAACATGGATCTCTGCTCTTACATTTTAATATGAAGGTTACAATAAAGAGAAAAGAGGCCTCTGCTCACAGGACGTACAGGAACACTATAGCATTTGGAATAAAAACATGCATTCCTAATGCTATAGTGTCCTGCTACCAATTTAGATCACCCCACCACCTACGCCACGTTTTACTTACCTTTACTCCATCACTTTACTCTAGATTTTGTGAGGCCCCAAATCATCCGCACATCACAGTTTACATTACCCAACACCCCCACATGTCCCCATAAACTACACCCCCACAGATCCTTCAACCAATCACATGACTCCTATGCCCCTTTAACCCTTTAAGGTCACTGTCATCCTGGTCTTTCACTTCTGAAGCTGTGTCCTCAATTAATCCACTCATCACCCCGTCGCATTTCATTGACCTCCTTATTACAGCCCCATAAGCAAAATATAGATTAGCTCCGTCCAGTTTCTTTTGTGTGGCCAATTATTTTTGATCAATAAACTGTTGGGTCAGGTCAAATATGACAAGCCCATCCACATGTAATTTTTAGTTTTCTTTAGCCGGGTGAATCTAACCTATTTCTTCTTTCCCAATTCCTGCCCGAGATGAATTTCCCACCATCCTCCCTATGCCAGTTTTTTCTTCTCCCTACACCGTAGAAAGATGGGTTAATTTCTCATACAAATGATTCTTCACTTTGTTCCTTCAAATCCCTAATTTATCTCATCAACCTTACCTCTTCCCTCTAGTTTCACTTCATTTTCCAATGTAATTCTATCACTTCCTCTCCAAGTCTCCATCTCCAATCAAACCCTTCAACTCATGCAATATGCCTCCTTATCCAATCTCATCATTGTATTTCCTCTCCATTTCGCATTGCACTTGTCTTCTCTCCTCGTTTCCTCCATCCTTTCCCCCCTAATCATTTTTACCCTCACTCACTGTCATGCCAAAAGCATGAGTTGGTGTTTGATGTGTGTTTATATATGTTAAGAGTTGTTTTTTGTAAACCTTGGGATGACATTTATTGTGGTCTTTGATCTTGCACCAGGCCTAGACCATAAAACATCTAGATAGCCATCACCAGAGCTGGACACAAGGAATTTCATAGAGTGGGCAATAGACTGCCAGACCAGCCCCCTCTGATCCCCCCCCAGGGGTCTGCCCACTGAAAAACAACTAGTTGAGATATATGAGGGTGTTGGACTATCCAGGGAAGTCAGTTATTCATTTTTCTTTTGTCAGTAACTTCTAGGAGACCTATACCATCTAAGACTCCCACAAGAATTCTATATGGGGTAAATAAATTTCTTGTGTTTTCTCCTATTTTATTTTATGTACTGTTTTGCAATTTGTTATCTGTATGTCATTTATTTCTGTATTTTGTACTCAGCACTGTGAATCCTTTTTGTCAGATTAAATGTTTACTTAATCAGCTTGTGTCTCTGTTCTCTATGAGCTTCACTCTCCAGAGGAAAGCTCAGGTAAACACGTTACCAAAAAGGGTTAACTATATATGTTTTATCAGTAAAAGTAGAACTGTGATACTATAATTCTCCTGTGTGTGGGGTAACCTAAGACGCCCGGGTTTAAAAGTCTTGGTGGTGGCAGTAGTACTAAGGGGGATAGTGTAGAAGGGATTGCAGGGGTTAATTGAGTGGTTGCTGGGACTAGCAACAGGTAACCAGGGGTCTGGTGTCATTAACCCTGTCACTTCCACACTCTCCCCACTGTCTCGGCTGGGCCTATAGCCCACGCACGTGACACTCACTACCAATACTGGTACTCTAATTCTATCCTTCCATGCACCCAGTCCTTTATAGAACTATAAAAAATGCTGTCCCAAACTAATTATGTATTCTTGCTTATTGTCATTTCTAATTGCAAACGTCTGCAACATAAAAAAATGATAAAATCAAATATACTTCTGTTTTGTTTCCATGCTGTAATTCTGCCCATTATCTGTTGCAATGACATGTTCCTGATTAAATGTAATATGACAGAAAAGAAAAATAAGACTCTAAGGAAATAACAAAACACACGACAATTGTCTTCTTACCAAATGACTTGGGCAGAATTATATAAAGATTGTGTGAAATATTATGTTGGGAAGTGACATTTTAAGGATTAAATCTAATTACTGAATGATCTGGAGCTTCTAAATCTTAAATTACTGCCTTAGTACAGTGTTCGGATATCAGATTAGAAAATGTTATACTTGTACACCAGCCGTGAAAGAATTATTTTTAAATATCAGCTATGATGGAATTGAAAGGACACTCCAAGCTCGAGATTACAATGAATTAAATATGATTTAAAAGATCCTGCATTTGTTCTAAATCAGTGGTAGTCAACCTTTTTCTACCTACCGCCCGCTAATGCATCTTTCTTGATGGAAAAATATCCTTACCGCCCACCAGTTTTCGCGCAAGTGCAGAATTTTTTTTAGAAAGGAGGGTGTTTTAAAAACCAATAAATATACATACATTTATCTTTTTATTTCTACTTAATGCATGTTTATAATGTTTTTAACTTTATAAAGTTTAATGAGAAAACAAAGTAAATTGAAATTACATTTAACTAGTAATTAATGAGATCCTTGAGGCCGATGCTGCGAAACTAAATATTTGATATCTGGTTCGATTTTCATAAGGAACAAACAAAGGTCTCATCTTTCGGTGATATTCAGATGTTTTCTCTGTTTGCTCATAATATGATTTCTCATCTGTGCGTCAGCTCCCCTCCTCTCCCTCCTCAATTCCCATCCCCACTTCTTTTTCCCTTTTTTCTATTTTTTTAACCTTTCTTATAGCAATGCCCAGCAGGAAGGCTGAGCTAGGTAGCCCACTTACTATTACTTACTATAGCCCACTATAACAGACAGGCACACATACATGCATACATACATACAGACATACACACAAGACACACATACACACATACAGACACACACACACACAAGACACACATACATACAAAGACACATACATCCAGACAGGCACACATACATACATACATACATACAGACACACAGACAGGCACACATACATACAGACACACACACACACACACAGACAGGCACACATACATACAGACACACACACACAAGACACACATACATACTGTGATAAAGTGAAGGCAGATAGGCCTATAACATTTAACCCCAGGGGGAGTATGTGTAGTATGTGTTGTAGGCAGCACAAACCAAAGTTTAGTTATGGAGCATTTGGAGAGCAGGGTGGGCCAATGCTCCACTCCGCAGTTTGCATACAACTGTGAGAAATAAGTTCCAGGCAAGAGTTTTGATCTGTCTCCAACCCACTGCTCAGCTGCAGATAACGAGCTGCAGCAGTGGGAATAAACCCCTCCCTACTAGGCAGGTAAAGGGGGATTGCTGGCTTCCTCCCGGGAAGCAGGTAGGAGAGATGCTGTTCTCTCATGTGAGAGAGTCAAGGAGACTGAGCACTGGTGGTGCAGAAGGGAAAGCCGTTAGGGCTGGCTTGGAGCACTGGATGTGCAGAAGGGAAAGCAGTTAAGGCTGGCTTGGAGCACTGGGAGTGCAGAAGGAAGCAGTCAAGGCTGGCTTGGAGTACTGGGAGTGCAGAAAGGAATGGAAGCCACATGCTAACTGAGTGTGGAGTGCAGAGATATGACAAAGGCACTAGGTTGGTGAAACCAATTATTGTTCTGTTATAGTTTAAACCCTTGAGAGACTCCCTCTGCTTCCTCCCGCGCAGTCTGTGTGTTAGCTGGGAGGAGTGACGTGCAGTCACTTCCTCCCAGCTCTGTGATGTAATCACAGGGGATATGATAAAACTATATACTGGCGCTCTATTAAGTTAACAAAGTGTTAAGTAAATGGACATATAATTGCTGCTATACCACTACGTGTAATCTTTCCTCATACACAAATCACAAGACAAATACAAAAAAGGTGTAGCGCTACATACAGATATAAAATCATCCAAAGTCTGAATGGCTGTCACTCCCAAAAAAGGGGCCACAGTATTGAAATAATGCCCTGAAATTCTTTTTTTTTAATTCTCATAGTGTGAGACTGTAATCCAATATATTTAATATAACTCTATATAGAACCACTCACATATTTCTGAGTTAATCAACCAAGCTCAGGGATAAATGCTCTCAGGTCTGTGAAGGTGACCTTTCCCCTTCTTTAGTGCAACTCCTTTCCCACGATGTAACTAGGGCTCAAGCAGAGAGAACATATGGTGCAATATGGTTTGAAACCAGTATCATGTAGATCAAAAATGTATGTACTCACAAGTATGGAGCAAATCTTAAGGCTCTTTTCCAGCACGTTGTGTAGTTAAGGACTACACTCCTATATAGCAGGAACCAATAGCCCAGTAATGTAAAATCAAATATTTTATTGTAAGAATATAAATTTAGAATTCTAATGGCCAATTAGAATCTATAAAAATGCAATATATACAAATATATTTAAAAAGGGCATAAAGGTGATGTATAAAAAGTCCCCAGGGCGCGTTTCGACAAATTTCTATCGGCTTCCTCAGCTGGGTGGAAAGTACAATACCTTCTTCCTCCTACTCGGAGTCCTGCTATATACTTTTTTCATGATTGCAAGCACGGCGTTCCACTGTCTTTAGGCGCGCTGATGTTGCTTCTTTCTCGGCAGCCACTGTGTTTGTGTTCCAAGCCTCTCTCTCATTGCGGTTCACTTCCGCATACGTCAATGTTTTCGTTAACCCTGTAGTCTCCTCCTACACTAGAACCTCGATCTCTCTTATCGAGTGTTCTTAGGAGTACAACCATTGATCCCAAAACCGAAAAAAAGGGAAAAAAAAGGGACTCTGTACAAATATTCAGAAATACATAATCATAATAAAATAATGTCTAAATTCCCTAAACTCCTTAAAACTTAACAGTATTATTTAAAATCTCTATTATAAATATAATGCATTTCTCCAGTATACTTTACACTCCAATATCTATTTATCACCATATCTTTTTCAAAAGCACAAAGGTTCAGCTGTTTCTATACCTTCTTGCAACAATGTACATATGAAGATACATTTGTATATCATTACAGATATGTCAATTATGTATCAAGAATGATTTATAAACAAATCTCTGTGTAAGTTCTCAATATAAATGAATTTATCTCTCCGAAAAATACATTGATCAATTATATTTTATCGTATTTTTATTATTTTTTATTTTTATATAGTATTTTATTTATACTTATTTATTATTTTGTTCTTATTTGTGAACCATTTATACATTATTCTGTAGAAAAGGAATTAATATTTTTGTTTATTAGAACTCCTCCTTTCCAAATAAAGAAAATGTCATCGATATAACGACCGATATTAGCTCAGAAATATGTGAGTGGTTCTATGTAATCACAGGGGGCCCGGTCGTGCTGTTAAAGCGCCTAGCGCCGACCGGGCCCCCTTACAATCCATAACCATCGGGTGGCCCTGACAGCATGGGCCACCCGATGAACTCCCTTAACGGCGGCCTTGGCGGTTTGCCGCACGGGCCGGGGCCGCAAATGGTGATGGTGGGTACCCGGTCGCAGGGGTACCGCTGACTCAATCTCTCAAAATGAGGAGATTCATACCGTCCACCTGGAATCCTGAAATGCCCACTAGTGGGCGGTAGGGACCAGGTTGACGAACCATGTTCTAAATAATCACAAGACTTTGCAGTAAGTTCTGCTCAGACTTGGAAGAGACTGGGGATTTATACTTGTGGTGATTTCCGTAAACTGCTGCCGATTAGAGAAATTAGGGTTTATTCACATAACATTTAGATAAAAGTGACGATATGGAAATATCCTACAACTGACCTATGGTCAGTTCAGACAGGGAGAGGGGAAAGAGATTGAACCAAAACTAACACAGGGCACATGGCTTTAGGAGTGTCGTTTACAATGTAATATTATATGATATATATATATATAGATATATATATATATATATATCTATATATATATATATCAACATGCCTTTTCTGCTTTAATGACTACTCTAATGTGTTGGAATTTCATTGAAAATATACCATAAGACAATGTAAAGACCACTTTGTGTTATGGTCAACTCTGAAGTTGTTGCCAGTTCCCATAGCTATTGCTGTAGGCAGATAATGGTCACCTTCTCATACACTGTGAGAGCTGCGCTGAGGATGCCACAGTCTTCTGAGAACCCCTATGGACCACAGTGTTGTACTGTGGCATACAAACAAAATGAGATCCCAGGAGCTGGATAAAGAAGTTGGCAGCACCTGTGTGGGAGAGTCTCAGGTGAGTATGTCTCTCCTCAACTTCACCCCCTGCCTGCTGTACCCCAAGCAGAGTTGTCACTGTTCTCCGAAATAACAATATGTCTAAAATTTGGGCAATTGATGGGGAATCCCATTTCTGTTACACCACATGATTAAATTGCAAAGCAGCTAATCCAGACAATGGACAAGTTGGGTAGCATGTCTTCGAAGTTGACCAAGATGGCCACGTGAAAACTTAGCTCTGCATGTTTTGGCCAACAATAGCAGCCCCTTATGCAATCTCTGACACTTATGGGTTGGCATAAGAAACCAGGATCCCATACTCCATACCATACACTGCCACATCTGTCCTCACTGTGTTAATCTAAGCCAACTGTGTAAGTTGCCATTCGCACCATCCACCTCAGTACAACATTTGTACTATGCCTATAAATATTACAGGTATAACATGGATATATACCTGTCTTTTAGGTGGAGATGGAAGGCATGCAGGGTTTTTTCTTGCCACTTATACTGCATGAGTGATCTCATTTTCAATTTCTTATAGCTCTCGCCATTAGGTGACACCAGGAGATTGCCTCCATCCTGCATTGAAATACCACCCTGCTGCCAGGTATATAACTCCCACTCAGAGATACTCATCCATAACTTTTTTTTTTAAATTTATAATCTTTATTGAATATTTTTAATTTTTTTTACATACATTGTTTGTTTCAGTGTAAAAGCAGGGAGGTTACATTCTATTTTAACAGCATTTTATCAATAGAGAAAGAGAAATTATTATCGTAACATTTTTTTTAGGACGATCTTTTATTTGTAATGTAGCATACAATCCATATTGTAGCAATGTTTCATTGTTGTTATGCTGGAGGTACAATATGTACATATTATTTGATAATTTCTATTTTCAGTAAACCACATCATTTGCTAACTGAGAGACGGGAAAACCAAAGATAAAGAATAGACAAAAAAGGAGAAAAGAGAGGGTACAAAGATAGGTAGGTGGGGGATAAAGAGGGAACAGAGACCCCGGGGGGATCTGCCCTAGCCAAGGGTAGTGTTTTGGATTATTTATTGTAGTGTTTTCCCTATGCACCTGTGTTTCATTTCATCTGTGTTTAAAGAAGTTTTGTTGATTTGCGTGCACTAGTGACTTGGAAATTTGCAGACTCTCACCTTATTTCCAATGTTTCACAATATTTTTTTCTGCTGTATCAGTGAGTTTGGCAGCATGTCTAGGAGTTATACTTGGGGTAGGAGCGGTAAGGTAGTTTTTAGCAATTTCTGCAAAATGTCTTGAATATTTGACTAGTATTTTTTTAATTTCCGCAGCTCCAGAATATATGAAGCATAGAGTCCTCTTGAGCCTGGCATCTCCAACATTCGCTTGTTGTCGCGGGATATATGTGGTGTAGTCCTTTGGGAGTTAAGTACCATCAAAATAATGCTTTTCGGGGGCGTGGCTAACCGCCGAACGAGATGGCTGCTCAGAAAACTCGCTCCGGCACATGGGCTCCCTATAACCTGCTCCAAAACATCGCTGAAACCGTTAAGAAACCTACAAAACGATGGCAAACGCTAAAACAAAGAAATCTGCTGCTAAGGCAGAAAAAATGAGCTTTTTCGGACAAAAACTGCAACCCATGAGTGAAACTACAAGGGGGGCGGCTGCACAAGATGGCGCGGAGGACTCCGACACCACGATGCCGCACACGGACCCTGAAACACTACAACCTGCAGAATACCTCACAAAAGGCTTCTTTGAAAAAGCCATAGAGGGCATGGCAACTAAATTGATAACCACATGGCAAACGACCGCGGAACAGATTAAACGAGAGGTGAGGGATCTCTCTATAAGGACCACCTCTGTGGAGCAACACTGCACAGACCTATCATCGGCGCAAGAGGACCTAACTCAACAACTAAAGGCTCTGCAATGCCAAATGGAACATGTGGAAGCCCGAGTAGCGGACCAAGAAGACAGAGCTCGGCGCAATAACCTGAGACTGCGCGGCGTACCGGAGACCGTCCTCACGGATGACCTGCCAATTTACATACAGGGCCTACTTCGCGCATATGCCCCAGACATACCGACGGACATGCTCCTTGTGGACAGAGTCCACCGGGTGCCCAAGCCAAAACAACTACCCGACTCTGTACCCCGCGATGTCCTTCTGAGGGTCCACTTTTACCACATAAAAGAGCTTATCCTCCGGACACATCGGAGCAGGGCTGATCCACACGAGGACTACCCCACAATACGCATCATGGCGGACATCTCCGCAGCCACCCTCAGACGCAGAAGGGAATTCCTCCACACCACCACGGAGCTACGCACCCACGGCATCAGATACAGGTGGGGTTTTCCCACAAAACTTATACTCACCAAAAACGGGAAAACGGTGCAGATCTCGACCCCGGAGGAAGGGAAGAAACTGCTCGCCAGTTGGGGCCTAGACCATAACTCCACCATGGGAACAAAGTCCAACTCCCCCAGGCCCAGCCGCAATATGAACAAAGACTGAACAAACCATGCAGGGTCGTACAGACTACTCAGCTACTAGAGGCAGGCTTACTGCAAGTATACCTGAACTGTATATAGTTATCATGTAAATGTATTGTCATGTATATGGGGCCCACGCACGGGCCGAGCAACGCCAAGGGCCACCAGTGGCGCAGATACCACACCCATGTACTCCACACATAACATGCTATGCTAAAAGGCCTGCACTCGACCACGTAGGCACCTCTAAAGCCCCCATACAAGGCCACTATGGCTCAAATACTCGCCAGCGAATCACACCACATACACCCATGTTAACGCATGACGGCTGGGAGGCTACAATAAGGTCGAGTAAAAGCCCAGGAGATTTACCCAATTAGAACAGCTATGGCAGCGGCACTGTAAGTAAAACTGGGACCACAATAAGATCATAATTAAAACGCCCAAACAGGCAACAGTAACTGTATATAGTAGGCCGCCCATGTACCCGCATTAAGCAACATAGCTAAACTTAAAACAGGCGCCACACACCACCGAAAGTAGCTAAATATATGACTCGGGGAGCAGGTCTGACACTACCCCCCCAGGACACGGTGCATTGCAACACCTTAACGGTATGAAATACCGTAACCGGGCACGACACATAAGGCTCCCACAATGTTATTGACAAGCAGGTACTGTGTCTACCGACATGTCCCTTAAGGGAAAGCGTCACACACCACTAATAGACACACGGCACCTAGAGCTGCTTTTAAAACACACGTGTAAGACACAATGCAAATGACTGTTAAATCATCAATATGGCAATGAATGTATACTCAGTAGATACTTGCACGCCTCCCACAAAAGGAAAAATACTGACCTCTGTTTGAAATTGTTTGAAATTGTTACAAATGTTTATGTTCTTATCTATGACAACGGTTTCGGCCCCAAATAGTTCTACATATTGGAGCCCAATTAGCCACCCAATTGGAAATCTACTTCCAAACCCCCACGGCACGACCACAGTGCTAGACCTACAGGTCACCTGTATATAACCCAACACCCTGTCATCCCCTAGCTTCCCTTCACCCCCAGCTCCCTGTCAGCTGCTATACAACATCTGCAGACCAACTCCGCCGACATTGACGGAACGACACCCCCACCAACGTAACACACCACATACGCTACCCACACCATGATCATCTACTCACACAACACTAAAGGTCTAAACACCCCACACAAGAGGCGACTACTCCTGGACGAGCTCAAACGAACCAAAGCAGACATAGTATGTGTGCAAGAAACCCACTTTGTCACCAACCGCATTCCTACGTTTGCTGCAAGAGATTACCCCCTGCAATATCATGCAACACACACTTCAAAATCCAAAGGAGCTTCTATTCTCCTACACAAATCCCTTACAGTAGAGACACTAAGGGTCAAGAAGGACAGCCAAGGCAGATTTGTGATCCTGCAATGTATAATAAATAATAACCCAATCATACTAGTGTGCCTTTATAGTCCAAACGACCAACAGCGCAATTTTCTGCACAAAGTCCTCAGGAATATACCCACAGAAGTAACAACCCCATTGGTTATATGTGGAGACCTCAACCACACCATGGACTCACGTATAGACTCAACAACGCCTAGCGACTCCAACAGGCATGTAAAATTGAAAAACGCAAACAAAGCGCTAGTGAAGCTCATTCAAGAATACGGGTTATATGATATATGGAGAACAACACACCCACTGGCAAGGGAATACACATTTCTATCACAGACACATAAAACCTACTCCAGAATTGACCATATACTTATATCGGGCACCTTGCTCTCACAGGTGGAAGACTGCACCATTGGAAACATAGTGTGGTCTGACCACGCGCCGGTGACCCTTACAATGCACAATCAATACCAGCACAGAGGAAAACCACCGTGGCGTCTAAATGACACGCTTCTATACGACGACTCATATGTAACAAAACTAACGGAGGACCTAAGAAATTACTTTCAACTAAATGACAACCAAGAAGCATCAATACTTTCTATTTGGCAAGCTCATAAAACAGTCCTACGGGGCCAGTTGATTAGCCGAGCCTCATATCTCCACCGTCAACGCAACAAAACATTCATAGATCTACTCAGAAGACTGAGAGACACCACAACGGCCCACCTCCTGAACCCGACAGACACATCTGCGGAAACCATCAAGGACCTCACTAATCAACTCAACACCAAGGCGCTTGAAAAGACGGCCCACATCCTCACAAAATTGAAACTGAACTCCTATACCCAAGGTAATAAGGCAGGGAAACACTTAGCTAACGTACTCAGGCAGAAACAGGCAAACTCCAAAATCCCATTCCTGACCACCAATGCGGGAGACAAAATCCACAACCCGCAAGACATAAATGACTGTATGGCTGACTACTATCACTCTCTCTACAACCTCAACCTGGACAAGACACTTCATCAACCCAAAAAACAGGAGATAGATGAATTTCTAACTTCTGTCAAATTACCTATACTTACGACCGTACAACAAACGACTCTCACGAAGCCCATCACAATAGATGAAATAACGGACACCATCAACTCCCTCCCGAAAGGGAAATCTCCAGGCCCAGACGGACTGACTAACCTATACTATAAACGTTTTGCCCCTAACATAGCCCCCTATCTTCAAAGAGTTTTCCAACACGCACTACAACAGGGGACACTACCAACAGAGATGCTTATGGCACATGTTGCCACTCTCCCCAAACCAGGGAAACCACCGACCAAATGCCAGAACTTACGGCCCATCTCCCTTTTGAACACGGACATAAAGATACTGGCAAAAATCTTCTCTAATAGACTAACACACATAATCCCCACAATTATAGGAAGAGACCAGGTGGGGTTTGTAGGGGGCAGACAGGGAGCAGACGGCACGAGAAAGACCCTAAACCTGCTATATGAGATGCAAACTAAAAAGAACCCTGGGATTCTGTTATCGTTGGACGCAGAAAAAGCCTTTGATAGGCTAAACTGGCCCTTCTTACTAGCAGTCCTACAAAAATTCGGCTTCCCTGACCAATTCCTATCGCTAGTCAAAGCATTGTACTCGTCACCAACCGCCCGAGTAGTAAATGGAGGATTTATATCCAAACCGTTCACCATATCTAATGGTTCCCGACAGGGATGTCCACTCTCCCCACTGCTCTATATCCTAGCGCTAGAACCCCTTACCCAACTCATCCGAGACCACCCAGACATACACGGCATCACAGTAAAAAGGCGGGAACACAAAATGTCCCTATTTGCAGACGACATCCTCCTAACCCTTGAACAACCAAGCGTGTCACTGCCAAATTTTCACAAAATCCTTTCCAACTACAGTAACTGCTCCTATTACAAATTAAATATCGCAAAAACCCTAGCACTAGGCATAAATATTCCACACACAGACCTGACAACATTGAAGCTAAACTTCACATATGACTGGAGGAGAGACCACATTAAGTTTCTAGGGGTCAACTTCACTCCCAAAGCGAATGCATTATATAAGGCAAACTATGCCAAACTACAAGCAGAAATCCAAACTATCCTACAAAACTGGAAAGGCAAATATATCTCATGGACAGGCCGTATAGCAGCGGTGAAAATGGTAATCTTACCGAAAATTCAATACCTATTCCGCACCCTGCCGATCAAGCTCCCGAAACGTTACCTACTAGAGCTGCAGACCATCTTAAACAACTACATCTGGGACTATAAAAAGCCGAGGGTCGCTAAGACAACCCTGCACAGACCATCCACCCAAGGCGGAATGGGACTCCCCGACCTCATGGGGTACTACAGAGCTGCCCACATAACCCCCCTGGTGACTATCTCACACAGACAAGAACCCACAGCCTGGGCCGAAATAGAAGAAAGCCACGCACAGGGGTTATCTCTCCCACTCCTAGCATGGCTACCAAAAATCCACAGGCCAAAAGCAACCGAACTACTGCCCACAACCGCACTGACCCTTACAATCTGGGACACATATCGCAAGAAAATGGGAGACACAGCAACGCTCTCCCCAGCACTCCCACTGGACGCGTTCAAAGTATTGATACCAGATTTTAACTATAGACTTTGGAAAAGACATGGGGTGAACACCATCTCACAAATAATGCAAGGCAACAAACTTAAGCCACTGCCAGATCTTCGAACAGAATTCCAACTGTCCGGCACAGCAACCTTCTCCTATAGGCAATTGAGATCGTGGGTGCTAGCCCAGCCAACACCACAAATGATACAACCACCAAACACACACTGGACAACAGTTATTAAAATGTGCAGAAAGACTAAACCCGCCACAAAAATCATCTCCACAATATATGCCTCAGAATACACACGACTACTGACCAAACCACCATCCTTTATAAAAGTATGGGAACAAGACATAGGTCACCGGCTGACCGCAGAACAATGGCAAACCATCTACTGTACGAATAAACGAATGACACTATCCACGACACACGTGGAGCTATCCCGCAAGATCCTGTACAGATGGTACCTAGTACCCACAAGACTTAAACATAGTTCCTCGAACACATCAGACCTATGTTGGAGATGCGCAACAGACAAAGGAACCTTGATACATATTTGGTGGCACTGCCCAACACTTCGACCCTTTTGGTCCCAAATCAGAGCACTGACGACACACTGCACAGGAGTGTGTCTACCAAACACACCAGAAACGCTCCTACTTCTCCTACTCCCACAGACACAACACATGCACATACGCTACTTAGTGTATCACATTGTAATAGCAGCCCTCACCCTTATCAGCAGACAATGGAAGCAAACTAACCCCCCACAATCAACCAATGCAAAGAAGTAATAGAATGCAACAAAACGTACGAACTCATGGCAAGGAAATCAAAACAAGGAAAGCCCTATTGGCTCGAAGCGTGGAACATATGGGACGAACAAAAGCACAAATATACGAACCCGACAGATAATCAAAATATACAAAATAACATCACGATTAGCTAGACACTCCCCTGAAAGGAGGCAACACACTCAGACAACACGCTCACAAGGAATCAAGTGACAAAACCATACACACACACATCCATGATAGCAACTGACATACCCGCAGCGCAATCCTATACCCTACTCTCACATATCCAACCCTCTCCCCCCCCACCTACCACAACCTACTCAGACCACAGCCACCCCACATCCACCACATCCGCCACTGCCGCACCTACAGAGACAGCACTCACAGAAGAATTCCAAAGACCAAAAGTACCAAGTCTAAACCACTACTACCGAATAGCTAAACACACAACTGCGGACCTACACAGTCTTAAATGTGAGATACCCAATGCAAGGCAACTGAAAGTATTGTATAATCCTGCGATGTACTGTGGAACTTATAATGTATTGTAAAGTATTGTACCAGGCAAAAATATTTCCCCCTCCCTCCTCCCCCTCTTCTCTTCTGTACCCCTTCCTCCGCCCCCCTTTGGAAAAGAATAAAAATTGTCAAATTCAAAAAAAAATTATGCTTTTCTACGTGCTTCCCAGTGGGAGATACACTTTAATACATTTGACATAGCTGCGAAAGCTTTATTCCTGTCTGCTATCAGAAATGATTGCTCTAGTTCTTTTTCCCATTGGCAAGTGAACGTTGTTTTCTGATTGGAATTGGAATTTATGAATAGATGGTAGCATGTGGTGAGCGGTTTCATTTGTATTTTGGTCCCAAGATAAAGTTTAGGGAATAATGAAAGATTATGGTTGGTGGGAATGTCAAACATATGAGTTTGGAGAATGTATTTAACGTGGAGATAAGTAAATATTTCTCTTCCCGGAAGAGAGCATTTGTTCTTGATTTCTAGGAAAGGAATAAGTTGACCATTATGTAACACGTTGCGTACATTGAGAATGCCGGATTGATGCCAATGTTTTAGATAAAGGTCAGGTGTGTAGAGTTGTAACGTATGAAGTGGTGCAAAATATAGTTGAGAATATGGTTTGAGAAGTTTTAATACCCATAGTCTCTAGGTCTTAAGGGCAGACCGTGAAATTGTAAACATATTTTCTAAATTTGGAATAGGTGCTTCGGGGACCATAACAACTGAGCTTCAGTATATGGAGTTAATATGCTCTTTTTAATTACACCATAGAGGAGCCTTGTTTACGGTTGTAGTAGCCAATGTTTAAACTAAGACAGACGCCACATGGTAAGTTGGGATATCCGGACCTCCCTTACTTCCTATCAAGGGAGCCCTTCTAATAGTCACCATGGCTACTGTTTGAGAGTGTTTTTTTCAAATGTGGGCATTCAGAGTTCGTTGTAGACTTTGTAGGATTGATTTAGGTAGTTGAACTGGGAGGGTGCTGAATAAATTTAAGATCAGTGGTAACGCACTCATCTTGACGGAGTGAATACGACCAACCCATGATAAATCGCGGTTTGTCCAATTTTTGGGCATGGTCTGTAGTTTATTAATAGTGGTTTTCTTGAGTAAGGGAATGATAGTGTAATGTCAATTGAACTCCTCGGTAAGTTAGATTTTTTTGTCTCCAATGCAGGCCTGGACTGGCAATCGGCAAACCTGGCAAGAGCCCGGTGGGCCACGATGGCCATGGGCTGAGGCTAGCAGGAAAGATCAAGAGATCTCTCCTGCCGGCCCATGTAGGGCAGCACTGGCCTCAAGATGGAGTTCTGTCTCATCATGGGCCAGATGGGAGATTGGGAAGTGAGTCGATGTTTACCAGACACCCTCCATGTGTGCCGAAAAGTCTCCCTCTCACGAGCTTGGAGATTATCAGATCGTTGCCATGGTAACCCACAGCAATGCTCTGAAAAAACAGCACTTGCGAGAGGGAGAGAGACGTGGTCAGTACCCTGCGGAGGTGCAGACCAAATAACCTGCCGGCTGGACCACCAGGTATCTGAATGCTCCCTCTTCCCCATGCAAGGTTATAAGGGGGAGTAAATGGGATTTTTGTTAATTTTACTCTTTTAAAAAAAAAATAATAATTATTAATCATTTAAGCCCATATCCAACCACTATATACACACACCCTCACATACACACACACAAACACACAGTACAGCCCTTACATGCACACACTACATCCCCTAGGCCCACACACTACACAGACCCTATAAACACACACACACTTTACAACCCAGAAACACACATACACTACAGCCCCTAGCCACATGTAGTGTGCCACAAACAGACCCCTTTACACACACAATACAAAACAAACAGTCTGCTCTACACACAACCTCCAAACACATACAAGAACCCAGAGAACATCCCCACACTTGCACAACACACTTTAACAGCCCTGTAGCTGTTTTGATCTCTAGTATCCCACTATTGAGGACACCAGAGACAAGTCGCCAGCAAACGCAGTGCATGCATACGTTGCACAAATCCCCTCCCCTCCCAAATAAAGCATGGCATTTACCTCATCCAAGAGCACTTAATTCTGTGGAGGAGTGTCACATTAACATACTCATTTGGGCGGGGGAGGAGGAGTGCGTGTCAATGGCTGTGATATTACACGACCCCTTTTTGGCCTCGACCTTCCTAGTGGGCTGCTCTGCCTTTAATTGCCCGAACTGAATTTTTGTCCCAGTCCGGCCTTGCTCCAATCAGATGTGTAAAGAGTCTGGAGAGTCATAATCTCAGTGTGAGGTGCATTGTTTTTGTAGAATGATGCTTTACCATAGTTGCTGAGGAGAGAAAAGACTGCTGGAATGATTTGATTGGGTTCACGAGTATTAGAAATATGTCATCTGTAGACAGGTAGATTATTTAATCTCCGTATTTTGGACGGCACTCCCATAATCATTGGTTCTTTTTTTATTTTTTTAACTAGAGGTTCCAATGTCATAATAAAAATTAATGGCGAGAGGGGGCAAATCTGTCTTGTCCCATTCAATACATTATGAATGCTATACTAGCACTGTACACTAACTCACCATCAAAGATCTTTGACTCATCCATAACTTTGCTACAACTACGTTATAACGGTATAGAATACACTTCTTTATGTAGTTTTAAAGCTTTCTAACATACATTTATGTGAATGTTATTCACACATTTAGGGTTCCATGTTGACTCTTTGTCCTACTGTCTAGCTTTGTTATGATTTATGTTAAATATTTAGTCCTGGTTTACCCTGCGCTGCTGTTGATAACATCACTTGGTTATAGACCCACCCCTAGAATACAAATGGAAGGCCTTGCACAATGTCCCTGGTATCCTTTTAAGTTGCGCATGCATAGAGTTATATAAACGATCTGGAAGCGCTTAAGGTCCTTTGAAAATATTAGGTCCTCATAATATACTGGTATTGCAGAGGCCAACTGGTCCAGTTACACACATACATCCTTCTCTGTCCTAACTGGTAAGGCATCGATTCATATTGCTACGATGGGTCAGATCTTGGGAGGCAGCTCTAATGAGGCCTGCATGGGAGCTAAGGAGCGGGGAACGAGATTGGAGCTATGAGAACTACTTGTTATAATTAGCTTCTCCGATTTGGATCCCTCTTTAAACAATTGTTATGCAGTTATTGCAATTCAATTACCACAGTCTTAGTTTCACCCACATGCACTAAGGATTGGGCAACTAAGAGAACATATGACTTGCTTGAGTTAGTTGTGGGTCCACGCCTCCTTGTTATCCATTCATCATTCAGATGACCTTAAGGTAACTTTTGGTCTGTGCTTTTATGCCTCCATTGATCTTGTGGTGCTCCTGTTTGTCAGTTGGGCAATTACGTAACCTCATTAAGGGGGTCTTGGCAATGTTGTGTTTTGCTTCTTATCACCGATTACAGTCCCCTTACTAACCTCTTTTGTTACAACCTTGGTTGGCTAATAGCCACTGCACCCACCTTTAGACATCTTTAGAGGTCTGGCCTGCTTTTTCCCAGTTACATTTGGTTGACTGTTGGAAGGTGGTTGGCTGTTGGAATGTGTTGCTAGACGGTTCCTAACACATGCTCTTGCATAGATTACATATTTATCATCCTGATTTTTTGCTTACCATGCAAGTAGCATTTATTGAAGCAGTTACCCGGTTTGACCATTCCCCTAGGGAGCGAATCTGGAGTCACTTTGCCTAATTTCTGAAGTAGTCCATCAGATATGTGCAACATTAACTGAATACTTTTCAGATAACAGTAATTTTTCCTGTATGAAGTTGTCCCCTCCTTTGCAAAAAGTGGAACTATATTTCAGAAGAGTGCAAACATATATTTCTAAAGTAACAATTTGTTGGAACATTGAAATTCTAGTGATGTCCTAAATATAATGCTTTACACATCCTAAAATATAATTGGAGAATCCAAGAATTTACTTTGGCAATAAAAATAATTTTATATCTGACTCCAGAAATGTCTGCCGCTCTTCCTTTTTCTAAGCTTATAAATCTCCATTAAAAGGTAATTGTAGCCATATTTCTCTCTTCATTGTCAAATACAGCCCAAAATTTGTGAACAACAATAATGTAACAATGTGCCTATTAGTTTGATGTGCTATATTGCTCTGGCAAAAAAAAAAAAAAGATCAATTACCCAATTTAGTTGTAGATTGTCTCATAAGTGGGTTTCGATTTTGCTCTGCTCAGTATAGTGAAATAACATTGTCTTTAGAAAACACACAGCCAGTTGGTATCTCAGGTTTATTTAAGAAATGATTAAAGGTATATACTACCTTAAAAAGAAAGTGATGTAGGTGATAATGAGTTACTGCAGTAATTGCAAATCTTTAGGACAGTAAGTGCATTCTAAATTGTATTAATATCCTCAATTATTGTTTTCTTTAGGTACATATTTATAATCCTATATAATGTTTTTGTCCTGTCAAGGAATATCTAGCAAATCTCATCTAAATACATAGCAGTAAATAAACTGTAGAAATGTATTGCATATATTTCCCTATTATTTATTTATAAAGCAGTAATATATTCTGCTGGCATGTATGAAGGGTAAAGGAATCACCCAAGTAATTGGTGAAAGAACAATTTAGGCATATAGATTTGGGGACATGATAGAATACATCTTTTCAAATAAACTAATTGGCTAAAGCAGTACTGTCTACTATAGGAAATCTATTACACATGTGCCAAAACAGGCACATAGGGAAAATTATGTTCAGCAGTCGAGTTAGGGACAGAGCAGAATTAACAACAAGGTGATCCTAGGCAGAAGTTTAGGGTCCAGAACCAGGAATTCACTTGGCCCCAATTACCATCCATATGTGAAGAATGACAGGGGGCCCTAAACTGGAAACCTGCCTAGGGCCCTCTCAGTTCTTAATCCTTTTCTGGGTAGAGGTGAGAGGACAGCAGAACAACAATGGAACTACTTGAATAAAACTCA
This sequence comes from Pelobates cultripes, assembly GCA_933207985.1. Lineage (NCBI taxonomy): Eukaryota > Metazoa > Chordata > Amphibia > Anura > Pelobatidae > Pelobates > Pelobates cultripes. The sequence continues at coordinate 318,286,803 of OW240914.1, forward strand.
ATTGTCAAACTTTGGGGCAATACTGTGTTACTTCTACCCAATTCCTCCACCAGGCAGCCTCCTTAAACAAACTCCACTAGAGCCAAAGGAGCTTCCCTTGGATCTACAGTGGAGGGCTAGCTTATTAGCTGAGAGCTTTAGCTGACCACTTTCAGTTAATAAGCTGCAAGATCTGTACTGCCAGGTTTAGCTCATAGCTTCCATCTCTTTTTCAGCCTTAGTGAAGGCTAGGAGTGGCACCTGATGAACCCGAGGTATGAAGTCATAACATTCTAAAAAAGTTTCACTACTTACAATAAGGGGCTCCAGTGCACAGATGGCACCATAACTACTAAAGCATTCCTTTAAAGGGACTTTAAAGAAGTGGTCTGGGGGACATGACCCCTCGTTTTAACTCTGCAAAATAAAAATAAATAAATTACTCAAATTTACTCTAGTGTCAAGTCTCACTCGGTGAGGCTGTGTCCTCCTGCTGTAGTGACGTCATCCTGGAGGTGTGCCTCCAATTTTAATTCACCCCAATTTGCCTCTTTGTAAATAAGGCCTTATGTTCTTTGCTACATACACAAACAACTTTTTTTCGTGGAATAGTTTCCAAAATGAAGAACGAAACATTTTCCTGCTATTGAAAATCAGCTCATTTTGCCAGCTGCTTTTTCATGCTTACATTTACAATTTAAAGATATTCTTAGTAATCAATATGAAACTACTTCACTTGCTGTGAAACTAATCATGTCAGTGGCATTTTGGGAAGTCATCTAAATCACTATCTATTTACTGCATTGTTTTCACCACAAGTTAGAAAATACTTTACAAAGATTTCTGAAGGTCGAAAATGAGCAGCCAATCAGGAAGAGGTGGCTAAGTGCCTGCTGAAAAATATAATCTTATGTTCATAAAAGCCATAAATGTGGGATTAAAATATCTTAAACTACTGATCCGTCTACAAAGGAAAATCATACTTGTTATTACATATATATATATATATATATATATATATATACACACACACACACATGTGTATATATATATATATATATATATATATATATATATATATATTGCCACTACTTGTCAATATTGTGTCTCGTGGCCCATCTGGAATCAGGAGGAGTTTTTCCCTCATGGGTTCCTATACTTGTGCTTATTTACCAAGCCATCCACTTATCGCGGTTATTTTCCTGCATTATCGGTTGTATTTCCTTCAGAGCGCCAGTGTTGCTTGTTACAATGTTCTGCGGACCTTTGCCTTCAGGCGGCCATCTTAGTTGTGTTCGTGGGCTATTTTTCCTTCTGTAGGTTGTAGTGCTGAGGAGTGTTTTAAGCATAGTGGCGATAATTTATTATTAGGAATCCTTTTTACTGAGACCCTCCAACTGCCGGCCTGCACTTTGTGGCGATTGCTTGCCTATATTGGTTTCTGGCAGTACCTAGCCCTGACAAAGAGCCTGTTTGGCGTGTGTGGCATACATCCAATTGGAGATCTGAACCCTGCTCTGCTTATAGATGGGAGCCCTCTATTTAATGGAAGCCCTCTTTATTCATTGCTGCCCCTCTACTGAATTATATTGGGTGAGCCAAAAAATATTGAAAACACAGTCCCTGTTTCATTATCAGGGGAGAGTGCATTATCACTATTACAGTGAATGTGCAGCATCAGCAAGAGTACATTACACAGCAGTTAATTAATTGAGGCCTGTACTGATCCCCACTGTCTGTCTATATTACACCCTTTTATTGGATCCACAGTGGTCTGTTTACATTACTACTTATTACAGTGGTGTATTTTGAAATGGTGCTTCCCTAGGCATGACAGATCTCGGGCACCCCCTAATTTAAATGTACCCGCCCCTTCCTGCCAAGGCCACACCTCTTCCTGTTAACTAACACACATTTTGACTGACAGACACACACTGACAAACCAGCACACACTCTCAGATACACTGACAAACACACACACTCACTGATTTGACACATACAATCATTTAAACACACATTGTCTGCATACACTCACTGACAGACACACATAAGCACTGACAGACGCACCAACAGACACGCAGAATCACTCAGACACTGTCACAATAGTGTACCCCAACACGCAAGATTTAGTCCAACAATCGACAGATAGAGCAGACACGTCTTACCGGACCTTAGAATGGCTGGACTCGCCGTATAGCAGAGAATAGACAGAGTCAAGAACGAGCCGAGGTCAAGGGAACAAAGAGACTGCGAGAACAAAAACTAGCCAAGGTCTGGTACACAGTAGTCAGTAAGCCGGCAAACAAGGCAAAACAGGGATTTCAAGAAAAACGGAGTCAGATACAAAGCCAAGGTCAAGCACGAAAATCACAACAGAACACAACAAGCGCTAAAGGCAACTGAAACAGAAACCACGATAGGGCAGGGAGTTAAGGGAGAGGTAAGTATAAATACCAAAATGTGAGTGTATGGGGAATGTGGGATGACAGGGGCCAATGGGAGACTGTTGTATTTTTTGGCTCCCACTGCCCCTTTAAGAGCGTGCCCGAGACGTGCGGCACGCTCTTAGAGCTAGGCGGGACACGTGACCGCATCTCGCGGTCCGTGCCCGCCTTCACCAGAGAGCCGCGGGAAGAGAGGACCTCGTCTGGCCCCCGGGTAAGGTAAGTACCGCTACAGACACACACATTCACTGGACACACACACTCACAGACAGACATACACACACATTCACTGACAGACAGACTGTGACGAAAGCACACTGGGATTTGGAGAGGCCTGCTTGCCAGCCTCTTGCCCTGTGACCAGGGCCGGACTGGCCCACCGGGATACCGGGAAATTTCCCGGTGGGCTGTCGGCACCTGGGGCCGGGAAGACACCTGGGTCTTTTGGCGGCTGCTGGGGGAGGTCTTCTGGCGGCCGCTGGGGGAGGTCTTCTGACGGCCGCTGGGGGAGCTGTGCTGTCTCTGCTCCCCAGCGCGCAGCTTAATGAGGCCGCTGCCGGAATATGACGTCATATTCCGGCCCCGGTTTCATTCAGCAGCGCGCGAGGGTGAGAGAGCAGAGCCAGCGCAGCTCCCCCAGTGGCCGCCAGAAGACCTCCCCCAGCGGCCACCAGAAGACCTCCCTCTGGCAGGTATTAGTAATGTGTGTCAGTGTGTTTGTCTGTCTGTTATGGTGTGTGTCTGTCTGTTGGTATGGTGTGTGTGTGTCTGTCTGTATGGTGTGTGTGTGTGTCTGTCTGTCTGTGTCATGGTGTCTGTATGGTGTGTGTGTGTGTGTGTCTGTCTGTGTCATGGTGTCTGTCTGTATGGTGTGTGTGTGTGTGTCTGTCTGTCATGGTGTTTGTGTGTCTGTCGGTCATGGTGTGTGTGTGTGTCTGTATGTATGGTGTGTGTGTCTGTCTGTTATGGTGTGTGTGTGTGCCTGTCTGTGTCATGGTGTCTGTCTGTATGGTGTGTGTGTGTGTCTGTCTGTCATGGTGTCTGTCTGTATGGTGTGCAGGGCCGGACTGGGGATACAAAGCAGCCCTGGAAAAAAAATTTGTGCCAGCCCCATAAGTCACTGCGCCATATATTGTCGCGTGTAATATGTAAGGCTATGTCTTGCCAGGACAGATGATTGAGTAATATTATATATATATATATATATATATATATATATATATATATATTGCTTTTTCTAATATAAAATATTGGTCCTTTCAGGGTAAAACGTTTAATTATACAGTAAGCATACTCACGTTTTACCCTGAAAGGACCAATATTTTATATTTTATATTAGAAAAAGCAATATATATATATATATATATATATATATATATATATTACTCAATCATCTGTCATGGCAAGACATAGCCTTACATATTACACGCGACAATATATGGCGCAGTGACTTATGGGGCTGGCACAAAATTTTCTACAACTTTGAAGTGGCACTTCGGATACAGCCGAAGTGCCGAAGTAGTTGAAGTGGCCGCCATTCGACATACGAACACGTGGCGGCGGCCATTTTAATTCAGTCAAACACGTTCAGCGGTGTTTGGTCGTCGAGTTCATGGAACTCAAATCAGACACGCGATGGCACGAACACCGGTGAACTTTACCTTCTCTAGACTTCAACACTTCGACTGGAGTCGAACGCTGTTCGACAATTCGAACGGCACTTAACATTGACGGCTTGCACGAATGGTTGCCATTCGTCTATTTGAACTGCACTTAGTATGGGAAATAGACCGGCTACACAGCCAAATTCTGTGGAACTGTTTTGGGCAGGAAATCCATGCTGCGGTCGGTCCAAAGAGACTTCCACACAACTTGAACCTCATGGCGATTTTACTACGTTCGTGGGATCTGAGCGCCGTTCAGATATATTGAGTGCTCAGATCCAAGCTATGTGGGGGTTCAGTTCTATGGAATATAAGTAATGTATTTTAATGTGTTTTGTTGGAGTTGTAACTTATATAATATTTTCTGTACCTGGAGATAATTGAGTTTACCACGGTTACTTAAGCCAATTATCTACAGGATAGAAGGGAGGGATTTTACTGTGTATGTGGGAGTGTCAGACATTGTTGTATTGTTTTGATTGGTTTGTGTCCTGTGTGTCAGGTCCAGGGGGTGTGCCTCTGGCCTGAGGAATTGTATAAATTGTGAGTGCTTGCTTCCATTAAACAGACCTGCTTACCCCTTCATGAAGTCTTGGCTCATGTTTGGTGGATTGGAGACTTACACTCTGGGGATTGCTATAATCACTGTACTCCCCAGAGTATCGTCACTAGCTCTTGTAAGAGCTGTTCTTGTTCCTGGTTCCTGCTCTCTGGATTTAGGAGAGATTCACCCACTGGAAGCTAGAGCCCGGTCTTGGGTCCAGAGTGGGTGGAGGACGGCGAAACCCCAAACCAAGCTGCGGCGGTTCGTGGGGTTGGCGGTGGTTATGGTGTGGAGTGCGGTGCTGATGGCGAGCACTAGGAGCATCGTTCGGCGGAGGCACCCAGTCGGGGTGGCAGGCGTTCCGTCACACAGACACAAACTCACTGACAGACACACAGAGAGACACACACACATTCACTGACACACACTCACTCACAATCACTGACACACACTCACACAGACACTCACATTCACTGACACACACACACATTTTTCCCCAATACTCACAATTATTTTTATTATTATTTTAAATTTAAATCCACCCAGCCTCCCTACTTTTGGGAGAGCTATGTGTTTTTTTCACCTGGGGTTCAGTGGGGCTGCTGAGCAGGAAGGGGGGCGGATGTACAGGCAGGCGGACGGCAGTGAGGGAGCTGTGATCTCCCTGCTCAGCTCCCTCCCGTGCCACAGAGTGATGCAGGGAGCTGAACTGACATCATATTCTGTCCCCTGGCATCTCTGCGGGTTGCGCTGAGCAGGAGAGCTCAGGGGAGAGTGCTCCATCGCCGCCGCCCGTGAAACAACTGACTGCCTGTCCTCGGGGGGGTCTTAAGGTGGCCAGCCAGCTCTCGGGCCCCCATAAACTGAGGCAAACAAGGTATTAGCCTGGGCATTTGCTGCCCCCTAGAAAGTGCCGCCCAAGGCAAATGCCTTGTTTACCTCACGGCAGATAGAGCCCTGACTTATTATTCTTAGTATCTTGGAAGACTCTCAAACCCATGCTTCCAATTTACAAACAATAACATGGCCGTTTTAGCAACAGTTGAAAAAGTCCTAACTAAGATGTTTGCTCAACTTCCTGAACCATCAAAATTGCAAGCTGCCACTAGACCGCCCTCTCATGTTTCTGAAGAATATAGCGACACGGATGCGTGTTATCGAGAGTAGCCAAGACCAACTAAATACCACAGGAAAGGAGAGCGCAAGGGTCCTAGGAAGTGTAAAGACAAAGCTCCTGCTAAGCACAATTTCTATGAGACCCCTTTCACTACCCTCCTCAAAGCAAGAGGACCAGGAAATTCCTCATTCCTTTTAGATTGTGGATGAATGGCAGGCCGAACGTTCGGCCTCAGAGAAGGATAACTGGAATGAGGAGAAACAAATTTGTTTTTTCCCATGATGGAATACATCACAAATGACCAAGTTAGGAAGATGATGTTGTTCTTGTAAACAGCTGGGATCTATATTTCATCGACTCCTAAAGTAAAGGATATAATGTAATCAGTCATTCTTTGAAATCCAGTCTCCATTGTGAGAAAATATATTATAAATTTACATTTTTTGGTACTTACATGTTTACTTAATATTAAATATGTAATATGTTTATTATATGACTTTACAAATATATAGTAGTGTGTGTTCATATTGATTCTATTTATTTAGTAATTAAATAATTCAGGAGCCATTAAAGGTTATACCAACCAAAAAACAGTCTTATAATTAAAATAGAAAATCGTTAAAACTCACCTTACTTTCCAGTAGCCAGGACAAGTTTCCACTCTGCTTGACCTTCCTCTGCTGAAGTCACTTGCCCTTGCTGGCATGGAAGGGATGTAAGGGAAGGCAGACTGAGGGGAGAATATGGGCAACATGGAAGGGTATGTGCTACCATTGGCTGTCTGTTGCCAACATGCTGTGCGTGCTAACGAAAGATGACAAATTTGAATATAATTGATATTAGCCATTCTGGAACTGGCCAGTTAGCTAATGACGCCCCAATGATGTTGCTGGAGGCGGAGATACAGCTCCGGCAGCAAAGGGGTTAAAGAAAACACTGCACATATAGACTCATGGTGCTTGGTGTAACCCTTTAAGAAGAGACTGCTGACTAAAAAAAATACAGACATATTTATTGAACCTGGTTCACAAAACCGTGAAATAGTGCCAAAATCTAGTTTTTGGGCACACAATTAAATGCTTTTTCACTAGGTAAGCATTCATTGTTCATCTGGAACTGCTGCTTTTATGTAAGTGGAAGTTCCGTGTTGCTTCACCATGGTAAAACAAATTTAAAAAAAACATGCATCTCTGTTCAGGATGACATCATTGCCCCACTCGGGCATCTGCACAGAGCTGTGCATGTTCGCTCAGGCTTTTTTCCAATAGTGGTGTACACAGACAAGCAGGAGTTAAATTAATTTTCATTTACACTATAAATGTTTTCTATCTGTCCTTAACCTTGTATTCTCCTCTGTAAAGACATCCCATATCCTCCTTTGTATTCTTTTATTATCACATCCTACGCTCTGAGAATTGCTACCTCTGCTTTTACTGACCTTGGTGGTTTGCTGAATATAAGGGACAAGTTTTCTTGCTGCGTAAGTGAGAAGTGTTATCTGACTTTTGTCATTTACATCTATTGGAAATTCAGCATAAAATGTGGCTAGATTTTACAGCGAATTGCACAGTGTAAAAAATAAAAATAGCATTTTTAACTTTTCTAGATTAAAGATGTTTAAAGAGAAACCCTATTAATTATCAAATAAAAAACAAAAAATCTGAATGTTAACTTACTCTTTTTTGTTTCTAAATATGACTTACCTACCACTAGTGCTGTTGCACTTTAAAGAGCCACTTCACTGTCCAAATGCAAAAAACAAAACAAAAAACACACTTAATTATGAATTTCGTCATTGGGTATACATCTAAAAACAGCTTGCAAAACCTTGTTACACTCCAATGGCTGTCATCCAGACAACCCATCCTGTTACTTCCTGGTTTGGTTAGCTCAGTGGAGCTAAACTCAAGAGGCAGCAATTGCCCAGAGCATCTGCCTCGCAAAGACTTCTCATTGAGCGGCTTTGGGCAGTCTGTGATTGGACAGTCACAGAAAGTGCGGGCAGGGTTAGAAGGGGAGGGCTTGTAAAGGCAGCAAACAAGAGATCTACAAGCTGTTTTAGATATACCCAATGACAAAATGCTAATTAAATGCATTCATGTATTCAAGGGTGGTATGTCTATTAAACCCCTGGGGTCATCATTCTCGGTTACATCTTACTGCTTTACAAGGGAATTCTGAGCCTCTGCCATACATGAGCTGGGATACATAACATTGGCAGTGCTTCCTGACTGGACATCCAAGGCATGGATGGGTCTCAACTGCAGGAACACAGTAAATAACTACAATATACACTGGCAACAGTAAAACAGTATAAACATATATTAAAGCGGCAGTGTCATTCCCCTGAAAAATAAGTATTTCATAAAGATAAAATGCTAATTATGACTGATTATTTCACCGAAATTCCAACCAAGTCAAGAGATATACTGAGATAAAATAGGGACTACTTTGTCTCTGTATATTTCCCACGCCTGACACTTCTGGACACTGGGTGGAGCTACCGACATCTAGAAGTGTCAGTCCACCCAGTTGTCACCAGTGAATTGGGGCATGAGGATCAAGATGGTAGCGCCGGCGAAGAACGGGTTCATTTATGTAAACTCACCTTTACCTGCTCCCTGGCCACCAAACGTCACCATTGAGGCACTCTGTGAATTCGGCAAAGTCCCAAACGGTGGCAGGTAATACAGTAGGTGGCTAAGCACATCAAACTCTGATTAAACAGGCTCAGTATCCTCCTAAATCACTTGGGAACCCATCCTCAGGCTTCACCCTAGTGGCTGATGGGTAGCACTTGGTGCACTTTAATGTAATACACAAGATTAAAGCAGCTGAAACTCACAGAAAGTCTGTTACTGCCATCCGCAGGGAGGGCTGTGTAAATCTTTATTAGTGTCTGTGATTAATAGAATGACCTATCAGCGTGATGAGGGAGAGGATACCCCCTACCACTGTATCCATCTGCACAAAGCCACAGGGGAAGCTCCAGGGTCTGTCAGCTATTTGCGGTGTTTCCGATCCTGCTCCACAGAACTCCCATTGGATCAGGCCGTCGCTGGCCGCATACACTGGATCAGGCTGCCACTGGCCGCACACACTGGATCAGCCCGTCGCTGGCTGCACACACTGGTTGATCAGAGTGATTCAGTGAAAGAGTCCCAGTGGTTCAGTAGGAAAAATGTGAGCTAAAAAAAAAAAGCAAAAAAGGCAAAACTGACTTTAGATCTAGCTCAGAGGCGGGAGGCTGGACTTTGCAATGCTGGGCTGAGGGATAACTTGGATGTCCGTTGCCAACATGCTATGTGATCTGACGGAGACCTTGTATGCGAAGAACTATTGTTAGCAGCACTTCTTAGTGACAGACACATACAGACTCCAGGCACCATGACCACATCCCAACACTGACGTGGTCATAGTGCTTAGAGTTACCTTTAATCAAAGAGGACTTCTGCAGAAACAACTTTAATTGCTTAATTCATTTCCTCTTGCAGTATATGTACACTAATGAGCCTCACCCTTTATATACTGACATTCAACATGAACAAGCACTATTCGATCTGTTTAGAGTTTCCCCGATGTAATGGACGCAACCAGTCGTATTGGGTATAAGAAGTACTGTTTTATTAGGGCCAAGTTGCCTGCTTATATACACGGCCCCCAGCATGGGGTCTCTATCCAATACAACAGTAACCCCGCCTGGGTGTCTCTGTGTCTGTCAGATAAATGAGTTTGCCTTTGCTTAAACTAATTATCTCCCAGGCACTAGAGGTACAATACATTACAACATAAAACACCACAAAATGCATATAAGACAGATAGGAAACCCCACAAGTATTAAATCCCCGGATAGTCCGGATCTGAGCGCCAAGTTGTCCAAATTGTACAGATCCATGTAGTATAGCCAAATCGCCATCGGGGTAAAGTTTTGACTGACCACCCACGTGGCTGTTGCCAAAAAATTGTTCCATAAGAAAAGAGGTAGTGGCAGGTCAACTTTCATGAGTTCCTATACGAATGTAACCAAAGGCTCCCCCTGGTTCGTAGGGAGCGAATGGTCTCCCCGTTTGGGAGGGTCTTTTTCCTAAAAAGCGCTCTCCTGGCTTGTCTGGAAACGGAGCAGGGAACAGTATGATTTTCCTGGGGTTCGCGAGGCAAAGCATCAGAAATATAGTTCCATGCACTTGAAGACTAAGTACCGCTGCCTGCTTCAGGGGGACAAAACCCTTATACAGAGGGCTTTAATGGCACTCTGCCGTGCCCTCAGTGGGGCTATAGATATGATGCTTTTTTTTTTAACAACATTCAGAAAGGAGTAAGCATAGATGTACACATGAGTAGACTAGCGTAACACGCACAACTGCATAAACACAATTATTAGAATAGGAAGCACATGGGTATGCATCTCCAAGTGAAGACTGCCTCATCTTTAAAAAATAATAATGCAGGTAATAAACATGTGGTAATCAGCCTAGCGACATATGTCTAGGTAGAGAGTGAAGAATAGGCTTGTGAAGAATAAGCTTAGCAAGCAATACGTACTAGGCATGCTTAGCGAGTTAGTGTACCTGTGCAGCGCTCGGAGTGGCATGAAATATCCTATAATAAGCTTGCAGGTAGGTAATGGGGAGCCATTATGGACAGAGAAGGGTAATATGTACCCTAGCAGTCATTGCAAATTTTGAAAAATAACTTTGTAAACATGTTGCAGGTATAATAAGGCATAAAGAATAAGGTGGCATGTGACCAGGTTATTTATCCCATACCTGTCATATAATGGACACTGTCCGGCCAAGTAAGAAGACTCGAGACCCATGCATCGGCACCCCACCAGCCCCAGGCCTTAGCACAGTCCAAAACGCCAGTCTCACTAGTCCCAGTTGAGGTTGTGACAGGGGCCTGATCTCGAGACACCGTGGGACGTTGCTTCTACTGCAGTGTAGTATTGGCCTTCCAACGTAGTAAGTTGCGTCCAGGTAAATGTCCCGGGTTCGGCCGTGGCCCAGGAAGGCAGTGGAACAGTGCCGGTCCGAACCTTCGTCGCCAAAGTGATTTCCCTTGGCATTCACCTCTGCTGTCTTGGCTGCAGTACTGCGTCAGTGCATTGCTCAGGAACCACAAGCTATCGCGTGAGGTGCGGCATGGATGGTGGTCGGAAACACAGAGCGATTAAGAGCAAGGGATGCTTCCCGGCACTGGGCTATCTCGGTAAGTATATTTCAAGGCAGAAATATGCACTTAGAGCTATTTTAAAAGCCAGATTGCACGGAGCTCACAAGATGTGCAATTAGTCAGGGCGGCCGCTAGGCTTCGCCTCTGACACTTTTATTTATTTATTTTTTAACGTGTCCATCACCTCTTTATGCAGATCTGCTCTTTTTGGGCCTCACATGTGAGGTAACCATGTCACCAACACGCTCCTTTATGTCTGCCCCAGTATAATACTATAACACTATAATAATCTGCCATACTGAATGTTGAAAGACATGCAATTTGGTTTTCAGTTCACTAGAATTTGCCATTTAACAAAAAAAACAAAAACCCCCCTGAAGCAGGTTTATTCACAGCTGTGAATGGCCAGGAACTCAGGGTGAATTCATATTTCAGAACAAACTTTCCAAACCAGGAGATATTTTGCCATAAAATGTAAAATTCCCTAAAATCCCCCCCCCCCCAATGTGTGACTGACCCTGCTGAGCCATGTGCACAGACACTCAGGGCAAACTTTCACTTTCTCTTCCCACACTGACTCCCCCTCCATCTAACTTCCGCCCTCACTCTGTCGTCACTTCCGGTCGCCGCGGCGCCTGTTTGGAAAGTAGCGATGAGCAGCGCGCTGGCCAGGGGCTCGCACTCCCGCCGGGGCCGGGTTAGGGGCAAGCTGCTGCGGGGACAGTTACTGCCCGTGAAAAACGAGCCGGCGGAGGCCGAGGATGACGGGGAGGAGGAGGACTATGAGGATGGAGACCCCCATTTCCTGGATGGGGAGGAAATCGCCGGAGGGGGCGTGGCCGTAGCCTCCTGGACCCCCCAAAAAAGGACGGGTGAGACCCAAGCCACGCCCCCTTTTATAATGTACTAAGATAGGCATGGCACCTCTCATAACACTGTCTGTCCTTTAACTGGGGCTCAGACAGGCTGACTGGCAGGGGATCATGGGACATGTAGTCCACAACAGCTGGAGTAGCATGGGATTGCTCTCACTATATTAACAAACCTCTCCCCCTTTTATAATGTACTAAGATAGGCATGGCACCTCTCATATCACTGTCTGTCCTTTAACTGGGGCTCAGACAGGCTGACTGGCAGGGGATCATGGGACATGTAGTCCACAACAGCTGGAGTAGCATAGGATTGCTCTCACTATATTACCAAACCTCTCCCCCTTTTATAATGTACTAAGATAGGCATGGCACCTCTCATATCACTGTCTGTCCTTTAACTGGGGCTCAGACAGGCTGACTGGCAGAGGATAATGGGACATGTAGTCCACAACAGCTGGAGTAGCATAGGATTGCTCTCACTATATTAACAAACCTCTCCCCCTTTTATAATGTACTAAGATAGGCATGGCACCTCTCATATCACTGTCTGTCTTTTTACTGGGGCTCAGACAGACTGACTAGCAGAGGATCATGGGACATGTAGTCCACAACAGCTGGAGTAGCATGGGATTGCTCTCACTATATTAACAAACCTCTCCCCCTTTTATAATGTACTAACATAGGCATGGCACCTCTCATATCACTGTCTGTCCTTTAACTGGGGCTCAGACAGGCTGACTGGCAGAGGATCATAGGATATGTAGTCCTCAACAGCTGGAGTAGCATAGGATTGAAATATTAAAACTATTGACTGTGTCCAGGAATAGCTGTTATGTGGACACCCTCTCAGCCCTTTTGGTATTACTGCATTATGATAACTAGTACATACTTAACGAGTAACTACAGGTAGTGGTGTTAAGTTACCTAGCCAAAGGGTAGGGTGGTGAACGTGAAAGTTATTTTCATACTGTGTGAGCCACTGAAAGCTATTCATTGCTACACTTTTAGAACATTGACCTAGAATTGCATTCTGTTTATTTGTGTGTGTTCATACTATGGATGGGTATGTAATTGTATTGAAAAAAGGTTTTAACTTTATCCCGAAGATCCCCTTTAAATCTCATAGAAAGCACATCACTATCTTTCAATATGTGGCAGATATATGTACTTGACTATTTTCTCTCTTTCTGTCACTTTTTTTATTTTTATAAAGTAATTATTAAAGATGAAAATGAAATGGAACATCGTGTGACTGGTGTCTTCCCTCTGGTGGATCCTTGGTGGCGTGTAACCGTGGAGGTGAAATATGCCAACTCACAATGTTTTACACAAGGACACCCATCCTATGAAATTCTAGAAGATGCACTTGGTGAAACATCAATGCTCTCGTTATTTCTTCATATGTGTCATGTTCCTGACGAATCGGTGAAAGAGTTTGTAGACTGGTTGTCACAAGGCACTCCAGTGACTTTCTCTAATCTGGAACAAATAATCCAACGTTATGCAAAGAAAACCGAATGCATGGACTTAATGCCGTACATTAAGAATTCAGGTACTGATATATTTTCGGTGCTCTGTATTTGGTCTTATTTAGGTTATACTGGGATCTATTTACCGAACAGTGACTTTAAAACCAAAAAATTAAGTTCAAATTTATCATTTTGCAAATCCTCTGATTTGTAGATTAATTCGAATTATGTCTAAAATGTAAACTTTCTCCTTAATCTGTTTTTGTTTTTGGTCCTCTTCCTCTTTGGACTCTAAGTCATTTTAAGCCTCCCGCCGGGCTGGATGGTGAGGAAAGGGGTTAAACTTACCTTTATTCCAGCGCCGCGCGGGGAGCTCTCCGCCTCCGATCCTCCTCTTCGTCTGAATGCGCATGCGAGACAAGAGCTGCGCGCGCATTCAGCCGGTCTCATAGGAAAGCATTTATAATGCTTTCCTATGGACGCTTGCGTCTGCTCACTGTGATTTTCACAGTGAGAAGCATGCAAGCGCCTCTAGCGGCTGTCAATGAGACAGCCACTAGAGGATTTGGAGTCTGGATTAACCCATTTATAAACATAGCAGTTTCTATGAAACTGCTATGTTTATAAAAAAAGGGTTTAATCCTAGAGGGACCTGGCACCCAGACCACTTCATTAAGCTGAAGTGGTCCTTTAATAAGTGGAATAACAAAATGTACTGAAGTGATAATAATGCAATGTAACTACAACTCCTAGATTGTTTAATCGGTCTTGTCCAACTTGTGCATGCATGAGACGCGCACACATTAACAGGCCTGTGTATGAACTGATAGTTGTAGTATGGCTGCCATTTGTGTACAGACATACTATATGATGTATGGAACATAGGCTGAGTAACAAACTAGTTATTAGATAAACTCCTGTTGGACTCTGATCAGAGAGATGTTTTTCATTGGTAGAGCCTTTTCCTTTTGAGTGGATGTGGATACTTAAAAGATTACTATTAACTACTAGTCAGATTTTTCATTTAATTGGATTTATCTTTTAAAAGGGATACTATAGGCACCAAAATGTCTTTAGCTTAATGAAGCAGTTTTGGTGTATATATCATGCCCCTCAAAGGGAAAGTATAGGCACCAGTACAACTATAGCTTAAAGGGATCCTATAGTGCCAGGAAAACAAACCCGTTTCCCTGGCACTGTAGGCTCCTGGAGTCCTCCCTCTCGCCGGGCTAAATCTCTCTAAAACTGAGCTCCTTGTCTTTCCTCCTCCTAATACTGATCCTCCTCTTTCACTCTCCTTTCAAGTTAGTGGTATCCCCATCAGTGCATCCTTGCAAGCACACTGTCTTGGTGTCATAGTTGATTCTGGCCTCAACTTTGAGCCTCACATCCAGCATGTTACCAAGTCCTGTAGCTTCCATCTTAAAAACATAGCCCGCATCCGCCCCTTTCTTACGCAGATGTTACTAAGGAGCTTGTCCATCTCTAGTTACTTCCTGCATGGATTATTGTAACCCTCTCCTAATTGGTCTTCCCAAAAACCTTATTGCCCCGCTGCAGTCTGTAATGAATGCTGCCACCAGACTGATTTTCCTCTCTAGTCGGTCCTCTCACACCTCACCCCTCTGTCAGTCCTTACATTGGCTTCCTGTATCCTATAGGAGTCAATTCAAAGTGCTAACCCATACCTATAAAGCATTGACCGATTCTAGCCCCTCATATTTCTTCACAGATCCATAGGTATGCCCCTTCTCGGTCTCTCTGCTACGCCCATGCCCTTCTCCTGTCCACTGCTCGCACGCATGCGGGCGGCTCCCTTCCTATGGAATAGCCTGCCTACCGCCATCGGACTCTCCCCTAGTCTTCAATTGTTTAAAAAGTGCCTTAAAACCCATCTCTTTAGGAAAGCTTATGGCCTCCCAGAGTAACCTCTACCTCATATACCTGTCTCTTGCTCTCTCCTCCAGCTTCACTCCCACCTTATTTGATTGCTATTTCCTGTCCTAATGTGTTTTACACCCCACCTCCTATAGACTGTAAGCTCGTTTGAGCAGGGTCCTCTTCAACCTATTCTTCCTGTAAGTTTTCTTGTAATTGTCCTATTTATAGTTAAATCCCCATCTCTTAATAATATTGTAAAGCGCTACAAAATCTGTTGGCGCCATATATATGGCAATAATAATATAGTGTCCCGTAACTTTTTATTAATTTATTTGTATAATTTTTTATGCTTTCAAAGTAAAACATTTGTCTTCAACTTTTTTTATTTATTTGTATAATTTTTGTATTAAAATGTGTTTAATACTTGTTGCATGGTGAGATGAAATCATGCCCTCTCTGTATGTATACTGTATAGGTGATTTAAGTGTTCTATAATAGAATAGATTGTAAAGAACAGATACATACAGTTTCAGTAACAATAGTGCAAATATAATAAAATCTATGTGGATTTGCACACAGCTGACAGATGTTTTGGATTTGTGCATTAATTGTTGTACTTAAATGCTCCTGGTGCATGGCATATGTACTTTATATTTTATAAAAATATTGATTTTGTTTTGTAAACATTATTGATGATTGATATTCTATTCTATTTTTATTGTATTTTGAATAGTAAGTATTATTAATGATTGACTATTGATCATTCTATTTATTTTTTTGAATAGTAAAATTAATGATTTTGTTGTGATTAAATGTGACATTTCGATTACAGTCCAAGGTAGCATTGCATTGCGAGCCCGGGACATCCCATTGGTATTGAGATACTTACCCAGACTTTTACCACGCCATGTGAAAAGTTTACTAATGGTTGAGCAAAAGCAGCGTGGAAATGAATCTAGTAGCTCCCACGACCATCTTTCAGATATCTTGCCAAAAATTGAAGACTTACTATGTTCTGAACCCTGGAAGCTTGGTTTTGGATTGGTAAGTGTATTTTATGCCTATTCTTTTATAGACTATTTAAAGAAAAAGGAACCAAAAACCCATTTTTAAATAGACAAGTTGAGGAATGTTTAAAAAAATTTAAGATTCAGACATGCCAAGCATGTTAGAAACTTACCTCAAAAAGACTCCGTTATTCACTAAGGTAAGAGATGCTGGGATTCACATTGAACCCTAAGTAAATTTGAGATTTTACGCCAGAATAGCCCGGTTAGAAACCTTCTCCAAGACCATTCTGTTGTCGGCTTAACCTTATGTCTGAAATTCACTTTAAATTTCCTTTTGCCTTTTCGGCAATTGTCACTTTCGTGAAATAACCCTGTCATGTTTAATTGCAGCTAAGGGGGTTATATCAAATCTTGACTTAGGGTAGTGGTTACCTATGCAAACAAATGTGTCAAAATGTGTGTTTTTGTTTTGTGTTAAGCATTTTAGTGTCACAATAGAAATATTTTTCATTGTGTATGTTTTAGGCATGTTGTACGAGTCAAACTATAAACATTGTAATAAAATCCTTTTTCATTCCAGTTTGTAACACTTCAGTTATTAAAAGGACCACTATAGTCACCCAGACCACTTCAACTCAATGAAGTGGTCTGGGTGCCAGGTCCCCCAGGTTTTAACACTGCAATGTAAACATAGCAGTTTCAGAGAAACTGCTATGTTTACATTGCAGGGTTAATCCAGCCTCTAGTGGTTGTCTTCCTGACAGCTGCTAGAGGCACTTCCCCGACGCTCAATGCGAAAATCGCATTGCGCACGCAGAACGTCCATAGGAAAGCATTAAGAGCATTAATTCCTATGGGCGTTTTTAATCCACGCGTGCGCTTTCGGCTCCACTTGGGAGCCGACGTCGGAGTGGGGGAGAGGTCACCAGCGCTGAGGGAGCCCGGCGCTGGATAAAGGTAAGGGGCTAAAGTGGTTTTAACCCCTTCAGCCCAGTGGGAGGTGGGCCCTGAGGGTGGGATGGACCTAAAGATTATATAGTGCCAGGAAAACAAGTTTGTTGTCCTGACACTATAGTGGTCCTTGAACATTTCATTCATCATAATTTCCTTTCCTTGTTCTCTAGATTTGCCTAAAGTGTTTTAGACAATCTTCAAAATCTGCACAACTGGTAGATCTTTTCTATCTAGCTGTTGACCATTTTCCAGTTAAGGACATTATACCTTTCCTTGAAACAGAAAATCGAATTGTAAAACCTAGTCCAAAGTAGTATTTAAATAAATAAATAAATAAAAAATATCTACATGTCCAACTTTGACGTAATTTTCGATTCACCACACAGTTTAACCCCTTAAGGACCAAACTTCTGGAATAAAAGGGAATCATGACATGTCACACATGTCATGTGTCCTTAAGGGGTTAAAGGACCGCTATAGTGCCAGGAAAACATACTCGGGTGCCCCCACCCTCAGGGTACCCCTCCCGCCGGGCTCTGGGGAGAGGAAAGGGTTAAAATCTTATCTTTCTCCAGCGCCGGGCGGAGAGCTTTCCTCCTCCTCTCCTCCTTCCTAGCGACGTCATTGGCTGAATGCGCATGCGAGGCAGGAGCTGCGCGCGTATTCAGCCTGTCTCATAGGAAAGCATTTACAGTGCTTTCCTATGGACGCTGGCGGCTTCTCACTGTGATTTTCACAGTGAGAAGCACGCAAGCGCCTCTAGCGGCTGTCAATGAGACAGCCACTAGAGGATTTAGAGGCTGGATTAACCCTCAGTGTAAACATAGCAGTTTCTCTGAAACTGCTATGTTTATAAAAGAATGGGTTAACCCTAGCTGGACCTGGCACCCAGACCACTTCATTAAGCTGAAGTGGTCTGGGTGCCTAGAGTGGTCCTTTTAATGAAGAAACCACCTGTAAAGAAATTGTAACTGCATTTTCCATTGTGTCTTTGTTTTATACAGCTCGTCAGTAGGGAACTAAAACTTTATCACTGTGAGGCATCCTGGGAACATTTTCTATCATGTGGCTCTCTTGTGAATAACATTCCTGACCTACAGAGACATGCACTAATTATTTATAATGAACTGAAGAGAAAGTGCAATGAGTTGGGGGACACCTACATCGAACAGACCGCTATTACCAAAGCTGTATCAGAAAGCATGGCTGCAGATCAAGCATGGGATGCACTGAAGTTTTTAAAAGATAATGGTATTGTAGTAATGGAAGGCCAGCGGGTTTTTCTCCACAATCTTTACCAGTATGAAATGGATATTGCTGAATATGTCCACGAACTTATAGTGAACGAATCCCAGATATTGAATATTGAGCCCGAAGAAGTGTTTAGATTTGCTTCTTTTAATCAGGCCAAAGAACCTCAAGACGACTCTAATACAGAGAATGATATTGGAGTCTCCTCCAGTTCAGATCAGACTTCCGATGAGTGTATAAAAGCCTTAAAGATAATGGACTGTCCTCCTACCAGTGCAAACTCTTTTTCAGACGTTTTGGATGAAGACCAGGAAAAAGCTGTCAGACTGATATGTTCTAACCCAGTAACTGTCATAAGTGGGAAAGGAGGATGCGGAAAAACCACTATTGTGAGCCTTGTGTTTAAATCCCTGATTTCGAAGGAAGATGAAGAGGTTAAAATGTGCTCTAAAGCATTTGAGAGCGATATGAATATGTCTGATGAATGGACATGTGACCACATACCGCATAACTTTAAAAGCGATGGTCCTATACGTTTTTTACTTACAGCACCCACAGGGAAAGCAGCGTCTCTTTTAAAGAAAAAAACAGACCTCCCTGCTGCTACCTTGCATCAGGTAAATACGGCATTAGAGGGGATATGTTACATGATCAGTGGTTTTACCAAATTAACAATGCTGTGCTATTTTATTTTACAAAATTGAGATTAATTTTGCTATTTTTTTTTCTTTAATTTGCTGGCACAGCCAGTGTAGAAAAACTAAGATTTATGGGTACAATATCACTGGTCTCATTCATGGGACCTAACAAGTTAATGGAATTTGGTTACTATTAGGCTGTTTATAAATAGCCAAGTTATCAAACTTTCTACTGTTTTTAACAGCTAGTTGAATTGAAATGAAAATGATATCTGAAATAATTGGATTTGGCGTTTGTGGATGGGTTTCACATAGTTAACTTTCAGTTTAACCCTTTAAGGACACATGACGTGTGACATGTCATGATTCCCTTTTATTCCAGAAGTTTGGTCCTTAAGGGGTTAAACAGCCGAATGTGGAAATTTAAATGTCATACTGCTGCCTTTTGCTATTTCATCAATATAGTCATCTCGCTGTGCCATGCTAAAGCTCAAAAATGTTATTTAGGTTTCTGTAAAAGCAAAGTTTAGACGGCATTATTCAGGCAAAATAACTTTTCAAATATATTGTAAGATGATCATTGAAAAATTTTGTTTTTAAATTCTTTGTAATGATCACTGTACAGAATACATCACTTACATTTTGTGAAACCCAACGTACCTTGCATGATGGCCTCCAAAAATGCTATATTTTTGCTTGTCTTGACATGATCAGTAATATCAGGCTATTTATTTTTCCCTCTCTTGTGAGGCCTCATAGAAATAGCCATGTAGAGGTTTTCTAAAAAAAAATGCAATGGCATGCTCATCATAGGCAACAAGCATTAATTTTTACATGTTGTAGTAATCCGGATGTGATGGTGCAAAGACAAATGACATTCCGTAGAATGTTGATAAAAATGAAGGTAAAATTGCAGCTCCAACCTACCTATCCTCCCTGATGCACAAGTATGTCCCGTCGAGGTCCCTGCTCTCTCCCGAAGACCTACGTCTATCCTTTATCCTCTGTCCATGCTCCCACATCTGATGCTCATCTTCTCCAGGGCTGCACCTTTTCTGTGGAACTCCCTTCCCTTCTCTGTTAGACTTTCACCCAGTCTCCACTCCTTAAAAAATATTTGAAAACACACTTCTTCAGGAAAGCAAATCATTTAAACTGTTAGTGGGGTTTCACCACCCCTCTCCCCCCTTCCCCCCCACAATGACTCCTCTCCTGCAACTGTCAAAAATAAGTTCTCAGTGAATACTTTTCTAGCAACCTATTTCATTACCTCTACCTCTTATTTGTGTCACTATACCCCACTCCCTCTAGCATGTAAGCTCATTTAGCAGGGCCCTAAACCCCTCTGTTCCTGTGCGTCCAATTTCCTGGTTACAATTACGTGTCTGTTAGTCCACCCATTGTACAGCGCTACAGAATCTGCTGGCGCTATATAAATAATAATAATAATTTTGCGACTTTCTTTAGGTGACCTGCAGTTACTCCCGTTGGAAAAAACATCATGAAGAGAATCCTGAAAGCAAGACAAAGTGGAAGTTCTCCAGAGTGGAAGTTCTAGTTGTAGATGAAGGAAGCCTTGTGTCTGTTAATATTTTGAGCACTGCTTTAAGATTACTTACTCAATATGGAAAGTTGACGAGATTAATACTACTTGGTATGTTTCCTCCTTCTAAATATGTTATTTTTCATATTGGGAATGTGTCCCAGACCGCGGTCGTGTTGAGAATAAGGCGGGAGATCGGCCGCGTCTCCTGCCTCAGATTAGATAGCAGGCCGCAAGGAGCTTCATGCCCCTCAAACGTTGAGCAAAGCGTGTCAAGTTGGTCTAGGAGATTGTCAATGCTGTCTCCACAAGTCATGAGGCGATTTCCGCTGCTCAAACTAATTATTTCTCGTTTTCTGAGCTTATATCACAGGATTATCTGAGGAGGTCCCTCAGCCTGCATCCTGCTTGCTTGGCGGTCAGGCCCCACCCCCAATATTTTAACTTTTTAATGTTTTTACCATAACTTTTTTTTTCTTCGCTTCGTTTATTGGTTATTTGCTACTACAAGTTGCACATTATTGATGTAACTAAAGTGTATGAAAATATTGCGC
The DNA here is from genome assembly GCA_933207985.1 of Pelobates cultripes. Classification (NCBI taxonomy): domain Eukaryota; kingdom Metazoa; phylum Chordata; class Amphibia; order Anura; family Pelobatidae; genus Pelobates; species Pelobates cultripes. The sequence continues at coordinate 318,307,895 of OW240914.1, forward strand.
TTATAGCTTTAGTTGTACCGAAAAGACCAGCAGTACTGCAGGTGTATAGGGGACCCGGGTAAGAGGGAAAGCTGTTTTGCTCCTGGAACCATAGCAACATCAAGGTTTAACAATTTAGAACATCTATCCCCAAGAACACATCCACATATTTTTGTCTGCATGTTTTCTTAGGGAGTATATGAAAAGCTGCAGACCTGCTTTCTGCAGCCTTTGCAAGCCCTACCTTCTTTCCCAGGCACCGTCTTTCAGTCTGTGCTAGAATCATTAGGACTTAGCGGCTTCTAGTGAGCCCCATGCTTCTATCCTGACCCATAGACCTGTACGACGGAACAAACAAAACATTTGCTGTAGGAATAGCATGATGACCGGGAGCAAGAGAACCTCCTTACATCTTACTTGGTCCTCAACTTAGACACGTATGCTGTCGGTTTTAGAGGTCTTATGCCAAGGATTGATTGACAGGAAGGGGTGTGACCATATTTAGAAATTATTAAATTAAAATCTATATATCTACTTGCATGTTCTGCTAGCACAATCTAGCGACGAAATGCAATTTTAACCTAAGTAGTGTGTGCCGTGACAGGTACGCTTTATTTCCATTTCATGAAATTTTACTGGTAGTCTGTGGTTTAAAAATGTTATGCAACATGTCTCATACATTGCCTCTTTTAATTATTGACAGGAGATGTTAGACAATTACCCAGCATTCAGCCTGGAAACCTGCTTGCAGATATATTTACAGTTCTACATAAAATGAAGTGGGCAGTTGAGCTTAGAACGAATCACAGAGCAGAGTCCCAGCTCATCGTTGACAATGCTACAAGGTAAGAACGTGGAAATACATGTTGAATGAGATATTGTGAAACCTGTATAAGTGTGCTCTGTCTTTCTCTGATAGAAAGGAGAGACTATACATAATATGATATCTAATATATCAGATAATTGTCTTTGAATATATCTCGCCACTGCTCATAATAAATAGAATATTTTAGAATGCTGCTGGAAATCCATTCCCTGGCTTCTAGGACCAGCTTCTAAAATACGATCTTTTAGCAAGTGAAATATTCCTGTTGTCTAACTCAGTGTAATTTTTACAAAGGTTACTGTCATTGTTAATAATTCTCATGCCATTCTTAACATTACCCAGTTTTCTACTTTCCCAACGGCATACATAATGATCAGCTTGTTAGATTTTGGTATTCATGCTAGAGAACTTGAAGATAATACTTAAGAATATAAATAAAATAGTCTCACCGTGCACGTTGCAGGGAAAATTGATGCTGATAGAAATCCGAGGGCACCCATGAGTATTGAAAATATACAGACTGCATTGTATAAATGTATAGTCCAATGTTCCTGAACTACTGATAAGGCACTTTGTAAGGCTTTACCGTCTCTGCATTATTAAATATATGGAAGAAAATAAATCCAAATATATTTTGTACAGGCAGTGCCATCAAAGTGTCGTAATATTTTCTCAGCCTTTATATATCAATGAAACAGGGAAGCCTGTAATCCTGGCTTCTGATATTCATATATTTTTCTGAACAATAAGTACTATAGATTTTCAAAGTTAATCAGTAAGATTTTTCTCCATTTTCTGAGCTATCCTCAGCACCATTGTCTTTCTGAAACGCCTGTGCTGGCACCTTGCTTAATAGAAGTTGCCTGTGTTACAATTGTATTCTTACGTTTGCGTCAGAACACAAAACAGGACCTTCTGAGCAACTAGATCCGCTGAGTACCTGCGCTGATTTTGGTATGCACAGCTACGTTAAAGCAGAACCACATTACCACACCAACTCATACCAAGTTTGGACCTTGGTTACTGGCTGGGAGCCATTAGTTGACACTCAACCAATGAATAATGTCCAATCTAGGTATAATAATGCGGACATGTGAATTTACACTTAACAGACTTTGAAGCAGCACACGTGCCAATCGGAATCCGTTATCAAACTATTTAGAAATGGCTTTTCTGCAGCACCAGGAACTCTGGCACCATACGCACTAAATTGCACAGCTGTGTCCCTTTCAATTAAAAAGAATAGGGTTATAAAAAATGCAAAATAGAAAATGCAGATGGTTCGCACAGAACCCGCTTTACGCTCGATGAAGTGTAATGTAAGTGGGTCATAGGTTGTTTCCTTTAGGTCAGGGATTCCTAACCCAGTCCTCAAGTACCCCCTACCAGTCCAGGATTTAGGGATTACCCTGTTGTGTCTAAAGTGTTTTTTTTCTTTCTTCTTTCTTTTCTAAAAACACTTTAAAAACAACTGGGTAATCCCTAAATCCTGGACTGTTAGGGGGTACTTGAGGACTGGGTTGGGAACCACTGCTCTAGGTGATGGGTGACTTAATTCAATGGGAAATAGTGTAGGTTATGTGAAGTCATGCAAAAAAAAAAAACCTGGTTTGAATGTGGGGAACCTTTTAAAACATGTTGTTGCAGCTATTAAGCTTAATACATTCTATATTGACGTGGCAGGCGGCATTCCCTCCAATGGCCATTGGAGTAACTTAATGTCCTCCATTTGTCTAAATGAACATAGGGATTCTTTTGGTTTTTAACTGTATATTGGGGCTGATGTGTACTGTGGTCATTGCTGCTGCCCAGGAGTGATGGGAGTGAGCGCAGGACTTCTCTTTTTGTATTTGTATTCACTTTTTGTATCACACAGCTTTGTTACAATGCAGCCGCCCATCCCATGTGTTCCCTATTAAGTGTTAATAAGTTAATATATTGGGGTGTATATAAAAAATACCCGTCTCTGTCTCAGTGGAGATATATTTGCCAGAATCTCAAGGAAGCAAGGTGAAGGGTCAGTGTAGGACCTGCTTAGGGGGGTCTGCCTTGACGTTGGCAGGCAGCATTCCCTCCAATGGCCACTGGAGTAACTAAATGACCTCCATTTGTCTAAATATACATAGGGATTAAGGAGAGAGCACAGGCAACTTGTTTTTTTTCCCTTTGGTGTTTAACTATATATTGGGGCTGATGTGTACTGTGGTCATTGTTGCTGCCCAGGAGTGATGGGAGTGAGCGCAGGACTTCTCTTTTTGTAATTGTATGCTATATTATAGACTTTGCTATGTGTGTGTTTTTTATCCAGAATTTCTCAGCAAAACCCAATTGAGTTCGATGCTATTATAGATCTCTCCCGTGGTGTGGAAGTTGAAATACCCAGCGAAGATAAGAAATTTATTTTCATTTCTTTGCCCAATGGCAGTGACTATGGTAAGCCTTTCTAATGTAGCAGGACATAGTTGTAATTTTTATAACTTTCCAATAATATGCCATTCTTGCAAGCAATTCACATTTTTCATGTATATATTTTGTGTGATCATGTGTCTGTGGACCTGCAATTAATTATGCTTTTCTTCAATCTATCAATTTATTTTGATATTTTTCTTTTTTTTTCCTTTTCTTTTTTTTTTTTCTCCCCTTATAATTTTTTTCAAGATTTGACCTATCCTGTAGAAGAGATACCTTTGGAATACCACAATGTCTGTACTGGTGTGGAATAGGGGATTATTTGCTAAACTGTGAATTGATGTGAACTTAAAGTGGATTTAAAATTCTAGGGCCCAAAAGGTGAATTGGAAAAATTCTAATAGCTTTTGGTTTTCCATTTTGTCCGACAAAATGAAATTCCATTTCAATTCTCACTTTGGTGAATAACCTTGACAGTATTTTGTCATTAATCACCAATTGTTTTTACAACAAGTCTTTTCATACCCCTTTAAAACAAATAATGGTAATGTCGTTGGATCTTTTTATTTATATATGTTTTGATCTTATATATCAGATCTCCAGGTTGCCATAGAGAAACTTCTAAAGGAAGGACCAGGATTACAGGATGATAAAACATCTCAGTTTATTGCATTTAGAAGGTAATTATTCATTCGGCTGGTAAGTGTTTTATCCAGATAGTGCAATTCCTTGTGTCTCACACTATGTAGTCTAAGTGTAAGTTTCATGTTGGTATTGTAGGTCCCAGGTCCTCATTAACCTGGCAATTGAGGTATGGGAGGCTTCCTTATCTAATACGCTGTGGATTTAGGTTGAATGTAATATTTAATAAACTGTTAGGACCTTTAAGCTCAGTTTTGAGATTGACCTTGGACGTGCACTCTCGTCTCTCCATATGCTGATTAGAATAGCTGTCTGTTTTCTCCTTATAACTTTTGATACACTGTAGGTTAATGCTGCTGGCACAGCTAATGTCTAGGTATAATCTGTAGGTTAGTGCTGCTGGCACAGCTAATGTCTAGGTATAATATCAGGGTATTCTTTAAGTGTGTTTCTGAGAAAACAGATCCTTTAGCTTTTCTCACACTTTCAGTAATCTTAAAGTGTCACTGTCACGCCAAACTTGCCTTTCTCCTATTGTTTCCTCTTCTCTTCCTCTCTTGGAATCTGCTCTTCTTTTAAATAACAAGCGGAAACTCTGCTGATACTTAGTAATATGTGTCTATTTTTCATTGAATAATCTTTACTAGATTTCAGTGGGACACTACAGTCACCAGAACAACTACAGCTTGTTGTGTTTGTTCTGGTGTGTAGAATCATTCCCTTAATACCTTTTTCAGTACACACGTTTTTTTCCCAGAGAAAAGGCCATGTCTACATTACAGCCTAGGGATGCCTCCACTGGCCACTCCTGGACACTTTGTGTAGGTAAAACTCTATATTCAAGGTTTATCACACATCAAAAGTTTCAAAAACATTTATTCTTCCATCCTGTCCTAATGTGTCTTATACCCCACCTCCTATAGACTGTAAGCTTGTTTGAGCAGGGTCCTCTTCAACCTGTCGTTCCTGTAAGTTTTCTTGTAATTGTCCAATTTATTGTTAAATCCCCCCTCTCATAATATTGTAAAGCGCTACGGAATCTGTTGGCGCCATATAAATGGCAATAATAATATAGCCAAAGTAAAATGACAAAGGACTTGGATAAATAAAAGCATAAGCAAAGTGCACATAACGTACATAATCCACATAAATTATTCACCAACTGATTTTTAGCAAAACCACTTTGACAAAGTGTATTTGTGTAGATTTAAAATGAATTCTTATACTGTGTGTTCGTGGCTGTCAGAGTGTGCCTTTAATAACTGCTGGATTCTTAGCAAACCATATTGGCATGATGGCATAGCAGCTATTCATATGATGGCATTGAAGCTTGTCTCAGACTGGAGTATTGATATCTGCAAGGAAGGGTAGAGCTCAACATTCCATAAGGGAGTATCAGGAATTCAGAATAACACCGAAATATGAAGAAGATGGCAAAAAATTGATATTAAAGTACCTATACAATTACCTTCTTTTTAAAAATGTATTTATTTATTTTTACTTTTTATTTATCAAAAATGAATCCCGTACAAAATCTTAATATTAAAAATTCCAATATATATCATATATGAATACGGACATTTTCAATATTCTTATATTTCACCGAACAATTAAAACATCAAAAACAACAAAAAATATATAAATACAATGGCAGATATTGAGGCTTGCTCTGATTAATCTTAAGGTAATTAGGTGCTAGGAAAAAACAGCATATTAATGCTAAATATCATTTTTCCTGTTTCCTATTCCCTATTCATTTCCCTTTACCATCTTTATTCTTTTTCTTTTATTGTACAAGGTTTTTATATATGTCCCAATTACCATACATTTTCTCCTTCTAACAGATCTTTTTAATCCTTCTAACACTGCATATGATCAGCATATTGATCCCCACATCTCCAACAATTATGTAAAGCATTTGGAAATATCCTATTAATACTTTTTGGGGACTCTATACCAACGATTTACCAATTTATACTGTGTTTCATTAAGGTTCAGACAGTGTATCGCTCTGTAACATATATTTAATGCCTTATTCCATTCTTCTTCATTAATTTGGATCTGTAAATCCTCCTACCATCTTATTATAGCAGTAATTGGGATGCCTTTTTTTACATATTTCAATAATTTCAAGACATTTTGTTATTAAATGTTTATAATCATTTTGTCTAAACATTTTGTTAAAAATGTCGACATTTGAGAATTATCATTAAAGGGACACTATAGTCACCAGTGCAACTACATGTATTCCTGACCCTATAGTGTTAAAACCACCATCTAGCCCCTCTGGGCCCCTCATGCCTCCATAAATATAGTAAATATCTTACTGTATTCAAGCCTGAAGCTGTAAATCTGCATGCTGTTATACTCAGAAAAACAAGCAGTCTGCTGACATGTGGTAGCCTGATCCAATCACAGTGCTTCCCCACAGGATTGGTTGAGACTGACAAAGAGGCAGATCAGGGGCAGAGCCAGCATGATTCAAACACAGCCCTGGCCAATCAGCATATCTTCATGAGGAAAATTCAGTGTCTGCATGCAGTGGGAGGAGATACTGAATCACAGGATGCTGTGCACAGTGCTGCCTGGTGCTCTGCTGACAGCAGATCTGAGTGGATGGAGGCATATTATGCCTCCATCAACTCCGAAGTCCCTCTGGTTCACTCTGAGTGACTGCAACTGGAGGTGTTCCTAGCTTTCAATGTAAACACTGTATTTTCTCAGAACATACAGTGTTTACATGAGAGAGGCTGCAGGGAGCTATAGTTCTCACCTGAAGAACCTCATTAAGCTGAAGTTGTTCAGGTGACTATAGTGTCCCTTTTAATATACAATTTATCATTTAGAAAACCTTTAATTCTGAGATATTTAAATATTTATTGATCACCAAGATTAACTTCTGTTTGGAGTGCAGCGAATGATTTTATTTCTCTCTATTAAATTATGAATTTCTATGATTCCTTTATTTATCCATGGTTGAAGGTCTATATTTTCCATTAAGCCACTTATAATTTCTGAAGGTAGACAAGGTAAAACGTTGTCTTTTATCTTAGCTTTATTTTTATATATATATATACGAATTTGCCAGAATATGGTTTAAAGCTATGTTCCCTTCTATTATGTTTGAAGATTTCAAAAAATTCTGTGATTTCCAAGTGTTGAGGTTTAAAATCTTTCATTTCTATTAGCTACCAACTGATCAGAGTTGACAGCTGACATTTAATGTGGATAAGTGCAAGATAATGCATCTTGGACGTAAAATCCCAAGGGCAGAGTACAGAATATTTGATAGAGTCCTAACCTCAACATCTGAGGAAAGGGATTTAGGGGTGATTATTTCTGATGACCTAAAGGTAGGCAGACAATGTAATAGAGCAGCAGGAAATGCTAGCAGAATGCTTGGTTGTATAGGGAGAGGTATTAGCAGTAGAAAAAGGGAAGTGCTCATGCCATTGTACAGAACATTGATGAGACCTAATTTGGGGTATTGTACGCAGTACTGGAGACCGTATCTCTAGAAGGATATTAATAGTTTGGAGAGAGTTCAGAGAAGGACTACTAAACTGGTTCATGGATTTCAGGATAAAACTTACCAGGAAAGGTTAAAGGATCTTAACATATATGGCTTGGAGGAAAGACGAGACAGGGGGGAAACAACACAGTAAAGGAGGAAACTATATTAATAAGAAGAAAAATTACTGCAACAAGAGGATATAGAGTTAAATTAGAGGGGCAAAGGTTTTAAAATAATATCAGGAAGGATTACTTTACTGAGAGGGTATTGGATGCATGGAAACGCCTTCCAGCTGAAGTGGTAGAGGTTAACACTGAAAAGGAGTTTACGCATGCGTGGGATAGGCATAAGGCTATTCTAACTATAAGATAAGGCCAGGGAATAATGAAAGTATTTAGAAAATTGGGCAGACTAGATGGGCCAAATGGTTCTTATCTGCCATCACATTCTATGTTTCTAAAAGCTCTATTTATTTGTGATATCACCGCATGTACTAATAAAGCACGTCTGCATATTCTTGAGCAATTGGTATTCCATGTCCTCCTATATTTTTTTTTTTTATTTTTTTTTAAGCAAGTAGTTGTAAATTTAATCTGAGTTTCTTAACAGCCCATTTAAATCTAGAAAATGCGGTCTGGATCATATTTAGCCATGGAGTTGGAATTTTAAAAGGAACCATTCTGAATATATACATAAACTTGAGGAGCATATATGCCTTCACTGTGTTTATTTTCCCCCACCAGGAAATTTCCATCATTCTCCATTCTTTAAATGATCTATTCGTATCCTTTATTAGTGGGAGTAAATGTATTTCCATCCATTCACTAGGTTTAGTTGATATTTTGATACCCAAATATGTAAATTGATTGTTTTCCCATTTAAAATTATATTTATCTTTCAGATAATTTATTTGAGTTCTAGACATATTTAAGGGGATTACTATAGATTTTGTTTCATTTAATTTGTAGTTAGATAATAAAGAATATTCTTTTATACAATCCATAATCCCGTCTATTGATTTTACAAGGATCTTCAACAGTCAATAGGATGTCACCGGCATGTAATTTAATTATCTGTGTATTCATTTTATTAAATACTTGAATTTTAGTATGGGTTTTTATTTTCCTGGCTAAAGGTTCTATTGTGAGGATATACAACAAGGGTGATAAAGTGTTCCGTTCGTTAAATAAAACCATGGTGATACAATACCAGATCCTATTACCTCCTGGTTTAGTGTATAGTGACGTTATTACTTCAAATATTCTTCCCCTTAATCCATATGCCTTCAACGATTCCGCCATATATCCCCAGCCAACCCTGTCAAATTCCTTTTCAGCATCCAATGACAGTCAGCTGGGGCACGCCATTTAATCGGGATTGAATAAATATTTATTTATATTCATATATTTGAGTTATCTCATGTGTCCAGTTGGAGATCTTGCTGGGACAAATCCTACTTGGTTATTATGAATCACTATATCTAATATTACTTTTAACCTCTCTGCTATTATGGCTGCATATATTTTTACATCTGAATTTAGAAGAGAGATTGGTCAGTAGCTGGTGATTTCTTCTGGGTTTTTAGCTGGCTTTAGAATAGGTACTATATTTCCTTGCAGCAATTCTTCAGGTATGGCTCCTTTATCGGCAAAATTATTGAAAGCATCTACGAGGCCAATTCTTTTGTAAATAGTTTATAGAAAGAAACATTAAAACCATCTGGTCCTGGGTCTTTCCAAGATTTTTGTTTTCTTATAGTTTGGGATACCTCTTCTGTGAAAGGTCTATTTAGCTGCTCTAATATCTCACTAGATGGATTTGGTAAATCCATATGTTTAATATGTTCCTCAATTTTATTTCCTGTTATCCCTTGTAAATTATAAAGTGACTCCTAATATTTACAAAAAGTTTTACCTATTTAGTTTGGTGCTAGATATGTTTTACCTTCATGTACAATTTTAGAGAGAGTTTTGTTTTCGCTTTTGTTTTTAGTTTATTGGATAAAATTATATAAGCTTTATTCCCCTTGTAGTACCATAGGGTTTTTAAAGAATATAACGTTTTATTAGTTTTTCCACTTACAAATTGTTTCTTATTTTTAAGATCTTGAATTTCATTGGATAGATTTTCTTTTTCCTTTATCTACATTTTTCTCACTTTCCATGTGTTATCTATATATAACTTTTGTGGAACTACTTTTCATATAGCATTCACTTCTATTTCTATTTAGTGTCTTATTCAGTGAAATACAGACAATTATTTAATGTGAATCATAATTAATTCTTATTAACCCATATTCTTATAGATTCTAATATTGTTGTCTAAATATTTTTGAAAATATCAGTTCCTTTTCCATTGTATAAATATCTCATTAATTTCTTTTCTTCCACCTCTTTTTGTATATCCAATTTCAAAATAAGATCAAGACAAGAAAAAAAAAAGAAAAAAAAACAACATTCATCAGTCCATTATATAGGATCTATTATTTTGTTATCTAATGCCCATATTCTTTCTTTTTTGGGAGTGTCGAATGAGTGTTTTAAAATCATATGCGAGAATTCTCTTTACTGGGTTCCCCCACTTATATCTAATGGGTTTTTTTTCCGGAGTGTTTTTGTTGCAAATAACCATTTCTTGATTCTTGTAAAAAAATAAGTCTGTAAAATTATGCTTCTGTGGTATGGTTCTTATAATACAGTTGTCTTCTTTGCTTTTAATATTTTCTCCCTCACCCCGAACGAGGATAAAGATAGAATGTCTCTAGGTGGATCACCTGCTGAACCAGGTGCCTTTCCCGTTCTATGGCATCTCTCCCATAAATGTGCATAGCCTTCTTGTCACTCCCAATTTAGAAAACAAATCTTTCATTTTTCTCTCTCCATGTAATAGATTCAGATATTGCTCTTACTCTTAAATTATTTTGTCCAGCATTTTTTTTGTTCCAGCATTCCAATTTTCTTCTCATTTTGTATATTTATTTCTCTATATGCCAGACTTTGTCTCCGGACTTGCAATTTTTTCTTCATTTTCTTTGATTTTATTTCCTAATGTCACAATGTCCTTTCCTAAATCTTGTATATTTAGATGAATTTAATTTTTTATTTTCCCAAGTGCATTCGTAAGATGTGTCAAAGGTTGTTCTTTTGTAGATATTATTTTTTCTTTCTCTCATTCATCTGTCGGATATATTGTTGTTTCTGCAAATTGACTTCTCCATACTTATATTTGTGGTGTTGGGAGTAAAAAATGATAACCGTTTTTCAGGTTTAGCTTTCGTCTTTTTTGTTTGTGATTTATTTTCTGTTGGATTTTTAAAAAGAAACAAAACTTTTTTTAGTTCCCACAGCTAAGTTTTAGTATGTCCTTTACTTTGTTTGACGTCCTTAATTACCGTATGTCTCTTAAAAGAGAGAATAATTATGCGGTTTGTCACCAGTTAGATCGGGTGTGGTGGATTACTTTCAAATATAACTTTTAATGGTACAAAGAGCAATTTTCTCTGATATCCAGTGGGGATTTCTGCTAAATTGGGATATGTATTTTTATCAAAATCCCTCTTACACACACTCTCTGTGCTTTTACATATATGTCCTTCTCCCTTAAACACATAATAGGAAGATATTTATCAGTGAAAAAATGAAAAATACAAAAACAAACAATATCTTTGCTACTTCAAAAAGCACTTCTCTCTTTGCCCACAGCTTCGAGTGTCACTGTTAAATATCTTAGACTTTAACTGCAATAACACAATCTATCTTGATTTCCCTTTCCTTTAGTTATCTGTCTATTTTCTCTTTTTTTTCTATCTCCCCTACACCATCTATAGCAGATTAGACCAAATAAAATGTATCAAATCATTTCAGACATATATGGGAAAATCCCAAAATATTTGACTTCACTTACCTGCTTTCAGCTAGCCGTTTTTGGTCACTGTTCCTCTTTTCTCTCCTCTCCCCATTTATTCCTGCTTCGCTTGTTTTAATCTGCAATATCTTTTAACTTATTTCTATTCCCCGTCTTTGCTTCAGGGCGCCATTTCTCCACATGGGACAAAAAACAAAATTCCAGATACAGCTTCACTCGGTAGGGATATTCCTGTACTTTCCCTTGTTTTTTAGCTTCGGGTTCTGAGAGTAATCCTCCTGGTTACCCAAACTCTGCTCCCGTGATAATCTGTTTAGCAGGGGTAAAAAGGAAATTCACGGCGTTCATTCCCTGGTCCCGTGACTGCTCCAGCTCCACCTGTCTGCGTGCGTGGCGTTGTGATGTCATGTCATTGCTCTCTCCGCCCTCTCGAGATGGATGCTTTCCACACCTTAGTATACAATTACCTTCTGTATCACTAATTAATACATGCAGCAACCAAAAAAAAAACACCCTGGTAAACCGATTCCTAACAAACAACCCATACATTGGTGCACAATATCCATTAAAACAGTGCACAATTATCTTGCAATGTATCTCTTGCCAATAAAAACAAATCAATCAACCACTAAACTGATGTGCAAAATCAATTTAATTGGTATTGCACACCAACTTTGACTAATTTGTTTTTATTGGCAAGAGAGATATTGCAGGATCGGAATGCAGTTTAGGCTACCGATATTCCACCTCCAAGCGCTCCAGTCAATACATTTGAAAGGTTAATCGATTTTTCCATCCGGTGTCTCCTGATAATTGCTTTATCTCCTATTTCTTTATTTTTTAATGTTTGTCTTGTCTTTGTTTTTTCTTCTAGGAGAGATTGTATGTTAATAAATGAACTCTGCTGTAAACATTATTCCAGACATAATATCAAGTAAGTTATTTTTTATATATATATATATATATATATATATATATATATATATATATATATATATATATATATATATATATATATATATATGTGTGTGTGTGTGTTGTCCATGGCAGGTTTTTAGGTTTCCCCCCTCATACTCCCTTCCTTGGTAGGCCATTGATCTTGTAGAATAAACTTTACTATGCAGAAAATACTTGTTTTTCCATTCAGGTCATCCCAAAACCTTTGAGTTATAGGGACTGGGGTAAAGTATTGATAAAGAATGGTTTATGTGATAAACAAGCGTGTGAGAAAGGGATATTCTGGGAAAGAAGTCATGTTCAGGAAGAGATAGACCTGTGAAGCGAGAGAGAAGAATAAAGGAAGCTACTCTTTAATATCTTCTGATATTCCCAAATTTCAGAGACAGTCCTGTAATTAGAAGACCCCAAATAATTCTTCTGCTCCATACAATTAAATGTTTTAGGGAGTTTCTCTTAAATGATTTTTCAATATAATAGTATTAGCATATTTAGTAACGGTAACATATTTTAAAAAACAAAAATGTACCAGGGTTGCTAAGAAGGTACCCCCAGCTTTACTCTACAACTTCCATGATGCCTACAGCCTCAAGGTCATTTTGTTGGTATCCTTTTTCCATGTTAGCAGATCATGGAATAATGATCTCTGTTTTGTCTTCTTGCAGGAATCATAGGAATAAGTTTGATTTTCAATGTAAGGACAAGGTGTGCTGTACTAAAAACGCATATGTTAAAGATCTACAGGCAAAGTGAGTATCAGCCTTTTGGTGGTTGCTGTTAAACATGGTTGTGAAATTAGCCAAAATGTTGTTTGATTACCACCAGCGTTGTGATCTGGCTAGCTAAGCACACAGGTTACCTGTCATTCATTAAAAGGATACTCTAAGCACCAAAACAACTTCCGCTTAATGAAGACGGTGTTGGTGTATAGATCATGCCCCTGCACTCTTACTGCTCAATTCTCTGACATTTGAGTTATTTTTAAAAATGGAAAATAGATGTAGCGCTATATTTAGTAATAGAAATGGAGATAAAAAGGCAATACCTTACAAAGTCTTTACAATATTAAATAAATCTTCCCAGTTTGAGTTTCTAAAAAACACAAAGAAAAAACGGAACGGACATAGTGTATACCGTATAATACAATGTAATAATAGAAAAAAAAGGGGGGTAAAATCCCACTCACACTTTTTAGAGCTATAAAATAATAGCTCAATTTCAGCGTTCTTGGGGTTCAGTAAAGGCGACCCTCACCCTTCTTGAGTTCCAGTGCTTCTGATGTTCTATTAAAATGAAACAGGACAAATATGGTGCAGTACCGTTGGTCTTTAAGGAAAGATAATAAACCGAGATGGGGTACTTACAAACTTAGAGCCATCCAAATCGGCTCTGATCTGTGCATTTATGTGGATAAGGTCCACACACCTTCTTTAGAAAAAATGTAGCAGGGATAATGCCAATAATGAGTAAAAGTACAATATTTATTATAATAATAACATTATAAAATATATATAAGTATAAAAAATATTTTTATACTTATATATATTTTATAATGTTATTATTATAATAAATAAGTACAATATTTATTATAATAATAACATTATAAAATATATATAAGTATAAAAAATATTTTTATACTTATATATATTTTATAATGTTATTATTATAATAAATATTGTACTTTTACTCATTATTGGCATTATCCCTGCTACATTTTTTCTAAAGAAGGTGTGTGGACCTTATCCACATAAATGCACAGATCAGAGCCAATTTGGATGGCTCTAAGTTTGTAAGTACCCCATCTCGGTTTATTATCTTTCCTTAAAGACCAACGGTACTGCACCACATTTGTCCTGTTTCATTCTAATAGAACATCAGAAGCACTGGAACTCAAGAAGGGTGAGGGTTGCCTTTACTGAACCCCAAGAACGCTGAAATTGAGCTATTATTTTATAGCTCTAAAAAGTGTGAGTGGGATTTTACCCCCCTTTTTTTTCTATTATTACATTGTATTATACGGTATACACTATGTCCGTTCCGTTTTTTCTTTGTGTTTTTTAGAAACTCAAACTGGGAAGATTTATTTAATATTGTAAAGACTTTGTAAGGTATTGCCTTTTTATCTCCATTTCTATTACTAAATATAGCGCTACATCTATTTTCCATTTTTACAAGTTCTATTTTTAAAAGATATCTTGATGTTATAGCAGCTATTTTATATATATTCCTTGTGCATTGTCAGAATATTTTGAAACATTAGCGCTGGTACACCTCCTTTTCTTCCTTTCAAATTTGAGTTATTTTGTTTATGCAGATATAGCCTCGTCTCCTCTAGCTTTATTTTACACAGCTTTCATAAGAAAAATGTCTAATTATTACAGCAATGTGTGTTTACTACAGAAGTTCTCATCTGCTTGGTTGATTGAACTTGAAACACATACAGGAGGCAGCTGCTGTAAGCTCTAGAAGGCAGTTTTAACAGAGCAGAGGATACATTCTAAATTAAACACACTGTGCAATAAGGGGAGTTAAATATTTCAACACCTGAATTATGATAAGCCTTACAGTGAGTGGCTCACTGCACTGCACACTTGACCAATTAAAGTTGAAGGGATGCAAAACACCGCTGCCCTTATTATCACTTTAAAAATGACGATGCTTGGAGTGTTACTTTAACCTCTTTGCACCCTAGCAGATTGTACCAGTGGTAGTTAAACTTTAATTCCCCCAGCACCCTAGTAATAAATAAAACTCAAATGTGTTGTATGGTGTGTGTATACACACACACACATGTTCTGCTCCCCAGGACTGAAATGTCAATTTCAGCCCCGTGTGTATGAATGTAAATATACCTCAAAATTTCCACTAGCCATGGACAAGAGAAAATGTAGCCCTGGCAAGTACAAATTTACCTCCGTTAAATATGCCATACACCCTTCAGGTCTCTTGCCGATTGACCTAAATTTAATTAAGCTGCATTCCCTGTCTCACCCTTAAAAAAAAAACATTCCAGTAACTCTCAGCCTTGATCACTAAAGTGTGAATTGTGGGACATTCGAAGTAAGTAACATTTTTGTAATGCCAAAATAGTGGAATTGCAAACATTCTGCAAGTCAGCTATTCTGGCCTAATACTTGACATTAAAGGACCACTATAGTGCCAGGAAAACATACTCGTTTTCCTGGCACTATAGTGCCCTGAGGGTGCCCCCACCCTCAGGGACCCCCTCCCGCCTGGCTCTGGAAGGGGGAAAGGGGTAATAACTTACCTTTTTCCAGCGCTGGGCGGAGAACTCTCCTCCTCCTCTCCGCCTCCGATCCTCCCCGCCGGCTGAATGCGCACGCGCGGCAAGAGCTGCGCGCGCATTCAGCCGGTCGCATAGGAAAGCATTTACAATGCTTTCCTATGGACGCTGGCGTGCTCTCACTGTGAAAATCACAGTGAGAAGCACGCAAGCGCCTCTAGTGGCTGTCAATGAGACAGCCACTAGAGGCTTTGGGGGAAGGCTTAACCCATTCATAATTATAGCAGTTTCTCTGAAACTGCTATAATTATGAAAAAATGGGTTAACCCTAGAAGGACCTGGCACCCAGACCACTTCATTAAGCTGAAGTGGTCTGGGTGCCTAGAGTGGTCCTTTAACTTTGAATTCCTGACTATTCACAGTTTAGAGAATAACATTGGCTATCCTATTATTTAGAAGAACCTTGATGCATTGTTTATTGATCATTGTCGGGCTTTTTACAATTTTACTCAACTTCTCACTATTTGCCAGGAATTCCAGGGAGGAATTGGGGGAAGATGTGAGCTGCACACAGTTGGTTAGTAACAACGAAATTAAAAAAGAAAAACCTAGCACGACGAAGGCAACAAATGAAAGCAATTCAGAAGATCAGTCTAAAAAGGAACTGAATGATGACGAAAGGCTGTGTAATGGAGAAATATTTTTTATAACAAATGTAAGTATTATATATGATTTATTTTTCTTAAAGGGACATTGCAAGCAGTATAACCGTTTCATCTCAATGAATTGGTTATAGTGCCCGGAGTCCCCAGGGGCTTTTCCTCCATTTAATGGTAAACAATGTTCAACCAATTTAACACTGAATAAATGTCCCTGGCCACCCACAGCTCAACCCTAACTGGAGGAATGGCCATGCAGAAATTAAACACTTATTTTACCCTTACCAGTTCATACCAGCATGGTGGCTGTGATTGGCTGAATTTGAGATGAAGGATTTATAGTGTCCCTTTAATGGGGCACTCCAGGCTACAGTTAGCTCCTATTTCCTATGCATTAAATGCATTACATAGGTGACACTCTATAATTTGTGAATTCCACCGAAAAAAGATACTCACAATTTGCAGTGCATAGCTTTCCTGCAAATCGATGCTCAGACTTGGAGGTAGCTGGCTGCCAGCCTTCCCAGTGCTATGTATGTGAGTGCTACAGGTGCTAAATGAATCCCATAATCCCTTGGTTATGGGCAGTTTATGGAGTGCGTAACTCAGTTACTCACATTTGATGATGGATTAAACTGGTCTACATGTTGTCGTCATCATCTTGATTTGGCTTTTAGATTACTAATAACGGTCGGTCAGAATTTATAACCAATTCGAAAACTTCAGCCTGTAGAGGGTAGCACTTTTTCCAAATACTTTATCCCAGAAATCAAAATAACAAAATCAGCTTGTTTATGTTGGCTACACACCATTTGCCAAGTATTTTATATAATTAGTCAGTTTTGCTACTTGGCAGGATGTTTGCATTAACTTTCCTTGTATTCTGTAAAAATATTTATTGATGCAGAAATTGGAAAGCTGTAATGAAACTATTAGAATGTTCATGATGGATCTTATTGTTGACCAAACTTTTCTAAATATGTATGTTGTATTTTAGGATGTGGAAGAGAACAAAATCCGTGAATTAACTTTAAGTGACGATGATAGAGTTTATACTTTGGCCTATAAAGCTCTAAGGAGCCGAAGTGGTTTAAGGCATGCCTGGGCTAGAACTATTCACACATTCCAGGTAAGATCACTAGGTGAGACCTATCTGGGCTAAAACTGTACACACATTCCAGGTAAGATCACTAGGTGAGACCTGTCTGGGCTAAAACTGTACACACATTCCAGGTAAGATCACTAGGTGAGACCTGTCTGGGCTAAAACTGTACACACATTCCAGGTAAGATCACTAGGTGAGACCTGTCTGGGCTAAAACTGTACACACATTCCAGGTAAGATCACTAGGTGAGACCTGTCTGGGCTAAAACTATACACACATTCCAGGTAAGATCACTAGGTGAGACGTGTCTGGGCTAAAACTGTACACACATTCCAGGTAAGATCACTAGGTGACACCTGTCTGGGCTAAAACTGTACACACATTCCAGGTAAGATCACTAGGTGAGACCTGTCTGGGCTAAAACTGTACACACATTCCAGGTAAGATCACTAGGTGAGACCTGTCTGGGCTAAAACTGTACACACATTCCAGGTAAGATCACTAGGTGAGACCTGTCTGGGCTAAAACTGTACACACATTCCAGGTAAGATCACTAGGTGAGACCTGTCTGGGCTAAAACTGTACACACATTCCAGGTAAGATCACTAGGTGAGACCTGTCTGGGTAAGATCACTAACAACTGTACACACATTCCAGGTAAGATCACTAGGTGAGACCTGTCTGGGCTAAAACTGTACACACATTCCAGGTAAGATCACTAGGTGAGACGTGTCTGGGCTAAAACTGTACACACATTCCAGGTAAGATCACTAGGTGAGACCTGTCTGGGCTAAAACTATACACACATTCTAGGTAAGATCGAGGTAAGACCTGTCTGGGCTAGAACTATAAACGTTCTGGAATTTCTCATACAGGTTAGAGATATCTTCTTTAGTGGCTAGATTGGGGTTCAGCGAGGAGGGAGTGGGTGCACAAGGCCTAACTGGCATTGCCTCGTCCTACAACAGATTTGTAGAGGCTGCCCAGTCTGTCACTTTAGTTTTAGACATGCACTTTAGCATTGTGCTTCTACAGTTGTGCTCAAAAGTTTACATACCCTTGGAGAATTGGTAATATATGTACCATTTAACGACAATAATATATGTACCATTTAAAAAAAAAAAAAAAAAAAAGGCAGGCAAAACACAATTTTTTATTTTTATTTATTATGGGATTCATTTTCAACTGTAGGTTATAACAGAATGACACAATCGTAAAACAAAACATGGCAGCAAAATAAAAAAAAAACTAAATGACCCCTGTTCAAAAGTCTGCATACACTTAGTTCTTAATACTGTATATTGCCTGCAGTCTTTTGTAATAGTTGTCTATGAGGCCCCTAATTCTTGCATTTGATATAGCTGCCCATTCTTCTTTGCTAAATACCTCCAGGTCATTCAAAGTTTTTGGTCATCTTGCATAAACCGCACGTTTGAGATCTCCCCAGAGCGGCTCAATGATATTAAGGTCAGGAAACTGGAATTAGCCACTCCTTCACCTTTTCCTGCTGTAACCACTGGAGGGTCAACTTGGCCTTGTGCTTAGGGTATTGTCATGCTGGAAAGTCCAAGAACGTCCCATGTGCAGTCTTCGTGCAAAAGAATGCAAATTGTCTTCCAATATACTATGATTGCATGCTGCATTCATCTTGCCATCAATTTTCACAAGCTTCCCCGTGCCTTTAGAGCTCACTCCCACTAAAATGTCAGTGAGCCACCACCATGCTTCACAGTGGGGATGGTATTCTTTTCACTATAGGCCTTGTTCACCCCTCTCCAAACATAGCGCTTATGGTTGTGTCCATAAAGCTCTATTTTGGTCTTATCAATCCAAATTACAACGTGCCAAAACCTGTGAGGTGTGTCAAGGTGTTGTCTGACATATTGTAACCGTACTTTTTTGTAGAATTGGCGCAGTAAAGGCCTTCTTCTGGCAACTCGACCCTGCAGCTCATTTTTGTTCAAGTTTTATCGTATTGTGCTCCTTGAAACAACCACACAGTCTTTTTCTAGAGCAGCCTGTATTTCTCCTGGGGTTACCTGTGGGTTTCTATTTCTATCCCGAACAATTCTTCTGGCAGTTTTGGCTGAAATCTTTCTTAGTCTACCTGACCTTGGCTTGGTATCAAGAGATCCATGAATTTTTCACTTCTCAGTAAGAGATTTAACAGTACTGACTGGCATTTTCAAGCCTTTGGATATCTCTTTATCTCCATTTCCATCTTTATAAAGTTCCATTACCTTGTTACGCAGGTCTTTTTTTTTTAATTCTTTATTTGTAGGGTTTTCTCCTTGAAGTTAGGAGGGAGGGGAGTGGGGTACAGAAAATAAAAGGAGGGGTGGGTGGGGGTTGTTCAAGACTTAATAGTACTTTCACATTTAATGTCAGTACCAACGCAGGGTACTGTTGCATTTTGAAAATAGCTTACATTCGTATCAACATGGTATTGACATTGTATCTTCCTTGAACGCTTATTTAAGTTCCCTGTCGTTTCTGCGTTTTTAAGGGATGGGTTTTGTCACTCGTCGACTCTTTGTGAGTCTTGTCTCGTTATGTACGGGTGCAGTCTTGTCCAAGTCGAGGAGTGGTTTAGGGTAAGGGTTGTGGAATAGGGCGGGGTGGACATGGGGGGGGGGAGGGTTCGCGGTCCGCAGGCCACCCAGCGCGCGGGTCCCTCTCGGGGGTCCCAGATTGGTGTTTGGGGCTCTGTGGTTAGGTGAGGGTCGTTCTTATTGGAAGGTGTGTGATATCCTCGATTGGGGGATCCCTATGCTAGGGAGGGGCCGTTAGCACCCCACCGTGTTACCACGGGATGGTCGTGTCCCCTTCCAGCCATGGGTCCCATATTTTGTGGAATTTTTTGGGCGAGTCATGAATTTGTGCTGTGAGCCTATCCATTTGCATGCCATCTATTATCTTCTTTGTAATTGTTTCTTGTGTCGGTATGCGGTTTGTTGACCATACTTCTGCTATGGCTCTACGTGTTGCTAGGGCTATGCGAGCGGCTAGCTTATTTTCAGCTCTAGTGTATTGGTCTATTGGCTTGGAGAGTAGGAGCATCCAAGGGTCTACGGGACAAGGTTTGTCTATTAGTTTGGAGATTAGGCGTGTGGTGTCTTGCCAAAGTGGTTGGAGTTTCGGGCACGTCCACCAACAGTGGAGGAACGTTCCCGTCTCTCCGCATTGTTTCCAGCAGGTGTTGGCTGGTATTTGGTGCATGATGGCCAGGCGTTGGGGGGTGAGGTACCAGCGGAATAGCATTTTGTAAGCTTGCTCCGTGTGTGTGACACATATGGAGATAGAGGCTGTTGCCTCCCAAATGTCTGACCAGTCTGTTGTTTCGTCTGGGGGCCCGAGGTCTGCCTCCCACGCCGCTATGTATGGGAGAGACAGTTGCGTGTGGTGGGTCGCCAAGGTTGCATATATGTCGGAAATTTGTCCTTGTCTGTTGGGGTGCGCAATGCAGTCTCTTTCAAAGCGATTGAGTTGAGCCGTGCCGGCTTGTTTTATGATTGGAGTCTCTGCGAAGCTGCGCAATTGTATGAATCTAAAGTGATCGAATGAAGTGAGTGAGGATGAGTCTTTGATATCTGAGAATTTTATAATGTCGTTGTCTTGGTACAAATGCCCTAGACGGGAGATGTCCCTGTGTTCAAAATGGGCGAAGTGCTTGGGGGTAAGTCCCGGTGGGAATAGCTTGTTCCTCCATATGGGGGTCATAGGAGATAGGAACGATGACAGTTCAAATTTGTCCCTCATTTTGTCCCATGTATCAAGCGCATGGGTGATTGAGGGTGCGGTGGGAGGGGGTAGGGATCTATGTGGTTTGGGTACCCACATGTACAGGGACGGGTGGTCCCTACCGAAGATGTTGTGTTCCAAGTCCACCCATCTTTTTTCCCCTGGTGGGACGTGCCAGTGTTGTATCTGCGTTAGGTGTGCTGCCGTGTGGTAATGTGTGAAGTGTGGTAGTCCTAGTCCCCCGTGTTTCTTGGGTACGTATAGTGTGTTTCGGCGTATTCTGGGTTTGTGTCCATTCCAGATGAATGTGTCAATGGCTGTTTGTAGTGCCTTAAAGTCTTGTTTATGGATCGGTATGGGTAGGGTTTGATATAGATATAAGAATCTGGGTAGGAGATTCATTTTGATTGTAGCGATGCGCCCCAGCCATGAGACCCCTAGTGATTTCCATTTAGTGAGGTCAGAGTGGGCTTTTTGTAATAAGGGGGTGTAGTTTGTTTTATAAAGAGTGGTAATGTCTGTTGGGAGTTGGATCCCTAGGTACGTCATCATCGTGTGGCAGATCCTCATCGGGCATATTTGTTTGAGTGTAGCTATGTGTGGAGCATCTATTTGTATTGGGAGGAGCTCTGATTTATTCAGGTTGATCTTGTATCCTGACAAGTCTGAGTATTCTTGTATGAGAGTTAGGAGCGAGTTTATGGATTTTTCCGGATTTGTCAGTGTTAGCAGGATGTCATCTGCGTAGGCTGAGATTTTAAAGGTTTCTCCCCTGATCGTTAGCCCCTCTATGTCATGGCTGGCACGCACCGCTTGCAGCAAAGGTTCCAGTGATATGGCGAATAATAGAGGGGATAAAGGGCACCCCTGTCTCGTGCCGTTTGAGATGGGGAATCGTAGTGGGGGGATGTTAGGTAGAAGAAGTGCCCCTTGGGGAGAGTGATAGATGGCCTGCACAAATGAAGTAAACTCGGGTGGTATCCCTATGTATTTTAGTGTATGGTAGAGGAACGGCCAGAGCAAGCGATCAAACGCTTTTTCCGCGTCCAGTGAGATGATCGCTGTGGGGATTCGTCTGTGGTTAGCCAGCCATATGAGGTCAATGGCTCTCCGGGTGTTGTCCGCAGCGTGCCTGTGTGGGATGAATCCCACTTGATCTGGGTGTATGAGGGATCTTAGATATGGGTTTAGGCGGTTGGCCATAATTTTGGTCATGATTTTAAGGTCCACGTTGAGTAAGGAGATTGGTCTGTAGTGTGCGGGTTCAGAGTGGTCTTTGCCGGGTTTTGGGAGGAGGCAGATGTTTGCCCCGGTCATTTCTGGTGGGAGGTTCTCTCCCTTGAGTGCTGCGTTAAAGACCGTGCATAGATTTGTGAGGAGTGATGGGCCAAATTCTTTGTAATATAGGGCTGTGTAGCCGTCTGGTCCTGGACTTTTATTTGGTTTGAGGGATCCCACTGCAATGGCCATTTCTTCTGTCGTGACGTCTTGGCTCAAGGCTGCTTGGGCCTCTTGCGTTAGGGTGGGTAGCGTCGTGCTTTGTAGGAATGTGTCTATGCGTGTGGACAGCGATGGGTTGGTGTCATGGGGTCGGTGGTCGTGGTTGTAGAGGTCTGTGTAATAGTCCTGGAAGACTTTTCCTATGCTAGTTGGGCAGTCTGTGAGGGTACCATCGTTCGTTCGTATCTGTGTAATGCGTTTAGCTTCAGTTCGCTTTTTAAGTCTGCGGGCAAGCATGGTGTCCGCCTTGTTGCCCTTTTCATAATATTTTTGTTTGAGCCACATCAGAGCTTTGGCTGTGTCTGCTTGTGTGAGAGTGTTAAGGAGGCTTCTGGTCGCCGTAAGTTTGGACAGGATGGTCGGGTTAGGGTTCTTTTTGTGTTCCGTTTCTAGGCGGCAGAGTGCTGTCATTGTTTCTAGTATTTGTCGTTGTGTTTGTCTTTTTTTATGGGTGGCTAGGCTGATGAGTGTGCCTCTGATGACTGCTTTATGTGCTGTCCAGAGGGTCATAGGTGAGGTCGTTGTGGGTGAGTTTAAGTCGAAGTAATCTTTGATTGCTATAGTTATTTTGTCTCTGATCAGTTGATCGTGGAGGAGTAGTGGGTTAAGTCGCCATGACCAGTGTGTGTGTGTATGGTCGGTAGGTTTAGAGTGATTGCTATCTCGGCATGGTCAGACCAGGAGATAGGTCCAATCTCCGATTTGGTGATTTGAGATAGTAAGTTTGGTGAAATGAGAAAGTGGTCAATGCGTGAATAGGATCTGTGTGGGTGGGAGTAGAAAGTGTAGTCTTTGGTGGTCGGGTGTTGTGCCCTCCATATGTCAATCAGTTTGTGGGAAGCCAGGAATTGGGCGAAGAGGGCGTCGTTTTGGTTTGGGCGAGTTCGTGTTTTGGTGCTTGAGGTCCGATCTACGGCAGGTATGTGTGCTGCATTGCAGTCCCCACCCACTATAAGTCGTGTGGCTGAGTACGTGCTGAGGTGGGTCGCTAATTGTTGCCAGAAGGGTGGGTCTGGTGTTGTGGGTGCGTAGAGCGATGAGAAGGCGTATTGTGATGTGCCTATTTTCCCCCGTATTGTGATATATCTACCCTGTGGGTCTTTAGAGCAGGTGATATCTGTGAGGGGGCTGTTTGCTCTCAATACGATCGCTACACCTTTGGTCTTGGTGTCTGGGGAGGGAGCATGGAAGCTCTGTGTGTAGTATCTGTTAGTGAGGGGGAACATGCGGTTGAATGTGAAGTGGGTTTCCTGTATGAGGACTATGTCAGCGTGTTGTTTATGTGCCCAGCGTAAAATGCCATGCCTCTTGTTGGGGTAGTTCAATCCCTTGGCATTAATGGAGATGCATCTTATTTGTGTAGGCATGGTGTCTGTGGGAGTGTGGCGGTCTCTGCGGGTTTGCAGTGATGGGATGTCTTGAGTTGCGCGTCCGGGTGGCCGCGGGCCGCGAAGGGTGGGGGGGGGAGGGCGGGAGGGCGTAGGGTGTTAGCCTGGGTGAAGGTAGCGGGTGGGGGATATGGGTAGTGTGCGCTACTGGGCTTATCCGAAGGCCAGTAGGTAGTGGGGCGAAGCGTCCGACCGCTCCGTGAGTTTCCCCGTGAGTTCGGGTAGGTGTGTGTGTGTCGGGGGTTGGCGACCGTCCGGTCAGGGCTGTCCAAAGGCAGTTTTCAGTAGTCGTCCGCTTTACTGTGTGTGCTGTGGTCGGTCATCGTTGTGGGGGCGTTGCGTCCGTGGAGTGAGCTCTCTGCGTATCGTGTCTTGTGTGTGCAGGGTCGTACCTTGTGAGCCCGTGGGGCGTTGGTCTGGTCAGTAGTGGATCTAGTATTGGTGCGGTGGTGAGGGTGTGCTGTCACCGTCTAGTCGTAAGATGTCGGCATGGTGCCGTCTGCTGTGAGTGGCGTCCGTCAGCACGTGAGGAGGGGTGGGGTGTGTCGGTTAGCTGAAAAATAATGAGTAACAGTTTTACATTGTAACACAACAGTTTAACATCAACTTCAATTTAGTTATATACATTTCCTCTGCTGTAGTGTCTAGAGGTTCCCGTGGTGCGTGTCTTCCCCTATGGTGTCTCTCTGTGGGGGGTCCTAGGGGGTCCCCGGGTTGGGGGGCTAAAGGAATGGGGGGTTGGGTTGTAGCTATACTTTCCTGGTCCCTTGGTGCCTGGTGCCTTGTCTTTGCAAGTCTTGTGGGTTAGTGTGAGACCCTCCCTGTGTTGGTCCGATCTTATCCTTGGTGGTGCCCCGGTTTGCAATGGGTCCTAGGGGTTGTATGCGTTCAGGGTGTGCCTGTCTAAGTCCTTCTTTTTCCAGGGCTTGCCGTTTGCGCTTAGTCTCTCTGGTGCTTGTGGTGTTGTCACCAGTTTTCTATGTGGAGGGTGTGCCCTCATCTCCTGGGACCCAGTATGTCTAGTGCGGGAGCAGAGTATGGTCCAGGATACTGCTTTATTGAGTCTCCTGGGGAAGTGTTTACGCTCAAGGGAGCTAGCGGTGTTTTGAGGTGTACACCTAAGAGGTGTCTATCATTAGGCGCATGCCATGTCCCTTGTTGGGGGGTGCCCCAGCCATCCCTCCCCGCTCAGGGTGTGCCTCCCTGTGGGTATCTGCTCTGTTTTGGTGTTAGGTCGTGGTGTTGTGTGCTGTGGCATCCAGGATACCTGTGTGGTGGGTGAATGTGAGGCAGCTGTTCCGCTTTGCACCCTGGGTGGCAGTGGTCTGTGACTACATCAGCTGGTGCCGAGAAGGGTACTAGTGCGTGCCGGCTATATTCCTGCATCTATGGTTTCTATCTATTAAAGGATACCCAGTGACTAAGTAGCGAGCTGGAGACATATAATTGCTGTCTATCGAATGAGTCCTAGTAACCAAACAGTGAGCAGGTAACAGGATATAAAGCAAGGAGAGAGTTTGTGAATTATATCTTATCTGGAGCTTGGAGTTGTCAGCGGTGTAGGCTGTTTCCAGTCCATTATCGGGGTGTGGGGTTGCCAGTGTTCTTTAGTGCCTAAGTCAGTCCAGGTTCCGTGTTCAGGTGTGTTTTCAGCTGTGGTGACCATGACCCTCTTGAGAATAGTCCGTGTCGGTACATATTTCTTATTTCGTAGGTTGGTCTTCTGTTGGTGCGTCGAGTAGTGGGTGGATGTCGGTCCGTTTAGTTGTCGGCCCTGATGCGTGGGCTATTCGGTATCTGGCGTGTCGGGGCTAGCGGTGGTGCATTTCTGGGCGGAGGGCCTCTGTCGTGTCTTCTGGGATTCGGATCCGTGGTGAGGGTTGTGGGGTCCAGGCCGAGGCTCTCTGCGAAATCCGCCATTTCCGCGGTGTTGTATAGGGTGTAGGTGCGGTTGTTCTTCCGGACCTGCAGCTTAAATGGGTGTCCCCATGAGTAGCGGATATGTTGCCTCGTGAGCTCCTGAGTGAGGGGCCGCAGCTCCTTCCTTTTGCGCAGGGTGCTCGGGGCCAGGTCCTGGTAGGAGATTTGGTGACCTTCTATTTGTAGTGGGGTGTTTCGTGCCGCTTGCATGAGTGCCTCTTTAATGTGGAAATAGTGCACTCTTATGATGACGTCCCTGGGTTGGGTTGCATTGGGCATGGGTGTTCGGAGAGCCCTGTGCGCTCTATCTAGTAGGAGTTCCGCCGGTGAAGCCTCTGGGAGCAGGCCACAAAAGAGCTCTCGTGGCGTTGGGCCCAGTGCCTCTATTGTGACCGTTTCTGGGATTCCACGTATCCTTACGTTGTTTCGGCGGGACCGGTTGTTCAGGTCCTCTTGTGCCTCCTCTAGTTGGCGGAGCTGTTCTTGTAGGGCGGTTATGGCATTTTCAGTTGCTGTTGTGCGTGTAACCGTCAGGTCCAGTTGTTCCTCAAAAGTGGAGGTTCTGTGGGTTAAGTCAATCAGGCCTTCTCTGATGGGTGTGAGATGCCTGTCAAATTCTGTAGCCATATTTGCCTTGATTTCATTTAGTAGCTGGCGGAGGTCATCTTTGGTGAGGGGGGTAGCCGTCATTGTTCTGCTCCTATCACTGGCTGCAGAGTCAGAGTCATATTCGCGGCCTTCTTCTTCCTCCCGCGTGGCGCCGCCATCTTTGCGGCTCCGGAATATCGGAGCTACTTCTGCTCCCTGCTTCGTTTTCCGCCCGCCCCCCATCGCTATTTAGTGCGGTACCGTGGGTGAGATACGAGGTGACCGGGTGGGTGTGAGCAAGCCGGTTGCGGGTGCTAAAGATCGCCGGGTCTGTGCCTCCGAGGACGGAGCTCCCTCAGAAAGCCGCCATTCGCGCCGGAAGTCAGGCGCCGCCCCCGTTACGCAGGTCTTTTAACAGTTCTTTTCTGCTCCCCATGGCTCAGTATCTAGCCTGCTCAGTGCATCCACGTGAGAGCTAACAAACTATTTATACCCAGACACTAATAGCAATTTAAAAAGCCACAGATGTGCGAAATTAACCTTTAATTGTAATTTTAACCTGTGTGTGTCACCTTGTGTGTCTGTAACATAAATTCAAGGGTATGTAAACTTTTAATCAGGGCTATTTGGGTATTTTCTGTTATCATTATGATTTAAAAGGGAGCCAAGCTACTATGTGATAATAAATGGCTTCATATGATCACTATCCAGCAATAAAAGCCATTTTTTTGCATGACCAGCCATATTTTCAAAATCAGTGCTAAAGTTTCGGCATTTCTGCCAGAGTATGCAAACCTTTGAGCACAACTGTATCTCTCGCTGCTGCCAGTGTCTTCGGCATTGTGCGGCCTACCTCTGGTGAGTATGTGGACCAGGGCTCCAGAAGTCTAGCGTGTTTAGCAATGACCTGCAGGCTTCTCAGCATGGAACCGGGACGGATCTTTTGTGCAGATTTGGCACGTGACTCTAAAAGGAAGGGCATTTGCAAAGTCTAGAAAAGTTCCTCTGCATGGATATGCCACTTCTGTGGTATGTATCACCCAGAATGGCTTCTGACCCACCCTGTTACTTGGGCCTGCCCCCCACTTCCACTAGTTAAAGGGACTTTATAGGCAACAGAACCACTACAGTTTGGTTATGGTACATATGACCTGTCTCTGCTGGCTGAGCATTGTCAACTCTGACGTTTCAGAGAAAAGACAGGGTTTACATTGCAGCTTAAGTACACCTCTAGTGGACTTGGGCGCTTCCCATATAGATGCATTAATTCAATGCATCTCTAAAAAGAGTTGAGATCATCAAAATTATTTATTTCAGCAAAGGAGCCTGGCAGCAGCACATAGACCAGTGTGTCAACAGGTAAAACAAAGTTATTTTGTATTTATATCCGAGCGGATAGTTTTGCCAGTTAGAGTTTTTTGGTTTATTTTCTGGATAAACTAGAGTTATTTATTTTATTCACGTGTTCGTTTGTGAACTGCCAATTTTGTTCATGAAAATCCAACTTTCAAAGCATTGTATCGCGCACACACAGGCACTTTATAATGACATCGAACTGTCTTTTTTTTTTTTTTTGGCTTATATTTAAAATATGTTTGCGAATTTGTGTATTGTTTTTACATATTGGTAAATAACTCTTTTCAGTGTATTTCCTGTCCTACCCTTGTTAACCTTTCGTTTATGTGATGCTCCTTATATGCTGCTTTTACTGGCTACGGACTTTGCAACTTGCGCCACAATCCAGTTGTGTCTTGGCACAGCCAGGACTCAATAACACTAATGATAATGCTAATTGTAATACCTTTTCCATTGATCATAGGGCTCAGAAGAGGACACCGTTGTGTATGTGCTTGGCCCAGCAGGCCGGCAGAACTGGAAGCATGTATACACAGCTGTAACAAGAGGCCGCAAACGTGTGTATGTAATAGCCAATATGAGTCAACTTGACCAAGCAATTGCTAATAAGGCCCGCGAAAGAAAAACAAGGCTTCAGCAGCGTTTAAATATGTTGCTGTCAGAGAGTAGAAATGTATCAAATCCAACAAACTCCCCACCGACTACCCAGGTTAGAGGAACTCAGAATCCATACACACACATAAAGACTAATAAAGAGCGTGATCACAACAAGGATTTCAATGGTTTTACATGGAGTCAATCCCCACCACGTGCTCAAACTCAGTTTGTGCCTACTACACCTACTCTGAATGACCATAATACAAGGGAATATGGCGACCATCCGACGCAGACCGTCAGTAACGTGTCTAATGAATGTCATGGAGACCACCCAATGCAGACAGTCAGTAACGTGGCCAATGAATATCATGGAGACCACCCAATGCAGACAGTCAGTAACGTGGCCAATGAATATCATGGAGACAATGACATGATGCATTCACCTTTGACGAAAAGGACTGGAGCACCAACAACTAATCAAACCCCTTCCAAGATAAGCCGTGTTTCATCTGCTCAGGTAGGTGATTTACTGGGCAAGTATACCAAGTACTCTGTATTGACTGCAAGCTATAAATTACATTATATATATTACATTAGATGGATTACATGCTGCCCTCACTGCCTCCATATTGGGGTTTCCTCATGCAGTCCTGCGCAGTGAGCAGTCATTTTGGCCAAGTTTGGCCATTGACTTTATCTTGTTTGGGGATTTTTTACTTTTTTGCACACTGGCTAAACTTGAACATTTAATCCTGGGATAACAAACCATGGAAACAATGACATTAGAAAAAAAAAAGAATGTTCTAATTTACAAGGTAGATGACAGTAGATAACAGTGCTAATTGTGATCAATTTGTTGATTATATATATATATGTATGTGTGTGTATTTGATTGTGCAGTAGTGTAAATAGTAGTAATAGTTGGAAAACCGCACACATAATGTACAGCAAGCATGTCAAACTCAGAATCTAACACGGGCCAAATAAACCAGGTTAAAGTTTGCGGGCCGCAGTTTTCATAGCAGCCTAGGTATATTTAGAAAAGTATAGTATGAAAGAAGCTGCCTAACTGACACTGGACGTCCTTACGCTCATAGGGCTTAACCCCTTAAGGACCAAACTTCTGGAATAAAAGGGAATCCTGACATGTCACACGTGTCATGTGTCCTTAAGGGGTTAAAGTAAACAAAAGTGCAAATTTATTTTAAGCAGACATGCATTTGCGTATAACCAATGTTTCAGTCCAACTACCTTGACATTTTAAGAAACGTTTGGTAATGGGACTGAACTGGTGAATGATTGCTTTTGCACAGCTGTAAAAAAACAAATGACGTTATCTATGAGTCCTATGAGTGTGTTCTTCTCTTTGGCTTGATCTCAGCCAATCCAGTGCTTTCCACAGGATCAGCATCCCCATGGGGAGCGTTCAGCGCCTCCATACAGACCCAATCTAACACACTGCCCCTCTTCCCATTCTAATACACAGCCCACAAATCCAATACATTGCACCCCCTCCCTCCACTGTTATACACTGCCCTCTTCACCCAATCTAAACCATTGCCCCTCCCCCCCACTTAAATTGAATAGACTGCCCTCCCTACCCCTAATCTAACTCGCTGCCTTTCCTCCCACTCTAATACACTGCCCCTTAATCTAATACACTGCCCCCTCCCACCGTTCTAATTGAATACACTCCTCCCAATTTAATACACTGCCCCCCTCCGTTACCCAATTTAACACACTACCCCCTCCCACCACTCTAATACACTGCCCCCCTTTCACCACTCTAATACACTGCCCCCCTTCCTCCCCCAACATAACACACTGCACCCTCACCACCACTCTAATACTGCCTCCCTCTTCAAATTAATACACGGCTCCCTTCCTTCCCCAAATTAATACACTGCCACCTTCCTCCCCCAAATTAATACACTGCCCCCTCCCTCCCCCCAAATTACCGTATATACTTGTGTATAAGTCGATCTCATGTATAAGTTTTGTGACCAACAATTGTGAAATATGCTATGCCTCGTGGATAAGTCGAGGGTAAAACTTGGGGCTATGAAGTTCTGTGATTTTTATAATTATATACACACACACACTGCATTATATACACACACACTCATACAAACACACACTGCATTATACACACACTCCTACACACACTCTGCATTATACACACACACACACACTAATACACACACTCACCATTATACACACACTCTGCACAGGAGAAGGAAGCTGACAGGAGCTGCAGGAAAGGTAAATAACAGCTCTCTGCCAGCCCCCAACAGGACTGCCGGGCTTGTAATGAGCCCGGCGGTCCTGGTCTGTATTATGGCAATGTAAGTTGCCATAATACAGACACTGACTCGAGTATAAGTCGAGTGGGGGTTTTTCAGCACAAATAATGTGCTGAAAAACTAGACTTATACTTGAGTATATATGGTAATACACTGCCCCCTCCGTCCCCCCAAATTAATACACTGCCCCCTCCCTCCCCCCAAAGTAATACACTGCCCCCTCCCTCCCCCCAAAGTAATACACTGCCCCCTCCCTCCCCCCAAAGTAATACACTGCCACCTCCATCCCCCAAAGTAATACACTGCCGCCTCCCTCCTCAATTTAACATCCTACACAGGACGGTCTCCCAAGCCCCTCTTTCCCTACCTTAAGATGAGCCACCGGTTCTTCAGTTCCAGCTCTGCTCTTCTCTGCTCAAGCAGGCCAGACGCACCTCTGGCACTGGGAGCAGGGGGGAAGGGGGAGTGGCTGGCCTGCTCTCCAGTCGTGGGAGGAAAGACCAGGATCAGACAGGAAATCTCTTTCTTGTCTTGCGGCTGGTCGCAGCCACGGCACAAAGCAGGCGGGCTGCAAATATATTAATTGTGGGCCGCAGGCTGTAAGCAAACCTTGCTAAGCAATCAATGCAGTTTATTTTATATACATATTCATGCTTAAAGGGACACTAGAGGCACAAAAAGTTAGCTAAATGAAGCAGTTTTGGTGTTTAGATCATGCGCCTGCAGTCTCACTGCTTAATTCTCTGCCATTTTTGTTAAATCACTTTGTTTATGCAGCCCTAGGCATACATCCATACATGTGACTTGCACAGCCTGCCTAAATAGAAACCTAGATAGTTTAGGTTCCTGTATTGCAGAGTATGTTTATTTATCTAGAATTTTTTTATCTCATGCTCTGGTTAAAGTTCAATTTACAGAGCAGGAGATAAAAACTTCTAAAGCAAATTAACATCTGACTGAAAATGAAAAGATTAATTTTTTTCATGAAGGCTGTGTGAGTCACAGCCAGGGGAGGTGCGGCTTGCTTAAACAGATTTTAACTCCTAAATGACAGATAATTGAGCTGTCAGACTGCAGGGGCATGATTTGTACACAAAAACGGATTCATTAAGCTATATTTTTTTAATGCCAATAGTATCACTTTAACTCATTTTGATTATTTTTTTTTCTTAGAAGATCTCAAATTTTCTAAACATTTGTTTCCAAGAGTGAGGGACAAGAGAACTGTATGTGTTGCCTAAATGTTTGTGGTGCATTGGTTTGCGTTACAAATATAAACCAGTGCTATAAACTTCTAGCCATATTCATTTCATTTGGTTTTCCTACAACTATGGCAGGGCAGAGGTAAAGGGCAAGACACTTTTTTTTTTTTTTTTTTTTTTAAACATGCATCATGCAGAAAATTAGAACGATGATGTGCATAGCACAATTGCCATAGATCTTATCTCAGTGTCAGTACTCAGAATTGGGTTTTCATGAAGTTTCAGTGGTTGGAACAAGCATGTCACATTCATCAAATCCCAGGCAACAGCCCCACAATAGGATGTAGGATTAAACGAACACTCCAAGCATCATAGCTAGTAGAACTCATTGTAGTGGCTATGGTACCAGTAGTGCCCTGGTGAGTAGTCAGACTGTTAAGAATCGTTAAACAACTTATCTGGTGTCTGCTTGGCACCCACTGCCACCTCCACATCCGTCAGAAAACGTAGCACTGAGCTAGGCTTAGCTGCATCCATTGGGTGGGCCAATGAGCTAATGTCTTAAGTGGATGCAGTGCTGGGCAGTAGTGTTTATGGTGCATAGTGTTCCTTTAAGAAGTATTGCCTGTGAGATTCATACTTGCACTTTAGGTGTCTCCGTTTGATTTTAGTAAAGAATTATAGTGGTGTTCAGAGATTAAAGGCGAACTGTCACTACTCAGGAAATCACACCAATTAATAAAACATTGAAAATCACCTATTAACTGTGATAATTTTTGTTTTCTGCGTGATGCTCGGTTTTCTTTAAATTTATATTAAAGGTTTAGCAAATGACATCACAATGTAGTTCAGTTGATGCTCAGGCAAAGCTCATTGCTGCAACTGCACTGCTACTAGAATCTATTATGCTTGGAAGTCAATGTAAATATCTTGTGGCTTCCGAGCGTGACTGACCATAGCCAGCGGATGTTAGCAGCTCTGCGTACTGTGAGACTTTCACAAGTCATAAGAGAGATTCAATGAGGTCTCTAAATAAATAAAGCACTCTGGGACCCTCTAAGGTGTCCTTGCCCATAAGGGCTGCTGAGTCAAGGGTAATTTGAAAGGAGACGGTTCCCAGGGCCGCATTAAAGGACCACTCTAGGCACCCAGACCACTTCAGCTTAATGAAGTGGTCTGGGTGCCAGGTCCTTCTAGGGTTAACCCAGTTTTTTTATAAACATAGCAGTTTCAGAGAAACTGCTATGTTTATGAATGGGTTAAGCCTTCCACCTAATCCTCTAGTGGCTGTCTCATTGACAGCCACTAGAGGCGCTTGCGTGCTTCTCACTGTGATTTTCACAGTGAGAGCACGCAAGCGTCCATAGGAAAGCATTGTAAATGCTTTCCTATGCGACGGGCTGAATGCGCGCGCAGCTCTTGCCGCGCGTGCGCATTCAGCCCAGGAGGAGGATCGGAGACGGAGAGGAGGAGGAGAGCTCCCCGCCCAGCGCTGGAAAAAGGTAAGTTTTTAACCCTTTTCCCCTTTCCAGAGCCGGGCGTGAGGGGGTCCCTGAGGGTGGGGGCACCCTCAGGGCACTATAGTGCCAGGAAAACGAGTATGTTTTCCTGGCACTATAGTGGTCCTTTAAATATAATTTTTTTTTTTTTTTTTCTTGATCCCTTTAAAGGGCCCTAAAGACCTTCTAAGCGGAAATGTAGTTGATTAGGTGTGCCAGTTTTAGCTATCACCTGTTTTAGGTATGTTAAGTTTCCCATGTAAAGCATGTATGTTGTACAATTCTATGTTCTAATTTTCTAACTCACAAGAATCGAAAAATAATAAATGAAAATTCCTATATTTATTTATTTATTTGAAATATAGACTTTCAAATTGTGTACCAGAGCTTCAGTTACCCTGAATTGAATACATTCTCTTTATCTAGTTTGCTTTTGTCATTACAGGCCGTAGCGATCTCTCCTTTGGGTACTTCCAGTATGCAGAGTCTCAGTATCAGCGACTCATGTCAAAAGCAACTCTTCAAATAATAAATATTGGAAACACCCTGACGTCTTATGGCAGCAGCCAGCTTCAGAGAATGACAATGATCTTCTATCAGATAAAAGAAGGTTCTTTGTATTCTTAAGGAATCTGCTACTGCGTACTGGAGCAGATCTTTATATGTTAGCAGCAAAGAGAGGACAGTATGTGCCCCATTTCACTTTTATGTCATTTTTGGAACAAATTTCTGCTCACTTACCAGTTTACAGAAACCCCAAAAATCTGAATACATTTTACAAACCAGGGATGTAATATCCCTCCAAATAAGAGTAAATGATAAAACCCTAAATTTTTACCCCACTGAACAGTTAACATCCCAGGGTCAGCCAATAAGCAAAGTACCTTCACTAATGTATTCTTAATACCAGTGATACAGAGAGAGTTCTATGACAAAGGATGGATTTCAAAAAGAAATCTAGTATCTGGTCTCAACACAGAAATGTTCCCTTTATTAAATCTAGAAAATTATTGTTTAAAATGCTAAAAAGGATGGACACAACTTTATTCTCCTCTACCTTTTGTTGGGTCAAGTTTTTAGAGTGACTTATTTATTAAGCCAGATATTTTGCTAAAAGTAATGGGTGCTAATGACGTTAGATACATTGCTTGCTGTATTTTTTTAAACATATATTTGTTTCCCCCTAAAAAGTGTTGGTGGGTATTGCATTCACTGGAAGAGTCACACTGTATTTAATAATCGTACTCAGTGTTCCAAGTTGATTTCAGTTACTGATATTCTAAATACATAACACAAATTCATAGGTTCATCCCTTGCAACGCAGTGGGTGGGGCTTAATGTTATAGATAGAACAGGGGGAACAGAAATGGTTAATTCATCACCTGATCAAATACATTTAAAAAAATGTTCACATAAATAGTGTGATAAGATGGGTAGACACACTGTATTTTATATTCAAAAAGGGACTTCAACAGATTTAGTTGTGTTTCAATTCTTAGAGGTTTCACTGCAGTGTTACAGGCTTAGCACTACCACCAAGTGAGCGCTGCATGTATGAACAAAAATGCAATCTATGTTAAAAGAATATACTTGATGCTTGAATAAGCCTGTACCAAGATGGCTACTGCGCATAATTTTGACACGTCCCACTGTCCCCAGATGTGTTATGTGCACGGTAGGCAGCTGTTCTGATCAGGTTGTTGGATTTGATCAGATGTGAAGACATCTGTTCTGGCAGCAATGTTGGCATAGTCGCAGTATTCTATGTAAAATGCTAGCAAAAAAAACCCCCAGTGTTTATGCATTTGACATCAAATGAGGCAGGGCAATATATGATGTATAAAGTGATGTGTATGTTTGCATGACAAGCACTCTAACAACTAATTAAATAGGAATTAAAAACATTTGGTAATGCTAGTTTGGCGGGAGAGAAAATAAGGTTAATTCACTTAAATTATTTATGCTATAAAATACGCACATGATTCCAGAACTTGTGCATAGAAGAATGCTTGTTTGCAGCACACTGTATGTAATGTGGTGAGATAGTTGTTGCCCCCTCTGTCTGCCCCATCTCCTACATCCCACTTTGACATTTCCAGTGTTCCAATTTCAAATGGCAAAATCGCATCCCTTCTCTGCTGTAACTAACACACATGCAAAGGGAAGGATTAATCTTGTGTTAGTGACCGGTTTTAATACAAGATGATGTAAGGCCAGTAAGCCACTTCATGTAGGTTATTGTATTGAAGGTTTATGGACCGATTGAACGAAATTGCTTTGCACAGAGGACTTTCACAATCTTGTAAACCCTTTGTAATAT
The DNA here is from genome assembly GCA_933207985.1 of Pelobates cultripes. Taxonomy (NCBI): domain Eukaryota; kingdom Metazoa; phylum Chordata; class Amphibia; order Anura; family Pelobatidae; genus Pelobates; species Pelobates cultripes. Next base: position 318,343,508 of record OW240914.1, read on the forward strand.
GTTCTAACGTTTTGGTTGCTAAGATCATGTTTTACATTTTACTCATATTGCATCTTGTTGGTTTTAAAATCTTTGTTTATTGTGGTTTGTACATTATGATTGTTCCATATAAATTTCCAGTAGGTTCAATTCCCAAAACCATACATAGACCATTCATGTCATGCTATTAAAGTATTAAATTTGTACAAAAATACTTTACAGTGTAATACTTGTTTGTTACAAACAAAAATACATATTTAATTGACATGATAAATGATTTTTCTTCCCATATACGTTTTATTTTAAATTTGTATATTCACTGGCAGTGTTTTGAACACAGCATGTTGGTTCAGGAAAATGCAACCTGTTTATTAACCATCACAGCAGTAGTTGGTTAGTAACTTTCACAGACTAATGGATACATGCGTTCCTCTGCTGGAGACTCTCGAAGTTGGCGAATGCCAGTGGTGTGTGTCAGATTTTGAGCTGCTGGTGAGTACCCAATCAAAACAAGAATCTCTTTATTGCTTGGAGGGATAAACGATTGGCAAAGATCTTTTAACACATGTACAACTCTAAAACAATGACACATGGCTTGGGGAAACCAGTTTGATGCTAAAGGTCTTATTTATACAACACAAACACCAGAGTTAGTCAGCTCTCACAATGTAAAATGCACCAGGGATGTGAAATATAGAACAGGCAATGTAGGGTTAGGACCAGAGTGCTTTTATGCCCGTGGAGCTTGGGATTTAGGACCACTAATGGGAATCTTTGACCAATGGTATTTTACCTGGAATTCAAAATTCTTCAAAAACATGACTACACATAAATGATGACTTTTTTAAAATTTTCTCTATTTTACGGAAAGTTTTATGTAAGACGTTAAAGAATTAAACCACATACTGTACAATGAGCACTTGTATTGAAGCCCAGCCCATTTAACCAAGGAGTACGATGATCAGTCCTACAGATCATCGACTTGGTAGACATGAATCCTGGTCTGATGACAAAAGTGAAAATAATGTACAAAAACCATGATTTAAAAAAAATTCTTCTCCACACCATCAGCAGCTTTAAAACATACGTACACGTCTGGTTGTTATAATAGATTCTTTGCGTGGTACACGGACAGTTTTTTGTTTTTTGGGGGGAAATAAGCCACTTTAATTCCAGACCTTTCATTGCACATTACAAAAAGCCCCCATATGTTTGTTCAAGGTCAAGCTTGGAATGGCACTAATATTTTAAGTGTGGTCACAAAGTACTATCTGATCAAAAAAAACATAGGTTTCCTCATTCTGGTATTCGAAAGTACCGGTAGTTTATCTCCCCTGTGCTTAACAGTAGCTTTGCATGGCGATATCGGTGTCTGAAACATCACAGCCCAATTATACGACAGGGAATTAGCACCAGTTTCTTACTTTTGTCAAAAATTTAATTTACTAAATTAAAATGCTTTTTGCTATAAAGTATTGGTAGAATCTCTCATGTTCACTCCTGCCAGACGTCCACTTCCTTGTTGTGAGAAGGGGTCGTGGTCTGTCCATTCCTCTAGCGGGAGGCTTGCTACATCTGGTGCTTCACTCTGAGATGCTATTGGGTTTCTGCTAATAACTAAATCAAGTTTGTTTCCGGATTCTGCGATAAGTGGAACAGCTAAGCAGCAGTCAAAGTCTCTGGTGCGGACATGATTGACCTACAGTTAGAAGAGAGAGTACACATTTATGATGCTTAGATTTGTATGTTTAATGTAATGATGCAGCTCTGGAGAAAATGTATTTTAAACCTTTACCAACTATTTTCACAGCAAGTAATCCTCTTTTATAATTCAAATGCTTGTAGTACATCAGAGCCAGTTAGTACGCCAGCCCACCATTAATCTCTGGTTAAAAAGGGGATTTATTTCCATTGTGCAGTGTCGAGCGAGTCTGGTCACCCTTGGCTGAGATCAAACTTGATGATCTCAGTCAATCCAGTCCTTTACAATCTTCTCAATGCATCTCTATGGGAAATTTTCAGTGTCTCCAGGCAGAGTCTAAAGACGCTGAATGTCCCAGGAAGCACCTCTAGTGGCCGTCTGAGTAACTACCACTGAAGGTGTCCTAAGTTAGGCAGGAATGTAAACACTGCCTTTTCCCCGAAAAGTCAGTGTTTAGCATCTCCCGGCAGGCTTTTTATTGTATACCCACCAGAAAAACGACATTAGGCTGTAGTGACTATGGTGTCCCTTTATTGACAATTGCATTTCTGCTGATCTGTTAAAATATCTGCTGTACAATGTGTTTGTTCAACGTCTCATCAAGATGTACACAAGATCAAACAATCCAATTTAGCACACTTAAAGAGACATACATACATTACAATTTAAAAACAAACCTACAAATCAAACTAAAGTAAGACATTTTTTGAAAAGTATGTAATAAACGTTTATAAACTTATTTAGACTGCATTGTTGGGCATGCCTCTTAGCTAGGAGAGTTTATTCAGACTCCCCCTTATACACCCTCTAATCTAGATACACACACACACATTTACATACAAACCTACACACAGTGTACACAATCTCACTTATCTAAGAAACACACACATTATATATATATATATCTTTAAAAAAAAAAAAAAAAATTTAGTTTCACCTAGCCTCGCTACCTTTTGGAGAGTTGGAGTGGATCCTTTCCCTTCGGGTCCAGTGTTGCTGCTGTCATCTTTGTGCTCGTCCAGCACTGCTCCTTGTGGTTTAATGATACCGAGGCAGGAGTGACATAACGCAACCCTGGCATCACTGCAGGGAACAGTGCTGGAAAATCCTGAAGGTTACAGCTCCCTCCCTCCCCCCCCCCCATTCTCCCCCAGCCAGCTGCATCCTGGGGAACGCCAAGGTGGCCAGTTCTATGTGTACCACAGGTTGAGAAACTAGGTTGTAGACCTGTTGTGCATAGCTGAACGTGCTAGCTTTCAGTTAGTGAAAGTCTTCACAAGGAAGTAGCTAGTGGCTTTCTGATAAATGTAAATATTGCCAATATTACCTTACATTTGAGTGCAGGCACAGGGTCTGCCCACTGAAACCACTACATCGAGATTTAGTGGTTTTGGTGTTTAGTGTCCCTTTAAGGACATGAATCTCACAGCACTTAGATTTGTTAGACAATACCACTTTATCCATTCAATAAGATTATTTTGTCAGCAAAGTTTGTTACCTGCAACAGCCGGTCATATGGCTTCAGACCTGCTACGTCTCCAGGGCCATTGGGACGGATATTCTTTACATATACACCCTTTTCTAGTAAACCGTCAGCAACACTAAATCCAAAGTCCTCTCGATCAGAGTCCTTAAATAAAGACACCTGTTTGGGAAAGAAAGACATGACGGTTAACTAGGTCTACATTATATAGGGAATATGATCCAGGTTCTCAAGCGCTTGTTACATACATTCCAACTTCAATAAATAGAATTACACTGCATGTCACTATTCTTTTTTATCAGCTTAACAATTAGCCTCAATTATGTATTTTCATGAATGAAACAATTTGTGATTTGGGCAAATTGAAATTCAAGTGTCAAAATTTAGACAAAAGTAACAGAAATTCAAATTCTTTGAACTCTGCTTTTGACATTTACATTCTCATTGAACATTCTTCATTTGGCAATGACACCCTGAAAGTGTTTACTGACACATGGTCTCTTCTCAGTTTGTCAGAAAGTTAGAAGCTTTAACCCCTTAAGGACACATGACATGTGTGACATGTCATGATTCCCTTTTATTCCAGAAGTTTGGTCCTTAAGTTCTCACTACAACCAGCAGATCATCTGCATCTTCCCATTAGTCATCATTCATAAAAGCTCATTAGAATAGGCATCTCTAGTGCAACGCCCCATAGAGGTCTATGGAATTCCTTTTGCATGAGGAAATCTATTAAAGGGACGCTATAGTCACCAAAACAGGGGCTTCCTGGCTCAGGGCTGCACAGAAGGAAACTCTGCTGTTCAGCGTCCCCCACGCTCTGCATGGAGACCCTGAATTTTCCTCATAGAGATGCCACTGCGCCTTGGCTACAATCATAGTGTTGAACGTGTGACGTTTGGGGATCATTTTAAAGGAAGATACAGTTAAGAAGCAAAACACACACTGGTTGATACAGGAGGAATAGGAAACCTAACATGATGAATAGCCATCTGAGAACAAGCTATGGCCTTGAAGGTCTTACTGACCTTGTGTAGCTCTACCGGAGTGGGTGACATGATTTCTTTAAATTCTTGTTTAATTTTTCTCATGGCTACAGACTTCCTTCCAGAGTCAGATGGTAGAGTGTTGCTGCGGGCGTTCTGGCTGTAGTGCTGCCTGAGAGAGCTCTTTTCTTGGAAGCTTGCTTGTCGCCCGAGCTGCCCGCGAGGCTGGGAATTCTCGTGATTCAAGCTCAGTGTGCTTCCTGACATGATAGTTGCCTACAAAATAAATATAACAATATAAATATCAGTTAAAGTACTTACAGTTTATTACTGTAGCCAAGAACTGTAATTCGGAACTAGAAAATGAATACATTAGCAAAAGCAGCCCAGGTGAAACCAAGTAAACGGACATTTTGATTGAACAGTTTAACCTCGGCCAATAAAATAGAAAGGTAACGGACAGTCCCCAGTGATGGGAGTCATCGGACATGTATTTCCATGTGGGAATCTTCACAAACGCCATAAGAAACGGAAATCACTAAAACTAATTTTATTTGAATATTAGCCTCATAAATGTCCCAAAAAAGGGGGAGAGAAGCTGCAGAGTTCGTGGCACCGAGATGCAGGCCTACACAACAGCCTGGGGCTGGAAGGATGTCCCCACACTACCCACCGCTGCAGCAGCCTCCGACACTACCCCAACCACTGCCCACTGCTTCACAAGAGATGGCATCGGATAATAGAGACTCTCTACACAAAGCCTCCATAAAGGTCAGCGCCAGGCTCGTCATCCCTGAGCCTAAGCCTGTTATACTGTGTGACCAGGACTGACACCCATGGAGCAAAGGAGGCATCACCACACACAGCTCCGAACCACAGTGACTCACAAGCTAACAGTAATACTAATTGTTGAGCCAAGGTTATTGTTTCTTTTCCTTTACTGTTATGAATTTCCATCACGTAATCTATAGAATACATATTAAGCGTAAACATAACCAACGCTGATATAAGCATCGTGAATATTTAGCTAGCGTGTTGACCACAAGCTACTGAAAACCTACAGCATATCTTACCATGTTATTGTTGCATGCAATCGCACCCTATACCCTAAAATATGTGCAAGACATATCAGACACCCCGCTGTTACGATTGTTTATTTGCAAAAGCACGTGGAATGCCGTCGGGGCACCACATGCCTGTATGTTAAACTTTTCTGCACTGCAAAAAAAAATAATAATAAATAAAAGGGGGGAGAGGAGAAGTTTCAACCTACTTCAGCTAAAACTCACCATTGGACATTGTTTTCCTCTCTATCTCCTATTTAAGCAAGTTTTGTGGCAGCATTCTAATTAAATCTGGTCTTTATTGTTAAACGGCAATGTCATAATTGATGTAAGGATGTGATAATGTGCAGCATTTGATTGAAGAAGCGATGTTTACGAGGCTGCGGAGGTGGAAGCCCCTCTGGTTGCTGCCCGGGAGACCTGCATAGTTATGGAGGTGAAAGACAGCCACTAGAGGCGTGCTGACCCTTTAAAAGTAGAATTTTATTTTTTTAGCGGCAATGTTTTACATTAAAGGGTTAAAACTGCAGGAACACTGCACCCAGACCACTTTGCTGAGATGACATGGCCCTTTAAGCAATAATTTCATGCATGAATATTTGTACTTCAATGCATGCATTACTGTGATCCAATAAAGAGCTGCTGCTCCACAATTATTTTAATACATTTGTGTATTTTCTTTCCAGCCATGTATTAAGAGGTTGGGAGGGTTACATACAGCTTCTTCTTCATACAGTTGCATGTTGGGATGGTGTCCAGTCCCACTGCTGTAATATTGTATGTAGTGTATGGCCCAGGTGTTGCTATGCCAACAGCCTAATTACACAAAGACTACTTGAAGTTATTGTAGAAGTAGCATGGTGTGCCTGCAATAGATCAACTGGAGATTCTGAATCATAACATTATGGTCCGTCACGTCACACTATAGTTGCTGTTGTACTGATAAGATTTGATAAGCTGCTGCTGTAGTAAAACACATAGACCTCACATGATGGATAGGACCTCTGTATGGTTCTCCTATTTTCCAGACTCACTCCTGACAGCTTGGTGTTTTAACATGTGAGGGGGTGGGGGTAGACCTGTGCATATCAGCTATCGTAAACCAGAAACCCCACAGTCTTATTTTGTATCACCTACCTTGAATACCCCTGCATTGCAACCAATACATATTAACCCATTATAATGCTACATCAGTGACATAAGTGTGTGTGACAGTATGACAACCCGTACAAGATTATCTTCACTTATGCAGAGGATAAGGCTTCAAAATCAGTCTGCCTTGTCACAGACATCTGTAAAATAAGTAATAACTGTTATGAAAAAATTCTCCAATTCAGGTATATTCACAGCTTGGCTCCTGTTGATTAAAGTTTGCCTTTATTTCAATTTGCTCCAATTTAGTTTAAAGGGACACTATAGTCACCCAGACCACTTCAGCTCAATTAAGTGGTCTGTGTGCCAGGTCCCCCAGGTTTTAACCCTGCGGCTGTAAACATAGCAGTTTCAGAGAAATGTTTTACATTGCAGGGTTAATCCAGTCTCTAGTGGCTATCTTCCTGACAGCCACTAGAGGTGCTTCCAGCGTGCAGAATGTCCATAGGAAAGCATTGACAAATGCTTTCCTATGGGCAGTTTGAATACGCACACGGCTCTAGCCGTGCATGCGCATTCCGCTCCACTCGGGAGCAAAAGAAAAACCACTCCTTAGCCTTGTTATTGTGGATATTCTTTTCCTTTGTGCTTTTTCCTTTGCACGGTGTGTCTTAGATGGTTAATGAGTTATTTGTTATTGATTTCTGATCAGGATTGGTGTGTTTTTGCACATTAATTTTCTTTTCTTCCCTCATCTATATCTGTTCTTGGCAAAGAGACACCATGTCCTGGATGTTATTCAGACTCTCAAATGGCCACAATAGCAAACATAACATTCAGCAGGTTTCTTCTTTGACATATTAGACAAACAAGACTTGACAAGATGTTTATTCTGAAGCAGAGCCTTTTTTGGCACAAGGTCTACGTGGAACTCGGCTGCAGAGTGATCACTACTTTATTTTATTATTATTTATAAAACACCAACAATTGCTGCAGTGCTGTACAATTGGATATCAGCACACTTCTTAAGTGTTCTGATTTTTTTTAAATATAATTCTTTATCAATTTTCTGTACAACAGCAAAGACCAAATGTAACGCAGACAAACATTCAATGGGGTAGGAGCACTTGGAAAAGTATAGACGTGGATCATTGGTAAAAGTTTATGAAATTAATTGTTGGAGCGGCTATGTAGGTTGTGTACGTTATCTAACATGGTAAGTATTCCTGAAGAAACGCCTGGGTTACAATGGAATTGTCACTCGAGAAACATTTGCACAACTGAATATCTCACAAAAAAAATTGGCTACCAGTTGTGCTATAACTTTTTTTTTTTTAAACACTATAGTCACTCAAACCACTTGATCTCAATGCAATGGTCCTGTCATTTATTTAGAAACTGTACTGTTCATATTGCAGGTTTAAATCCACTTAGTATACGATTAAGAGAAGCATTGGATACTGACGTGGCAATCGGTGCGCAGGCACACTTAATGTCAGCAGTGCTCTTATGAGGAGCTTTGATTGGACCATCCGTAGGGATGATGTTGCAGGTTATGGTAGGTAAGCAGTGCCGAGGGAGTCACGGCGCTGGATAAAGGTGAGTAAAGCAGCTTTTTAAAACAAATCTTTTTACTGCAAACAGGGCTGGCCCTGGATATTACTAGGGACAGGTGCACTATAGCGTTAGGAATACAGGTTTGTTGTATTCCTAACGCTATAGTGTTCCTTTAATTTTAACTAGTTTAAATGTTATTAAATGGCATGCCTGTCTGTGCCCACCATCAGTAGCATGTAAATTAACTTCCCTCGGAATGGTGTATACTACGTGCACACCTACATACAGCATTGACGATGAAATTCCCGAGAGCACGTGTTAACTATTTGTGTCGATGCCGGAGCATGAATAAGTGTCTCTAAGGTCGGTGAAAGCATCCACAATGTGGAAGTGTAGCCAACAAGTGAATTATCAAAGACTAGGTAGATACTACAATGGCATTTACTGGAGTTAGGGAAGAAGGAACTGTCACTTTCAGAGACATCACAGTTCTATTTTAGGCAAAATGGTGCCCAGACAGGGACCAAGGGTGGATGACTGCTTAAATGGGTAAAGAGAAAAGGGAAAAAATACACGATAGATTAGATTTAAAATATTTGCATGGCTCATTTGTATGAAACCATTCTCCAGCTGTTTGAGTTCTCACTCCGTTACCTACACATTGCCTTTACATGTTACCAGTGGCTGTGGTTATCCTTTAATTCCCTCTGGCCATCACCTCTATATTTCCACAGCCTCTCGTCTGAACTCCCTTTAGAGTGTAAGTTCATGGGCTATTTGGGGACACTCCAGGCACCAATACTACCAATACGTTTTTGCATAAAATAAATCAGTTTTTCAGAATGCTGCACCATATAGTAAAGATATCACTCCCTGTTTGTAGTTTCTCTGACTGTCTGCAGCCAGCTCACTCAGTGTTGTTGGGACTGAGACTGTGTGTGTACCTTTGATAAGGAAGACTTTCTGGCATGAGAGGGTGTGGCTTAGGAGGCAGGCGTATGGTGGAGTATTCTGCAAAGCACTTATTTTGTGCAAAAACTATAAAGATTTGAAAATGCAAAAAAATATATATAAAATAAAAAAAAATATTTTACTATAGACATTACTATAGCCTAGTAATGAGGCACACATCTATCAAATTCATGAAAGTTGTATTGGTGCCCGGAATGTCCCTTTAAGTACTTTGTTTAAAAGAGCTTCAATGGCTAGATGTTGGTTTGCGGGCAGGACCCCCTTTACCTTTTGTATATTGGTACTGTCTTTTTCACCAGCTGTCCAGCATTGAGGAATATATTGGGTATTTATGAATGACTGTTATAATAGTCAAAACAGCCATCCATTTAGAGAGATGCCATGATAACGCTCCATCACTGTACATTGTAAGAGCTATTCACTTACATCAATCCATTTTCTCTTCATTATTTTCTAGAACTGATTTTGGGGCTTGCACATGTTACATAAATTCTACATGGATTCGAAGTCAAAAATAATGTATAACTTAAGCTCTGCAATGATTTGATTGACAGTTCAGGGAACATTCCAGATAGGCACCATAAATGAAGTTATGGTGCTTAGTGTACACCGGTGCAGTCTTACCTTTAGGTCTAGAACCACTCTAGAATGGTTTATTGGTCAAAATATGTCCTTGGGTGCCTGTCTTTACCTCTCCGCTTTGGACAATGCAGAAACCGTAGCACGAGTGACGAGGAGATGGTAGTGATTGGCTCACTACCAGCTGATGCTATCTGCTTATTCAGGCCGCCCATGCCGTGTAATTAAATGTACATTTATTTCCTTTTACCGACGATGGGTGGCCAGTGATTGGCATTAGGCACCTTAACAACTTCATATCAATTTTACGGTGTCCGGAGGATTCCTTTTTCATTATTGTGGACAAAAACATGGATTTCATGCCAGTCTATCATAATGGTTTGACCCACAGGATATCATTTTTAATGTTTGCATGCCTGCTATGTCATATGAGAGGTCCAGCAAATGAAAAACCCAAATCACTTAAAGCTATATTAAACCCGATCCAGTCTAAGCAATTTTAAGATTTCTGAATTGCTCACAAAACACACAGAAATAATGCCCATAGTGATATATTGGGATTTAATTAGCCACAAGGCAAACTGAAATGCTAAATTTAGGGCAAATAGACAAACTGGGAGATTTTTCCAACTTGGTTAGATTAGTATAAAATGTATTTAAAGATTTCCAATTAATATTCTAGCATCTAGCCAGTATGGGGAATTGTAAGATTTATTTGCAACAGAAAAAGCTTAGAGTTTCAGGGGACATTTCACCTCCATTTTCAGAAGGTTTTCACAGTAATGTGAATTCATCCATTCATACCTGTCAATACTCTGTTCGGGTTTTTCAGCACTGACAGGGTTATTATCAATAATGTGAGCATTCTAAGTGAATTTCAAATTTCAGGCAGAAGTAGCCAAACTGAAAGCACAACTGAGAATGTTTCCAATGCAGCTATTTTGGCCTGAAATTTAAAATTTACTTTGAATTCTTACTTTAGTGAGTAAGCCCTGTTAAAATAACTTGGCCCACATGCAGGGATCAAAATGTACCAGACTCCAACAAAGCATTAATTACGCTCAAGACATACTGTATGCTTATAAACAGAAAAAGGGTCTATTCACTGCTGTAATTTTATAGCGCCTTCTGCAGATCACGATACCCTACAGATTATACATCATAGGGAGATCCTTTCATGCAAAACCTTGGGTACAAAATAAAATCGATCTTATACAGTTTTAGGGGAGTAAAACCAAACCTGGAGTTAATGTAATTGTTGTGTACGACTGGCTGTGTTAAAACATTTACTCTCTCTGAAATGGCCCTGCTAATTTATTGGATGTGATTAAAACTCAATATATATTTTTCACCATAATAGAGTCTATATTGATCTGTTAATAACTGGAACCACAAGTTTTTATTTCCATCTAACATATTGTCAATTCCTAACAGTACATCATGAGGTCATTGCACAGCGATAATTCAAATAGCAAACATTGCAAGCTCGCAGTACAGTGTAATTTAAAGGAGCACAAACATGTACCCCTTACCACTCCCTCACAATGGGTTAAAACTCACCTTATTTTCAGCTCTCCACGGGTCTGCCAGCGCTGGCCCCATCCCTTTGGTGACATCAGAATGGCCAATTTTTAACCAATCCAATGGGCCAAATGCCATTTTGGCCAATCAGCACCTCCTCATAGTGATGCATTGCTATGAGGAAAATTCAGCGTCCCCATGCAGAGTGTGGGGACGCTGAACGGCACTGTTGCCTACTTTGCAGCCCTGAGCCAGTAAGCACCTCCAATGGCCATCTAAGGAGTTGCCACTTGGAGGTGTCCCTAGGGGCAATGTAAACACTGCCTTTTCTCTGAAAAGACAGTGTTTACATGAAAATGCCTGGCAATGACAATGATTATACTCACCAGAACAACTACATTAAGCTGAAGTTGTTCTGGTGACTATAGTGTCCCTTTAAGCTTAGACTGTTTTGCTTTTTTTCCTTAAAAATTCTACCATGATTTTGGGGAGCTCGATCTGCAGTGATTATGATGATTATGGCCTGAGGCTTTTTACAAATCTTTCCGATGCTTTTATTAGCTAAACAATATGCTGAAGACCCATTTCTGCTTCCTCTCCATTTACCTCCCTTTATGAATGACATCTCCACAGTGCAAGGCGGAAAACTGCAAGCTATCATTTAAAATGTGTGGCAGTCATGATACTTAGTCGCATAAATGCACATGCAAAAAGCAAACCACAACAAAATCATATACCAAGAGAACCGTGTTGCTGCAATGTGCATGTGTATCAGCATTCTCCTGCAAAAATAATAATGGAAGGTTAGTAAGAATGAGAGTGCCGGGAAAAATAAAGGTTTATCCATGTTTTCCTTCAGATTAAACATTACCTCTAATTCTCTTAGAATGCCTGATTGACCGCAGGTTTCCAAGTCCTCCAGTGCCTGAGACCAGAAATTCTCCTCCTGATCATGTTCTGGTTCCTCTGGCCCTCCAGGATATCTAGTAGCAAAAAAAACAAAAAACCTTTCACACATAATATATTATTATTCAGAAAGTACCAACATATTCTTCAGTGCTTCAGTGTAATTAAACAATCCATATAGGTAATTGCTACAAAACAAGACATAGAAGAAGAAGGTGGTGAAGTCCTGGCTCAAATGTGTGTACAAAAAAAAAAAAAAATTAACTGCTGTTGAAAACCTAGGAATATGAGAGAATCTGGACAGCGAGTGGCCGGTCCTGGGATTGAACATAATCAATAATCGGCATTTGGACTTTAATTGCATCTGGCTACATTCAACTGTACAGAAGAGGTTTACCTTCCTGTGGGGGGGGGGGGGAGAACGGATCGGTTTTCGCACCAGGGCCCCATGGGTTGTGTGTACGCCACTGTAAACATTTAAACTGTTTCATTAAGCTAAAGTTGTTTTTGTAATGTGTTGGCTCTGGTGCTCCAAAAAGAGTCATAATTATGAGTATACACAGAAGTGGCATAACACAGAGATTGTATATAAATTGTCAGCATTAAAAACCCCCTTAGAGATGTGTCCACATGTCATACAGCCACTTTTTATTGTCGTCATAAAACAATAAATCCCTATTTACAACACTTTTCTGATTTACAGCAATTCAAATGTGTGCTTTCCTGTAAGGACTCCTTCTCTTGAGTCACTACTTACCCACTGGCTGTTGGTCTGTCCCATTCATCGTCACTAAGACCCGTATCCTGGTAGTGATTTCTGCTTGATCTACTTAGGGGTGATAAGCTGCCCTGTTTAGGGTTCCTCCATTCATAAGCATTGAAGCTAAATCCTGATGCCTGGAAGTTAGGACCTAGGACAGAGCGAGAGAGATTTGCAAGTACAAAGGGTTAAATAGTATAGAGGAAAAAAACTCAGAATAAATAGCCACTTCCACCTGTTACACTGTGTCACAGCCTTGTCAGGGACTACAATGACTCGGACTACAATGACTCTGTCCTATATTTGAAAGAATGACACTAGCCCTGAGGCGAGCTACAGTTCTCAATGACGCAATATTAGATTAGCATAGCTATAAATAAGGATTAACCATAATCAGCGAGAATGTATGATAAGGGAAATAACGATCAGTGCAGTTGTACTTCAAATGGGTGTATATTATCAAGAGAATAAAATAACATTTTAAATTCACAGAGATGGATTGCCTCAAAGCCATTTTCATCGTTATTCCTTTACCTATGCATTTATTGCTTGAAATGCACTGAAATATTCTACACCAGACCCTTAATGACGTTCACAAAGCAATTGTTCAGAACACTATAAAAATACCCTGTACTGTAAGACAGTGGTCCTAAACAGACAGAATTTGGGCCTGCTGACAGGTATAAATCCTTAGGTATGTTTTGCAGCATTATTCTTTTTAAGCCCATACAAATGGCTGTGTAAATATATTTTTTATTCAATACATTTTTAAACTAAACTCAACTTTGTTTTCTTAAATAAAAATAAAATCTATAACGGATTTAATAATATATATACAGAATTAAATGCAGAGCTGCATAAAGCTCACTGACTGTTTTGTAGATATAAATCATTAAATATACCTGGGGTTTGAGAACCTTCGGTATCATTTAGTTTCTGTCTATCAAACTAAGTTTTTTGATATTCTTTATTTATTAAAAGTAAAGCTGGGGAATTTGATTGTGCGATATAGACAATGATAATAATATTTACCTTGACTGCCAAAAGCAGTGTCAACAGCAGAGCCGTCCCAGGATTCGACGGCGCTGTCTACACTGGGGACGGTGGTGGAATAAACGTCTGAGAGATTGCTCGACTTCTGTGTGACGGGAGTTTCATCATCAGCATCGCACATCTCACTTATCCTGCTCGATGATGCAAATGGCTTGGGACTTGTAGCTAAATGAGAATAGAAACCATCAACAACGCTGCCATGAACGACAGAATACTACAGAAAATAATGATGAAGATTTATTGCGTTGCAACATTTTTATAGATCGTTCCTAACAATGAAGGAACAGGGATAATACTGTACTAAAATGGGAATAAAAGTTCTAATCAGAGATAACGAGAAAACAATAGTTTGAAAGAAGGTTCTAATTGGTTCTTCTGAGAAATGGGTGATACTATTAATTGATTGAACTGTGAAGATAGTGAAGCATTAAATAAATAGACATGTTGGCATGAGGGTGAGGGGAGAAAGCAAATAATTTAGATGTCGGGAAGCTATGCAAACAAGAATATTACAGGGTAACATCAGATTAGAATAACAGAAAGGAATGAGTCACATCTATAGAATGGAAAATTACAGAGAAAATAGCATGGGCCTTGACTGCCAAAAGCAGCGTCAACAGCAGAGCCGTCCCAGGATTCGACGGCGCTGTCTACACTGCGGACGGTGGTGGAATAAACGTCTGAGAGATTGCTCGACTTTTGTGTGACAGGAGTTTCATCAGGGAGGTGCTATAAATGTGTATGTCCAAATAATGCAGTATGGTAATCATTATAATTGAAACCTATTGAGACTTTGTTCCTTGTGATCACGGCGCACTCCTCCCCTTCATACGTTATTTTTCCATAACCCCGTACATTCTGTGTATTCAAATAAATAATAAAAAAAAAATTATGGGTGGTTGCCAAAACACCAAGAATGAAAAATGAACTGGCAAGGCTCTGGTTCGTGTAAATTAAGACATAGCGTTCATAGTACTGGCAGGAGAACGTAGCTATGGAAGTTTATATGGGAGTCTAATTCTGCATTCTAGAGACATTGTGTTCTTGTATCACCTGGTGTAAAGTAAGTATAACAAATAAACCCCACTTTCCACGCTTACCATCAGTCTGCTTTTTGATTTTTAAAGTGACTGTCTCTCCAGCCATCTGTAACAAATGAATGGCTTCACTCAAAGGCTTTCCCTTCAGACTGTTACTATTTATCGCAAGAATCCGGTCTCCTATGTGGATTGCACCAGTCCTAGAACAAAAAGGGAAACAACATATAATTATGTTCTTTACAACAAAAAAAAAAAGACAATATATTGGCCTGGGTCTATTCCTTGTTCTGGATTTTACTTTCCTCCACGAACACACTAAGGATCAGTACCACCATCGCTCTGTTCAACAAAGCACAGTTTGCTTATTGGGATTCAAACAACAATGATTTAAGCTTCAACTCTAAGGCTTTCTTTCACTGAGCCGAACAAAAAACTCTCAAAAAAGAGAATATCTTAATAGCATTTGCTCATTGTATTTTACTATTCAAGTAATGCTCAATAAAAATGTGTTATTACAAAATAAAATCCCCCCAAAACAACAACAGAAAATTGTGGATACAGCTAGTTATCTTAATAGTATATAACTCATAGAGTGAGAGCCAGTAACGAAGCACATTATGGAGTTGTCATAGTAGCCCATGAACCTTTCAATAATTAATTTAGCAGAGTCTAGGGTAAAATAATTTAAATGTGGCTTAGAATGAAATAACCGCATATTTTGTTGTGCTTTTTATGTAATAAGGCAGCATGCAGCTGGACAGACTAAGTAAAGGAATAATACTGTCCTCAGCAGATGATTTAATTAGATGGCTCATTAGATACATTGATCATAATAACAAAATGACAGCATCTGTGAATATTACCCAGTAATGTATTCTGTGGTCTAAGCTGGATCCGAGCTAAGCTTCATTTATTAATT
Source organism: Pelobates cultripes (assembly GCA_933207985.1). Lineage (NCBI taxonomy): Eukaryota > Metazoa > Chordata > Amphibia > Anura > Pelobatidae > Pelobates > Pelobates cultripes. The sequence goes on from OW240914.1 coordinate 318,359,121, forward strand.
CATTGAAAAGATAATGTTTAGGCATTTAATGGTGTGTGGTGTGGCACCAACCACTGATCCGACTATCGATAATATTTATGGAAGGCTAAGAAAACCGACCAATTTAAAGGAATTACGCTATATAGTGCTGTGGTCTCATGTGGAAACACACAGTGCCTGTTGGATACCTTTGTGTATATGTAAAAAGACCGATCACCTGGTGATTGGCTAAAGAAGACATGATTAGTAGGAGCTCATCTTAAGTTACATCTCAAAACGGATCTTACTCAGGGTGCTATAGGTGCAAGACGTTCACGGCCACAAAACAAATTGTAAATAAGGAAAATACCTGGCACATCATGTCCACTATATTGTCCTTTGGTTGCAGGCGATACAGTATAAAAACCTTTCACATTTAAACTAGGTTATGCAATAAAACTTTGGGTGCCTATTGAGTGCTCTTGACTCTTCCACGTGGAGACCCTAATCTGCTCAACTGAGGATGCTGTCACTGAGCTTAGCATTGACCTTTGAAGGGTATGTTGTGCCAACAGACAAAACCAAATTAAGTTGGATGTGTTACAATAACATTTTCATGAATACGTGATGTAAGGAGGATAAGATGAGTTAACCCAAGTGAAAAAGTTTGTTCAACACAATGTATATTTGAAAGGAACACTATAGTCACCTAAACAACTTTAGCTTAATGAAGCAGTTTTAGTGTGTAGATCAGGCTTCTCAGGTTTCACTATTCAATTCACTGCCATTTAGGAGCCAAATAACTTTGTTTCTGTTTATGCAGCCCTTGTCACACCTCCCCTGGCTCTGATTGACAGAGCCGGCATTAAAAAAAACTGGTTTCACTTTCAATCAGATGTAATTTACCTTAAACAATTGTATCTCTTTCTCTGTAAATTGAACATTAATCACATACAGGAGGCTCTTGCAGGGTCTAGGAAGCTATTAACATAGCAGGGGATAAGAAAATCTAAATTAAACAGAACTTGCAATAAAGGAAGGATAAACATTAGATGACTCTTTACAGGAAGTGTTTAGGAAGGCTGTGCAAGTCACATGCAGGGAGGTGTGACTAGGGTTCATTAACAAAGTGATTTAACTAATAAATGGCCAAAAATTGAGCAGTGAGACTGCAGGGGCATGATCTATTCACAAAAACTGCTTTGTCAAGCTAAAGTTGTTTTGGTGACTATAGTGTCTCTTTAAAATGTTTTTGAATTATGCATTTTGCTTTTTATATAACCTGTTTTTCACTTTATTATTATTAGCGTTCATATAGTGCCAATATTTTCGGTGATGCTTTACAATTATACAATGGGATTATAAGTAATTGACAGACAAAGTTAAATTCACAGACAAGAGATGAAATGGACTACAATCTAGGCTACACCTGTCAGCACTTAACATTTCAATTTATGTTCCTTTTCAGTTCAGATCACGGTTCTGATTCCACCCTCCCCGGCTCAGATTGTGTGCATGTGCTCTGAGCTGGCAACGCGGTCCAGTCATCGGCTTCTCTATGCAAAGACTGCGATTTGACCTCACAAGGCTCATGTGATATCAGGAAGAGGCATGGAAGATCAGCCCCGGGAGCTTCAACTGGCGCCTGTTTCCACGTAAATTTTACAGAGTTGGACAAGAGTAATGCCGTGTAGAGCATTGTAAAATAAAACCGCTTAGTCTTTATATGGGTTGCAGGAACCCTTTAATGCCAGAATAGCTCAACTAAAAGCATTTCTGATTTAGAGAATGTTTCCAATTTCAGCTATTTTGACCCTACATTTGACATTCACTTAAAATTTTCACTTTAGTGAATAACCCTGTAAATTGCAAAATAATTGTTAGAACACTCCTAATCTTGGATATTCACACCATGACAGTTTTTGCTAACATTTTAGAAGTTCGTTTTCCATTCCACCAGTGGTGTAGCAAGGGGGCGGCAAGGACCCTCCTCCCACTGTCTGAGTGAGACCAGGCAGCGATCCTGCTCTGCTTGCCAGGTCTCCTCCGTGCGGTGCAGAGAGAGAGGGGAAGAGGCGGGGCCGAAGGATGGGAAGTGAGGTCACTTCATGTGCCTCCTGTCGTGCGGAGTGAAGAGGGAAAGCAGCTTGGCAGAAACTCCAGGTAAGTTCTTACCTGTCAGCCCCCTCCTCACTGCACCCTCACAGATACCCTCTACCTCCCTACCTTGTACAGATCCCCTCGCCCCCTGCCTCCCTGCCAGTCCCGTTCCCTCCCATCCCTACCCTGTACAGATCCCCTCTCTCACATCCCTCCCCTGTACAGATCCCCTCAGCCCCTGCCTCCCTGACAGTCCCTCTTCCTCCCATCCCTACCCTGTACAGATCCCCTCTCCCCCTGCCTCCCTGACAGTCCCTCTCCCTCCCCTGCACAGATCCCCTCTCTCCCCTCCCTACCCTGTACAGATCCTCTCTCTCCCCCTGCCTCTCTGACAGTCCCTCTCCCTCCCCTACACAGATCCCCTCTCTCCCATCCCTACCCTGTACAGATCCCCTCTCTCCCATCCCTACCCTGTACAGATCCCCTCTCTCCCATCCCTACCCTGTACAGATCCCTCTCCCCCCCCCTCCCCTCCCTAACCTGTACAGATCCCCTCTCCCCTCCTAACCTGTACAGAAACCTGTACAGATCCCCTCTCCCCCTCTCTACCCTGTACAGATCCTCTCTCCCTGTAGAGATCATCTCCCCCCTCCCTACCGTGTACAGATCCCCTCTCCCCCCTCCCTACCCTGTACAGATCCCCTCTCCCCCCTCCCTACCCTGTACAGATCCTCTCTCCCCTCCGCCCTACAGATCTGTACAGATCCTCTCACCCCCTCCCTACACTGTACAGATCCCCTCTCCCCCCTCCCTACCCTGTACAGATCCTCTCTCCCCCCGCCCTACACTGTACCGATCCTCTCTCCCCCCTCCCTACTCTGTACATATCCTCTCTCCGCCCTCCCTACCCTACACAGATCCCCTCTCCCCTTGCCTCCCTGACAGTCCCCCTCCCTCCACTGCAAAGAACCCCTCTCTCTCTCTGCACAGCCACCCCTCTCTGTACTCTGACAGTCCATCTTCCTCCCTATACAGATCCCCTCTCCTCCTGCCTCCCCAGCACCTTGACAGCCCTTCTCCCTCCCCTGTACAGTTCCCCTCTCCCCCCGCCTCCCCTACACCTTCCCCCTCCCTCCACAGCCCCCATCCATACTCCCCCGCCCTCCCTGCCAAAAAATACAAGTAAATATTTATTTAAATGTGTATAAAATATTACATTCAATAAGCTGTGTTTTGCTACTAAGTGTTTCCTTTCAAACCAATAAAAAGTTAGATACACTGAAGTGCTTCATTAACAAATATTTATTTAAAGGAATACTCTGCTCAAATGGGCAAACCCCCCCCACCCCTCATAAAATCACTGTTGACTATCAAGTAGATATGCCCCCATTGAATTACATGCATGAATTCTTCATGCATGGATTCATTGGGTGTATATGTTTAAAAAGCTTGAAAAGGTTGTAAACTTGGGCTAGAGGTGTTGAGTACTTAAAAGTGGTATGGTTGCAGCCATGGACGTCCGACCGCACCGGACATGGCGAAGGTCGAGATAGTGGCGACAAACTCAGGGACAGCCTTAGCAAACGCTCTAGCTACGCCACTGCATTCCACTGTAATTGTTGTTTGGCGAATAAACCCCAATAAACTGCATTGCAAAATGATTAATACCTTTCAGCTAGCCCCCCTTTTGTTAGGCTTGAGATGATAATGGGATCAAAAGGTTCTTCAGTTCCCGAAATAGTGATTCCCAGAGGTCCCCCGTATCTTTTCAGTTCAACTGTGTAAATAATGGCTCCTGTGCTTTCTTGTTCATCTATGAGAAGTAGAAAAATTTGATATTATTTTACGTGTGTCTCAATCTTACTGCTGACATAATTTGTAATTAATTACACACGCTTAGGAGATTAACTGCCTTGCATCTTCATTAGTCAACATATCCTGACTGTGTAGGCTGGCAGAAATACAAATTTACTAAGGTCATTCATATTTTACACATCAGCAAATTTGGCACGCACCAGAATATTGAGATGTCTAAGGCATGCCGTACAATGTATTCAATTGCAAGTGAGAGAAATACTATATACAGAAAAAAATCACTATTGTTAACATTGCTGCTTTTCAATTTATAATAAGTAGAGGCATGCCATGCGGACAGATTATATTTTTATTAAATAATTTATTCAAAGTATGGAAGAATGCGGACAGATGATATTTTTATTAAATAATTTATTTAAAGAATAGAAGACACATAGTAATAAATTATTTAATAAAAATATAATCTGTCCGCATGGCATGCCTCTACGTATTACAAGTTGAAAAGCAGCAATGTGAATCCATGTTGGTTAATTATTTAGATTGGATACAGATTATTCATATTTAATAGAATGAACATTGGTTATACAGCAATATGATTCTAATAATCTCCTCTGTAGAATTTAGGCCTCTAAGCAGACATGCTTTAAGATGTGTTCAGTTTAAATATACTTTAACCTGGGACTCATCAGGTAGTGGGATTGATGGGAAGAAACAAGATACATGTGAAACCTGAATATATTTGGGGTTTGGTCACTTCACCAGAAACTGGTATTTGTCAACATCATCTTCTATTAACCCAATACTTTCACAAATACCTCATGTATGAGGAGGTTAAACACTTATATGGGAAGCACAGGTAGTGCAATGCCGCTAACCCTTCAGCCATGCCCTGGATCCAAAGGCAGGGGGCTAATAATTGTACCATCTTGTTACATACCAAGGGCGAGAGTATGCCCAGACTAGTGTGACTGAAGTTCCCTACATTAGTACGTACAGGAAAGCTATGGTTTTTATTGTTATTTAAAATAAGTAAATTCTTCTTTTCATTGTATCTCCTAGAATACCTTGCCAACATAGGGGTTTACATAGTCAGAAGCACCATGCAGTTATGAGCAAGTTTGCATCTATGAATCCTGGCAGCGTGTGCAACTGTTTGGCAATCCTGAAATGCTGGATCTGTTCCAGCCGTTCAAACTGTGCTTCTGACCACAGAGAACATAAATTTGGCTTCCCCCACAGAATGAAGGTAAGGTAACGAAAATGCATATTGAATTAAATTTCAGCATTGACAAATTCTCAAAGAGGCTACAATACAAGCTATCGTCTCTTTTGAACAATGACAACAATTATTTCTCTTTTCATTTGAGCTAGTTCCTGTATCAAGCTTATAGTGTGATTCATTATATTGAGCCGTTGTTTCTTGTTAAATAGTTTGTCAGTGATGTGGTATAAAGGCAATAGACAGTGACATAGCAGTGACCGTTTCCACTTACCCGAGTTATCTTCGTCTTTGCGGATTTTCAGCTTCACGAGATCTTCACATTGTTGCAATATTTGAACAGCGTCTTCCATTGAGCAGTTGTCTAGCCGAATGTTATCAATGGCGAGAAGTTTATCACCCAGCTCCAGTGTGCCGGTGCTGTAAATGAAAAGTAGATTTTTGTCTATTTCTCTTCAGTAAAACAAGGAAGAAAAAAAAAAGGATGCATAGCGCAATCTCTCACGCGGTTGTGCTAGTACTGAAAGTTGTTCGGTGAATATCATGTGATAGAGGGCGCTATACTACCTACCATTCACCGGCACTGATCATTAAACTCAATATAACAGAAGGTGTATCTAATCTACCATTAAAAACCAACCACTAAATATCATGACATGTGACAAAGAGAGCTGTGTCTCATGGCCATTCACAGCTGCTACTTACATCAAATACAAAATATTAGTGAACCCCAGTTTAAAATTTCTCATGCATTGAAAGCCCCATTTTCTACTCTTGTATTAAATGTAAAAATATTCTCAGCTTGCTTGCACATTCATTACTGCCAACACCACCAGTTTACATTAGAGAAAACAGCTGTAAGAATTATCAGACACTACATTTTCCATCCATAAGATAAAATTAGTCATAGATTACTGTTACTTAAAATGGTGGGATGGTGAAATGTGAAGATGGTTGGGCATTGCTGTCAGGATGCCTTCTCTGTTAACCAGGCTTGTTCCCCAGGTTACTCACCTTTCACATGTTGCTGCAGGTCCTCTTCAGCTCTCCCCTTCATGCTCCTGCCGTTTTGGTGCCGGCCGTGTTAGCTCCGCCCCTTTTATGACGCAAAAAGGGGCGTCGACGTCATGACGAAAATTACGTCACGGACCATCAAAACGTCTGAATGATGACATTTTGGCGGCGTGGCTACCGTCCTAACAAGCTACAGCAACAGTATAAAAGGGATTTCATGAGTTAGGTTCCTTGTCCTGTTGTGGTTCATTTTTGGTCCCAATAGTGCTATTCTGTATTCAGTGATTTCTATTCTGGCTTTTGACCTTGGCTTTCTTTGTGACTATTCTGTTTTCTATACTCCTTGACCCGGCTTTGGCTTACTCGCTTGTCCTGATTTCTGTACTCCTTGACCTCGGCTTGACTTTGACTACCCTTGTGCTTATACGTTAGTCCGGCCATTCTAAGGTCCGGTATACGTTACCTTATATCTACATTCTGCGTGTTGGATCTCAGTAGTATCCTGACAATTGCCCCCCCTGACTTGTTTGGCTTTACCAACTTAACCGAATGAGATGACATGCTCTGTTCAAAATCGGCTTCAACCAGTCATCAATAAATGGGTGAATACCAACTGTGACAATGTTTTTTTAAAACAGATGAATTTTTTTGGAGAAAAAAAATGGGTGCCCCCAACTGCCGCTATGGACCAGTCTCCCCTGGTAACTTTCTAGGAATCTGTATACATCAAAACCTTCACAGTAAAATGGATCTAGGTCCACATTAAAGACAACAACATAAAATGTCTACCTTACAAGCAGACATGTTTATGATCAACACATTATGTAGCAGTTCTATAAAATATCACATTACCAAGTTAATTATACAAAACCTGTAAATGGTAGAGCTCGACATTACCTGTCCTATTAGGGCATTTCACACAGAAACTGAAGCAAGGCCTACTTGCTCTATAAATAAATTAAGCACTATCCCTTTAATTATTAACAACAATTACCAGACCCGAAGGATCCATCTAAGCAGATGCTTACCGGTGCGCAACACTCCCTTTCTTTATGTCTGAGATAACCAGGGGATCACCAGGTTTACGACTGGAAGGAGCTGTAAAATATATATAATAAAAAATTAAAAAAAACTATTTTCTTAATAACTGGATTATGACAAATTCCTCCCAGAAAATCTAGTGCGGTTGAGATAGGTGTGCACCCCACCCCCTTTTCCCCCAGCCATCCAGTCATGATGGTATCAAGAACAATGAGAAAAACAAGACATAAATTAAAGTAATTTGTCTACTCCATATAGCTTTTAAAATGACACTTTAACAAGAAAATACAAAAAAATAAAAACAGAAAATCAATGGAAAGACCTTTATAAAATAATAGATTTTTTTGTAAGAAATTTAAAAATTACTGTTGTGCAATGCCTGCGTATCTCAAGCTGGACTTTGAGAAGGCGCACTTGGGCGTAGAAACTCGCGAAATTATGTTTCCACAAATATCCCTGAGTTCCAGCTTAACATACAAATCAGAACAGATAGGCATCATGTTTTAAACCTCATTCTGCATATCTCCAGGTACCCTGAGCAATGGATGCTGCTTTAAACACAGCTTTTTAAACTTGTATATTTTAATATATTAAAATGTAACGTCAGGTAGCTTACATAGTTCTATTTCCCATTTAACTGATAGCTTCACTGATGACAGTGTATCTTTCTGCCTATACAAAACAGCATGGTTTTATATATTCTACAGATTTGTTATGAAACATTGCCTCCTCAGAAGTACAGAATGACATATAGAACAAGTAAGATTGTCCACCTCATGGAATCCGATCAGCAAGTGAAGTTTGTTGGATTTCTGAAACCAGTTAGAGAAGAACTCGCAAATACTAAAATTATTAGGAGTTCTAAATTTCTCTGTAGCCCACTAAAAGCTGGTGATCCTGCATTTATCATAATCCATGCATCTATATAAACATTTTCACCAACTAGTGTATGCCGTTACATGTAACACATATCATTTAGGAATTTATATATTTATTGTATGTAGATAATACAAATTAACGTCTGTCAGTCAGATCTTTATATATTTTTTTTTCTTAAGAGGCAAAAAAAACCCTGCATCCTGTCGTTAAGGATTAATTTTGGACATATACCGGTATTTACTCAGTAAATCAGTGTGGGTTAGCATAGACACACAGGTCTATCCATTGCTGCAAACACGTGTTTCTAACTCATTCATTTTCATCAGTAATATGGGGGCATGCATACTTTTTCTAGACATTTTAAAACATGATCTCCTTCAGGTTTAATCTATACATTTTTGCTGGAAAAAAATTGATAACAAATGTATAGATAATAAAATATATAATTTTCTAAAGATAACATCTCCCATGTCTGTGATGGCACCTCAGTGGGTGTTCGTGAATGAGTACACATCCACATACCTACAAATTTGAACCTACATGGCATTATAATATTCCTCCCAAAATGGACAAAAGCATTCTAAATGTTGGCTGAGTGTGTGATATTTGTGGGAGTAGTCACACATTTTCCATTCTCTATCCTTTTGAGACTGGCACACATTGATAGGTGTTTGGCATTGCTGCAGACCATTCCTGTACTGAGTATAGATAACTTTAAATGTTTCTCTATCTACACATTACCTATCAGGTCGGCTAGCTCAATGTATAAATTAAATTATTAGCACATTACAACCAGAGACCCTCTTACACTGCTTCTATATTTAATGATATTAATTAACATGGCATTTTTTCTCCTTCCATTTTATAGAACAAACATTTAATCTTGCTGGTGGATGACGTACAGCTTATGGTGATGCCCAGTTCCACGTTATGTTTCTTTGGTAGTTTCACGTGGAATGTTCCACTACTAGGTATTACCGACTCTGAAAAACAATAGAAGATACATTACGTAATACGTTTTACAGAAAGAAAAGTCAGTTTTGTCTTATAGGCCGACACATGACAAGGACTGTTCAGGTCAATGATGGCCCCATGTATGCAAATATAACATTGTAATTTGATTCTATACTAGGGATAGATAATTTGTAACTTTGCTCATTCCAACCGATTTCAGACCTCTCTGCAAGACAAGAGGGTTTTAGTTCTCAACTAACCTGCAACATCAAACTCTATTTCCAGTGTGACTTTTCCTGCAATCGTTGAATCTCGTAAAAGCTGATTGGCTTCTTCAAAAGTGCTATCTTCAGTCTGAACCCCATTGATTGCTATCACTCTGTCCCCCACCTGCAGGACTCCACATCTGGAGGACATTGAGAGACAACGTGGTCAATTCATAATGTTATTAATTACTTTTCATCTCTCACATATTACTGTCCATTTTTAAACACAGTGAATGTGACACAAGCTAGAAATCGGTTATTAAAGAAGCCTTGTATTTACCCCAAATCACATAACTAGCAATTTATTTTTAAGAGTTAATTCCTAAGACCTGCTGTCTAATCAGATTTGGCCTGAAGGACTAGCTTTTATATCCATGACTCGTATTTTCTTTTTAATAGGTCTTGCCCCACCAGGCTGACTTAGACCTGATTTAACCAAATGATTGAAATACTGTTAGAAAACATTCCAAATAAGTTATCTACAAACATTTGTGTAGACCTTAATGGTGACTTCTGTAGCTAAAAAATTTGGAAACTTTTCTAACAATATTGAATCATTTGGGAAACGTATTAAGTGAAGACCTTGGAACTGTCCCCATCAACCACAGCGTGAGCGCATTATTAGACTAGAACATCATTAGGCACTATGACATTGCAGAGGGCACTGAAACAGTACTCCTTGCACGGTCTGGCCTTAAAGAATAGGTAGGCAACCTGCTGTGCATTCCAGCCATGCTGCGCTACCAGTCCGGGTGGGTTTGCCACCTTTCGGACAGAGTCAGTGACGTGATTGCATCAATGGCCCACCCTCTTTAATTCCTCCCACTAGTGATGTCCCGAACGGTTCACCACGGACGGCGAACATATGCGCTGTTCGGTCCGCCCCTATGTCATCATTGAGTAAACTTTGACCCTGTACCTCACAGTCAGCAGACACATTCCAGCCAATCAGCAGCAGACCCTGCCTCCCAGACCCTCCCACCTCCTGGACAGCTCACTAAGAATGCAGTTTCACAATTAATGTAAAATGGATGCTGTCCAGGAGGTGGGAGGGTCTGGGAGGGAGGGTCTGCTGCTGATTGGCTGGAATGTGTCTGCTGACTGTGAGGTAAATGGTCAAAGTTTACTCAATGATGACATAGGGGCGGACCGACCAGCGCATATGTTCGCCGTCCGTGGCGAACCGTTCGGGACATCACTACCTCCCATTGACGTCCTGAGAACGAGGTGGGAGGTATGATGATGGCAGCAGATTGTTTAAGTATGAGTAGATATGTAGATTATCTATATCATTATATTGACAGGCTGCCTTCACCAGGTCTCTCCTGATATTATCATCATATCAAATATATAGTTAAATAAGTTGAAACAAATGAGGTTCTCCAGACCACCTATTAACCAAGAGGAAAACATGGTCCATTTTAATCCTACATGCAGTTCAGTGCAAGGGTAACTAGAGTAATATTATAACTCTTGCATTGCCACTTGTTTCAATGCATTTATTTGTATTTTTTTTTAACTATTTACTGCACCCTGATTGGCTGAAAGGTTCACAGAAACAAATTGTAGCCAGGTGTCAATCATGTTTGATTTGAGATGTCTTAACTGATGAACTGCTATTCAGAACCATTCAGAGAATGTTACAATTTCCATAAAGACATTTCTATTTGTATGCTGTAGGCCCAAAATTGTAGATTAATGCATTTTATGAATACATTCAGATTTCTTGCCTTTGAATGCCCCTTGATTGCACCAACTTTTTTTGTTTTTGGCCAGGTTACCATTAGAATTCAGTGAATACATTTGGTTGATGCAATCAAGATCTTTACACTGTAGCTGAAATGACCAACTCTGTGCTACATTCTGCGATTCCCTTCTAGGACGACAAGGAATAGAAATTTTAAATGAGTAACGTTAGTAAAAAGGCAATTCTCCATACTTTATTTAAAGTAAATATCTTATAGCCCAGTGGAGCCCATGTAACCTTTTCTGAAAGAGTCACAAATTCTGTGCACGACATTAGCTTTGTGAACCATTCTTAGTTACAAAATTAGCTCACTCATTCTTTAGAAGCGTACTAAAATTAATTATGTAAAATACCTTCATTAGACTCTTCCCAATGTCAAAGGGGACTCAGATAGCACTGGGAAAAGCAGTGCTCCTTCAGCAAACAAGCAGGCAATCGACTAATCGTATGTGCCTACTCCTTCCAATGGGGTCCTAATTATAAAGAATGTGCCCTAAAGTGAGGTTAAATATTATCATGATAAAAATGAGTTTCCGTCCTAGTTTAATTTTCAAATTATATTTAATGGTCAAGTTGCTGCACCTCTATTTGTTATAACAAAGGTAACATCATGAAGAATATGGGGTAACAAAATCCTTCTCTTTGCAGGGCTGTTTTTAGCAGAAACTTAAAATTCGAAAAAGGGTGCAATTAAAATAATGTTATGAGATGGTTAAAAGTCTGCTGTATTTACCAGAATCAAAACTTTCCAGTTCTAAGAAAAACTTCTAAGTAATATAAATTTACAAAAATCGAGGCACCCTAATTCTGAATGCACAAAACAGCACGTAATTATGAGAGGCCTGTGAAATGGCCCACGGAACAGATTAATAATTCAAAGCTAGTAGTTTCTTAGGAAGTGATCAGAGCTTACACATAGCACTGTCTGATGAGGCTTTCCCCTGGCATAGAGAGTAATACAGCTCTGAATGTGGCAGTCCCTCCGAATGCATGTTCTCTTTTGTAATTAATATAGCCTGCGGCCCCCCGGTAGAAAAGCCTGCATGCAGTAGCCTCTGGAACTTGTTAATCTTCCCGTACCAGATCGAGAACATGATATTTTATTGTCAGGACAGAAATGTCATTATGTGTTGCATGCAGAGCAAATGATTCTGCATAATTTATCAGAAAACGTCCCCAAAAAAAGTATAACAAACAAACCTTTGATGAATTTCCTGTCTGAAAAATATATATATATATATATAAGATTCTAGTTGAGCAGATGATAAAGATGAAAACAGAGTTCTATCCCTTTGGTAAAATCACCAAGGAATAAAAGAGTATCTGATAGCCAGAAAAATAAATAGGGAGGAACTGAATCAGATACAGCGGTATACTGCTGGAATTAACTTGGGACATTCTATACATCTCCGTACTGTCATCAAGTCATATCTGTTTAATGCAAAGACCTGCTGAGATTACAGTTAATTAGTATCTTAACTTCTCTGCCATAATAAATTACTTAGTGTTATTTAACATTATGAAACCCAGGAGAAATTGTGCTCTTACTAACAATATTTGGATTGAATGACTGCAAAGCAGAGTTCTGTTTTGATTACTGCAATGGGATGTGGATTTTAAAACAAGATCTGTCGGGTAGTATAAATGCTCAGGGGTATTTGTATTTGATTATTATTGGCTATTGACATGTTTCTTCCAACAAGTAATCATATCCTGTCGGACGTTGGTTTGTGAAGGCTTGAAATCTTATCTTCAAAACATGGTTTTTCAAATATTTATTTTCCTTGTGTTCGCAGTAATTGTCATGGTCATGCACGGCACATTTTATTGGGGTGTGCATCCCAGGAATAATTTTTTTTAATAAAAGGAGAATATTTATTGAAACCTCTATTCAACAAAGGCTGAAAAGAGACACGTGTCAATCAAGTTCAGCCTCTCACACGTCTGTTTTTTGCGGTTGATCCAAACTAAGGCAAAAACCCAGTTTGAAGCACTTCCAATTTTGCAACAAACTAGGAAAAAAAGCATAATTTGCCCCAGTAAATGGCAGTCAGATTTATCCTTGAATCAAGAAGCTATTACCCTACAATTGAAAAATTATATCCTTGACTAATATGTTTTTGCAAGTATGCATCTATTTGCTGTTTAAACATCGGTACATACTGAGAAAACCACTTCTTCAGGCGGAGAATTCCACATCCTTATGCTTCTTACTGTAATAAACCTTTCCTTTGCCTTAGACTAAATCACCTTTCTTCCAGTCTAAACTCGTGACCTTGTGTCCTATGTATAGTCCTGTTTGTGAATAGATTTCCAGATAATGGTTTGTATTGTACCCGGATATATTTGTATAATGGTATCATATCCCCTCTGAGTTGCCGTTTTTCTAAACTAAAGAGGTTTACATTTGTTAACCTTTCTTCATAGCTAAAATGTTTAATTTTTTAAAATTTATTTTGTAACTCGCCTCTGCATGTTTTCTGGTGCCATAATATCCTTATTTAGAGCAGGTGCCTGAAATTGCACAGCATATTCAAAGTGTGGTCTTACCAACGATTTATAAAGAGGCAAAATTATATTTTCATCCAGTGAATTAATGCCCCTTTTTATACAGAACGATACCTCACTAGCCTTAGCCACTGCCAATTGACATTGCATATTGTTGCCTAGTTTGTTGTTAAGTCTGCATAGTTAGACTATGTTTTTTAAATTACTAACTCAAAACTTTAAAAATACTTTATTGCACAAACTTCAAATATAAAGATAAACACATGATTAATATATATAATATAATTCACAAAGATAAATTATGCTTTTCATCTTTAACTATACAGCAAGCTATTTCAAACTGGCACATAAATACAGATAGGGATATGCATGGGGACAAGCGAGTCTTAAAGGGACACTGTAGGCATCCAGACCACTTCAGCCCATTGAACTGGTCTGGGTGCCAACTCCCATCACCCTTAACCCTGCAAGGTAATTAATGCAGTTTTTATAAACTGCAATAATTACCTTGCAGGGTTAAGTCCCCCTCTAGTGGCTGTCTATCAGACAGCCACTAGAGGGACTTCCGGCTTCTTAGATGACTCTTGAATGCCTAAACGATGCTGGACGTCCTCACGCTATGCATGCGCATTAGGTCTCCCCGTCGACATCTGCCGTGGGCAGAGCCTGACTCAGCGCCAAGGGACATTGGCGCTGGTTTCAGGTAAGTGTCTGAAGGGGCTTTAACCCCTTCAGCGACGTGGGATGGGGGTGGGAGGAAAGGGGGATTCTACAGTGTCAGGAAAACGGGTTTGTTTTTCTGGCACTAAATAATCCCTTTAAATTAGAGTGTATCTGGACACCCACCTTGTGCATTTCTATGATTATTGTCTATGAAAGTAAATTGTTGCAAATTGAATAGCAGATAGGAAAAATTTAATATATATAAAAAACAGGACAATTTTCACTAATCCTCATTCTAAATCTATTGTTCCAATGCAAGATTTTACATTACAATTTACTTGTACTCATTAATACGTTTCATGTTGAATCAATATCTAGTTCTTAATGTTTGTTTAGATGAATATACATTTTTAAACCCATGAATGACAGTGTTCTATATATGTAAAATGGAACATGTTTCTGACTTTTTTCCCCAATCACAATTTTCTTACACAGAGTCAGTTACATTAATATCTGCCACTCCGTGGGTGGCAGGCAAACTTGAAGACTTAACACTGATGTACCTTTCAGAGAGGTTAGACGTGAAAGTTGGCTTACCTTTCAGCTGGGCTGTCAACATCAATATAGGAAATCAAAGGTGGAGAAGACAAGGTCTCTGTAGCAAATACACTGCCTTGGAGCTGAATCCCGAATCCCACAATGGGGTCAGCTGTCAAAACAATTTCTGTGCTTTCAGTGTGCACAACTTGGCCTGCCAAGCCAACAGTACTAGAGGCCAAGGATACTGCAAGGATAAAGAGAACGGGTAAATCACATTAAACCAAAATGCTTAATAAAATCTTTGTGTGTGAAAACCCACAGTCATGCAACATCACATTCCGAGACTGACAGACAGAATGGGAGTCTGTGCCGTTTCCTAGGAGAATAACAAGACACTAACAACTCAACAGAAACTCACAGAAGGTGGTAATAGTCTGGAGTGGACATAACTCACAACATTCCAAATCATCAAAGAGGAATACTTTTCTTTCAGTGGGCAGGTTTGGGTTGTGGTCAACTGCGTGCACTATTCTAAACCATACTTTGGACCAATGACTTTCCTTTCTGTATCACAAAGATGATGTATGTACTGTGACTTGGCTTTTGCACAAGCCTTATACGGAGGACATGCTGCAATTTCTATCATTGCAAAAATAAAGAATTAAAAACCAAAAAACATACTTTGGTCTAGCTCCAAGTGGTATACTTAGTTGTATAAATGACTCAGTAAAAAAAAGTGATTTCTTAACGAAAATGCCACTTGAAGCTGGGCCAAGATATTTTATTTACTCATTCTAAAATGCTATCGAATAAGTAATAATTGTTTTAGAAAACATAAAACATCCCATCTGCTGTAAAGTTACATAAAAGTAAAAGCTTTATAAAGGTTCCCATTGGAACCAAATCATTGTATGGTTTTCCATTAAAACATGCCTAAACACCATCTATATGTGCCTGGTCCAACTTTCTTCATGATTATATAAGACTAAATTAGTCATCAGATCACAGCTGACCCCTAAGGACCTGATAAAACTAAGGAGAATGATGGCCAATTTGTTGTAGAATCCGTTGGCAGGCATCTAGGATAACAACTATAACCAAAACTACTACATTCTTCCAAACATCCATTATACAAAATAATATGGACAGCTACAGAAGAAAAGAAAATTAGGTCCAAATTATGCTGTCCAGACTGCTTCTAGCCCATCATATGCATGCAGCACAGGCAATTTGTAGGCTATGAATACAATTACAGAGTGAACTGTGCAAGGCTGATACAAAGCCTCCAATTCCTCACCTCCTTTAGCGTCTACGATTGATTCTGTTTATGTATGAAGCACAATTCTCAATTCACAGACCTCATAGTAATTTAGCTCAAGGTATAACCCTAACTGTAGAAATGTACACATCTAATTCAAATGCATTGCATACCTCTGGGCCTGATCACATTTTAGCATTAAGGCCTCAATTTAATATTTTTGGATAAGCTTTTAAAATTATTTCATGATATTTGGATAAACTTTTATACATCATTTCAAAAGTTTATTCACATATATTAAATCATTTCAAAAGCATATTCAAAAATATGAAATTGAGGCCTATGCTTTCTTCTTCAGCAGGAATTTCAATTAAATACTGAATGAACCAATATGTATAAGGTCGCTGAAATGTCTGCTCAGGGATCAGCACATTTGTGTAGAAATCATTCGATACACAGTAAAACACTCCAGATGAGGAGCTAATTAACAAGGCGATCACTAATAATTGAAGTCTTTACATTACAGATTGCCAGTCATTCCTTCAAACCAGGTAAATTAAGTCCTTCGCCATTAAGGCTTTTAATTAGTGCTAATGGCAAGAGAAATGAATGCTGAAATGCATTTTCCATTAAGGCTATTTTTGAGTGACTCAGACTTCAAACTCCGTACAGAGACTCTTTTCTGACTCATAACTTATCCTCCAAGGAATGCGCTGACAATGAGAACATCTAAAGATTACAGTAGATATATAATGTCACTCTTACAAAAATACAATTTTAAAATATTACACTTAAAATTAATTCTAAACTTTCTTCCAGAAACAATAGCTCATATCAGAATGAAGCAGGTCAATAAACCTGTATCTTATAGGAGTCAATTCAAAGTGCTAACACATACATTTAAAGCACTGAACAATTCTAGCCCCTCTTATATCTCTTCACTGATCCATAGGTATGCCCCTCCTCGTTCCCTCCGCTCTGCCCGTGACCACCTCCTGACCGCTGCTCGCACCCATACGGCCAACTCGCGATTGCAGAACCTCTGGCGGGTGGCTCCTTTCCTATGGAATAGCCTGCCTACTGCCATCAGACTCTCCCCTAGTCTTCAATCATTTAAGAAGGGCCTTAAAACCCATCTCTTCAGGAAAGTGTGTGGCCTCCCAGAGTATTCTATATATACTTTACATACCTGTCTCTTAATCTCTACTATAGGACAGTGCTTTACTCTCTCCTCCAGCTCCGCTTCACTCCCTATGTGATATTTCCTGTCCTAACATTTCTAATACCCCACCTCCTATAGTCTGTAAGCTCTCTGAGCAGGGTCCTCTTCAACCTATTGTTCCTGTAAGTTTTCTTGTAATTGTCCTATTTATTGTTACATCCCCCTTCTCATAATATTGTAAAGCGCTACGGAATCTGTTGGCGCTATATAAATGACAATAATAATAATAATAAGAAGAAGAAGAAAATTGGGAGACCTACAGATACAGGAACAGGGAGACCACCACTTTTGGTAACACCATGCCGTTAGACATTGTCACAAGAAATGAACAAGGACTATATCTTCTTCCTCTTCAACAAAGAAGACAAACCTTCTTATCTTTTTGCAATGTAAGACTGATTGGTGGAGGAGTGGTTCAGAGATCGAAAGACAGAGGGATCAAGAGACATAATGATAAACAGGGACACGTAGTAAGTTAGTAAAGGTATTCCTCACTTAATATACATGGATGAGCTACAGAGGTAAAGATAAATCTGGAATATTTCTATGCTCAAAAACAGACACACTGGGGAAGCTTGCATAATCGACTCAACATCTCTGACTAATGAGGAGAGTCTTCTGATCCTTCATAAGGAGAAAGTAATGGTTCTATGAGCAAGCTGTGGACTTTATTAACATATCAATGTTTTCCAGCTTACACAGAACTTAAAAAATGTAGTAGCACAATATATCTGCTCATATTTATATAAGCTGTAAATGTTACGTGAAAGTCAATGCTAAAGGACATTAGTCATGCCCTATTTCACAATTTTAAACATTAGGGCTGACCACAAATACCTGGTTCACCTGTTCTCTAAGAACAAGGGAATGTTACACATTTAAACTGTTCTGTAATCACCACTAACAAAGACTACTCCTGGTTTTTCAGTGTGGATGAGGGGGTTAACTTGTCCATGAGGTTCGAAAGTGGGTAAAACCTTCCTAGGCTATAGAGTAACTAAACTATATAATGGTATAACTATATAAAGGTCAGTGGTAGGCAACCACAACATCTCGAGTGCCAGGGGTTGATGACCCCGGTCATAGGTCTATTGTTCTTTAGCAGCTCACCATAGTACTTTGGTATTCTACACTCACCACCGTTAATTAAAAGATAAATCCATAAAATGTAAAAAGAAAAAAGAAAATAAAACAAAAAAAATACAATGAACGTCAATAATTGTTCAGTTGTTACATTACATTTACAATTTTCTAAGTCAATAAACACTCAGTCGATCCAATAAAACCACAGTTAACAGATATACCATACTGGTAATATTAGTAATTGGTGTTTATGAGTTTTAGTTTTGGAACTTCAGAGCAAATGACATTCTCAAGAACATTTTAATTAACAGAGAAAATCCTTTGATTATTTTTTTTATCAAGATTGGCATGTGGCAAATGAGTAGAAAGACAAATAAGTACAAACCGACATGATTAATAAGAGATTGATCAAAGTTTTCTAACCAGAATGATTTACAAAAGATTAAGTTTAGCATGTTCTTAGCAAGATCTGATAAACTACTTGATGTACACAGAGAGGAAAACAGCTAAATCAGGTTAAAAAAACTTTCAGAAATACACCAGACAGTATACTCTTTGTTGCTGTATAATTAATGTGTACTAATGAGAGTGATCTGCATTGACGTGGCTGAAACACACCAGAGCAGTCTTTATATTTATCTGGTTGTAATTCTTTCTCTCTCATTTAGTTGAAGCCACGCAAGATACTATTTACGCACATGCGCACACACAAACCTTGACATTTGTCATTAACACATTTTGTACACTTTTATGCTTTACAATAGATTTTGCATTCAATTGCTGCTGAAAAAACAACCCACCTAAAAAAAATGAATACACGGATACTTATTGTGGTCATTAAGGGATTTCCCTACTTTTATGGTAGGTGCAGGTCACATATTAAAAGGAAAGTATTCATTTTGTGATACTGTCCCATCCCTTCCTGTTTGCCACTTTGACCCACTTGCACAAAAATCTAATTAACATAAAGAATACTAAGCTTAGCATTGGTATAAAACAGCAGATCTAAGTTTTGAAAATCAATGGTTTTTAAATTAATATCTTCCAGAGATTCTTCATATGACAGTGATAAAATATGTCCATCTCTAAATCTAATGCCACCCATTTAGTGTGTTTAAACTAAGGTTCTGGGCATTGAAGAATAACCATCAAACATGGAGTGGTAAGATGGTTATAGTGGTTGCCCGGTGAGAAAGGGTCAGACGAGGATGTGTGACACAGTTAAAGTGTGGAGAATTAGTAACACAAAGATAAAATTGCATTAGGGTTGCATGGTTATTGTGATAAAGATATGGATGGTATTGTACGATTGAGCATTTGGTGAAGGCACAATGACGTTACATATTACAAGGATGCAATAACACTTAATACAAGCAAAAGTAACATGTGAAAGTGCCCTTGGGATTATGAACAACTGGACGGGCTCTCTGGCAGCCATTTACTGCCTTTTTCTTAAAGGCAAAGGTGATGTAGGACAAACCAACAGGCATCAATACGCTTGTTACTAAACTGTACTACACATAACTGGGAGGTTGAATATATAATATATCAGCTTACGTGAGCTTTTGAAGTCTTTCTTCTTTAGTCTTCTTCTCATCAATGTCCCTCGTGGACTGGTGGGGTAAAGGCTGCGAGGTAGGGTGCCCATGTTGAGTGAGCTCAAGCTATATGCACTCATGGAGGTAGGAGAAAAGGACGAGGATACCAATGCTGCTGTAAGAAAGAATATAATCGGTACGCAGTTCTCTCTGACAACATGAACTAATGTGGCTCTGCACAATATTAAAGCCTATACAACCCACCGGACTCTTTATGTACCCTGCAGTGGGCATGCTCTACCATCACAATCGAATCAAAAATAGATAAAATAGTAAAAAAAAAAGCTAAAAAGCTTCGTGATTATTGGGCATCTACCTAAACGGAATGCAAATATTCATAGATAAAGGGGGTTTAAGAAATCGGAAATTTGGTCAATTGCTAAGCAGAAAGCACTTTATAGCGGCATGTACTAAACAGCCACAATTAAAACAATGAAAGGTAAAAATGACTGTTTGAAACAAAAGTTACTATAATCATCATTCCATCAAAATTAATGCAGAAATGTTGAGGTTTGTTTGCACATTATTCCTCCCTTTCTCTGCATGAAGTACAATATGAACATGAACTATGGTATATCTATTAAGTGGATCATCAAAATATAGAATTAAATAGTGATTAATCATACTACAAAGCAGATGAATCATTAACATTGTGCTAGAGTCACATATAAGCCACAGGTTTTAATTAAGACATGCTGCTAATAACACACTGCTACACACATCACGAACCCTTAACACATTCCAACTACATTAGATGCAAATTTAAACTACATTTAAAGGGACCCCTTAAGCACTATAACCATTTCATCTAATTGAATTGGTTATAATGCCTGGAGTCTCCTATAGTCCCTCCATTGTGTGATATAGCATTTTCACCAAAAATGTATTTAAACAAAATCACAGGCATTAAAACACATTAGGCACATCGTACATCCAACTAAGTCCCACAAACCAGAACTTTGTATTTAAATTGTTAGTGGCATTGGGTGGCAAAATAAAACCAAAAAGCGTGTAATGCCTGGAATGGGGGAACATGAAAAAAAGTATCTTTAAGAAAGGAACTTAAAAAAACAGATTAAAGAAAAGTGAGGAGAAGAAAGGGTGGAATATTACGAAGGACTTTTTGAGGAGGTGGTTTCTGGCATTTGATGGCTGGCGTCCTGCTATGATCAGGGTGGTAGGTGTTATAATGTTGGCAGGTGAGGAGGCGGCTGTGGCTGTTGGAGGTGTCCCAGGGAGATTGGCCGTCCTTGCTCCTTTGAACCTTTACTGCCCGCATGAAGGGATGACAGGAAATCAAAAGAAAACAAAAAACAAGAACCAGAGAAGAGGGAAAGGTAACTGAATTTTAATGAACAAGGTAGCAGCGGAAGTGAAAGCAGTTAGCAAGGAAAAATAGAAGCATATTAGCATAATCACCAAACCCATTCAATATACAGGTAGAAAAATCTTTATTCTCAGCTGTACCTATTAGCATGACAAAACACTTCTTCCATGATTGAAAGAAAACTCATACATGTTAGAGGCTATCCTAGGGCCAGTATCCATAGGGCAAGCTATTATACTTATTGTTGGTTCTATGAGTACGTCACTGGGAAGGTATGAAATCATGGTAGAAGGGGGATTATTGCTAATGCATGGCTGAAAAGGGAGACATGTATTTTAAAGTAATGGTTGACTGGCAAATATCTGTACTAGACTGTTATTGACATTAAAGGGACACTACAGGCACCAAAATAATTCTAAATCTAAATTAAGTTGTTATGGTGCCAGGAGGCCCCTGGAGGCACTCTTATCTCAAGGAGTTTAACCGTTTACCTCATCTCTTACGTCACGGAGCTTAACCCCCGGAGTATGTTTCTTTTTAAGCCAGTTTAGAGAATGGGGAGTCATAGAGTGCATCCAGGGGCCTTCTGGCTTCATAGCAACTTCATTTGTCTGGAGTATCCCTTTAAACTGGCTACAAGCGGTATCAAAAATGTTATTCAAGAAAAGATAAAAGACAATAAGATATGGTTGCATTTAGGAAAGAAGAGTAACAGTGTTCTTAAAACATTAGTCTTTAATGAATTACTTTAGGGGATAGTGACCCAACAGACATTTGGTTCTTTTTATACAGCACATGGGTTTTTGCACCCATTTTCTATTTTGTATTTTTGGTTTAAACTATTATTTTTAAACTATTACATTTATTTTGACTCTACGATTATTCAATATATGAAGGTAGGCTTTTTTTATATTCTTGTTGTTACTGCTAATCTTTTTGTGGTTTGTTTTTTCTCTCTCATAATATATTCTCTTTCACAAGAGATTGTCTTAAGATCCACAAAAGGGCAAGGCTGAGTCAGCCACACAACTACTTACTATCACAAGGAAATTATTTTAATTCTCACGTTACAATACTTTTCTTTTAGTAGACTGGTTTCTTCCTAGTACCAGTAACTCTTTTTGACATGAACACAGAATATAGGATCCATTCTTCTCGGACTCACATTCTACGCAGTACGACAGACTTGCCCGTTTGTTAGTCAGGGGGATAGTTTGTGCATGAAATGTGTAAACATGAAACAATCTGTGATTCTAGTCGGCCAACTGCCGCTTTCAACAAAATTAAAGAATTTGTTAGATTTTTTTTCCCACCTCTTCTAATTTCTACTTACTGTGTATATAAATGAATTTATCAATCTGATGAAACTGTGAAATGCGTTTGAATGAGAAAATTGAAATACTACGCTACAGTAGAATTTACTTCCTGGATGTTAAACTAATTTATTTTCACATATTCAGTCGTCATATCTCAGAGAACCATTTTGTTACTCAGCTTGAAGGCTATGAATCCCAGCAGGCCATAAGCAGGAGGGGAAGTGAATTCACAGCTTGCAGAGCACAGAGCAGAATAAAACATTGAGGTAAAGAGACAAAGATATTAGAATGGGTATACCATTATATCTTGGACACTGTGTGTACATACGTTCTATGCCTAGCTACCAACAGACCTCTGATGTACCCTCTATGTGATGCATGATCAGGTGTGTGATAGCTTATGTAGATGAACGGAACCACAGTAACAACTATCGCATGCAATTAGGTCTATTATGACTAGATGTATTTTAGGTATAAACCAACAAATTATTGTGTTTGACCCCATTTTATGGCATCAGAAGAAAAGGGTGCATGTGCTCTCCCTGGTATTTTATTGAATGATCCTTCACGTGCAATACACCAATAAAAAGGTCAGGCATCTAGAGTGTTAGTAACTGTTGTCTAAATCCAGCCATTGTCCTATTTGTTTTATTTCACCTTGGAGAACAATCATATTAATAGCTAAAGATCCATTGCTACTCATTCTGATATTTCTACCTGTAACTTCTAGGTTAGTGTATATCTGGTTACTTAATTCTAGTGGCATACTAAGGGGGTGGGGGTAGCGATCTGCCCCGGGTGCCACCGATTAGGGGGTGCCCAGGGCAGCATGTTGGCTCCTGGGCCCCTCTTCATCATGCAAGAAGACACAGGGTAAGCACAGGGTGTCTACTTGCATGGTAAAGTGGGACCCAGGAGTCATCTTGCACCCTCCAGCAGCACTAGGTCTTTTCCTGTTGCAAACCACCAGAGTGTTGCCGCGGGTTTCTATGGCAACACTCCCCGTGGCAAGCAACGAATGCCGAAGTGATGCCATGGCAACCCACGACAATGCTATCACGGCTCGCGAGAGGAAAGTGCATGCTGCTGCTGGAGGGTGCAAGATGACTCCTGGGTCCCTGCTATAGCCACAGGAAATGTGTCCCCCCTTCCTGGCCACAGGTAAGAGGCAGGGAGGGGGGAAATAGTGTGATATGTGTGTGTGTGGATGCAGTGTGAGTGTAGTGCATGTAGTGTGTTTTGTATGCATTGTGTAGTGCATGTACTGTGTGTGATTGTTGTGTGGGATAAGTACTGGGCGAGGGGGTTGCAGTTTTTTAAAATCAGTTGGGCTTATTCCCCCTCCCTGCCTTGCCCTACTAATTAATATTCTGCTCTTCCCAGTACTTATCCCAAACAACAGACACTGTATCCACTTGACAAACACACACTGTATCCACTACTCACACTGCATTCATTATACAAACACATTGCATCGGCTACACAAACATGAACACCACACAAACACGCACACTATATGCACTACACAAACACGCACACTACACATACACGCACACTACATGCACTACACATACACGCACACTACACATACACGCACACAACATGCACTACACACAGACACTGCATCACCTACACACAGTGCATCCACTAAAAAACACAAACACTGTGTACCTGTCTACCTGCATGTGTATCTGTGTGTGTTTGCATTTGTGTATCTGTATGTCTGTATTTGTTTGTGTGTCAGTGTTTGTATCTGTATGTGTGTTTGTATCTCTGTATCGATGTGCGACTATGTGTCTGTGTATTTGCAAGTGTGTACCTGTGTATCTGTTTGTATTTGTATGTGTGTTTATATCTGTGTATTCTGTATACTTGTGTCAGTGTTTGTGTCTGAGTAGCTGCATGTGTGTCAGTATCTGTGTGTGACTGTGTGTCTATGTATCTGCATGTGTGTACCTATGTGTCTGTGTATATGCATGTGTGAGTATGTATCTGTGTGTGTGTAGCTGTGTGTCTGTGTATCTGTCTGTCAGTGTGCATCTGTAGTTCTATATTTCTGCAAGTGTATCAGTGTGTGTACGTGTGTGTGCATACATCTCAGCATCTTGCCAACACTACTAACAAATACACCCCTGTATTCAAAACTCAACACTACAAACACACCTAAGTATTAGAACACCACTATTATATATAAACAAATCACTGTATTAAAAAAACACACTACGCACAGATGCACGCCTGCATTCAAATGCCAACACTACATACAAACACACACCTACATTCACTTACATACTCCATACAAAAACATGCTTACATTTAAACACACAAGCACTGCTCAGTGCGTTTTTTTTCTTTACATTTTAAAGTTGGGGGGGAGGGAGGTGTGTGTGCCAAATATAGGATCCACCCCGGGTGCCAAATGCTCTAGTTACGCCCCTGCTTAGTTCCAGTTATCTTAAACTCCCTTCTACATTGCTTAAAGTTAGTTTTGGAACTCCACCATTCCTAAGCAAAATCCGCACTTATCATAAAACACCCATTACATGCAAGTACCTAAACTTATTTGGGCCATGTAATAAAGAAACTATAATGGAATGCTGGATCGCCTTACCGTGATCCGGACCCTTTAAAGCCAAGCGAGTTTGGTGGTATGGGAGGATCTCAAGTTTTACAAGTTCACAGGTGCTAGCTAAAAGCTGAGTGGCTTCAGCTAATGTGCAATATTCCATACTTGTGCCGTCTACGGATAGGATGTGATCACCAATATGCAATGCCCCACATCTGAAAGAAGAAGAGAGAATTTAGGTACTTCCTAGTAAACTTTTATAACAACTATAGGCATTTTTGTCCCAACCATATATATAGCTTGTTTAGAGGCATATTTATTCCCATGGGTAACTTTAATGTAAAAATTATTTTCTGTATTAAATATTTTATTTCATTAGTATTAAGGAACAGATACACTAAAGGATGAGCATCCTGTCTGCTGAAGTGAATTTGACATTTTCAGTCTAGCCCATCTTCTAGAACTGTGTCCAAAGAACTAGTCAGTTGAAGTGCTACATTGCAAGGTAGATACCTAGATGATTCAACTACTGATAAAGCGTTGGTTGGTTGTAAAACTAGGGTGCTTGGTAATACTGCCAGCATAGGAATGGCATTGATGTGTACCATACTGTATTCTACCAGAGGGGGAAAAGCTAATGTGACTACACTAAATACAAAAAAGAAAATAATCCAATGAGCAACACAATTTGAACTTCATATGTATAAATCCAAGAATTGGGCTTTAATTATTCACAACAAGACTGGGACAGTTTACAGTCGGTACAGATACAAAGCTTGCTGCTAATCTAATTAAAAATGCCTCACCCATAACACATCCAACAGCACTGGAATAAATACAATTCATATACACAGCAATACATTTCTATTTAGCAGCAGTCACATGAGTAGTGAAAGTGATTCATTTTTCTTACCGTTGAACAGTAATGGTTCTGATCAGGAAACAAAATGAGGAGTTTAAACTTGTATTTGATTCATTAACGTCTCAAACATCTATTACTACTCCTTTTACTAAAACAGAGGGGGAATCTAATCCACCTCAACATTAAACCCCAAACTGAGAGAAAATGAAAAAGGTAGAACAAAACAGCGGATTTGGAAAAAAGTTTGTTACAGCCCCAGCGTGGCTACTTTGGTTTGGATTTTGTAATGCAGTTCTCAAATCACCACCATCCTCTGTTTAGTTTCAGAAGCCAAAAACACATAATGTGTAAATAAAGCTTGAACTGTTCACATTTTATTACCTGAAATGAACATTTAAATACATAAAGGGAATCAACACAGTAAAAGAGACTATATTTAAAAGAATAAAAACTACCACAACAAGAGGACATAGTCTTAAATTAGAGGGGCAAAGGTTTAAAAATAATATCAGGAAGTATTCCTTTACTGAGAGGGTAGTGGATGCATGGAATAGCCTTCCAGCTGAAGTGGTAGAGGTTAACACAGGGAAGGAGTTTAAGCAT
Organism: Pelobates cultripes; assembly: GCA_933207985.1. Taxonomy (NCBI): domain Eukaryota; kingdom Metazoa; phylum Chordata; class Amphibia; order Anura; family Pelobatidae; genus Pelobates; species Pelobates cultripes. The sequence continues at coordinate 318,385,660 of OW240914.1, forward strand.
GCGTGGGATGGGCATAAGGCTATCCTAGATATAAGATAAGGCCAGGGACTAATGAAAGTATTTAGAAAATTGGGCAGACTAGATGGGCCGAATGGTTCTTTATCTGCCGTCACATTCTATGTTTCTATGTCTATTTCACTGGTATTATTGATACAATCATCTATTTACACCTTAAACTCTTCCACTGACCTTATGTATCTTTGACTTACTAACTTTTACCTAAAAATTTTATTTTTGCAAAACCTTCCTCATTGATGACAAGGCAATTGCGGACGATTTCCCAAAATAAACAAATTTTTAGGTAATATGTTAGGTGGGTTTAACTGTTCACTTACCTGTCAGCAATACTTGCAGATTTGATTTTGTCTATCACTATGACCTGTTTGTTGCAGTACATCGAGGTAGTTAGTGCTACTCCGAGGTTGGAAGCAGGAGTTTTGGCAACTTCCACTAATAATGGGCCAGAGGCATTGGCTACAGAATCTGTGAATGAAAAAAAGTGGAAGAGTGAAGTATTAATCCTAGGGCAGCGTTATCATTGCTTTATCCATTTCAGGACATTAAGAGTAAATGTCAATATCCAGACACAAATCTGTGTCCACTCTAATTAACTTCTGATTCCATAAAGAAATGGATTTGTGGTTTTGCGCATGTACAAATGTTAAATTGACAATGTCGTATAGATCAGATTTAACACGTGCTGGTAATGTTTTAAATCCTTACATTCCTATAGTCTCCATGGTAGAGGAAAGTGAGGATCATACATGTTTTAAATAAAAATAGTAAATCTCTTTTTGCTATCGAGTTTATTTACCAAACGATGTAACAGCTGGATCCAAGCCATGTTTGCTCCTAAGTATATTATCCCTCAATTTATAAGAATTCTCAGGCTTGATCTAGTTAACTGTAAAAGAATCTTTGATGTGCAGATGTATGTTACAGAATGCCTATGTCCCATGTATGATCCTCAGTCAATTCTTAGACAGCCTAACTGGAAATAGCCTCAAACTGCACTGTTGCTTTGTAGAGACAGCCTCTAGAGGCATAGTTCTGGATATATGTAAACATCCCTAGACACAGATGCAGAGAACCACGAGCCTTTTACATTGCTTGAAAAAAGTCCCTTTAAAACAACAGATGAATGGTGCTCTGATGCAACATCATCCATTCCTCCATCGTCCGCTAGTGGCCTGGGGGAACGACGACAATGCCTCTCTGCTCCCCCTGCCAGCGCTTCCATGAGTTTCTTTTTACATAGTCTACCCATCAAAACGCAAATGTACTATATGTCCCAAGAATTTATATTGGAAATGACAACACTTATTGTAATATGGTGTATTTGCATTATGCATTCAATATTAAAGGGACACCATTGTCACTGCAATCACTATAGCTTAATGTAGTGGTTCTGTTGTCTATAGCCTGTCCCTGCAGACTCAACAATGTAAACGCAATCATTTCAGAGAAAAGACAGGGTTTACATTTCTGCCTAGAACCAGTCACTCAGATGGCCACTAGAGGTGCTTCTTAGTTCAGTGCTGCACAGTGTGTAGCACCTACGCTCGGTGTCTCCATGCTCTGCATGATTCAATGAATCTCTATGGGGAGATGCTGATTGGCGCAGCGTGGTATTTTGCCACACGTGTACAATAACCTCCCAATGGTTTTCTATGTAAAAGCATTGGATTGGCTGAGATCATTAAGATCTCAGCCATGGAGGTGGGGCCAGCCGTGGCGAGACCAGCACAGCGATGGAGAAAAGGTAGGCAAAATATGTTTTGACAAAAACAAAGGGTGGAATAGCGCTAAGTCAGAGGAAGGGGAGACAGCACACCTAAATGGGTAAGTCTCTCCTAAAAACCCAATAAGGACAAACAACAATACATGGCAACAGGGTGCGCCAGGGGGTTAGGGGTGAATTAATACTCAATAAAACAACTGAAGTAAAACAGATAATACGTGGTCAGTAAAATGATATAAAATCATATATGCATAAGAACGAACAAGCCAAAAGCCCAAAATGAGGTGTAAAAGTATAGGTAAGTCTATAAGAGTTTGCCTTTATCTCCAGGTGAGTTTGTCTTCCAAACCTTTGATTACCACTTGAAAAAGTGCATTGTGGGTGAAACGCATTGTGGACTTATTTTATCATTATTATTGCCTTAATAAAGGTTTTGGTATCTTTTACTATCAATATTAGTACCATATACCTTTTCTTTTTTCTTTTATTACCTGGCATCAAGTTTTTACATTCCCAGTGAGGACCTCACAAAGTATCCCTGGTGGGGATTATACCACCTACGCTGATTACACTGAGCGGGTTATCTGCTCAGGTAAATTTGAGTATTATTCCTTTATTTCTTCTCCTGGATATATATATTTTATACAGAGAGCACTATTTGTTGTACCTTTGTTTGTATTTTTACATATCCTGCTGACAAGATATGCACTGGCCTATATCTTCCACCATATCCCTGAAGTGGGGGAATAATACCACTGCAAGCACTTCACACTAGAGCTGGTTTTAAGCTCTATCACATGTGAGTAGGCCAATTTGGATTTCTTTTTACCTTAGCTTTTAATATATTTTAAACATATTGCACTATTGGAATTCTTCTTTACTTTTTTATGTCCCTGGACTTCAACTATCTGGAATACAAACTCACCTGGAGATAAAGGCAAACTCTTATAGACTTACCTATACTTTTACACCTCATTTTGGACTTTTGGTTTGTTCTTTTATGCATATATGATTTTACATCATTTTACGGACCACGTATTATCTGTTTCACTTCAGTTGTTTTATTGAGTATTAATTCACTCCTAGACCCCTGGCACACCCTATTGCCTTGTTTTGACTCCATTCTGAGGTGGGCTGGTCACCTAAACATGTTTGAATTCCTAATACTAAAGTGTCCCTTTAATGTATACACCAAAATTACCTAGAACAGTGATAGCTTACCTAATATTTGACAACTACATTATTTCTGATGCTAATGTGAACTCTACTCTGGATGTGCATCATGGGAAATGTAGTTTACAACCATTCAAGGTGCCTCGGTTACCAACCACTGACTGAAACAGATTATGGCTCCACTAGGAGCGATTTAGATTATACATGAAATAAAAAGTCATTAAATAATAATTCAAAGTTGGCATGTAATAATCGTGTAATCATAGGATTGTAAAAAAAACAAAAAAAACCCACTACAATTAATATGTTAAACCAATAATGAAAAGCAATTCTTTGTAATAGTTAACTACCTTTAAAAACCCAATAAAAACCAGGAATGTCACCCGCAGCTCCACTATGAATATATTAGAGAGAAGATTTCTTGTGGTTTTATAGCGGAGCTGCAACGCTGATTATTCCTTTTTATATCTGCATATTTAACACGGTATATATAGCATGAAACAGCCTAGATTTATTATGTATTAATGAAATGTGCATTGGCCGACAGGTATATTTATGATAACTAAATATACCCAAGTAAACAATACTTCTTCCCAGCATGCTTTCAAGGACAGAACGGTGCCGTTTAGCTCTCCCTAGACACAGATGCATAGAACCACGAGCAGACAACGAGTTGGAGTTTTATGTAGCTGCATAGTTAAAGCGTATAGATAAACGATTGCAGTTGTATTGCAAAGCCAAGAAAAAGAGACACAGAGTATGTTATATTATATCGCCAAATAATCAAAGCACATAGGTTACTGAAAGAGATCCGTGTAATTAGCGCTAAATTGTATCATAAAGGCACATCATGTTTACTACCTACATTATCTCGTCGAAAAGAAAATATGCTTTGATTACAGTATTGAGTACTGTTGGCTCCAGTCACTCTGCGTTTGGTTGAATTTTTTTTTCCCTCTGATCATAATGTGACACGCTCCAGTTACATTGCAGTTAGAATACTGGCAGAACAATATATAACTCTGAACAGTGCAGCTCCATTTAAGACAGTTCTATTCAGTCATCAAATCGACTTAACATTTACATATACCCATATATAAATATACATGTTTGGATCGTGTATAGATATTTGGGGATCTTGTCGTGTCACTGTTCACAGCAAAACACACAATGGATGAACCATAAAATAGACACTGATTAAAGGAACACTTCAATTCATTTTTATTTTAACTGTTTAGTAGATATACCTCATTGAAAACATGCATGTACTGTTTCCTGCACGTATTCTTTGAGGGTATATGAAAAGGCAGCTTGCAAACTCTGCAGATATGCTGTCTGCAGCCTTTGCAAGCCGTTCCCTGGTGGAGCTTTCCAATACTTCTCATGAGCTGTAATAGAGGGGTCATTGAGAAGGCAAGCGTGATCTAGCCCAGTGTGCATGCCACTTCTGTAAGCTCTGCGGACTTAATAGAAGAGGAAGAGAACCTCCCTGGCTGTCTGGTTGACAAAGCTTGGGAAACGTTTTTCCCATGTTTTATACAAGTACAGAATTTTATTGAAATCAACACTTTTATAAACTGTCAAAAAAAGCACTTGATGGGTCTGGGTTGTTCCTTTAATGAAATGGTCACAACCGGGGACCTTCCGAATGTAAGACATGTCTATCTGCATGTTTGTGAGTGTGGGTATCTGTGTGTCTGTATTTGTGTCAGTGTGTGTCACATTTTTGTAAATATTTCATTATATCTTTTCATGTGACAACACTGAAGAAACGACACTCTGCTACAATGTAAAGTTGTAAGTGTACAGCCTGTATAACGGTGTATATTTGCTGTCCCCTCAAAATCGCTTAACACACAGCCATTAATACAAAGATAGAAAGGCGTATAGGCGCTACCAAATCCAAATAAAAGTAACTGGTGTAGTGTAAGTGTATCCCACAACACTTAATAAATAAATGACATATAAAATAAATACTACACCAGTCAGCAAGATACTAGCAACAGGATCAATCTAAAAGACAAAAATATTAAATTGTTTAATATTTTTGTCTTTTAGATTGATCCTGTTAATAGTATCTTGCTGACTGGTGTAGTATTTATTTTATTTTTTTATGTCACACCATTAATGTCTAAACCGTTGGCAACAAAAGCGAGTACACCCTTAAGTTGAAATGTCCAAATTGGGCCCAATTAGCCATTTTCCCTCCCCAGTGTCATGGGACTCATTAGTATTACAAGGTCTCATGTGTGAATGGGGAGCAGGTGTGTTAAATTTGGTGTTATCGCTCTCACACGCTCTCATACTGGTCATTGGAAGTTCAACATGGCACCTCATGGCAAATAACTCTCTGAGGATCTGAAAAAAAGAATTGTTTAAGATGGCCTAGGTTATAAGAAGATTGCCAAAACCTAGAAAGTGAGCCGCAGTGGGCAAGACCATAGAGCGGTTTCACAGGACAGGTTCCACTCAAAACAGGCCTCACCATGGTCGACCAAAGAAGCTGAGTGCACGTCCTCTGCGTCATATCCAGAGGTTGTCTTTGGGAAATATATGTATAAGTGCTGCCAGCATTGCTGCAGAGGTTGAAGGAGTGGGGCCTGTCAACCTATCAGTGCTCGGACCATCCGCCGCACACTACATCAAATTGGTCTGCATGGCTGTCGTCCCAGAAGGAAGCCTCTTCTAAAGATGATGCACAAGAAAGCCTGCAAACAGTTTGCTGAAGACAAGCAGACTAAATACATGGATTACTGGAACCATGTCCTGTGGTTTGATGAGACCAAGATAAACTTATTTGGTTCAGATGGTATCAAGCATGTGTGGCGGCAACCAGGTAAGGAGTACAAAAACAGGTGTGTCTTGCCTACAGTCAAGCATGGTGGTGGGAGTGTCATGGTCTGGGCCTGCATGAGTGAGCCGGCACTGGGGAGCTACAGTTCATTGAGGAAACCATAAATGCCAACATGTACTGTGACATACTGAAGCAGAGCATGATCCCCTCCCTTCGGAGACTGGGCCGCAGGGCAGTATTCCAACATGATAACGACCCAAAACACACCTCCAAGATGACCACTGCCTTGCTAAAGAAGCTGAAGGTAAGGGTGATGGACTGGCTAAGCATGTCTCCAGGCCTAAACCCTATTGAGCATCTGTGGAGCATCCTCAAATGGAAGGTGGGGGAACGCAAGGTCTCTAACATCCATCATCTCCAAGTAGTAGAGTGTCATTTTCATGTTGTCACATGAAAAGATATAATAAAATATTTATAAAAATGTGAGGGGTGTGCTCACTTTTGTGAGATACTGTGTGTGTGTGTGTTTATTTATTTATATATATATATACACACACACCTGCAATTAAAAAACAACACTACACACAAATGCACACCTTAATTCAAATGGCAACACTACATAAAACACACAACTGCTTTCAAATGCCAACACTACACACAAATACACCCCTATATGCACACACATACTCCATACAAAAACATGCTTACATTAAAACATACAAACACTGCTCAGTACTAAATACATCCTTGCAAGGATCGAGAAATTGTAGATGCCCAGCTGGTAAAGCACCATGGCATGCTCCAGGGCCCTCTCTATGTTAATTCCGCTACTGCTACTCACAGATATGCACTGCAAATAAACACAAAAATGCACACGATCAAACACAATGATACATGTACACACAATTACAGACACAGATAACACACAGTGAACATATACTGACATATAATGGCACACACACACTGACACATGCACAGTGATACACAAAGGCATATATACATACTGTACTGACAGATACACACACAGTTACACATTAATTGATATACACAGACTGAAACATACACAGATACACAATGACACACACTTGACACATGGAAATAAATCAATATAAATGTATTGTAGCCACCCTTCTGTTTCCATATGCTTTGTGAGCAGTTGGTGTGGTTTCCCTCGAGTCTATGTGGAGCTAAACACTTATCGCTCTAACTGGACCGCATAGTGTTACAAGGCCCCAATAGGCCCCAGAACACAGAACAGAGTGCCCTGATGGCTTTAATGCCCTGATGGCAGCCTTGGAGAGAGTTTTATTTTAAACTTTCCTTTATAAACTAGCACTTGCAAACATGAAATAAATAATTCAGCTACAAAAATAAAAATTAGGATTGAGATAAACATTTCCCTTAGGGTCTGTCTTATCTTCCTTGGGGATTTCTCCTTTTTCTTGAAAAGAGGTAACTAAATTCAAGATACCTGTAGGACAGATATAGAACCAAGTGGTCATGCATTTGCCACTAAAAGGGTTAATACCTTAAATAATTCAGGGACAATAAAACGTTTCCTGCAATTCTTGTATCACTGTAGTTATTAGCATTCTAAGATTCCTATAGATGTACATGCTCTCTATAATATTGATGCTATTTCCGTCTGTGCAGCATTAAAACCATGTACTGCCATCGATACAGTGCAATATTGGCTAGATGGATATCCATTAAATCCCTCCATGAAACAGTTGGGCAGTGCGAAAACTGAAATTAATCAAACATTATTGCACATAAGCCTTCCGCACCAGAAATATGAGATTAGCAGAGATAGAGAAAGGGAATAAGGCAGACGCTAAGGAAAGTGCTCTGATGAAAATCTAAATGACAATATTGTGTATTTCCACAGACAGAGAGCGATTAGTTGATCATACCAAACCAAAGCAGGCGCATGAAAAATGAAACAGATCTCAATTATTCATGCACACAGACCTGTTAGTCATTAAAATATTTACGCCACGACTGAAGCACTTACGCTCAGAGCTGATTTATTAGACAACTAATTGCTTGAGAAACACTAATCTTTTAATTTATTAACATCTGCATTACTAGAGTAACTAAATAGAGCCATGCTGTGGTTGCTGATTACAGAAGCTTCATTCCCAGAAAGGGTTAACGCAGAAAGCGCACACTGTTACGGGAATGATCAAAGCAAGATTTCTAGCGGTGTATTAATTATATAATAAATGTCTAATTAAATGCTGGAGGAATATTAGATTGTTAAATATTAAGAGTACTTTAAGCATTTTATTTTTATGCATGTTGATATTTCGGATTATTTTTGCAATCCCTAAACAATAATCTGATTCGAAAAAGCTTTGACTTGATACATGTTGAGATACTAACAAGCATTAAACTCAGATTTAGCCCAGGAAAAGGCATGTTTCACAAAAAAACAATACTGTGTGTATTACTGTATTGCCATACGATGCCATTGATTGGTTGAGGAGTAATCAATATAGTACGAGGAAGAAGAGATAGAACACGGAGATGTATTTTATATGGGAAATTAGGAGTGGGTTTCCTTTAATCTTGTGACAGTACTACATACATGTACCAGTCTGGCTAAGTTGATGTGATTAACCATTTGGGGCTGCTATCTTTAAAGGAAAATGCAACCACCATAACCACTACAGCTCACAGTCATGGTTATGGTACCATAAGTGCCCTGCCACCGTCACAATGTAAGTAGTCCAATTATTTTAGAAAAGTTTGATCTATCTTGGGTCTACAGGGCTGCACGTTCTGCCTGTCAGAGAGCTGGAAGCTCTCTAAGTTAAGCCTTGTAGTGCAGACCTTCGCTCTCTGGCTGGGAGCTATTTGCAGATGATTTCAGCCAATAAGATGACCATGGATGTCAGGACTTAGTTTAGAAGAGCTAATGGAAGCTCCTAGTAGGAACTTCTGTACCCCTCAGAGCAAAAGAGAATAGTTGAAGAGTGGCTCTCGGAGGACCCAAGGTAAGAGGACAATTCATTCTAACAAAAACATTTGCCTAGTTACATTACTGGGTTCCAGTACACTTCTGGCACCATAACAACTACAGTGGTTCATTATCACCAAATGTAGTTTAGTTATCCAAGTCAAACACTCATTACCTTCAGCTATTTTCAGATCCAGGGTGAGACAGGGTCAAAGGAACCTCAAGGTAGTGAAATTTAAGTAGAGTTCAAAAAACAAAATCACAGAAATATTTGGGCATGCTATTGGGTATTATATTTTTAATTTGTTTCTAAGGGAGAAGGGAGTTGACATCAAAGCTGGAATGTATTGTGGATTTTTAAAACAATACATTTTCTTTTCAGTGTTTTACGGTTTCTTCACGTTCAATGTTGTACATTGTATTTATCTTTTTTCCAAGCGAACGGTTTCTGTTCAGATAAATGGTTTTAATTTGACCCAAGACCTTTACAGAGTATTGTATATTCCTGTTAGCGATTTCCACTGTCGTGGGGTCTACAGGGGTCTACTGACGATTGTAGTGAAACTTTCGGCTTCTATATTTCATTTATATCCAAAAAGAATGATAGTGATGCCTATTCTTGTTTTAGCTATCACAGAGCATGATAAACGCATGTCTTGCATAATATAAATACACTTGCACTGTAACGTCTTCAGCAAGTAATACATTAATGATTATAAGCTACAAAATTATTATTCCTGATTGAGAACTCTGTCCCTGGATTCCACTTGTTCCACTGAATTGTTTCCATTCTCAGATAAATATAAATTGCTAGGATGGGTATTTATTGCTAATAAATACACAGAAAATAGAACAAAAAAGCGCAATATAAAATTAAATCGTCTGTATGACAACAAATATTTAAAGTCCAAAGAGAAAAACATTTTAGCTGCCAGACATAAAAGTTTATTCCGCAAACCTATCTGATAGAATGTCCAAAAGTAGATAAATGTCAGCGCTGTGCAATAGCCCCAAATAAGTGTTTGTGGGGAAGCTGGGTATTGAGATAAATGTGTATGATTTCCACCTCCACAGCGGTGGTTTAGCAAATTAGGAAAATTCTGTGTAAACTTTGTATCCAGCAGCAATGATCACAGTAACGTATCTTCAAAGATACAAACCAAGCAAAGGAAGTGCAACACAGTTTATTAATATCATGTAAAATTAAAAATCCAAATCCTTTAAAAAAAACTCATACACAGTAAAAAAGATGGTGTTTAAATCCTACTTTCCATCAAGGGATCCAAGCAGAGTCCAGGATATGTAGCAGATAAGCAGTGTGCTGAAAGTATTACCACTCCGTTGGTGCAGTAGAAATCCAGAAAATGTCCAAGGATCTAGCCGAAATGCTGCAAGTTCAAATGGAGGGATGACAAAGCACTTAACTGCCAAAGGTGTCTGCCTGGAAAGAGAAGATGAAAGGCTTCTAACTCATCCACGCATTACGCCCGTAGATCTTGAAAAAGCCCGCTGAGTACGGGCGTAACGCGTGGATGAGTTAGAAGCCTTTCATCTAATCTATCCAGGCTGTGGAGGTGGAAATCATACACATTTATCTCAATACCCAGCTTCCCCACAAACACTTATTTGGGGCTATTGCACAGCGCTGACATTTATCTACTTTTGGACATTGCTAATAAATGCTCTCTATCTGCCTAAAGGGGAGTGCCATAAAAAAACACAAAAAAAACCAACACAACTTTATGTAAGAAAAATATATTTCATTAAATATAATTCAATATTAAAAATATCTTATGAGGAAAGGCCACCATGGTCTGAAATGTTGCGGTGTGATAAGTATCCTCTTTGTGTTGCAAAAATAAAATAGAAAGACATTTATTCACATTAAGTATTTTTTCAGGTTTAATGTATTGCTCATTTGGCTGTTTTTTTTTTGTAAGATTTATTTATTTATTATTTATTTATAAAATATTTTACCAGGAAAGATACATTGAGATTTCTCTCGTTTTCAAGTATGTCCTGGGTATGAATGGTCTCTTTAAAAATTCTTTAGCAATTTTGTATATATTCTTTAAAGCTTCCATACTCAAGTATCACAAGTATTTTCACACCTGAATAAAACATTTTATAGGTTTTTTTCCACACATGTACACAGAATCACTATAATGCTTGGATACGGACCGGTATTCTGGTCTATGGCTGTTTAGCTGGTGACACGTTTAAGTCCATGGCAAGTTTACCTAGAATAGCTGTCATAGCATACATAGAGACGCACAGCATTCCATCAGGATTACTGGTAGCAGAGTGGTCTTTCATTCTTCAGAAAGATTCTGGGCCACACATCAAGGCTCTGCAAGCTTCTCTTTCTAGTGAAAAAAGAATTTAAAGAAATGTAGCTAAAGGCCCAGACTGTTCGGTCTCCAGACCTCAGTCCCGTAGAACCTATGGGATGGACTGGACAGACCGCCAGGGTCCCATATCTTTGGGAAGTGATGAAGAGCTTGGACTATATGATAGGCAACATCGGGCTGTATTTATAAGACTGTAATTCAGATTCACAACCCTTATTTATCGAAGTGAGAATTCAAAGTCAATTTTACACTTAAAGGGATACTAAAGCGCTAGGAATACAAAGTTGTATTCCTAGTACTATAGCTCCCTCTGCCACCCCCTTAAAAAATCCTTACTGTACTCACACAATTCTAGCGCTGACCTTCCAGCGCAACACAGGTATAAACAAAAGGGTATTTGTTTTATTTGCTTATGATATGTTTTTATAGGTTTAGACAAAATCTATCAATGTTCGTGTATTGTATGTATTTATCCTGACTGACTGATGTTGTAAGGAATATAACTCGCAATCAGTCCTTTAGCCGTGAAGATGTCACACGAATCTTAACTCACACACTGAACCTATGAAATATGAATGGGATGTGGCGCATTTCACAAGCAGCAGAAAACATGTCAGCTACACTGTCCCTTCAAATCTCTATAACGTAACAAGTGACCTGAAAAAACTTTTATCACTACCTGGTTAATTTACACAAGATTGACACGTGTCACCCAATTCATCAGTCATTCATCTGAGTAATCAGCAATACCAATCAGTAAACATATTAATTGCCTCTGCAGCAAACACATCTGCAAAAGCCTTTGGAGCGAGATTAAACCATTTTTTACCATGGACAGGGAGGAGAATGGTGAGGAAGTTCATACGAGGAGAATAGTTTTCTTTCATCTTTGCTGACAAAGAGGTAACTAATACAAACACAACATAAATGGTAACATACACACAAATACAGAGGTATTGTACATGAGAACTTCCATGTTATACTTACAAAGTTTTTTATTAATCAATAATGGGAACAGCATAAATCAGCTCATTAAGGCTATTATATACGTCCTTTATTCACATCAATGTATCTGCTTCAGGTTTTAACATTCTCTGGAACACACACACACACACACACACACAGACAGACAGACAAATATATGTATTTTTCTTCCTGTTGAGCTGTGTTTGGGAACATTAGTTTCCTATATGTTGATGATAAACTAGACTCAGAAAAGGATCGAATAAGGTTAGAACGCCTTTTCAAGAGCAGAAATAAATGCATTATTAATGACCCTACCCCTAGGACTAATCAACGAGTAATCTTGATACGGACAGTTCCTTTTTGCCTTATCAAATGCTATTTAATGGCAGCTTCCTGAACAGATTTATTCCCTCACTCTCATCATTAGTACAGGGTCGTGACATTAAACAGCGATTGCTGGAAGACACTGTAAGATGAACAGACACCTCATTTAAAATTAGAATTAAAATACATTCAAATATAGCTCTTCTCTAATGGTGATGGGGTGTTGGGAAATCTTGAGGAAGAGGCTGCCTGTCATTACGGAGGCGCTCTATGCATTCCTTGACTTCCAGCAGTCATCTTTGCAAATTAGCCAAGACAGCACCGAAGGGGCCTGTAAGCCTCACTAACGGGGATCGGTTTCTGATACTTCCAAATAAATATCCAAATCACAAGGTCGGTTTATAATGAGGTTATGGTCACTGGTAGCTACAAGCAGAGTTTAATGTATCATGCACTGGAATGAAACCCCAGATATATTACACTGTAGGGCTTTGGTGTGTTCGGTTGGCATCTTAACACTCATTTTGCTGTAAATGTCTTTATTACATTGTAACTCATAAACCAAATGCCTGGCAATAAATCTGGAAATAATAAGAGAAGAATTTCTAAAAGGATTTTTTAGTTTATATAAAATACAGCACAACATACTATTCTATTTTAAATTAAACCTAAAAATAAAAAAATAAAAATATTTAAAAAATCCCCCAAAAAATCAACAGATTGTACTAATGTGTATGTATGAATTATATGACAACGTGTTTAAAATTCATATATGGAGAATTACTTAATTTACCTGTACATGCTTAACTGTAAACAGAAAAGATCTCAATAAAGGAAGATATGGTTTGGCAATTAGATAATATGGGTCTCAACTTAATTTGTTTGAATTGGCATCACAAATGATTCCAATTAGTTAGGAAAAAACAAAACTAAACTTTCAAATGACTTTAATGGTTACTTCTGTAGATAAATTATCACCATAGTTACATAACCTAGGTTTTAAAAAGTCTTAAGCCCATTGAGTATATATATATATATATACACACGATCCAAAAGAAGACAAAAAAAATTAGTTTGACGTGATGGCCAATTATGCCACAATAAGGGAAAAACTCATTTTTGACTCCATAGTGGCAATCAGATTTCTCTTTGGGTCAATAACCAGTTCACATATATATGAGTTATATACTTGGGAAAAAAAAAAGTAGAGTAACTGATATTTGATTTTCAAGATGGCAGACGTCCTTCTCTCAGAAGCACATACATGAGTCAAACTGAGCAAGCCTATCGCGGCTCCACAGCACCCTACTTGATGCAACTCAACGAGGTTTTCCAGTGCTTCTGGTTAACGATAAGGCAACACAATGCAGAAAACATGTGGGAGACCGGACTGGTGAGCAGCCATAGGCAGTAAAGCACCCTCAAGGCAACACTAATGCACAGAAGCCTAAACAACCTCTTGTTCATCTACCTAGCCCGAGAGCCAACATAATAGCCTTGCATTGTCCACACGGGCAGAGACCACCTGCAAAAAGAAGGCGATAGACTTGGACCATGCAGTATTTGAATCTGTGATACATTGATGCTAGCCCTCATACGCCCTGGGGCCTGAGGGGCATCCTGTCCTGGTGTAAAGAGTTCCATGGTCTCAAAGCAGCATTGCCACTACTGGGGATCGGCTGATCCTGCTTGACTGACTACCTTAGCATTTATTAATAGCAATCACCCTTTATCCTACAACTATGTGTATTGTCAGGTATGTAGATGTTTGCCTTGTTTGTTATATTGCCTTAATCGCTACTGTTTTTCATATATATTTTGTTACCTGGATGCCACAGTTTAGGAGTTTTGCTTTTGAACACCAATTAGACAGGGCAGCTTAGCTTAGCTGTAATTTGTTCATTCTATAAAAAAAAAACTTTAATGTCCTACATAACATGGCTATTTTGCTAGGAGGCTATAGGTACAGTCCTTCTAGTTTTGTCAATTCATTTTCAGTATGTTTGATAAAAGTAGAGGAATACCCCAGGACTTAAAGCAGATCTTGCGGAAGTGGACCTTGCAAAATATGCAAAGACCACTGAAAGTGACAGATCCGGTGGCCACAGGGCAAGGTAGATTTTACTTACCTTAAGCTGTCCCTCGCTACTGCCACCATCTTGCTCCTGCTAGTCCTCTTTAGCTCCTGGCACTTACTTTGCCAGGAGCCGCGTCAGTGCTATAATCTCATGCATGCACAAGAGTACGACCCTGAGGTCTATGAAAGATCCCAAGAGAGACCATGGGAGCCTTGAAAGACAGTGCCTGAATCCCACAGCCGTCACTTGTGACTGCTGTTGGCTTTTGACAAAACCAACCTCAGGCTAGTCCATAAGACAATACTAAAAAAAGCAACGGAGGAACTAAATAAATGGAGCTCCCTCTACGCATTGTGGCTAGGTAGAGTAAATGCCGTCAAGATGACGCAACTACCGAAACTTCTATTCGTGTTCCAAACTGTGCCGATACTAGCTCCGCAAACCTTCTTCAAGACACTACGGGCAGAGGTCCGCAGTTCATATGGAAGGGCAACTCCCCACGCATAGTGCACGATCAATTAACCCTTCCTAAACTCCGAGAAGGCCTGGCGCTCCCCGATTTTGAAAAATACTACCAGGCTGAGCACCTCACCAGAGTCGCCAGCTGGTTGGTCGCCAGCGTAACGAAACAGTGGACCCAGCTAGAATCCGACATCACTAACTGCAACCTCCGAACTCTACCATGGATACCCAGGGCCACATACAAGCATAAACATATCACCAACCCATTTTTGGCGGCGACCATGAAGATCTGGCACAGGCAAGGCACGAAGCAATACCTCACAACGGACACAGGCCCGCTACTGCTGCTAAGAGGCAACCCAGACTTCCCAGCGGGAGATTACGGCCCCACACCGGGCTCAGCAGGACGCACAGCAACTCCCCGCATGATGGATGTCCTCCAACGACCATTTAATGTCTGCTCCGTCACCGACCTCTTTCCGGACAGGACACTTACCTTTTCACACACACTGGCGAGAGCACAAATAGCTGGATATGCTCGGTCCATCCTGCAAAAACCATCATTGCTAAGAGAACCTACGCAATTCGAACTACTCTGTATGCAAGATAAGGAAACACCACGTGCCATTTTGCAGATATATGCAATGTTGGTCACAGGTAGGTACCTACTGGCACCCCCTTTCATGAGAAACTGGGAGGAAGACCTAGACGAACCCATGACAGAAGCAGACTGGGACAAAAGCTTCACCCTGATACAAAAACGCCTAGCTCAGCTAGGTTGCAAGAAAACTCATACAAAATATACACCAGATGGTACTTGACACCGACAGCGCTCCACGCCAGGAATTTGGAAATCCCAGACATGTGCTGGAGATGCGGGGAGGAGAGAGGCACGTTCATACACACCTGGTGGACGTGCCCACGTTTCCGACCGTTCTGGAACACAATTAGGGAAGTAATACACGAAATAACAGATGAAATGCTCCCAAGATCCCCAGCAACATACCTCCTTCATCACAAAGATATGTCTATACCGACATACAGTAAATCTGTAATCCCACGGCTCTTAAACGCAAGATGGGTGGAAGAGGTAGAAGCGACCAGGAAATTAGAAGACATTAAGTCAACCACCCCGAACCTCAGAGATCGCTACACCAAATGCTGGTTTCACTGGATTAGACTAACCGCCTCCGACGCTTTTCAGAACCGCATGGCGACACAGTAGGCGGGGAGGGAGAGTATTAACCCAAAATAAATACAGCACCAACGTAAAGAGATGGCGAAAGGCGAACCGGGACGGCGTCAGGGGATGTAAACACCCACCTTCACCCCCTCATAAAACTCACATACGCCAGTGACAAGACACAATCCGCCCATACTTATAGACATACATCCAAAGGACTACTGAAGGCGAGACAACGAACAGGCCAAACCGTAACTTATACAAGAGAACACACACCACACACAAGCAGCCTCGTGTCGAGCACACACGGAAAACACATCCGACCGGAGGGCACGCTTCCACTGACATATCACAAACGCGGAGACTACAAACTGTGCTAGCTCAAACCTGGCCCAATACAAACACACAGACGGTCACAACATAAAGCCGACAGCCACTGCAGCCAGGCAGGAAACGAAAGGAGTTGCGAAACCACACAACCCACGCACCACACATACCCACAGTCCAAACACCGACCTACAAGTGAATCCGCCTAAACGTGACCACAGCACGAGCACATGGAAGGTACACACAGAAAACAACTCCAGAACACTGGAACATGAGCCACAAACACGCAACACTAGAGGCAGACACACAGAGCTCAGGTGAGAAGCAACACAACACAGGTAAAACCACAGACACATACAATAGAGGAGACACAGACCTAACGCAAACGGCTCTAACATATCTAGCAGATGGAACAGCTAAGAAACGTACATAGCCAATACAACCCCAAAACACACGAGCAAATAGCTACACAACACACTAGAGCTCAAAGCAGCAAGCAAAGGGCAGGAGCACACAACTGCTTACCCACAGCTCTAACCAAAATGAATAGGCACCACAGATTATTAGAGTGTAAAGCGCAAAATACCCAACTATGAACCTAAAGGTTAAGTTAAACTGGCTATGACAAATTTGCCTCTGCGAAGGCAACCAAAGGCGCATACTGTGTAAACAAACGCTTCAGTCCCTGCGAGGGCGACGACTAGATATATTGCAAATCAGTTTGATACACTAAACCAATGCCTAAGCCCCTGCGTGGGCAATCACGTGCTTAAAATCAGACCAGTTTGATCCATGCATTTATGTTATGAAACCAATAAAAATGAAACAGGAACAATAGGTAGATGAGAACCCTGCTCAGATGACCTTAAAGACTAGAGAAGTGGAGTATAAAAAAATACAAACCAGGCCATCGGCATGCAATGCCACCACTACACGCTTGTTTATTTTTAGACACTGTCCATAAATTAATTATTTGAAGTCATTAAAAAGTTAAGTTTGTAAAGAAAAAAGCTATTAAATGGGTAACTTATATATGAAAGTCCAACAGAAAGAAGTAAACACTCGAGCTGGATTATGATTCCTGGGCATCCATCTACGATCTACCATCTGTCTAAATACCACAGGAACCATAGGCCACAATGTTCAGAGTTCAAGAGCTTCACATATTCCTTACATTATGTAGACATGCTAAAAAAAAAAAAAGAATTTAATGTTTACAATAGATTTTTCTGTTTTGATCTGAAGGGGCCATGGTGGCTGGAATGTCCTTTTAATGACAAGTGGTGCATCAATGTAACTTTATAGGGTTTTTATTTGGCGGTTTGATTTTTGGATTAGACACTATGTCCAGATTAGTTAGAAATATTTTATTCAATTTTAGGTAATAATCTGAATAGATTTTAAAAGGATCAATGCAACCCATATGCTGTTTAATATAAAGTGCAATGTAGAGTTGTTGCAAAGGCTGATTGCAATGCTGTGATTCTTATCTATACCAAGTGCATACCACTGGCAGAAACTGTTCCCTTTTCTTTGATCATGCATCTGGGGCCATTTGATAGATGGTGAAAGAAAACGAATAATTCATTGCCTTGTGTTACTGCGCAGCATATCAGTAAACTCATTTTATAGTACACTGCACATTCTCAGTCGGAGGTACAGTTAATACAATAAGGGCAGCAAATTCCTCATACTTGTGGTTACTTCTCTCTGTTATAATTAATTTATTCCCCTTATTCTATAAAAATTAATACATGTCATAACTGAATGATGTTTCCATGGTGAGCTGGATAAACCCATTACAGCTGATTGAGGAGTATGGAAACTGTAATTGATACATTTTAAAGGAATTCAATGACTAAATATCAGTATCAGTGTTTTCGGTCTGCACAGGCATAAAAATTAAAGGGACACTATAGTCACCTGAACAACTTTAGCTTAATGAAGCAGTTTTGGTGTATAGAACATGCCCTGCAGCCTCACTGCTCAATCCTCTGCCATTTAGGAGTTAAATCCCTTTGTTTATGAACCCTAGTCACACCTCCCTGCATGTGACTTGCACAGCCTTCCATAAACACTTCCTGTAAAGAGAGCCTATTTAGGCTTTCTTTATTGCAAGTTCTGTTTAATTAAGATTTTCTTATCCCCTGCTATGTTAATAGCTTGCTAGACCCTACAAGAGCCTCCTGTATGTAATTAAAATTCAATTTAGAGATTGAGATACAATTATTTAAGGTAAATTACATCTGTTTGAAAGTGAAACCAGTTTTTTCTTCATGCAGGCTCTGTCAATCATAGCCAGGGGAAGTGTGGCTAGGGCTGCATAAACAGAAACAAGGTGACTGAACTCCTAAATGACAGTGAATAGAGCAGTGAAATTGCAGGGGAATGATCTATACCATGGGTCGTCAACCTGGTCCCTACCGCCTACTTGTGGGCATTTTGGGATTCCAGGTGGGCGGTAGGGACTTTGGAGGATAAAACCTCCTTTTGGGCGAGCGGGCATGAGCGAGCGGGTACGAGCGAGTGCACACATCAAGAAACCAACGTGCGCAAGAATGCGTGCGGTAGGATTTTCGGAAGTTAAAACCTCCTTTTGAGCGAGTGGGCGGGTGGCGCAGGCGAGCGCACACATCAATCAACCTCCTTTTTTGCGAGAAGGGGTCGGGCAGGAGCGAGCACACGCAAACACCTGGGAAGAGGAAGGGGAGGAGTGGAAACTGATAGCAGGGACAGGCAGAAACGGAGTAGAGCAGTTGCAAAAGAAAAGTTATAGGCAGGAGAAAGAGAATTGTTGGCTAATAATAATAATAAGTGGGCTAACTAGCTCAGCCTTACTTTTGTACCCCAGGAAGGTAAAAGAAAGGAGATAAAAAGGAAAAGATAAAAAAAATAAAAATAAAAAAAAAAAGGAAGAAAAATAGAGAAAAGTGGAAAAAATAAAGGAGGAGAGTAAGCAGTGTTTAGTCTGGCTCATAAATTAAGTTTTGTTATCTTATAAAATAAAAGAAAAAAATAAGTAAGGGAAGGAGAAAATAAAAAAAAGGAAAAAAAGATCCTTGATATAGTGATATACTATAAGGAAGTTAAAGAAGCAGGCAGGAAAAGGAATTTCTTTTGATGGTGACATTTAATAAAAATTGGCACCTAATACAGCATTGTTTTTGGTGTTAGTAATAAAAGGGAAAAGAGGAGGGAAAAAAGCACTGTGTGGAGTGCAGATCAAAACATAAGAGTAAAAATAGTAATTACTTTTGTAATTTTGGCAGTGGTGGATACCAAAAACTCTGGCAAAAAAAAAAAAATGCCTGCGTTCTATCCAAATATGTGGAAAATGATGTTCAATTTATTGATACCTTTCCCTACCACATATCTTGTAGAATCAGGCTTTAGTGCTGTTAATCATATTATGAGCAAACAGAGAAACCGTCTGAATATCACCGAAAGAGGAGACCTTCGTTTGTTCCTTCCGAAAATCGAACCAGATATCAAATATTTAGTCTCGCAGCATCAGCCTCAAGGATCTCATTTCTAATTAAACTTTATAAAGTTAAAAACATTATAAACATGCATAAAGTAGAAATAAAAAGATAAATGTACGTACATTTATTTTTTTGAAAACACCCTCCTTTCTAAAAAATATTCAGCGCTTGCGCGAAAACTGGTGGGCGGTAAGGACATTTTTCCATCAAGAAAGATGCATTAGTGGGCGGTAGGTAGAAAAAGGTTGACTACGACTGATCTATACACTTAAACTACTTTATTTAGCTAAAGTAATTTAGGTGACTATAGTGTTCCTTTAAACTTCAGGAATTAAAAGGAATTCTCTAGGCACCATAACCACTTCAGCTTATTGAAGTGGTTATGGTGCCAGGACCCTGACCCTGCAGCCTTACACTTAACAAATTTGTCAAACCAGCCAGAGAGACAGAAAATACGCCTCTTGGTATGTTGGCATGGAAGCACTGACATGGAGGGCTTTGTAGGTGCTGCATCATATGAGAGAGCATTTGCAAGTCCTCTCGCTCTGATGGCTGGTGCTGTATGTGTCTGCGCATGCACAGTACAGAAAATCACATAAATAGAGGCAGCTTTTGAACTTGAAAATGTTTACATCCAAGTAGAAGCATGCACACGTTCTTGCAAGTCAATAACACATGCTAAAAACCAGGACATGTAATTCTTGTTCCTTTGATTGTCAGGGCTTTAATGAAGAGCTCAACTTTAAAGTCCTATTTGGTCAGTTTGGAAAATTTGTCAAACATGAGACTGCAGAGATGGAGCCCTGGCCCCATAGCCACTTAAATAATAGTAAGTGGCCATGGTGGCTTGAGGGTCCCTTTAATAACAAGGTATACAGTGAGGATAAAAAATAAATTTGATCCCCTGCTGATTTTGTCTCTTTTTGACATGCTTTTTCTGGAATTCTTTTGTAAAAATACACCCATCATTAAAATTATAGACTGATCATTTCTTTGTCAGTGGACAAACGTTCAAAATCAGCAGGGGATCAAATACTTTTCCCCTCACTGTACATCAGTGTAACTTTACAGGGTTTTAATTAGATTTTTGGAAGCAGGTCCATCAAACAGATACTAAACTATTGAAAGGTCTGCTACGATGTATACTTTCAAACTTTTTATATACAGTACTTTCATTTTGAAACATTATTTTATTAAGGAGAACAAGTTACATTGCCGCATATATGGTGATAATAAACAATTTAATAACCTCCTACACTTTCAATTACTATGTGATGTCTTGTGAACCAGGATTTGCCAAATATCTTGTTATGATGACATCCCTGACATGTCATCAATTCTGAACAGATAAACAAATTGTGAACATACCAGAAAATACCACCAATATTTAGGGTTTCTCATGATAATAAAGTAGACATGAGAAACTGACTAGCAATCATGTCATGCATATTACAATACACACAGCACCCACAGATATATCATCACGTACAAGGACAGCGATGACAAAGCAGTCACAAACCAGAGCTCAAGCTGATATATTTGGATTACGCTCTGCCAGCAGCCGGAGACAGAATTTTAATACCCCTGCATTGGGAGGTCCCCAATACGGCTCCTTTATGAAGGGGAAACCTATTTGATTTTATTTGAATTGATCTAGTTCTTACAGACTGTAAATGAACATTTTCTTGTAATCGCCTCCTACGTAGAAAACAAACTTATTGCAGTCCAATATTTCCCAGCTGACTCTCTTTGACCAAATAATATGTTGGGAGGTGGGCAAGCCCACCACATAGAGCATTACTGCATCTACTGAAACATGTACGATATCAAGGCAAAAAGTGATGCTATTCTGGGGCACAATGCTAAACCAGGTGCCATCACCATGGAAACCAACAGAATGTTTATCAGCATTTAGCACTTAGAACAGTGCCTGATTTGTCGTGATAAATCTACTCCTCAGTGTTCGGCAACAGTAGGAATTTCTTAATCAAATAAGTTGTAATGTGTTCTTTTAACACAATATTTTAAAGGGACACTCTACTGGCGAAACCCCCCAGCAAAAAAAATATCAACGTTTAGTAAATATGCCCTCAATGAAAAAATGCACCTTATTTATGTTAAATAGGGGTAAATCTAAAAAACATATATATATATATATATATATATATATATATATATACACACATCTTTAATTGCAACTGGTTAGCATATGCCTTGCTATATGATTGTTAAAACATCGCACATCAGTACAATTAGTCAGTAACATGTACTCAGAGTGTTCCTATCTAAAGCAGAAATACTGCTTTGTGGCCAGTGATGTACATACCAGGGTCGCAAGGGGCGCGGCTGCGACCGGGCCCGGCCCACCAGGGGGCCCGGTCACCCCTGCGACCCGGTATGTATCCACAGGGCCAGCCTCTTCCACTGGGGGGGCCCAGGCGGCGGCCACCTCAGGGCCCCCCGAGGCTGGCCCTGATGACCCCGGCAGACAGGCTGGCTGGCTGTCCGGCGCGCGAGGGAGCACTCTGCTCTGAGTGCTTCCTCTTCCGCTCCCTCGCGCACCGCACTGATGCCGGAGCCGGAAGATGACGTCATCTTCCGGCGCCGGCATCCCTATGCGGCGCGCGAGGGAGCGGAAGAGTAAACACTCAGAGCAGAGTGCTCCCTCGCGAGCCGGACAGCCGGACAGCCAGTCCACCCAGGAGCACCATTGGACCCCAGGGAATCCCCCCAGCACTCCAAAAGGTAAGGAGGCTGGGAGGATTACATTAAAAAAAAATGTGTGTGTGTTAGTGTGTGTGTGTGTTAGTGTGTTTGTGTGTGTGTGTGTTTGTGTGTGCGTTAGTGTGTGTGTGTTTGTGTGTTAGTGTGTGTATGTGTGTCTGTTATTGGGTGTGTGTCTGCTAGTGAGTGTGTTACTGTGTGTGTCTGTTACTGAGTGTGTTTGATGTCTTCTAGTGAGTGTGTGTTTGTCAGTGAAAGTGTATGTTTTGTAAGTGAGTGTGTATGTATGTCAGTAAATGTGTGTGTCTGTTAGCTAGTGTGTATGCGTCTGTTCGTGAGAATGTGTGTGTGTCTTCAGCATTTACCTTTCTCCAGCGTCGGACTCCCTTGGCGCTGGGGATCCCTCCGCCTCTTAGCTCCGAATGCACATGTGCGGCAAGAGGCCCGCGCGCGCATTTAAACCACCCATAGGAAAGCATTGCTCAATGCATTCCTATGGACGTTCAGTGTCTTCTCACTGTGATTTTCACAGTGAGAATCGCGGAAGATCCTCTAGCAGCTGTCAATGAGACAGCCACCAGAGGCTGGATTAACCCTCAGTGAAACATAGCCGTTTCTCTGAAACAGCTATGTTTTCAGCTGCAGGGTTAAAACTAGAGGGACCTGGCACCCAGACCACTCCATTGAGCTGATGTGATCTGGGTGTCTGTAGTGGTCCTTTAAGTGTGTGTGCATACCGCGGTCGCAGGGTCGCAGCCCTGCAACCCCTGCGACCAGGTGCCCGCCGCCATGTGTTGTGGCCCCGACCCGCGCCGAGTAAGCGCGGGCGGGGGGGGGACCCACAGATCAATTTTTGCACCGGGGCCCCATGGGTCATGTGTACGCCACTGTTTGTGGCAACATATTACTCAATTCTCAAATTGCAGAGCAAAGGTTTATAGGCACTACGGAATTTTGCTGGCGCTATATAAATAATAACATAATAAAAATAATAATAGGAAATGTATAAACTTCTGTTAGCTTGAGCATGTAACCTCATTTATTCTCTTCATGAATGAAACTACTTACTACCAGATAAGCCCTCTCACAGCAAAGTTTTGCAGGAGCTCGACTGCTGTATATTGTTTTTCTAAAGTTTTCTCTTCACTTCGTTTTGGAAGTAAAAGATAGCATCTAAGGTAGACCTAAGGTTGATTTTGTTTTTGTATTGCGGAATCCGTGCACCTGATTCTGCAAAAATACATACAAGGATATTCTTTAGCACAATGTTATATCAGGTGCATTCTTTTGTCCCATGGTCCTTGGAGTCCACCTTTAAGATTTGATGGACTGCAAAATAGTTTAAGCTTTACAATGAGAAAGTGTTTCAGATTCATGCATATAATTAGATGGAGGATGTTTGCTGACCTGCAAGGATGAATAGATTTGAGGTCACGTTGAATTTTATGGATGTGCATTATGAAGAGGTCATTACGAGGTGGATGTGAATTTCAAGCTTACCCATCACAGAAACATCATACTCTATCATCAGTGTTGCTTCCTGGCCGCACTGTTTCAGAATACTCATGGCTTCTGCATGCGTTGTCCCATGAAGACGTATTCCATCGACACTCAGCAGTCTGTCCCCCGGTTTAATTGTACCCTCTCTAAAAAATGAAAAATAGAATTTATAGATGGAAGAAACAATCTTTATTCATTAAATGTAATGTGGTTTAGAGGTAATAAGCCACTTCCACCAAATAATTCAGTCGCTCGGTACTTGACGTCTCTCCTCGTGATGTTTACCTTGACAGTAGGTAAGCTGGAGGTCAGAGAGGAAAATAAATTGCTCTCATTTGAAAATCAGTGATGGGAAAATAACTGCCAATTATTAAATAACGAAGGCCAAGTATACCAACTCGGGCTTGTGTATTTGTTACTTGACATTATTAGAATGTAAATTAAAACAGGATAGGGCAATATGATATAGGAGCGTTAATTAAAGTTTAATTTCGTTAACACTATGTCAGGTGTTTTTGAAATAAGGCTGAATTACAATTAAAAACAGCAACTTTTTGTTCAATTTGTCATTTGCAAGTCTAGTGGAGGGGGCAGTCTCTGGCTTACTCTAAAGTTCTAATGTTCGAAAGACCTCCCACTGTCCCAAAGCCACTTGTATAATCTCCTCCCCCTACTTATTGCCTAAGATGTGATAGAAGATTTGAAAGTACAGTTGAAACAGATATCTCAACCAATCCTCCTGTGCTTGTCTTAATGACATTCGAGGTCAAACCATGTCAGATCAGATCTTAGGTCATTTTCTTCAAGTTCGTCATGGAGTATAGAAAACGAGATATGGGATATTTACCACATACAACATCTAAATGTTGAGATTACAATGAATGGAGATGGATACACCTATATAAACTTTAGGAGAAACCTATATAACCAACATTTTTTTCAGGTGTTAACCAAACTCTCTTGGGTTGGTAGTTGGTTAATAATTCATCGGATGTTCATGAAATAACATTTATTATAGAGGAGGGAACATCTCTTTCAACATAAATGAACCTCATTTCCAGAGGGCATACTTTATGGGTGATACCCCCAACTTTTAATTGGGCTATCCTCTTCCTCCTTACATAATGGGTGATTTCTGGGCAACATCCTAGTAATATTTACCTAAGATGCCTATGAAACCTTTTTCCACACATAAACCAAAACTCAAATTATTAAAAGCATATACCTTTCTATTACTTTCCAATGGAAATGCTTAATTAATATCATCTTAAAATGGCTATACCGACAACAAAATGTAAGCATAACATACATGGGTGGTTTTGTTTTAACAGTTATGTGAGACATCACATTTTAACATCTGTCAAAAGTAGCTGAAAAAAAATTAGAGAAATATTTAAAATGTTTAATATTTTAAAATATATATATCTAAGATATGAACCCTAAAGGGCTGCTTATTATTCATAATTTTTGTAATCACACACATTTACAGAACAATCTATTATGAACAAACAGAATGCTCCCTTCACGTAGCATATGCCCACTACGTTTCGCTATAGATTGGCATAAGACGAGTGCTTGCATACTTTTCTTTAATGAAAAGCCATATTCTACTATCCATTTACGATTGTTTTTTTTCCTTTCTTTTTTTAGACAAGGTCAACATATGTTACATAGCTACTTCCTTTCATTGATTTTATTTCAAGGTGTGACTGTAAATTAAATTGTCGTTTATAAGCGACATGCAAGATTTAAAGGGACACGATAGGCACCAAAACAACTTTAGCTCAATAAAGGAGTTTGGATGTATAGTTCATGCCCCATGCAGTCCCAATGCTCAATTCGCTACCATTTAGGAGTTAAATCACTTTTGTTTCTCTGTCTGTAGTCCTATACAAAGCTTCCCTAGCTGAGACTCACACAGCCTACATGGGAAAAAAAGGTTTTCATTTTCAATTAGATGTTAACTTGCTTTAGAAGTTTTTATATCTGGCTCTGCACATTGAACTTTAATTGTAGACACTCTGTGTCTGTAGTTTCAGCACTGTTTAAAAATAATATGTCTAGATTATTATTTGAATTAGTTATTGCAATTTCTTTTTATTTCACTTATAATACTTGTAAAAAATCTTAAAAACCTATAAACAAAGAATATAAATTATTTTATTTTTTTTAACTTTAATCACACACAGGAGTGTTTTGCAGGGCCTAGAAGGCTATTATCAGGGTAGGAGATAAGAAATTCTAAATTAAACAGAATTTGCAATAAAGAAAGTTTATTACATGAGATCTCTCTTTACAGGAAGTGTTTTGGAAAGCTGTGCAAGTAAAATACAGGGGGGCGTGGCTAGTGCTGTATAATTTAACTCCTAAATGGCAGAGAATTGAGCTGTGAGACTGCTGGGGCATGATCTAAACACCAAAACTGCATCATTAAGTTAAAGTTGATTTGGTGCCTATAGTGTCCCTATAATATTATCCTCCATCCAATGGAACTGTAAAATATCCAATTTAAATGTAAAATAATATCGGTACTCAACAAACTGGATAATTTCAACAACAACAAAAACATATCCCATCTCTGAATCTATCTATTAAAAAAACATACACTAATGCCATCAATGATTAATAATGATATGTTTCCTCCCAAAATACCTATACGAACTGAAAAAAATATAGTTCTATAATTATGTTTCTATTTTCAAAATAAATATAAATATGTTTGTGGATTTATTTTTGTGCTTCATCTGTTTTTTCTGTGGCAAAGCTACTCAAACACCTTATCTAGCTCCTTACAGACCCAAGTCAATAACAGTACAACTCAAGTACCGCAATTTGATAATTTGATGGAATTCCTGGTGGTACCGGCAAAATAATCTCTCATCTCGATAAACAGGTTGCATTTCATGAGTCGAGAGGATTTGGCTTTATCTTGTGTACACACTGCTGAGACCAAGTGGCTGCCTGGACTTTAATTCCCTGTCTTTTTCTGACACATAGATTCGTATCTTTTTTTCACTCTAGTTTTCAGTCCAGCCTGTTTCGGGAGTTTTATTCTGTTACTATATTTTTTTTTGTACTGACTAATGGCCAGATCTAGCCGAAACACAAATGTTTTGGGATCACCTAAAGAAGATGAGCATTGTGTATATCCCAAGATTTCTGATTTAGGAAGGACAGCACCTGTTTGGAGCAAAAACCCTTCTCTCTCTCTATCTATATTATCCTAACAGCCCTCTTTCCTAAAGCTCTCTATTTTAGTGTGTGTATATAAGTGTATAACTGACTATCACAGTAACAAAACACAGGATACCGAGTTTTTAAATGTTAATAAATGTTTTTAAAATAACTTATGTGCAAACAAGATACATTGGACTTGTTCTAAATTTTAAATTATATGTGTTTCTGAGTACGAGTGTGTCTCTATGTATGTATCTATCTCTGTGGACGAGTGTTTCTCTATGTATGTGTCTATGGCTGTGGACGAGTGTTTCTCTATGTATGTGTCTATGGCTGTGGACGAGTGTTTCTCTATAGTATGTGTCTATGTGTACAATCTCTATGTATGTATCTCTGTGTACAAGTGTTTCTCTATATATGTGTCTATGTGTACGAGGGTTTCTGTATCTGTGTATGAGTGTTTCTCTATGTATGTATCTCTGTATACGAGTGTTTCTCTATGTATGTGTCTCTGTGTACGAGAGTTTCTCCATGTATGTGTCTCTGTGTACGAGTGTTTCTCCATGTATGTGTCTCTGTGTACGAGAGTTTCTCTATGTATGTGTCTCTGTGTACGAGTGTTTCTCTATGTATGTGTCTCTGTGTACGAGTGTTTCTCTATGTATGTGTCTCTGTGTACGAGTGTTTCTCTATGTATGTATCTCTATGTACGAGAGTTTCTCTATGTATGTATCTCTGTGGACGAGTGTTTCTCTATGTATGTATCTGTGTACAAGTGTTTCTCTATGTATATGTATCTGTGTACGAGTGTTTCTCTATGTATATGTCTCTGTGAACGAGTGTATCTCTATGTATGTGTCTCTGTGTACGAGTGTTTCTCTATGTATGTATCTCTGTGTACGAGTGTTTCTCTATGTATGTATCTCTGTGTACGAGTGTTTCTCTATGTATGTATCTCTATGTACGAGAATTTCTCTATGTATGTATCTCTGTGTACGAGTGTTTCTCTATGTATGTATCTCTGTGTACGAGTGCTTCTCTATGTATGTATCTCTATGTACGAGAGTTTCTCTATGTATGTATCTCTGTGTACGAGTGTTTCTCTATGTATGTATCTCTATGTACGAGAGTTTCTCTATGTATGTATCTCTGTGTACGAGTGTTTCTCTATGTATGTATCTCTATGTACGAGAGTTTCTCTATGTATGTATCTCTGTGTACGAGTGTTTCTCTATGTATGTATCTCTGTGTACGAGTGTTTCTCTATGTATGTATCTCTATGTACGAGAATTTCTCTAAGTATGTGTCTCTGTGTACCAGTGTTTCTCTAAGTATGTATCTCTGTGTACGAGTGTTTCTCTAAGTATGTATCTCTGTGTACGAGTGTTTCTCTATGTATGTGTCTATGTGTACGAGAGTTTCTCTATGTATGTGTCTATGTGTACGAGTGTTTCTCTATGTACGTGTCTATGTGTACGAGTGTTTCTCTATGTATGTGTCTCTGTGTACCAGTGTTTCTCTAAGTATGTATCTCTGTGTACGAGTGTTTCTCTAAGTATGTATCTCTGTGTACGAGTGTTTCTCTAAGTATGTGTCTCTGTGTACCAGTGTTTCTCTAAGTATGTGTCTCTGTGTACCAGTGTTTCTCTAAGTATGTGTCTCTGTGTATCAGTGTTTCTCTAAGTATGTGCCTATGTGTACGAGTGTTTCTCTAAGTATGTGTCTCTGTGTACCAGTGTTTCTCTAAGTATGTATCTCTGTGTACGAGTGTTTCTCTAAGTATGTATCTCTGTGTACGAGTGTTTCTCTATGTATGTGTCTATGTGTACGAGTGTTTCTCTATGTATGTGTCTATGTGTACGAGTGTTTCTCTATGTACGTGTCTATGTGTACGAGTGTTTCTCTATGTATGTGTCTCTGCGTACCAGTGTTTCTCTAAGTATGTATCTCTGTGTACGAGTGTTTCTCTAAGTATGTATCTCTGTGTACGAGTGTTTCTCTAAGTATGTGTCTCTGTGTACCAGTGTTTCTCTAAGTATGTGTCTCTGTGTATCAGTGTTTCTCTAAGTATGTGTCTATGTGTACGAGTGTTTCTCTAAGTATGTGTCTCTGTGTATCAGTGTTTCTCTAAGTATGTGTCTATGTGTACGAGTGTTTCTCTAAGTATGTATTTATGTGTGTAAGTGTGTCTCTGTATTTGTCTCTAGGTGCAAGTGTACCTATATATATATGTGTCTTTCTGTCTCTGTCCTTACTTAAGTGTGTCTATCTGTGTACCTCTGTACATGACTATGTGCATATTTATTTCTGTCACATGACACAGAAGGAAAGTGGCACAAAATATGAACTGCAATTTTTGGCAAGTAATTAAATCGGAGCCCATAAAAACCAGCAAATATCACAGTCCATGTTAAAAATATATACAGCCCCTCCTCTGTCTCCTATTTCAGAGCTGCCGACAGAGTGCCTGACTGGAAAAAAAACATAGGTTTAAAAAAAAAAGCCCATTTCCAGTGCTAGCTTGGTATCTCTACCAAATTTGCATCTGTAGGCAGTTGCATACTGGCAAATGTACCTATGGAGATCATAGAAATTCACTGGAAAAATCTGTTACCAGAAGCACTCTGTTAGAATAAGAGAGAAAATCACAGCCTAAAGCTGCAGAAATGCTTGCAAAACATAATAAGCACATTTCACAATATAGCGGATATTTCTTAAATCAAATGGCAATTATTGCTTTCTAAATATTTTAATCTGAATGGAAAGAGGGCAACCTCTCTGTATTTGGAAAGGTGTTTGACACAAACTGTCCATCTGCTACTTTGATTTGCCCAATATGGTTAGCTGGAACATCTTGGGTCTGCCTTAAAACCTTTGAAAAATGTAAACCATTCTTGGGATAAGTCTTCTGCGCTGCAATAAGCCTGGGCATCGGTGACACGCTATAAACCAATGCTGATTGCTGATAACAGATGCCAAAAATATACCATAATACAGAACAGGCCAGCATGTACCTTCTGCAGATCTTCCTGGCTGGCTTGTTGTTTATACACAGTAAAGGACTATTACATTAATTATATCTGCTTATAACAGTTGATGCATAGCTTATCTGCTGGTGTGCCAGAATAACCCAGATCCATCTGTATTGCCGCACAAAGATGTATTGTACCTGTCAGCGGGTCCTCCAGGTCTAACGCAAGTTATTACAACAGGACGAGATTTATTTCTGTCTTCGTATGCTCCTCCTGGAAACAGGGAAACAGAATCGGCTTATTGCTTCAAGCACATACGTTCTGCTTACTGCTTTATAAGTTGACATACATTAGTCTTAACGATTCTTCACAAACATCCTTTTACTGAGCTCTCTAGACACAGTGCTAGAATTATAAAATGTGAAAGATTACTGCAAGGCTGATTGGAAAAATAATATTGTAGAATTTTAAAGGTCAGAACAAATAAAACAGAATATTGCTCAAAACAGACAGTGCTTCCAGAATAACATTTAAGCATTTTATACTTATACTTTATAAACAATGGCATGAAATACTGGGTTTAAAGAGAGCATATAGCTAGGCAGTAAAACCACATCATCTCATTAAATGGTTTAATAGAGTACCGAGTCCCCGGTGCTGTCAGACAAGTCAAGCAGTTTAACCCTGAATAAGGGTAGCTTGCAGCCCACAGTCCGGCCCCTACTGAAGGAGTGGCTAAGGCAGGGATTAAACACTTCCTTATCCAAACCAATTCATACCAGCAAATAGGCAGCTGTGATAGGCTGGAAGTAGTCAGCTGACACTTTCAGAGAATTACCACTATCCATTACAGCTCAGGCTAATACTTCCTGATTAGCCTGAGCAGCACAGAAGGGAGGAGCAGTTGGGGACGTTCAGATCTACTTGCAATGCACAGCATGACATGCTGAGCTGAGCAAACAGTCAAAGGAGACTTTTTCCTCTTGACAAAATAAATTATCAGGGCTGCAGTGCACTGGCTCATACACCTATCCTGAGAGGTAACCGTGCCTGGAGTGGTGCAAGCATTCAGTTTTTTAATTTGCACTTTAATTTGGTAACAACCATTGAGATAGTTCATTTGGTTAAAGGATCACTATAGTGCCAGGAAAACATACTCGTTTTCCTGGGACTATAGTGCCCCGAGGGTGCCCCCTTTACCTTTTTTCCAGCGCCGGGCTCCCTCGGAGCTGGGACTCTCCTCCCTCTTCTGACGTCCCTGGCTGAATGCGCATGCGCGGCAAGAGCCAGTCTCATAGGAAAGCATTCTCAATGCTTTCCTATGGACGGCAGCGTCTTCACACTGTGAAAGTCACAGTGAGAACCGTGCAAGCGCCTCTAGCGGCTGTCAATGAAACAGCCACTAGAGGCTGGATTAACCCATAGGTAAACATAGCAGTTTCTATGCTATGTTTACTGCAAAAAGGGTTAACCCTAGCTGAACCTGGCACCCGGACCACTTAATTGAGCTGAAGTGGTCTGGGTGCCTATAGTGGTCCTTTAATGGGACACTCCAAACACCTAAAGCACTTTCGCTTGTGTTTGGTCTTGGCCATGGTGTAGAGTTTGGAATCTGAGTGATTGCTTCTGTGGACAGGTGTCTTTTATACAGGTAAGGAGCTGAGATTAAAATCACGCCCTTTAAGAGAGAGTGCTCCTAATCTCAGCTCGTTACCTGTATAAAAGACACCTGGGAGCCAGAAATCATGCTGATTGATAGGGGATCAAATACTTATTTCACTCATTGACATGCAAATCAATTTATAACTTTTTTGATATTTGTTTTTTTTCTGGATTTTTTTTTTGTTATTCTGTCTCTCACTGTTAAAATACACCTACATTATAATTATAGACTGATAATTTCTTTGTCAGTGGACAAACGTTCAAAATCAGCAGGGGATCAAATCATTTTTTCCCCTCACTGTATAGACCAATCATTTAGAACTGTATTCAAAAATGTTCCAGCTTTTAAAATATCAATTTGGAACACTTAAATTAAACGTGATCTGTCTGGAAGAAAAGTTAGTAGGAGGTGCACTGCCAACAATCTTTAATGGACTCATCAATTAGTAGTTTTATTCACTGCATTGCTCATTTAGAAGAGAACAATGTCATTAATTTTAAATTACCGTGTACACATATCTACTTGTTAAACACATATTACTAATTTTACTTTAGTGAAAACGGGTATTTGTTGTAACATAGCCATCAACAAGTCAGTGTTGGAGAACAAACCATGGCAATGCATGTTACACAGCCAAAATACATACATGTAATCAATGAAGGGACTCTCTGAGCAGGAGAACACAGGCAACAATTAGTCTAATTCTGAATAGGGAATTGTCACTCCAGTCCCAATGAAAATGACATATAGCTTGTATTAACCTTCTTTAATTTGATACTCCGTTTAGATGTACTTTAAAGGGTTAGCAAGTGACTTCAGAAACCAGTTAAATCCTGGCACAGCAAAGGCACACGTTGCATTAGAGCAGGAGAAAGAGAAACATTGATTCCGTTTCTTTGTCTCTCTCGATGCTGAATGGCAGGTGCAAATAGCAGAGCTTACAACATGAAACCACGGAGCAACGCAGGGAGGAGTGGGCCTTGACAGAGCCAGGAGTAGGCAGGGTGAAGTTCAGGTCAAGAGGCTGTCCTGTGATTGTGCTGGGGGGCGTGGGTCAGAAGGGAAGTTTAAATAGCGGCCATTTTAGGGTAAGTTCATTCTAACTTGAGCCTTTCTTACCTGTAAATTGTTGCAGGTCGGTTGGGCTCCTCTTTTCTTCTTTTCCAGGTGCAGCATGGCGTCATTAGAAGAACTGCTGTCGGGTCTGCGGTCCGTGGTGCAGGAGAAGGGAATGGCGTGGCTACAGGAGCAGCTGGGGGTTCCGAGCACGTCTGCTCCCCCCCATGCGGTGCCGGATCGGAGGCCGGAGAGGAGAGCTAGGCCGCCCCAGCGGCTTAGTCCTGGAGCGGGTCCTGCAGCCAGACGGAGGAGGAGCTCGGCGGGAAGCAGTGCGGCGGCCGGAAAGCAGGGACGTGGAGCGGGTCGTCGGCCGGGACCGCCAGCTAGGCGCAATGCCGGGGCGGTGAGGTTGCAGGCCAGGAGGAGGCCTCCCTTGAAGGGCGCCCCCTGCCGGATGGCGGCGGGCGGGCAGGCGGAGCTGACAGCTGGTGCCGGAATGGAGCAGGACGGAGGGGAGTCGGCTGCAAGACCTAGGAGCAGCCCTGGACGTCCCGGTGAGTCGCCCCCTGGGGGCAGCACTGTGGGGCAGGAGGGATTGAGAGGGGCTGGCAGTGGCAGGACAGCGGTCTCACAGGTTGGGGAGAGGGACCAGGTCAGCAGGGCACAGCAGGAGGCGGCTGGAGTTGGAGGCAGGAAGGATAGCGCTGCGGATCCAAGGGATCAGAGGAGCATGGCCAGGAGCTTGGGAAGAAGGGGAGACGGGCACAGCATCGGCAAGTCTGGGGACCCAGGAGACAGGAGGAGTGGCAGTATGGAGCGGAGTGGCAGCAGGCGGGTGACTGGCCAGGAGGACGGCGGCACCCAGGACAGCAGTGGGCGGGAGGCCTCTAGGGGTCGATCCCAGGAGCGGCTCGATAGGAGGAGCGCCAGCAGAGGGAATGGCGGAGGATGGCAGCGCGGAAGGGCAGAATGGCGGGACAGCAGGTCAGGGTCTGCAGGCAGTAGGAGACATGGGAACGGGAGCCCAGCAGGGAACCGGAGCAATAGGAGGAGGTCAGCTTCTCGGGACAGGTGGCTACGGCGCCGGCGCAGTGAGTCAAGGTCGTCTGAGAGGAACCGCATGGCACGGAGGAGGAGAAGTAGCGAGCGGGAGGGACGATGCAGGCAGGGAAGTGGTGAGGACGGGTCTGATCACGGGAATGAAGGGCGGGTGAGGCTGCAGTCGGACAGATCACCCAGGCTGTATTCTCCTTGCAGGTCGTTGAGTAGGACGCCCACGAGAGCAACACACGAACAGGCGGGCAGGAGTCGGCGTCCCCTGGTTCCTTCTGGGTCGGCTGTCGTGGTGGAAAAAGTGGCGCCCCCGCGGTCAGCAGCGGCCGGGGGCTTGAGCGGTGAGTCTCCAACTGCATCACACCCAGGAAGCTTACTTGGATGTTTAAGATCTCTGTTAGATTCATGGTCTGGGGACGGGGGGTCTCCGACACAGTTTGAGAAAGTGTGGGTTGCGGACGGCGGTCGGGCAGCAGGGGTCAAGGCCGCAGCGTCAGCGGAGCCGAAAGGGGGTGAGGGCGCCGCGGGGACGGGTCAAGGAGCGACGGGTGACGTGGGTGAGCATGTCGTTCTCTGCGGGGAAGTAACAGATGCGGCACGGCAAAATGTGCATGTGTCTTTTGCGGGACCGCTAGGGTGCCACTTAAAGGTGGAGGTTAAGGAGAAAATTTGGAAAGGGGAGTTCGTGGAAATATTTTCCCTGCTTCCCCTGGAGGAATTTTTAGACTTGAAAGAAGAGGATAAAAAGGATGCGAAAAAGGAAGAGGAGGAAAAGAGGCGGAGGTATCGGAAAATACCCAAGTCTTTTGGGAACTGGTTGAGGGCCTTTTGTATTTTGGCGAGCGTGATCGGGGAAAAATACTCTGATCGATATTCGCAGCTTTTTTGTTATTTAGACGGGATAGGGGACGCATATCGGACCTATGGGGGTTTAGCATGGTGGAAATATGACGAACAATTTCGTCAGCGATTGGCGGCAAATCCGTCCATGCGGTGGGACCAGATGGACTTGCCTTTGTGGATGAGGCTGATGATGGCACAGAAAAGTGCCCCCTTTCTCGGAGCGGCCGGCACGGGCTCAGGTACCGTGTCGGCAGGTCAGAAGAAAGGTTTCTGCTGGCTCTACAATGAGGGCCAATGCAAGTGGGGTGCATCTTGCAGATTTAAGCACGAGTGCTCCGGTTGCGGGGGTAATCACGGAGTTTCCAGGTGCTTCCGAAAAGGTAAGCCGAACTTGGGAGGAGGGGTTGTCGGCACATCGACAGCTGCGGCTGCAGCTGGGAGCGTCGCCAGTGAAGGTAAGCGCGATGCTGCCGTGGTTAAAACTATACGATAATCAGGAGGTGGCAAAGTTTTTACGGCTGGGTTTTACAGAGGGTTTCAGGATTCCGTTTCAAGAAAGGGCTGCGGGTGGGTTATGTAAAAACCTTCGGTCAGTGGGGGAACATCCGAGCATAGCTCGGGAAAAGTTATGTAAGGAAGTGCAATTAGGGAGGATGGCGGGACCATTCGCTTCCCCGCCGTTGGTTGGTTTGCGGGTGTCTCCACTTGGGGTAGTCCCCAAGAAGGAGGCGGGTAAATTTCGTATGATCCATCATTTATCGTACCCACAAGGTACATCGGTTAATGATGATATCGACGAGGCCCTGTGTTCTGTTTCCTACACATCATTTGACAAGGCTGTCGAGTTGGTTAGGAGAGCGGGACAAGGGGCTCTAATGGCGAAATTGGATGTGGAGGCAGCTTTCCGGCTGCTTCCCATACACCCGGATTGTCATCACTTATTGGGGTGCTATTTCGATGGGGGGTATTTTGTGGACTTATGCTTGCCTATGGGTTGTGCCATCTCGTGTGCTTACTTCGAGAGGTTTAGCACCTTTTTGGAGTGGGTCGTACGACGGGAATCGGCTGGGGGTGCTGTGGTGCACTACCTTGACGATTTCTTATGCGTTGGCCCACCACGCACGGAGCGCTGTAGCCAGGTGTTGAGGACCTTCCAGTGGGTGGCGCACACATTTGGGGTGCCGTTAGCAGAGGACAAAACGGTGGGGCCCACTACGTGCCTCAGCTTCCTGGGTTTGGAGATCGACTCGGTACGGAGGGAGTGCAGGTTGCCCGGGGACAAATTACAGGCCCTTCAGCGGCTAGTGGACACGGTTGGTAGGGCGAGGAAGGTCACTTTGCGTGAACTTCAATCGTTGATAGGGAGCCTGAATTTTGCGTGCCGAGTGATCCCTATGGGGAGGGTCTTTTGCAGACGACTGGCGCGGGCGACAAGCGGGGTGAGAAAACCGTCGCATTATATTAGGGTGTCTGTGGACATGAGAGAGGACTTGGAGGTATGGGCTAGGTTTTTGAGGGAGTTTAACGGGAAGGTGTTTTTTCGGGAGCCGTTGGGAACCTCCACGGCCGTGGGTTTGTTTACGGATGCATCAGGCAGCATCGGTTTTGGGGCGTACCTAGCGGGTAAATGGTGCGCGGAGGGGTGGCCGGAGGCATGGAAAGCGAGCCCCTTGATTAGGAACTTGGCCTTTTTGGAGTTTTTCCCGGTTGTTGTGGCAGTGGCGTTATGGGGTCCGGAGTTAGCCAATAAGAGGGTGGTGTTCAATTCGGATAACATGGCAGTGGTGCAGGCTATCAACGGATTATCGGCTTCTTCATGGCCAGTGGTACGGTTGTTGAGGCAATTGGTTCTCTTGTGCATGTCTTTTAATATTGTGTTTCGCGCTCGGCATATACCGGGGCTTACCAATGTTGTCGCTGACGCGCTGTCTCGCCTACAGTGGGAGCGTTTTCGGGAGGCGGCGCCGGAGGCGGAAGAAGAGGGTCAAGCCTGTCCGGCGGAGATGTGGGAGCTCGGGACGTCTTGCTTGGGGAGTACATAAAGAAGTCTCTGGCGCCTGGAACTTGGTTCTCCTATGTTAAGGTCTGGCAAGTGTGGGAAGACACGATACAGCAGGTAGGGGTGACGGGCCCTGGGAGCAATCGGCTGGACATACTGTTATGGATCCTATGCCGGTTGTTCGCAAAGCAAGCGTCGCCATCAATGGTTGATAGGTACATGTCAGCGTTGGCGTTTTTGTTTAAGTTTAATGGATGGGAGGATGTGACGAAGCATTTTATAGTGAGGCAAACGGTTCGGGGATACAGGAAAGGTAAGAAAACGAAGGATACGAGAAGACCAGTCTCCTTCACAGTGTTACAGGGGTTAGTGAACAAACTACCGGAGATATGTTTTTCTGTGTTTGAAGTGGCGTTATTTACAGTGGCTTTTTCGTGGGCCTTTTTTGGGGCGTTTCGGATTGGTGAGTTGCTTAGTGCCAACAAGAAAGGGGTTGGTGGGCTTAGGTTGGAAGATGTGACGGTTAGTAGGGACAGGGTATTGATTCACCTGATTCAATCAAAGACGGATGTATTTGGTAAAGGTGCCATGGTCACGTTGTTTGGTTTACCAGGGTCGGGGTTGTGTCCGGTGGCGAGTGGGGCCGGGTTTTTGGAACTACGCCCGATAGGGAGCGGTTGTTTCTTCATACATGCCGACGGCACGGCACTGTCGCGCTTCCAATTTGTGCGGGTTTTCCGTTTGGGATTACAGAAGTTGGGTCTGGAGCCCATGCAGTTTGGAACACATTCATTCCGAATAGGCGCGGCGACAGAAGCGGCTCGCTTGGGTTTAGGGGATGAGCGGATTAGACGAATTGGGAGATGGGAATCTCTCAGGTTTCGCTCTTATGTACGGCCAGATAGGCTGGTGTGAAGGGGTGGTTGATTGTGGGTGTTTGGGATGTGCTGGTGATGTTTCCTCAATGTTATGTTTTATTTTAGGTTGGACGGTGTGGATAATTGGCCATTCGTATATCCATTGGGCAAGGAGGAGGGCCGCAGTTAGAAGACATGGAACACAGCTGGGCTTTCCTGAGGATCGGGTGGCGTTATTCTGGTTCGGTTATCGGGGGTTTGACTGGCAGCACATTATTACGGTATTGTTTCGGAAGGTAGCGGAGGAGCCCTTGCCGAACGTGGTGGTAATTCACGGGGGGGGAAACGACTTGGGTCTGGTCCCCCAACGTGAACTGGTTAAGTGTATGAAGCAGGACGTTGACAGACTAAGGGGGCTTGTCCCTGGCGTGAAAGTGGTATGGTCGGAGATGGTACCTCGTTTATGCTGGAGATACGCCAGGGATGAGAAGGCAGTTTCTCGATGTCGGGGTAAAGTGAACAGGACCATGGCGGTGTTCATTCGAAGGTTAGGAGGCGTGGTGGTGAGGCATCGGGAGTTGGAGGAGAGATTACCGGGTTACTTTCGTGATGACGGGGTGCACTTATCGGATGTTGGTTATGACCTTTTTAATTTAGGTTTGCAAGACGGGATAGCGCAAGCCCTGTTTTTGTGTGGTGGGGGTCGCACATGTCCTTAAGGGGTCAAGGCAAGTGCTGTGGCGGAAAAGGTCTTGGTTAAACTGGAATTTTGGTGGGTTAAGAAATTGGTAGGCCAAGGTCTAGGCTGGAGTAGGCCGGAAGTCAAAAGTATGGAGGTAGGTTCGAGCCCGTCGGTGGCTACGAACCAAGGGGTGTAGGGGTGTCTGGGTACACCCCTGCAGTTAGACAAATGGAGGTGGGGCCTCTTGGTAGGCCGTTGAGTTATGTGTATGTATTATTGGTTATGCTAATGTTTGTTTTGGTAGGGTCATTGTCGGGGGTATGATATAGGAAAAGAGCCTAACGAAGGAGTACTGTTGACAATGACCCTAAATTGTTAATTTATATATTGATATTAATTAATAAAGCTGTGGACTTTATACTCCAACAGAATTTTCGGTGTCTGCGTGTTATTAAAGTATGGTTGGCACATGCCGAATAACGACTGTGCAATAATGTCATGAAACCACGGAGCAACGCAGGGAGGAGTGGGCCTTGACAGAGCCAGGAGTAGGCAGGGTGAAGTTCAGGTCAAGAGGCTGTCCTGTGATTGTGCTGGGGGGCGTGGGTTAGAAGGGAAGTTTAAATAGCGGCCATTTTAGGGTAAGTTCATTCTAACTTGAGCCTTTCTTACCTGTAAATTGTCCCTCCCACCCACCCTATGAGTTAGTAGTAGTTCCCGCTTGGTCACAGCGGCGGGAAAAGGTCTTGGTTAAACTGGAATTTTGGTGGGTTAAGAAATTGGTAGGCCAAGGTCTAGGCTGGAGTAGGCCGGAAGTCAAAAGTATGGAGGTAGGTTCGAGCCCGTCGGTGGCTACGAACCAAGGGGTGTAGGGGTGTCTGGGTACACCCCTGCAGTTAGACAAATGGAGGTGGGGCCTCTTGGTAGGCCGTTGAGTTATGTGTATGTATTATTGGTTATGCTAATGTTTGTTTTGGTAGGGTCATTGTCGGGGGTATGATATAGGAAAAGAGCCTAACGAAGGAGTACTGTTGACAATGACCCTAAATTGTTAATTTATATATTGATATTAATTAATAAAGCTGTGGACTTTATACTCCAACAGAATTTTCGGTGTCTGCGTGTTATTAAAGTATGGTTGGCACATGCCGAATAACGACTGTGCAATAATGTCAATGATTAAAATGGAGCGAAGATGGAAGCGCCCAGTTCCAGAAAAAGTTGGTGAGCATTTTTAGATACATACAGGGTTATTTACTAAGGCGTGAATTAGCTATTTTGATCTTACATTTGAAATTCACTTTGTATTCTCACTTTAGAGAATAACCTTCATGATATTTAAAATGCTGGGAAGTGACGATTCTCCTTTAAAAAGGGGCAGACCACATTTTAGTTTTTTTTATAAATGAAGCAAACCATGCATATGGGAAAAATAGATTATATACTCACAAGGAAACATCGCACAAATCTGGAATAAAATTGGGTATGTCTTCCTGATTGTGCAATCTGCTATGATGTTTCAGATGCATGTGTTTTT
This sequence comes from Pelobates cultripes, assembly GCA_933207985.1. Taxonomy (NCBI): domain Eukaryota; kingdom Metazoa; phylum Chordata; class Amphibia; order Anura; family Pelobatidae; genus Pelobates; species Pelobates cultripes. Next base: position 318,425,569 of record OW240914.1, read on the forward strand.
ACTGTGTTACTGTGGTTTAACACAGCCTTATATTACACAGCTCTCAAATCCATGTAAATAATTTGTCCCTTATCATTTAATTAAAATCTTTGACAATTCCTCAACCTACAATCACTAAAAAAAATAATTGGATGCCATTTTCTTTTCTTTTAGCAATACTCATTTAAAGCCCCAGATAGAAAACACTGTGCTGTATCAAAGAAAGTCTACTGATAAATATACAAAATGTGCATAAATTGCAAGAAAAAAAATATCATATTAATATTTAACCAGTGTACAGCATACACAGCACATGACATCTGTTGTCTTCATCTCATACTGAAAAATCCCTAAAAACTGCACCTCTCAATAATTGTCTCTCGTCACTCTGAGAGCACCCAAGTCAGAATTTGCTTCAGAAGTTTTGCTGCATACATTAAAAATACTAATTACATTATCTCTATTTTAAAGTGACTGCAACTCGCTTTTAAAACAACATGAGCTCATTTTGGAAATGATGCACCTTCTGGGGTTGAAGCATTGTTGGGCTATAACTAGTTCCTTTGATGCAGTGAATTCTGGAATCTCTAGAAGTAAAAGGGACCAATAGCTACTTTTTATACCCTGGCCCCCAATACGGATTCTCAGCCATGTATCCAAGGATTCCTTGGACTGGTGTAATTGACATGAATATGGGTACTTATGGTTACCAGGCTATAATCATGGCTTCCTGACCTGCAGTAGCCAAAATACATTTTTAATACTAATAAGTCACATCTCGATGTCCATGTAATCAGAGAATGGTCTGTCCGGTAGTCCACTTAAGGCGATGGAATCCTCTAAAACAGTGGTTCCCAACCCAGTCCTACAAGTACCCCCTTACCAATTGAGGATTTAGGGGTCACCCAGTGGTGTCTAAGGTAGTTTTGGAAAGAAAAACAACCCTTTAGACACACCAGGGTAATCCTTAAATTCTGGACTGGTAGGGGGGTACTTGAGGACAGGGTTGGGAACCCCTGCAGAATGCATTCATTGGCTTTTGTTTTGTTTTTTTTGCTTTTTAATATTTGCATTTAAAAAATATATATATTGATAAGGATGTAAGTAATATATTAGAACTTCAACTTTAACTGAATTTTCTTTTAAACTCTCACAGACCAGGGGCTTTGTAAGTCCCTCTGTATCATGACATATTTGGCAAGTATGTTAGTCATTAAGGGGTTAAATGTAAATTGAAAATACTGAAATATTCACCAGGCATTAGAAGGAAGTTAATTTCCAGAAATGACCATCATTATCTTGCATGTAAGGGCTGCCATCACCAGTACTTTAATTACTTTTTCTTTCAATTTTCAGTCATTAATTAATCAGGTATCGAGTATTCCCCACTGAGATGCACAGAACACTTGTTTTTTTTCCATTCGGTCTTGTCTCTACATGTACGGTACTGTGGCATTTAAAAATGTTGATCTCTTTTGAAGCAGAGGATGTATAAAGCTTAGTATAAAAATATATGCGCTTTAAAAGCAAACTACCAACTAAAAGGTTTTAAAGGCTTGAACAAAAAAAAAAAATCAAAAAGTGATTTGGCAGAGCAAAACATTTTGAGCTCAAGGTAGAAACCTCTTCTGCGAAGATGCCTAAAAGCCCTGCTGCTTCTACACAGGATTTATTCTGCCTAATTTAATAAGGGGGGCTGTGAGACTACATGCACACAGAAAGATATGCTAGAAAGATGCACTCGTTAGATTTATAATTAACAGAAAACATTGGACTGCTCAAAAATGTATCTCTACATAGACCAAATACCTTGGTGTTATTTAAATGAATTTCACAGTGTTTTTCTCAATGACATTGTATTAAAGGAAATACAGGAACAATCAATTAATGGTGATAGGAGTTACACTGTAACAGCGCGTGCCACCATTAGATCAGTTTTTACGTTCAGCGTTGAAAGATTCTACACAGCATGCACATTGATCGTTTTGGCAGGTGGAAGGTTCTTCAGGCCATTGTTAGTTTATCTAGAGAGAGTTGGCAAGCACTGACCGTTTTCAAGCTATAAAATAATTATTTTATGCGAGTCACAGGTTACTTACCTCGTATTACAAATCCAAAGGTATTGCCTTCCTTGTGTAGAGTAACTTCCACAGTTCTAAAGATCACCCCTGACCCCTGTATTGCTGAGTAACATAAAAAGGAGATAAAAAACAACAACATGAAGTGTCGGAATGACCACCAGAGGAAACAAACAATTTTATAGTAACGAAATAGAGATGAGGGGCAGACCTAGAACTTGCTGTGTGTATGTGTGTGTGTGTGTGTGTGTGTGTATATACACACACATTTCCCAAAAGCAATCGGGCCTGACAACACCTATACACACACACTGTATTTTTGCTCATTCTCGGTCAATAAATAGAAACATGACTTACACAATGTATGAGTAATGAATTTTTCAGCTATTGCTCAGTTAATATCTCTAGTGAATAGCTCAAGCCAACACATGATTGAAGAGTTGAACACATTTAGCTAGCGGTAATGTACTGAAGAAATTAGATTGCATTCCCTTACCACCAAGGGGGTCTAGCATTCTCAGTATAGGAAGGCGCCATATAATATATATATATATTTATTAAATTCTTTATTTATTGTCAGGTGACAGGTACAACAATGACATAAGGACATAAATATGGCATACTGGAACACACACAGAATACCAGTCTAGTTTTATAATTTTAAATATGAAATAAACAGTCAAAAACATGTTTTTAGAATATAATAACAACATAAATAAAAAGAAGACAGAAAGATTGAGGGGCAGAAAAGGTAAAGATTTGGAGAGAAAGAACGAGAAGATTGAGGTGTAAATAAACAGGAGACGTTGCCATGAGGAATAGAGAATAGTCCAGTTGACCATATTCAATTAGTGACCCCTATAAGCTTCCCAAAAGAGCCCGTTTTTCTGAAAGGAGGGCAGAGAGTTACGCACTTGAGCAATTAATTTTATCCATGAGGTATCGTTAATTTTAAGGAACACTGTGTCCGTAGTAAGAACAACTGTTTGCAAGAAGACATCATTATACGTTATAAAAAGGTGCCATCAAGAATGAGATTAGCAAACAAACAAGAGCACACGAAAGGAAAGACTGGTCACAGGATTTCAGATCTACACTCTCCCTGACCTCTATGGTTAGCACCTAACATGATTAATTGGAGACTCATTTTCATACAGTTCAGCATTACAGTCCTATTAGACATTTTTCTTCATGAGTTATCTTTAGACGTTGCACATGTTCTTTCTACTCTGCTTTTGTTTTTCATTGAGTAAACATTTATGGGAAGAGCGTATGCACACAGTATGGAAAATTGCAGAGAACGTACACATCCCCTTTATACATTTAAAATCTAAAACCTTAAATTAAATCATCTTGATGATCTTAGTCAATTAAATACTTTCCCAAAGGTAAAAGGATTGGGAGGTTATTGCGCATGCACGGCAAAACGCTGCATGTTTATTTAATGCATCTCTAGGAGGTATGTTAAGCGCCTCCATGTAGAGCGTCTGCCACTAGAGGTGTTCCTAGGCAGTAATGAAAAGGCAATGTTTACATTGAAAAGTCTGCAGGGAAGGCAGTAGACACCAGAACAACTACATTAAGCTGTAGTTGTTCTGGTGACTATAGTGTCCCTTTAGGATGACGCAAGCCACTGATTCAAAAGTTCAGCAAGGAGTTGACAAACTCCAACTCAAAAAATTCACAGATATATCTACACAATTGCCTCACCTGTCCATTTCACCTCCTGCTTATATGTGAGTGAGCGAGTGAAAGAGATCTGTGCTTAAGTTTACCTAGAGTTAGACAAATCTGCAAAGGAGAACCAAACAATGGCGATGGCAGTGGGTATAAAGCTTAAATTCTCCTCGCTATACAGGATGATTCTTTATTTCGCAGTGTTTGTACACCATACAGAGTTCTGAATATAAAACAAAACAAATTTGGGACCTGAAGTTTTTTGTGTTTGGTTTCCATTTATAGAAGGCAGTTGACAAATTGAAATTGATGAATGGACTTCGTTTCTCTTGTGACCTGTTTTTAATTTTCTGATCGCTTCTGCTGCAACGCTTGTAGTGGTTTTTGTCAGGATATTTATATCGACAGACATTTTGTGTTAAAATGGAAATTAAAAGTGTATATTGCCAGAGTCACTCAGAACAGAGCGGACTCCATTTTGGATTTCAGGCAAGACAGACACAAGATTTCTTTATTTTTTGTAACTAGCCACTAGCTGAGCTTAGGAATGTGTTATGTAAAAAAAGCAGTGAAGTCTCCCAGCAAGGATGGGGGATGGATCACTAAGTCCAGAGAAAAGTATACACATTATATATACATCTAACCACTATATACTTATTTTACTATTATATTAATTACATATAATTAGTATTATGTTAATAATATAGCCCAATTATGGATAAATATTCATGAAGAAATATCATATTTAATAAAAGTCAGTGGAATAGAAAAATGTCTCACAGCTCCACAAGAAAGCCAGATAACAGTGACAGAGAAGAAATAGTAATTAATTTTACTTTCAAAATCTTACAAGGTCCCATTGTAAGATTTGAGTGAAATTAAGGTTTAGATGTGCCAATTTTAGATATACAACAGGAATTGCCGACGCTCTGTCACGAGAAAAACCAAAGAAATCCTTTGAACTGACAGCAAATTTGAGTTATATTGGCTATTTAGATAAGCCAAAATTACATCAGAATTGTCATCAAAATTAGTTAACTCTTGCGAGGACACGAAATTTTTATGACGTAAGGCGCCATCTATTGTCCAAAATCTAGATGGTGGTCTGTAGATTGGCCATACCTTCAGTATCCAATTCGCCTGATCAACTAATGACGTATAGAGAATCTGGCCCTTTAAAAAGTAAAGACAAAGGGAAGAGAGGGACATTCAGATTCAGATTCGGACATTCAGAGAGATCTAGGACAGATATTAGGACACTCTGGGACTAACACTCAACTCTCATACTCTTTGACTCAACTCAAGAAACACCTCCTGAACACTTAGAATTTTACTATAATTTTACAAACCAATATCACATGCACACCTCCTTACAAACATTAACCACACTTCCATTCATTCCTGGGACTATCTAATCATCTGATGAGAACATCTACATAACTGGTAATTATGCTGGTTTTATTTAATTAATTTCAATTAATTAAAGATTTACTAATAGCAGGATACATGCCTGGATAAATCATGGTCAGATTTCAATATTTAGAAATCTTAGTTAACTAAAGAATATATAGTTATAAACATTCCATTCTGCGGGTGAAATCAAGATAATTATATATTAATGTGATATTTATCACGTGTTAGCATACTGCTGTTTTTATCCAGATGTATTGATTTGCTCTGAAATAAGATAATGTATCTTATGTAGAGAATTAAAATTCGGCTTTTGTAAAATCTGGTAGATTATTCTTATTGGATGGTTCCAGGAAATGATTAATGAGCTGGTTTGAACGTCATTTTAATTGAAAATAGCAATAGAATAGGATATTATTTGCCTAGAAGGATTCTAGCCAGTATTCAAAGAGTTAATCAGGATCTAACTGATAGCCAGGATTTTACGACTTCTAGCTGAGCTCTGAGGAATTCTGTGTTCTGTGTGACGTTTAGCTTTCTGTGTCTGTGAAGTACCTATCATAAATTTTGTAAGTCTTGACAGTTGATGCTGTTAGCCATTGTATTTATTTAAATACAGCCATATTGTATACCTATGTTATACTAATTATTCACTGATTATTATCACGCATGTAACATATTATTATTTTATTATTATGTCACAATAAATTCTATTTTTATAATCAAATTGTGATTTATTTGTATGGAGTAAAAATCCTCTAAATGATGACATTCTCTAGGATTTAAGAGAATTAAAACAGTGGGTAATTCTCAAGATATCAATTTTGATATAATAAAAATTATTAAATTAATTTTTGATAATTATGAAAATATTATTTTAATATTTATCACCCCATAAATATCCCCACATTTTACTTTATCTCGTGAGATCATGAAACAATCTTTTTCTTTTGTGCTTGTTTTCCTACAATAGATGTTTTTAAGTAAACAGATATCTAAATTATTCTGTCTTTAACTTTGATTTCCAGGTGTCATGAAAGTCAATAAGCTACGGAGACATTAAGAAATTTTCCTTTTTCGCAGAGTTCCTACTAGAATAATATAAAATCAGCACTGTCACTTGTGGAGTATTTACCACAGACCCCCAAGTTGACATGACCATTTTTATCTTGTTGAGTAATTAATAAGATATACTTACTGGAGAAGACCACAGACCCTTCCATAGATCTTCTTGTACATGGGTAATTTGATGTGATAGGTGTTTGCTGTGCAATGTGCAAGTAGATATATGTTCTCACCTTCTGATGTAAGTAATGTCAGATGGAATATAGAAGTATGTAGCAGTAGAAGCTTAACTAACACTTGTCGAGAAAGTGTCCCATTTTTGTATATCTCCTGACTAGGTTTGCATTCTAATGAAAGTGCAGTAAAAATTTGTATGCTATGCCCGAAAAATCTATGTTTGAAGGATCGAATTCGGAAATTGGACGTGTCATTCAATTATCGACAGTAGGACTTTCTGGAATTGCCACATCAATATTGCTATAAGGTTAGTGGGGACCAAACACCGATAACCTCATATATGGGCTCTTTCCAATTTTGTTGCTACTTTTGATTGGCCAACCACTACTCGCTATAGTGCTCTGCTGCTACTGTTAACGAACAGTGGTTGTTTAAAGTATGATAAATTTCACCGGCAACCAGGGCCGGACTGGGGAAAAAATTAGGCCCGGGCATTTTTCAATCAGAGCGGCCCCCTAAGAAGGGGGCGGGGCCAGAGAGGGTGTGTTTTGTCATCACTAATGACAAGCACGCCTCCTCTCAAAGTGAGCATGTTGGTTCAATGCGCAGAGCTCTGGCATTAGAAAAAGGCACTGTATTTGTTCTGCGCAGCGCAAGCAAATTTAATAACATGCTTGCGCTGTGTTTGCTTTTAAATTGTCTCTGGTGTCTCAACAAGTGGGATACCAGAGGACAAAAGGGACAGGAAAGTGTATGGTGCATGTGTTTGGAGCCTGCTTGTGGGATTGCGTGTGTGTAGAGTGTGGTGTGGTATTGTGTAAATAGGTCAATTTCATATGTGTTTGTGGTGTAATATGTGTGGCTAGGGGCTGCAGAGAGTGTGTGTATAGGGGGCATAGTGTTATAGGGGATGTAGCGAGTGTGTGCATACGGGCTGTAGTGTGTGTGTATAGGTGAGTAGTGTGTGTAGGGGTTGTAGAGAGGGTGTGTTTAGAGAATGTTGTATGTGTTTGCTGACAAGGAATGTAGTGTGTGTGTAGGTGGTGCAGTGTGTGTGTAGGAGATCTAGTGTGTAAAGGACCCAGAGTGTGTATAGGAGATTGTGTGTGTGTGTGTATAGAGGATTAAGAGTGCATATAAGGTAAGGGATCTAGCGTGTATCTGGAGCGTAATGTATGTAGTGCTGTAGTGTGTGTGTGTGTATATATATATATATCTGTAAATATATATATATATATATATATGTGTGTGTGTGTGTGAGCGAGGGTGCTGTGTGTGAGTGAGGGTGCTGTGTGTCTGGGTGCGCTGTGTGTGTCTGGGTGCGCTGTGTGTGTCTGGGGGTGCTGTGTGTGTCTGGGGGTGCTGTGTGTCTCTGGGGGTGCTGTGTGTCTCTGGGTGCTGTGTGTCTGGGGGTGCTGTGTGTCTGGGGGTGATGTGTATGTCTGAGGGGTGCTGTGTGTGAGTGAGGGTGCTGTGTGCCTGAGTGCTGTGTGTGTCTGGGGGTGGTGCTGTGTATGTCTGGGGTGCTGTGTGTTTCTGGGGTGCTGTGTGTGTCTGGGGGTACTGTGTGTGTCTGGGGGTACTGTGTGTGTCGGGGGTGCTGTGTGTCTGGGGGTGCTGTGTGTGTCTGGGGGTGATGTGTGTCTGTGTGTGTGTGTCTGGGGGTGATGTGTGTGTCTGGGGGTGCTGTGTGTTTCTGTGACTGTGTGTGTCTGTGGGTGATGTGTGTGTGTGAGTGTGATTTTTTAATTTAAATTATTTTTTTATTTTATTAATAATAATAATTTTTTAAAAAGTTATATCCCCCCCCTCCCTTCTTACCTTTAGCCTGGGAGGGGGGGGGGACCGTTTTGCCTGGGACGGGGGGGGAGCCGTTCTGCCATGGGAGAGCCATGCTGCCTGATCCCTGGTGGTCCTAGTGGTGAGCGTGAACTCTAGCCTGTAGGCTAGAGTTCACTCTCGCGAGATCTGAGCGTTGCCGTGGTAACCGCGGCAACGCTCAGAATCCCGCGAGAGGACCCGGCGGAGCTGCTGGATAGAGCTCCGCCGGTCCTCTCCTCCCTCCCTCCCTCACACCCCAGCAAGCGGCCGCCTGGAAGTGTCTCTGGGCCGGTAAAGGGAGATCTGTGATCTCCCCACCGGACCATGGAGGCACACAGCGGGGCCGGCGCTCGGGTAGCGCTGGCCCTGCAGGAGCCGGCCGGGGAGATCCTGTGATCTCCCTGCCGGCCTCGGCCCCACGGCCATCGCGGCCCACCGGGCATTTGCCCGGTATGCCCGATGGCCAGTCCGGGCCTGCCGGCAACAGAGAGTTCTCTGCAGCCGTTACTTAAAACAGCACGCTTAAAGATAATCTCAGACAATCCATTGCTTATCCATGGAGAAGCAAAGGGGAGCCTACTGTACTGTACTAGTTACAGTACCAGGAGAGCCCTATCGCCCCCCTCCATTGTAAATAGACAAACCATTTTAAACCTATTATACTTTGTACCAGGGGTCTGCTGAGTGCCTCTCTCCCTCCTCTCCCCATTACAGCTACAGGGGAGCAGGAAGCTTCTGCTGAGCTGAGCCGGGTATATATCAAGTAACATTGTTAGTATAAAGTAGAGTGTGGCGGGACCGCTGCCTGTTCGTGCATTGCCTTGTTATAAGTTGTGTGTTTCCCTGCTACTTTGTATAAATGTGCCTGCTCCCGGTTCGGGAGGTTTTCCACAAAGGGAATTAATTTACCTCCCGAACGGGGACCACCCCAATACCTCATTTAGAATGTTGGTTTAGAACGTTCACATGTCGTAACAAGGTGTCAAAACCACAAACGGCAAGGGAAGCCTCGGCGTGTGCTTCCCCTGGAAATTCCCATAGTATAGTCGAACGCTATCCAGGGGAAGCATTTGCGGATTACTTCCCACCTCGCTCGGTTCCCTGAAAGAGGACCTTTCCCGTGTCCATTGGAATGTTCGCACCAATCAATTAGAACGTTCAAAACTCGCAACATAAGTGTGCAATCGCAAGGGAAGTAATTAATGAGTGTTTCCCTTTTGTTACGATGAGCGCCAACCAGGGGAAGCATTCATACCCCAAAAGGAGACCCTTCCCTGGTTTCACACTGAGACCTGCGAACGAAGGCTGTTCAAGCCATATACCGTTACGGGGGTCCCTAGGAATTGGTGTGGACATCCTATCTGTACGGGCTATCTGTACCTGGGGAACAAGGAGGCAGGGGGATTCCTGTGTGGTGCTTCCCAGGTACAGAGGCTCATGGGAGGAAGACACTGAGTGGCAGGCTTTCCATGCCTGGGAGACAAAGGGACAAAGACTGTCCTTCTCCCGCACTTTGGCTACCAGGCATGAAGGATCCTGGGAAGAAGATACCCTGTTTCCAGAAGTGGCAAACACTGTGTTTGGGTGGCGGGAACAAGGGACAAAGGGACCAGAGTTCTGGTCCTGTGCTGGGACCCCTGGGAGTGGGAGGATTCTGGGAGGGGATAATGTCCTTGTGTGGAGTCCACCCCTTGCATGGGGAAAGTATAAAGCCGAGTGTGGCCAATAAAGTTGTTGTTGTACCCCCTGGAACTGTCATCCAGTTACTGGGGGAAGAATGGATCTCCACCTATTTTAACCGGTTCCATTCCCAGGGAATGCCGTAGCTACCCCTGGCCGCCACATAGAGGAAGTCACATCTGGAAGATTTATATTCTTGCATTTATACACTGTATATCAAGGTATGCTAATGCACAGAACGCAGAGTGCGAGGAAATCTTACGGTCACTGCTGTTTGTTCTTGCTACTATGGGAGTCATCTTAGCACTGCTAATTCTGTCCCAACTTTTAAGAATTTTTTTTTTTCTAAAAAGGATTTCTTAGTGCACTTCTTTATCATAACACAATTTGCATTAAAAAGAGGTGTTGTGAATTTTGACCTTAGGTGGCCCTTTAATTGACTTACTGTTAACAGAAGCAATCATGGGTTTAATGTGTCCTTTCTACAGGTATGATCCCAACTTCCTATATTTACAACCTACGTCTAACAAGGACATTAACGCATAAGGTTCATTTTATTCAAACGAGCTGTAACTTAGCTACACGATCCTCCTTAAATATTAAATTGCTGACCGAACATTTATAATAAAAACTTCAAAAATAAAACAATTTTAAAAATATTTGAGCACGTGATAGGTCTCATTAAACAAATTATAATATTCCTCTTCAACCAGATCCTTGTCTGTCCAAATAAATGAAATACTAATTCCACCGATCTTAACTTCTGACAATATTAAAATTCATTTAAGAAGCATCAATGTACTCGGCAGCACTGAATAAGCCCAGCAACAAGTGATGCAATGCAGGAGAAAGCACCATTTGCCAGATTGACAATTTCCCCGTAGTAAGCATGTTGTGGCTGAGCGTACTCATTAAACAATGACAATTCTCCGAAGCAAAATATTATGTTAATTGCAATTACTCTTTTACGCAGCCACGTCCCAAACTTGTTCTAAAGAATGCAAACAATGGAATAAGCAAATTATCCCAGTGCTTGGAACAAATCACTAAGTTATAATTTAGGGCTGCCAACAGGGCATAATGACACAAGCCAAACCAAGAAGCACCCATAATACTAAACTTCAATACCCATTCTGAAGTCTCATTTACTATTGTATATGGAAATTGGAAACGTTTTAATCAAATTTAAAGAAGTCAATTACCTAATTCATTGTAGGGGAAGAATCATTACACATCTAAAGTGAATGAGCTAAAGACACTGATGAAAGCACATATCATTAATTTCAGCTTAACCCACTTAAATTTGTTCCTAATGCCTTGGGAATTACTATACGACTCAGCATTTCAATGAGTGTACGTTTTGCAGCGTATAGAGAGTGGCTGGTCTACTTACTTGAGCTAATGATTTAAAATTTTTGGATAAACTTTTAGAATGTCTTTTTTTATATTTAAGAATATATCATAATAAAAACATGACGTAAACATTTTAACATTAAAATATATTTTTACAAAATATTAAATCGTTTTAAAAGTTTATCCAAAAATATTACATCGCTTGAAAACCTTCTCCAAAAATATCAAATCAAGGGCTTGGTTTTTTTTTAGATTTCGTTTGCATCACAAATGTACACCACCTCCCGCAGACCTAGAATCAGGCACTTGTACCAACTAAAATTAAATAGAACGGTTATTCTAGTCCAATAAATTGATTGTGAAAACATCAATCTAAAAAAAAAAAAAGGTTATGTAAAGTTATTTTGGAGATACAGAAAGGACTATCTTAGCTCAGGACTCTTGTTTCTGCAAGTTAGCCAAGACACAGCCAGAACAATAATTAGCTTCTAGAACATATTGCCACCTCCATTTTTACAATTATGTGTAGCTTGATTGTTGGCTAACCTCAATTTGAAAAGCACCATAAAATAAGATAGCCTACAGGAAGTGTCAGCAAGGAGCAGAAAGGAGAAGGAACAAAAATAAGCAGGAAGGGACATCAATGAGTAGAAATGGTCAGCAAGGGGCAGAAAGAGCACAAAGGAAAAGTAGGAGAAGGAGCAGAAAGGAACAAAAATGGGCAGCAAGGAGCCGGAAGGGGCAGAAAATAACAGGAAGGGCCAGCAAGAAGCAGGAAGGAGCAGGGAAGAACAGGAAGGGGCAGTGTGACAAACGGCCCCTTGCCTAGACGTTCACCACGGGCTCCTGGAGTAGTGTGGAGGCTAGTCTCCTGCCCATGGACCATAAAAAATGCTGGTAAAAAGACTTGGTTCGTGGGATTTAATTGTACTGTTCGGGAACCGAACAAACTCGCGAAGTTCGAACCACCTCTGGGCTGGTTAACCCCTATTTTGCCTTCCCACGAACCATTCTCTTCTTCAGTTCAGGTATCCGTTTAAACTTCATTTTTATGTTACCAAAGATGACCGACCACTAGCCCTGATTTTCAACTGTTTTGGGCAAATAATTGACTTCCATGGAAATCTTGAAAACCTAAACCGATCTGGGTGATTTTTGGATATGTTGGTCACCTAGATCAGGGCTATCAGGGGATGTAACTTTTGTAGGGATGTACTTTTTCATGTGTTTTCAAGGTACTTTTGGGGTGTTTGTAAATTGTATGTTTTTCTGTGTCTAGAAATAATTGAGTTTGTACAGTCCCTCACTCAATTATATCAGGCACAGGGGAGGGATTACCCTCTTTAGTGTGGGAGTGTCATGGGCATGTTTTCCGTGTCCTTATACTGAATAAAAGCAGGCCATTGAGCCTGGATAAAACAGATCATCTTACCCCTTCATTGAGTCTAAGCTCATGTTTGGGGGATTGGGAGCTATATTAACACGTATAATCACTACGGTGCATGGGACTTAGGAGATTCTTCACAGATGTGCTCAGCTGGAGTACTGGAATCCGTTACAGGCAGCAAGGAGCAGGAAGGGGCAACAAGGAGCCGGAAGGGTCTGCAAGGAGCAGGAAGGGACAGAAGGCGCACAAAGGTAAAGGATTAGAAAGAATCAGAAGGAGCACAAAGGTAAAGTAGAAGAAGGAGCAGAAAGGGATAGCAAGGAGTAGAAAGAAGAAAGGAGCTGGAAGGGGCAGAATGAGCGCAAAGGTAAAGTAGCAGAAAGAGCAGAAAGAAATAGAAATGAGCAGGAAGGGGAAGGAAGCATCTGCTAGGAGCAGAGAGGGTCAGAAAGGGACAGAAGGAGAAGAAAGAATTAGAAGGAGCACAAAGGTAAAGTAGGAGTAGGAGAAGGAGCAGAAATGAGCAGGACAGGACAGCAAGGAGCAGAAAAGGGCAGCAAGGAGTTGGAAGAGGCAGAATGAGCACAAAGGTAAAGTAGGAGAAGGAGCAGAAAGGATCTGCAAGGAGCAGAAAAGGATCAGAAAGAGAAAGGAGCAGAAGGGCGCATAAAAAGCAGAAAGGTAAAGGAGCCAAGGAGGAGAGAAGACAGTGTCAGAAGAAAAAGAAGACTGTCAAATGAAGGTGAAGAAAGGGAGATTGGAGCAGGAAGAACAAGTGAAGTGATCCCTCCACTTCATTCTGAACACCACATCATAAGTCTTTGGTACCTGGGCCTGGCAGGAAAACTGTGGACCTTCTAATCTCCCCAGAAAAAAAAAAAAAAATCAGTGTTAATGTGTTCACTTTTTTTATTTAAGTGTCAGGAGTGCCGCTGGTAGGGTCGCTAATTGGCTAGAGCGATCATCTGGCACTCTAAGCCAATCAGTAGCTCCCCATTCATAAAAAAGTTAAACATTTTTATAAACTGGGAAGTAGCGATTGTATTCCTGACACCATAGTTGTAAAAATGCTATTCACCATGGCTTTATGTGATAATGACTATACCCTCCCCTTTATGACACTGTCAAAAAGGGGCCAAGCAGGGATGTCATTACAATTATGCAATTGTGCAATTCCTGTGGACGCCCATGGGCAGACCTGTCTATAAGTGAATCCAGAATCTAATGGTCCAATAAAAAAGGGATACAAAGATGCATTCAGCCACTTACCTGAATTCATTGTCCCTCGGTGCTGGTTCAAGCTCTACCCACGCTCCTCCCCCGCGTGCGGGGAAGACCTAATGCGCATGTGTGGCAATGGCCATGCGCATTAGACCTCCCCACGGGAGAGCAGTAATCAATGCTTTCCTATGCGGAAAATCTGACGCTGGAGGTCCTCATGCAGAGCATGAGGACGTCCAGCGGCAGATAACGGACCAAGGGTCCATTTGGATTCCAGAAGCTCCCCCAGTGGCTGTCTGATAGACAGCCACTGAGGGCAGGCTTAGAGCTGCAATGTAAACATTGCAGCACTAAGTGCAATAGGGACACAGCACCCAAACCACTTCAATTAGCTGAAGTGGTCTGGCTGCCTACAGTGTCCCTTTAAGCAACGGCTGCAATTTTAATAAAGGTGCATAGACGTTTGATAGCCACAGATTGTGTGTGTGTGTTTGTGTATATATATATATATATATATATATATATAAATTAAACACTGAGAAAAACATTAGGACAAGTGAATCCCAGGTTACACTGCATTGGTATTACATTAAATGGACTTTATAGGCACACAGACCACTTTATATCATTGATGTGGTCTGGTTGCAGTGTCCCTGCCCCCTTAACCCTGCAATGTAAAACATTGCCTCTAGAGGCACCTCGTAGGTTCACACGGAGTCTAACTCTGTGAAACGACGCTGAACGTTCTCATGCTTTGCATGGAGATGTCCATCATTTTGAAAATGCCTATAGGAACACACTGAAAATGCATTCCTATGGGGAAGTCCTAATGCACATTTGTCACACTGCTGTGATGTCGAAGGAGGGGTAAAGTGAGTTTTTAACCCTTTACTCGCCGTAGGGCAGAAGAACACTATACTGTTATAAAAACAGTTTTGTATTCGTAACATTAGCGAGTTCCGTGAACCCCTATATGGTAGTAATGAATTTACCTATCCACGGAAATAGAAATAGAAAAGGTAATGTTAGCAGCAAAACATACTTTAATCTCTATAAAAATAAGGCTAACTCTGTATTTGTTTTATAAATCTCACCTGTTTAATAATACATAACCAAAGTTCCATTAATGCTCCAGTCAGGAGATCAAGGCTGATACATGAAAGGAACACCTCGGGCTGGAAGTGGCCTCCATTTTTAATACAATTTCTATGCAACGCATTTACAAAATATGCAAAAAAATTATGAAATAAAAATGCAGTTCAGCTCCAAGTAGCAGTTCCGTGTTGTGGGGATATTTATGGGATAATAATAGTAACAGTTGAGAATTGCCCACTATTTCAATTCTCAGATCCCAAAGAACGTTTATCGTGTTAAGTGGAATGTATTTCATATAATAATATCACAATGTATAAAAATAGATTTTATTTATATGACAATCAATAATTAACAAATAATATTATGTAACATGCATGACAATAATCAATGAATAATCAGTATAAAATGGTATGCAATACAAAGGAATGGGTATTACGTTTCAATGGCTAAACGGCATTATCTGTCAAGAATTCTGAGGATTTATGAGGTATCTTTAACACAGGCTGAAAGTGAAACCTTTCACACAGAGAACAGAATTCCTCAGAGTGCAGCGTAAGGTCGTAAAGTTTAGCAGACAGTTAGAATAACCCTTTCAATGCTGGCTAGATCTCCTAGGTAGTTAAGATCTATTCTTATGTATTTTTAAATAAAATAACATTTAAACCAGTTTAAATTCATTTTCTTAAACCATCCAATAAGAGAGTCTAATATGTTATATAAGCAGATTTTTAATTTGTCTAAAAGATATCTATCTTAATTTAGAGCAAATCAATACACCTGGATAAAAACAGCGGTATGCTAACACGTGATAATATCACATCAATATATAATTATTCTTAATTCCACCTGCAGAATGGAATGTTTATAACTATATATTCTTAGTTAACTAAGATTTCTTAATATGGAAATCTGACCGTGCTTTATCCAGTCATATATAATGCTATTAATACATTTTAATTAATTTAATTTAATTAAATGAAACCAGTATAATTACCAGTTGAGTAGATATTTCATCCGATTGGTAGTCTCTCTGCATGGAGGTGTTGGTTAGAAAGTCAGTAAATTCTAAGTGTTAGAGTTTTAGGAGTAGAATGTTAGTCTCAGATGTTGTCCGAGTTGGAGTCCCCAAACTTCCAATTCCTCTCTTTTCTCTTTTGCATATCTTGCATCTGCCTCCTCTCCTGTATATCTATCTTCCCTTTGTCTTAACTTTTAAAGGGCCAGACTCTCTGTACGTCATCAGTTGATAACCCAATAGAAGCACTAGAGGTGTGGTTATCTTCCAGATCGCAAATTAGTTATTTGGTCTGTAGAGGGCAGTCTTGTCCCACTAAACATACCTATCCAGGAAAGAGTTAACTTTTCCTGGTGGCTATTTTGACGTCATTTTGCGTTATCTTTATAGTGCCATAATTTAAAATTTCAAAGGGTTTCTTAAATTTTGTCCAGACTTAGCGTCTGCAATTCCTGCCATAATTTCTGATATGACAGATCATGAACTAAGTTTACCCTTTTCCATACAATGGTACCTTATATATATAGACAGTTAAATATTAAATTATTTAATCTTCTCTGTCACAATTGTCTGGGTTTAGATTTGATTATATTCCATTAGCATTAGACAGTCTGTCCAACCCCCTTCCTTATCACTTGGCTTGTATATACCATGCATTCCTCAGCTCTGGGAAAGTGGTTACCTTACAGATAGAAATATAGTGTCATTTTGTTAACTTGAATAACAAAATGGAGTCTGGTCTGTTCAGAGTGACTCAGAATATACACTTTTAGTTTCTATCATAGCACAAAATGTCTGCCGATATAAATACTCTGACAGTGTACACAATCTGATAATGATTCGGGCTGTTAATAAGCTGATAGCCGCCATACCACACTAGTATCAGGTTAATGTAAAGAATAGAGTGTGTGTCCAAAGGGTTCATTCTCTAAGCACACAATTGTAGTTAAATTAAAACTGTCAAAATTGTGCAAAAAGTGCTCCTTTGAAAAATTCTCAAATTCTCTACAATTTGCTGTTTAGTGTATAAACCCGTATTCATTTTGTAATGCTAGACGTCTCTCATGTTGTTCATTTCAGAATTCAAAATTTGAAATATAAATTAATATTTTTTATGTTAACTGCACTGTATCTTATATTGTAACATATGTTATAACATGTTATTGTAGAATACTTCATTAGAAAGCATGGCATATAATTAACAACTCGTACACCCTTATCTGGGAGCGGGATTTTGTACTTGTAGGCAGTGATCATAGCAGGAGTATAATTCATTAGTATATCAATGCCTTTATGATACAACTGAATACATCATATTTAAAAGGCAAGGCTATGAGCACATTCCTGCCAGTAAATTATACACACAACAAAGATGCTATTGTACTTTCTACTTGAAAGCAAACTAAACAGTGAAAATGTCAATTATAACAATAAATTGAAAGACTCTCCAGTCCGTTGTGCATTCTCTATAAGTGCAGGTGTAAATATTAATTGTATGTGTTCAGCTGCCACATAGTGATCCTGTGTAAGAGTGCCCCCCCTAGCTGTTGCTGCGTGTTTGTGTATGCAGCTTGGGCCATGTGAGTGTCTCTTACAGGGTTATTCAATAAAGTATTGTTTGACAGGAATTCACAGTGAATTTCTAATTTTAGGTTAAAAAAAGCTGAACTGGGGGAAAAAATCAGTCCGCTATGAATATAGTTTTGATCTTTTGGCCTCAAATTTAAAATTCACTTAGAATTCCTGACACTTTACAGTTTGTTGAATAACTCTGTTATTTGTCTGTTATTTCCATTCTGGCATACAGTCTTTAGGGACCATACTGGGATGAGTACAAAGAGATTTGATCTATAAGAGATTAGCTCTACCCAAGCTGTGACTGCTCCCCTGTACCCTTGACTCAGAGTGTGTCGGTATGAGTGTGTGTGTCTGTCATAGTGTCTGTACAGCCGTTATTGTGGCTGTAACATGGGTTTGTGAAGGAGTGTGCTGCAATGCTGGAGTTACAATACAGAGTGTATTTATTGGTAAGAATCAGACATTTGGTGTGTCTTTGTGTGTCTTTAATTGTCGCAGCATGGCTGCTTATTTAGATGTCACAAGATGACTATGTGTAAAAGTATCCTAGTGCGCAAATAGCAGTAATGGAGCACAGCTTCTAAAACTCACATATTTCTCTGTCATTAAGATGATGGCCAAATATGCAATCTGATAAAATAAGCTATAACGGTAGCCTACAGGCTTGCTGAGCACCAAGGAAATTGTAGTGCAGAAACAGCTGGGGTGTAAGGTTAGCCAACCCTTATCTAGAAGACAGAAAAAATCAGCGTTGAAGGAAAATTTCAATTTTAACCTCAAGTAATGCTATTTGCTTGCATCTGCGCTGATCTGAACCATTGTGACATTTTGACTAACGTGGGGGGTGTGCCCACATTGCTTCCTGCTCAATAAATGTTATAGGAGGCCAGGGATGAGAATTTCCATTTATATTCTTCAATTTCTCTTTTTATTTTGAATCACTTAGGATCCCGGATTTCTGATTTTATTTAGTTTGATGCGTTCACCTGTGACTGCTCAACAGAAAGAATGAACATCCGTCCTCCGTTATTTGCAGCAGTTCATTATTAACATGTGTGCTAGTATGTGACCTCTATTTTCTTCCCCCTGGGATACGGGGCGGTTATGCAATACGCCCCAGACTACTTAGAGCAGTAGAGCATGTTCATAATTCTCTTTTATTCAGCCAAGACAGCTTAGATATGTAGGAGGGAATGAGGAAATGGTCTTCTTATTAAACCTTATTGAATGTTCACTATTCTAGTTTTTCCCGATTTGATGAGTGCCAAATGCTTAAAAAATACACGTGTACCCTTTGAATAACCATATATGCATATATTCTAAAACATGTACCTGTCCTATCTTTTTGTACTTAGAATTCAATATTCTATGGGCATTGTATAGATGCCCCGTTACAATGTTCCACAAATACTTTCTAGACTGCTTAAAATATATCAAAGCCCCACATACCTTATGCATAAGGGATAATACAAACTTTCAAATACATTGAAAACATGAGTCAACAAACACATCGATGTATGTAACAAGACGCATAGATTACAAAAGCTAAAACACACTTACTGTATTTCAATGTCAGCACATAAAATCCCATATTCATGTTTAGGCTTATTCATTAAAGTGTGAATTGTTGGGAATTCACATCAAATTAAAATTTTTAGGTCAAAATAGTCAAATTGAAAACACCGGGGTTTATTAACTAAACGGCGAATTGTAGTTTATTGTTAGTCAAAATGCATTAAGGTAGAATAGCACAGCTATGACCACAGGTGAGTTAAAGAAGTTCTCCAAATTACAATTTAATACAATTTGGTGCCCAGTGAATAACTCTGACAGTATAGGTTTGTTTTATTTTTAATGTTGAATGAAATTTTCAATTCTGACAATTTATACTTGTACAGCTCTATAGAACATTTGTAAGCTTTATAAATAATGTCAGGCTATTTCTACAAGTCAACAGAAGTTCCAAACTTCATATGCATGCTGTAAGTCTGCTTAACGGAACACTATAGTATTAAGAATAAAAAACTGTATTCTCAAAACTATAGAGTCGTTGTACCCTCCCCCCGGTCAAGAAAGGCTTAAAACCCATTCTTTCACTTACCTGAACGGGCTCCTTAACCTCCAAAATCACTGTGATCCGGAATCTTAAGGCTTACGCACAGCACGTGCGTTAGGCTCTCCGCATAGGAAAGTATTCATGGTGCTGGAAGTTCTCATGCAAAGTGTGAGGACCTCCACTGTCGTTTCATGGAGTTAAACTCTGTGAAACTGCTGTAATTGCCTTTAGTGGCTGTCTCGTAGAAAGCCACTAGAGGCAGCCTTAACCCTACAATGAATTTCTCTAACACTACAATGTTTTACCCAATGAGATGAAGTAGTCTTGGTACCTATGGTGTCCCTTTAACGGACAGTACCATAGAGTGTGTCTGTGTGTAATAAAAAAAAAAAAAAAAAAAGCAGTATATATACACCGTATTTTCCGGCGTATAAAACTACTTTTGAACCCTGGAAAATCGTCTCAAAAGTCGGGGGTCGTCTTATACGTCGGGTATAGGGTTTCCTAAAAGTTGGGGGTCGTCTAGATGGCTGCCTAGGGCGCCATATAGGAGGGTGCGTCCTGCGCCCCCATCGCCAGCCCTTCTAATGCTGCAGCCGCCTGAGCGCTCTATAGAGAGCCTCAGGCGGCTACAGCACTGCCTCTCTTCTCACCTCCCCTTCCCTGTGTAGTGTGGGTGGCCAAGCTCCTTTTCGTCCTGTCAGTCCAGCCGGGTACCGCGCGGTACAGGAGACTCAGTTACCTGTTCCCGGCCGGACTGAAGGGAAGTGAGCACTCAGTGACAGGATGAAGAGGAGCTCGGTCACCCACGCTACACAGGAAAGGGGAGGTGAGAAGAACGTAGGGAGGATTGGAGGGGGGGGGGGTTAAAAAGAACGGAGGAGGGAGTAAAAAGAACGGGGGGGAGTAAAAAGAAAGTAAAAAGAACGGAGGGGGTGAGTAAGAAGGACACAGGGAGGGAGGGGGAGTAAGAAGGACACAGGGAGGGAGGGGGAGTAGTAAGAAGAACATTCTGTATAGTGTATGCTCCAAGCCACACATCATGAGTGCACTTTCCACAATGCCAACAAGCTGGTATAGTGTTTGCCCCATGCCACCCCAGTCTGAGTACAGTTTGCCCCATAAATTCCCCAAATCCAGGTAGCAGAGTCCAGCCAGGTTTAAAATACGGTAGTCACAGCAGAATAAAGGGTTAAGAATTGGCAGTATGCGCATATATCGCAATTAGCCTCCTGTGTGCCAGACCAGCAGGCATGGATTATATGCCCAAACAGCCTAGCACATACCTGGGCTTTAAATGCCATTTCAGATTATCATTATTTAATGTCTTGCTATTTAGCTCTGCCTGCTCACTGTACATTATGGCTAATTTTTATTTGGTGTGCGTTGGAAGAGGGGTAGTCTTATACGGCGAGTATATCCCAAACTCTATATTTTAACTGGAAAAGTTGGGGGTCGTCTTATACGCCCAGTCGTCTTATACGCCCAGTCGTCTTATACGCCGGAAAATACGGTAATATATATACACAATTCAAAACCTATAGAGATCAGGAATTGGGAGTTGTAGCATGTTACATATTAATGTCCGCACTAATCTCACTTATAGAAATTCCAACCATACTGACTTAAAATTGAAAAGCTGGAATGTTCGGTTTTGTTAATGTAGATACTAGAATGTTGGCAAATCCTGTAGATTCATATTTAAAAACACAGCCCACATGTGCCCTTTCTTACGCAGGATGCTACTAAAGAGCTTGTCCATGCTCTAGTAATTTCCTGCATGGATTATTGTAACCCTCTCCTAATTGGTCTTCCCAAAAAACGTATTTCCCCGCTGCAGTCTGTAATGAATGCTGCCACCAGACTGATTTTCCTCTCTAAATCGGTCCTCTCCCACCTAACCCCTCTATCAGTCCTTCCATTGGCTCCCTGTATCCTATAGGAGTCAATTCAAAGTGCTAACCCATACCTATAAAGCATTGACCGATTCTAGCCCCTCTTATATCTCTTCACAGATCTATAGGTATGCCCCTTCTCGGTCTCTCCTCTCCATACGGCCAACTCACGCTTGCAGGACTTCTCGCGGGCGGCTCCCTTCCTATGGAATAGTTTGTCTACCGCCATTAGACTCTCCCCTAGTCTTCAATCATTTAAAAAGTGCCTTAAACCCATATCTTTAGGAAAGCTTATGGCCTCTCAGAATAAACTCTACCTCACATATCTGTCTCTTGCTCTCTCCTAAAGGGCAGCAGTCTACTCTTTCCTCCAACTCTGCTTCACTCCCACCTCATTTGATTGCTATTTCCTGTCCTAATGTGTTTTACACCCCACCTCCTATAGACTGTAAGTTTGTTTGAGCAGGGTCCTCTTCAACCTATCATTCCTGTAAGTTTTCTTGTAATTGTCCTATTTATAGTTAAATCTCCCCTCTTATAATATTGTAAAGCGCTATGGAATCTGTTGGCGCTATATAAACGGCAATAATAATAATAATAGAAGCAGCTGGCTGATTAGAATGTAGGTATTTACATGGGAATCATCCTGTCTCTGGATATTACCCCATTTAAAATCACCTATAATATGTTTTGATCATGCGATGTTCCATTTTTTTATAACTATTAAAGATTGAACAATCGACCTTACAATCCAGTTCAGTCCTCGCACAGTCAGGGCACACATTGATTATGTTTCACACAAATTTCTGGGACGTGTCAGCTCCCCTTTAAAAGGGATATACCCACATGAAGTCCTGTATATAGCTGGTCTGCTATTTTGTATCTCTAAGTTCAACCTAATTGATATATTTCCTGTGAAAGTACATCAAGTATTTGCCAGCTTATTTTGTTTATAGCACCAGTTCTGGAGAAGTTAAAGGGTGAGAATAGTTGCTGTCAAATCGAACAATACTAGATGATTTTACGATCCAATTTCATCTTAAGCACAGCTTAAAATTATTGTAAAATAGTTTGCAAAGCAATATAGCTATCAGATTCCCTAACATTGTAACTTGTTGTTTTCTCTTCAAATTGATTATTTTTCAGTCTTGTCAAGTCTTTCATGATATTGTCAAATCTCATTTTACTACACTACTGTATAAAAAGAAAGAAAAAACACATTGGCAGCTGGCGAAGTGTAAAGATTGTGAGGCGCTAGATAATACCTGTAGAATTTTAATCTGCTCCCTTCCATGTTGGGCTCTGCCCATTTAACCCCATACATAATATTCCTGTTGCAGTGAGAGGTCATGCCCTAATTTTAACACCACAAATCTATACATTCACATATTTGGGAACCAGCCAGTTACTGTGAAAACGGGAGGAAAGACTGCCCTACCTGCCCCTATAGACCAGCCTCCACTGTAAACATGGAGCCCTGGGTTTGATCAGTAATACTATTAAAGGTACCTTATGTATATAAGAAAACTACTTTCCCTCATAGTGGATATGGTCCCTTGAGATATACAGTATCTCACAAAAGTGAGTACACATCTCACATTTTTGTAAATAATTTATTATATCTTTTCACGTGACAACACTGAAGAAATGACACTCTGCTACAATTTAAAGTAGTAGGTGTACAGCGTGTATAACAGTGTAAATGTGCTGTTCCCTCAAAATAACTCAACACACAGCCATTAATGGCTAAACCGTTGGCAACATCTGAAGGTTTAAAACCTGGGGGACCTTGAACCCAGACCACTTCATTGAGCTGAAGTGGTCTGGGTGACTATAGTGGTCCTTTAAATGATACATTACATTTGGTTTCTAACCAGTTAATAGTATAGTTCATATTACATGGGGATAAAGTTGGTTCATATTATGTGGTTATAATGTTGGTTCATTTTACACGAGGATAACTTTGGTTCATACTTTGTTATTATTATCACATGGGGTTAACATTGGTTTCTATTATATTGGGAATAACTTTGGTTCATACTAAATGGGGAGAGTGTTGTCTCATATTAAATGGGGAGAATGTTGTCTTATAAAATATGGAGAATGTTGGTTCATATTAATTGGGGAGAATGTTGGTTCATATTCAATGGGGAGAATGTTGGTTCATATTCAATGGGGAGAATGTTGGTTCATATTAAATTGGGAGAATGTTGGTTCATAGTAAACAGGGAGAATGTTGGTTCATATTAAATGGGGAGAATGTTGGTTCATATTAAATTGGGAGAATGTTGGTTAATATTACATGGGGATAATGTTGCTTCATATTAAATGTTGCTTCATATTAAATGGTGTTAATGTTGCTTCATATTTCATAGGGATCTGTGAAATGATCTACTGGTTCATTCAGTGAATCATCACAATTCCATAAAATGTATTTAAGTCTGGTAATAGAACATTTTTAATTTAGGATTAAACTAACAGAAATTGTCAAGGTCAGCAGTTTTTACAAATCAGATCATGCTATAACAGCATTCCTTGTGCTGAGTCGATAATTACATTGAAGTGGTCATATTAATGGCACTAATGAAAACGTGTTATCTGAATGCAAAGCAGGATAGATGAGAAACTCCTTTCTTGATTTCTGTCTCTGTTCTTTTATAGATTATAATACTAAAAGGAGGAGCACAACCAAGTAGAATGCCAGAAAGCTTTATTACACAAAAAAAAAAAACACATGTATAACAGGGATCAACACAGATATCAAAGAATTAGAAATGCAGAAACATCTCTGTCCAATATGCAAACAATGACTGCAAGTAAAGCCAAAATAGAAAAAAATAATTATAATCAAAATGATCCAATAGAAGTGGTGTAGCTACTTATCCAGAAAAACAGTACTATGATACCTGTATATACGGATAAACAAAAAGACACATGAAAAATACTTATTGGATCTAAAGAGAGGATAACAAAATAAAATAAAACATATGTGAATAGAATACCACGTACAGCATAAGTAGAAAACCATATGATCCTCACATTGAATGTATAGTCAAAATGTGCTGATGACAAATCTATATCATAAGAGTCCTACCTATATATAGAGCAACTATCTCATACCTCCATATCAGTGATGTCTCTTGGCAAATAGGGGAACCAACAATAAATATTAGGAGTTAGGGTACATCAGTAGTAGTACCTCGGTTCCCAAAGTCAGTCGAGTGGAACGCAAGTGCGTTGCATCATGGGAGAGAAAGAGAGAAATTGGAACACACTTACGTTCCCCCATAATGAGGATCCCGGGACCACAGGCTGCATCCGCTGCATTTAAACCTGCCCATAGGAAAGCATTGGTCAATGCTTTCCTATGGGGATCTTTTTTGACACTGGACTCCGTGGGGACGTCCAGCGTCAAATAAGTGCGATTTACTCCGTGTAAATCGCGGAAGCGGCCTCTAGTGGCTGCCATGGAAACAGTCACTAGAGGCTGGATTAACCCTGCAGTGTAAACAAAGCTGTTTCCCTGAAAAGGCTATGTTTTCAGCTGCAGGGTTAAAACTAGGGGGACCTGGCACCCAGACCACTTTATTGAGCTGAAGTGGTCTGGGTGCCTCTAGTGGTTCTTTAAGGGAAAACCATCACTTTTCTGAAAAAAATCACTCGGAATAAAACATTGAAAATCATCAGTAATTTGTGTTCACTATCTTTCTCTTCATGTTAAGGTATATGAGACAAGCTTGTGTTATGTATAGCTGTAAAATGTCAGAACATCTTAATGAAGAGTTAATGAAAAAGAGTATATACCGTATATATTTGAGTATAAGCAGAGTTTTTCGGCACATTTTTTGTGCTGAAAACCCCCCACTCGGCTTATACTCGAGTCAGTGTCTGTATTATGGCAACTTACATTGCCATAATACAGACCCGGACCGCCGGGCTCATTACAAGCCCTGCGGTCCTGTTAAGGGCTGGGAGCAAGCTGTTACTTACCTTTCCTGCAGCTTCTGTCTGCTGTCTAAATCTCGCGGTCTGCGTGCCACGTGGAGCGTTGCCACGGTAACCAGCCCCCCTCCTGCACAGCCAATGCCGCTGGACCACCAGGGAATGCGATAGCCCCCCTTCCTGGCCAGGTATCAAGCAGGGAGGGGGGACTAAATTTTTTTTAAATCAATTTAATAATAAAATAATATTAAAAAAATATTAAAGTAATTATATTAAAATAATTTTTATTTTAATTTTTTTTATTTTAATATAATTACTTTAATATTTTTTATTTTAATATTATTTTTTTTAAAGTAATTATATTAATATAAAAAAATATTAAAATTAAAAATAATATGAATGCCCTACCCCCACCCAGTTTACACACTACACAAACACACAATCTGCATCATATACACACAGAGTGTGTAATTAATGTAATTTTATTGGGATCTAATTTAATTTAGAAATTTACCAGTAGCTGCTGCATTTCCCACCCTAGGCCTATACTTGAGTCAATAGGTTTACCCAGTTTTTTGGGTAAAATTAGGGGTCTCGGCTTATATTCGGGTCGACTTATACTCGAGTATATACGGAGACATAACTTATCTGTTTAAAGTAACAAAAGACCTTTGTGGCAATCTAGAGAAACAGCATTTATTTGTATTTTTGCATCACAAAATGTGTGGTTAGTAAATTAAAGGGGCACTATAGTCACCAAAGCAACTTTAGCTTAATTAAGCAGTTTTGGTGTATAGATCATGCCCCTGCAGTATCACTGCTCAATTCTCTGCCATTTAGGAGTTAAATCACTTTGTTTATGCAGCCTTAGTCACACCTCACTGCATCTGACTTACACACTTCCTGTAAAGAGTCATCTAATGTTTATATTTCCTTTATTGCAAATTCAGTGTCATTTAGAATTTCTTATCTCCTACTCTGTTGATAGCCTTTTAGACCTTGCATGCGCCTCCTGTATGTAATTAAAGTTAAATTTACAGAGCAGGAGATACAATCTTTTCGAATAAGTTACATCGGATTGAAAATTAAACCATATTGTTTTGTCAGTCACAGCCAAGGGAGATAGAAACTTCACAGGCATGATCTATACACAAAAACTGCTTCACTAAGCTATAGTTGTTTTGGTGAATATAGTCTCCCTTTAATTAATGGTTTTGAGTAGAGATAATGGGGAATCTCAGTTTTGTGATCACGAGTACATAGAAAGATAGAATGAGACTGCATAAAGAACCATTTGGCCCATCTAGTCTGCCCAATTTTCAAAATACTTCTAATTAGTCGCTGGACTTATCTTAAGTCTAGGATAGCCTTATGCCTATCCCACGTATGCTTAAACTCCCTTACTGTGTTAATCTCTACCACTTCAGCTGGAAGGCTATTCCATGCGTCCACTACCCTCTCTGTTAAGTAATACTTCCTGAAATTATTTTTAAACCTTTGCCCCTCTAATTAAAGATTATGTCATCTTGTTGTGGTAGTTCTCCTTCTTTTAAATATGGTCTCCTCCCTTACGGTGTTGATTCCATCATATCCCCCCTGTCTCGTCTTTCCTCCAAGCTATACATGTTAAGATCCTGTAACCTTTCCTTGTAAGTTTTATCCTGCAATCCATGAACCAGTTTAGTAGCCCTTCTCTGAACTCTTTCCAAAGTAGCAATATCCTTCTGAAGATACGGTCTCCAGTACTGCGTACAATACTCCAAGTGAGGCCTCACCAGTGTTCTGTACAATGGCATGAGCACTTCTCTATTTCTACTGCTAATACCTATACATACTAAAATTTTATTGGCAAGAGAAAGCATGAAAAAATGAGAGGGCATGGGGTGTGGTTTGAGCTGCAAGGAGAGAGGGCGCATGGTGGAGTAGCGCCTCAAAACAAACTAGGCTTGCAGCGTGTTTTAGAGTCATAAAACCTTTGTTGGCAGCACAACACCAAAAATGACATGGCACCACCAAAGAACTGCAAGTTGGGAGATTGTTCCTTCAAACCTTCAGCAACAGCCAAAAAGGACAGACTCCTTCCTACCGAATCTGCATACACAATCTTATTACTGTGCGACACAGACCCCAAGTAGACAAGCATCCTGCTGCTAAAGACCCTCTAACTCAAGGCTCACTCAGGCATAGCGGCCTACTTGGAAGTTGCCAATACTCTCGTTGCAGAGCCCTAATTCTATCAGGGACCCTTAATAGTAACACACGTCCCTACAGGAAGTGAAAAATCCCATGAATACATGTAAAAACAGATGTCATACAAATTTTTGGGAAAATCACATAAACATTACGAAGTGTGGGCAGAATGGGTTTCCTAATAGAGTAGAAAGGACGAGGTGACTGGGAAAACGGGAGATGACACCAAAGGTAATCTAGATATCTATTATTCTGGGATGTGACAATGATGCTCAGAGTGGGGTGAGACAAGCGGTTTGGGTCCATAAATTGCGGTTTTCTTAATAAATGGCCCAGAATCTTATCTTTAACCATAAACACGGGTCAGGGTGTTTTTGTTTTGTAAGTATCTTTATTTAATCCCTCTGTTATGCCCTCTTGTCCCTTTGGCTTATTGTTTTTATTTTTAAACAGTGGGCGAAGCAGACAGCAGAACTGCAGTTCAGGCTTCTGGGGTTGACATCCCTCGGCATCATCTTTTTTAACACTTGCGGTGGTTGTGGAGCTGAAAACCCCGGGGGCTATTCGTACAGTCTCTCTTTAGGCAGTTATGAGCTATCAAATTGAATACAAGTTTGTCCTGTCAGAACCCTACATCCGAAACATTTTTGTAAATAGTTATTTATATAACATGTACACACCTCCGAACTCTATGTAGTTACTACCTTGTGTTAAGATAAAATGCATGTTCTGACTTGCTGATGTGACGAGACTGGATATAATGAATGATGTCTGCTGTATCATTGCTTTTGTTATTTCTGCCTTTAAATATTTTCATAAAGAGTAAACATGGAAAACAAATGAAGACAACTTGCATAAAATGCCTTGTCTGTGCCTTCCAAACGGCTGAAGTGGTACCAGAGAAAGTTCTGATAATCTAAATATAAAAAAAAAAAAAGCTTTCTTGTTTTAAAAGAACAAAAAAATAAATAGCACAATTATGAGATTTTTTTGTGTTGTTGTTGTTTTTGTTTATGTTGTGTAGTTGTTTTTTTTTAATGAACAAAATTTGAGAACTTAAAAAGCGCTATGTTATTATTTTTGTCTTCGTGTCAGTTACGGTAAAGTCGGGAAAATTTTTATATTTAAACATGAATCCACATAAGGAAGAAAAAATGATTAAAATTAGAATAACGTTGCGCATACATTTCAGTATATCAGCCGTGGTTCTTCTAGTAAACTATCATTTATGTTTCGCTAACCTTTGACGTGCAACAATTCACAGCACGAAATGTGAAACATATTTGATGTGACCTAGTTTTATTTCCTGATTGCATTGGAAACGCAGATTGCTAGAAGTGTGATTGAGGAAAACGGCTTCTCAGATGCTGCATTTAGACAGCACTGACAGCTCCGGAGTCAGAAATATCTCACAGTTCCAGGCTTCGCACCCTGATCTCTGTTCTACATAGCAGCTCAATCCGCTCAGATTATATATGTGTGTGTGGGCTCTTCTCCCTTTGTAATAAGCCTCACATCCCCTTAGCGCTGACTCACATGAGAATGATCGGGATTGGACTTGGTTTATAAACTCTGCTTGCCTGCCTGAAGTTGATGAGTAATCAATTCTTCCTTTACGTGTCTTTTCAGCCTCCAGGATGTTATTTTCTCTCTTGACCTACAAAGATGCTTTTTATGATCAGTGCTTCGGCACTTACACTCCTAATTACAGGTGCGAGTTATAAGTACTTATGTCTGATTTATCTGCTCCATTAAGCAGCATTCTTATTTTATTATTCTAGTGTGATCTTTTTCCATGTAACATCCACATGCCAGAGACATACATGTGTGTGACTAGGGAGATGAAGGGTGCACGTGTGAGAGAGATGGGGAGGGGAGACACAAACAAAAAGGATAGGAAAAAGCATGTGGGGAGAAGCACAGGCAGAAATAGAGAGACATAACGGACAAAAATGGATTACGAATCAAACATTTGAACCAATGTACAAATGAACACTTGCTTATACAAACATTACACACCATCCAATCTAGTGGTACATACTTTGCTGTTTGTGTGAAGTGTCTGTGTGTTAGTACACACAGACACTTCACACAAACAGCAAAGTATGTACCACTAGACCAATTTGGCCTGTGTCTTGGGTGGCTGGTGATAGAAGGAGACATTATAGTGGCTTAGTTGTAATAATCTGCTTATTTTTTAAAATTTTTTAATTTTTTATTTTTGGACTTTGTCCGACGACATCTAAGTGCAACTGATCCTTTCGATAAGCCAATTTTATTTCTATCTCTTTCCCCGAGCACTTTTGATTCTTCCACACCGGTTCTTAATGCTTCCAATTATTTTGTACCCCACTCCTTAATGCTTCCAGTTCTTCTGCTCTCAGTCCCAGCATCATCGCTGACTATAATATTGTAAAGCGCTACGGAATCTGTTGACGCTATATAAATGGCAATAATAATAATAATAACAGAAGATTGCTATGGTACGGTTTTGAATTCTCTTTTCTTGATCGAAGTAATTGGAGCATTACGTTCCGACCTGTCTTCAAAGGGGTTGCAGAGCTCGTTACTGCCAGAAAGGGAAGAGGCACTTCTATTTATACAAATTTAACAGTTCTGTTTCCTGTCCTAAATTATATATATATATATTAAATGGTGTTAATTGCAAAACAAAAAGCAACAGCTACTATTCCTGGACTGCAGCTCATGGATAGAGCTTCCTTTCTGTCTATTAAATCAGAAGCTCTTATGTAATGACGGCATTTTGGGGGAAAGTTCTAAAACATAGTAATCTCCATCAGAAAGGGAAACATTGTTCACAAACATCGGTGTTGCCAAGGTTAGACATCGCTGCACTATTAAATGCACAAGAAACAAACAAAATAAAGACCAATTACTGAGCCATTTTAAACAGGAACAAAAATGGAGATATAATTTCTACTTGCAAAGGTTAGCTGTTTCCATAAACCACATCGCCTTCTGTTCCACGTTAAATATTTTCCTGCTTTGTAACCTGTCTGACACCTCTCTGTAAGGCCAACTGGCAAAATGCAAGAAGTGAAAAGTAAGGATACGAACGCTTTGCTGCAAAGAGAAACAAGTTATCAAAGACCAGTGTGAGTTAGGATTTATCTATTGCCACAGTTATCCCTCCGCTAATAAATTGCTACAGATATATGTATGTCTTGTTTTAGAGAAAGATAATTATTTATTAAATCATCAAGACATATTACAGAGGCCATTAAAGCAAACACTATACAAATAAACATTGGAAATGTGTTGGCTATAAGGGGTAAGAGCCCCAGGTGTGGGGTTCTTTAGACTCAGAAGCCCTTCATGGCAGGATATTAATGCTGGAAGGATAGTAATGCTAATCAAAGCAGCTGTCCAATGTTAAAAATAAAACCAGACATATTTGAGCTACACTAGACTACTGGGGGGAGAGCGAGTAGTACCTTCCTCCAGGAGCCAGATCAAACAATCTCTGCTCTCCTTTATTCTAACTGTAAAGAACTGAAGACCCAGAGTATATGTTTCCTCCTAAGTCTGACTCGAACCCAGCATGCATTAATGGCACTCAGTGTGTAGATAGAAAGTCTGGCATATTTCATGGATCTGTTTTTCTTGTATCTCTAACTACAAGCAGAAAGCAGCTAATACTATCTAGGACCTTAGTGGAAAATGATTCTAGCTATACAGCATACCTCCCAACAGTCTTGCTGTTGGTGGGACAGTCCTGATGTCGTGGTATTTTCACACTGTCCCACGAGCGCATCATTAGACACACTCACACTGTGCAGCGAGCAATAGAACCATGCAGAGAGCACATTAGCAGTGTGGTCCGGCCAGTAATGTGAAACAAAAGGGGACTTGGGAGATGGAGAGAAACACACACACATAAAGATATTTAGTAGATGAGAAGAGAGAGGCACACAAAGAGGGTAAGGAAAGTTATATAATGACATCACACTAACAACACTGCTTCCGATTCCTTAAGACACTACATAAGAAAACATCAGCATGTTTTTACTAAATAAACCAGGTACACATAATTTATGCCAAATGTTTATGCTCTTTGTCGCTGTACTGGCTTCTATGCTAAAAACAAAGAAGCATCAGCACTAATTTGAGAAAGGAAAAACATGTCAAATGGACTAAATATAAAATGAACCGGTTTTATTCAAACACAATGAATAAACAAGCTAGTAATATCTAATAATAAAAAAAAAAAATACTCCACTAGTACCACTGGGTGAATCAATACAATTGGCAACAAGAGGTCATGAAAAAACAATTCGTCACCATTAAATAAAGTGACCATAACACAGTCTACATAGGCAGAAAGGGCCTAACCCAAAATAGCGAATATTAACTAAACAAGAGGTCGCGTCTACAAAAGAAGCATAAAAAGTACATTGATACAGTAGATAACGCTTACAAAGAAAATATCCACGGGGAAACAGAGATAAAGGAACTCTTTTCTCTTTGAATGCACAAATTCGAGAATCAGGAATGATATCTGTAGAATGGCTTAACTTCATAATTACTAAATAATAACCAGAGAACAATGAAATTCAGAACAACAGTGTTATCTGGAGCTATATCTCCTGTTCGTGTGCTGCTCCTAAAACAGCATTTTAGACACATTTTCACTGGGACTTTGGAATAGAACTAACAGTATTACTTATGAGGTATACTGTGAAAACATTACAAATTCCTTTTTATTTTTTTCATTTCAGTTTTTGGTGCATCTACAGACCTTTGGCAATAAGACCTGCATCAATTCCTAAGTTTTCTTGGCTCTATTAACAGAATGCTGTACAAATAAAGGTAACGGTACACCGTATAACTAGGGATGTTTGATCACATTTGACAAATGTCTTATTCAGAGATGTACTGGTTAAAATAAAGCTTAGATACATGTAGTTTTTATAGTTGTATCTGTGCAAAAACTGTATCTGAAAACCCTACCTATATGCAAAATGGATTACCTTTTATACACTAATTTTCAGGGTAATCTACAAGTGAACAAAACATAACTTAATGGGCCACTATAGCCACCAGAACAATAGATTAATGTAATTGTTCTAGTGAGTATAGCCTGTCCCTGCAGGCATTTTCATATAACTGCTGCCTTTCTTATAGAACAGGCACAATTTACATTGCTGCCCAGGGACGCTTCCAGTCACTCAGACGGCCACTAGAGGTGCTTCCTTGGTCAGTGCTGCACACTGACGTTCAGCGTCTCGCTTTCCCCATAGAGATTAATTGATTCAATGCACCTCTATGAGGAGATGCTGATTGGACAGGGCAGGATTTGGCTGCTCCCCCCACCCCAGCTGAGATCATCAGCCAATCTCAGCCAATCTAATGCTTTCCCATATGATCGTTATTCCAGCGCTTAACGGAACAAAGGGGAGTAAACTCACCCTTTACATTAGACAGGGGGGCTGGGGGTTTACATAGTTATATTACAGCGATAGTGATAGGAATACGTTTGTATTTCTGTCACTATAGCTTTCCTTAGATGAAAGATACCATTTCACTAACTGTATCATTACATTGCACTATTTTAAAACTTCCAAAAGAGATGGAATTCTACATAATATGGTACACAAACTCGGGATAGGACTGGGAATACCACAATTAATGATAAGTAAAAGTGCAACATGACAAAATTAGTGGCAACTGTCTGAAGATGACTTTTTAGAAGTGTCTGGAATCTAAGACTATTAGAATGTATATTGATGGTTGGGTGGTTCCAGAGAAGGACAAAGGAATGAAGAGCTGTTAAAAAGAAGACACACTTTGTGATAAAGCCATAATCATATCCTGAGTCAGCGGACTATTCTCAAGGAGACAAGATGAAGCAGATGGACAGTAGAACAAGGAAAGCTTTGCCAAAGATATCTGCACAGGTTTACGTTATTCTACTAGCCAACCAAGTCAAGCATTTATCAGACGCTAGCTATGAAGTGCAGCAAGTGACAGGCCATACAGTAAAGAATAAAGATCTGTCTATCTATAAACAGCAGCAGTAAACATGAAGACAAATGATTATTACTACACAGAAACACAAGTCATGTGCCGTTCCTAGGGTCACCTTAGATATATGGTTCAATAAAGAATAAAATAACTATCACGGTAAACATAAACAAGTTGTGAAGGCACAGTTACATACCCCTCAGCCAACCATTATATATTGGATTATTACACCAGACAGTCACGATAGTTTAAAGGTTTTGATTACTGGTAAAATACCAGACAGCCGAACACATCCACGTATACTTCCATACGCGCAGACATTCGCTAAATACAGACGTAGGCCACTTTTATGCTTCATTTACCCAACGAAACACCAGCTCTACTTTTTGCAGCTGGTGAAAATAAATTATCAAATGGTATAAAAGCCTGCACAGCTCAGGCCTTGCTTGTGAATAATTAAAGAAAACAGCAAGTGAACAGAAGGAAAGCGGTAAGATGTAGACAGAGGTCACTTGTTCTGCATAGAGATCACGGAGGAGAAATGCAGGCAGAAGAAAAATGAGAGCTTAGTAACGTGGGATAAGGAATTAGAATTCACATTTATTCTCTATAGGTAAAGGAGAATTCTGGTGGAAGGCACAACATTCATACTCAGCAAAACAAATATCCTTAGAAGTATATTTGCAAGATTTACGACAGAGAACCTGACTTATTGTATAGTTCCATCATATTCCTAGTAATCGTACAATGGGCAAAGAAATAAAATAAAAAATAAACTAGATTATAATTACGAACAGATTATGTGCGCCTTGTTCAAGTGAGCTTGGCATGGTATTAGTTCTTTTCCCAATTTATTTGATGTCTACTTTGTCGTACAATACTCGTCGTTGTAAGAGCAAACTTTACCAAAGAATTGCAGAGCTGGCATATTTCATATAAAATCTAAACTGTAGCTAAGGATTCTCATCTCTTCATTTTTTTTAAAATTCTTTATTTTTCGTGCATAGATATAGATAACATTTAATCTAGTAATGCCACAACGGCGATTACCATAGTTTTCAGACACATAGATTTACAGTTACATGGCTTGAGAGACTGTGCACATTTTTTAAGGTTAAAGACGAGTAACAGTAACGTGTTGCAAGTCAGTGTGTGTGCTTGCGTGTTAATTTAGCGTAGCCATTGACTTTGCTATGAGAAATAAAAATATGATGGAAAACAACGTAGCTATACCGTTATCTAGCGCTTCCTTTTTTTTAAACCTATGGTGTAGCAAGGAGGGTTACAGCGCTATGTGATGAATAGTGTATATAGTCTACATGTTCATGCTTAGATAGTAGTGTTGGGGTTAGTGAGTGTGCAGGCTGTGCAGCTAGCGTTAGGTAGATAGTTGTTACCGTGGAAAAGCCTACAGCAGGCAAGAGTATACTATATAGATTGTGGAGCCCATGAGAGGTTATGGTGTGTCAAGTAGGAGAGTACAAGGAGATCAGCCTAATATGTTGGTAGTACAGGCAATATATATACAGGTTGTGAGGTTATGACATCCAATTCCTAGTCATCTGCGATGTCGCTTTAACAAGAGTCCTAGGTAGGGCGTTCTTGGCTTGCAGGGAATCAGGGTGGCCTCTCAAATTATATCCTTTGGTGTCCCTCCGGTTCCTTTGCGGTGGTCGCTGTTCGCCTAGTACACAGTCCACAACATAATCGTGGTGAGGTCCGCTGGTTCAGGCCAGCTGCTGTGAGGATGTATACGACTGTGTGAGGTCCTGCGGGTGAGGTGGGTGGGTGAGAACACCAGAAGTGGCTGCAGATGATATCTGAGAGGTCTGGATCAATGGTTTTGAGTGGTGTCCCAAGCGCAGCTGCCACCTGTGTAGCCCTTGTCATATGTGCCTCTGTGGTGACATAGTTCGCCTGGAGTGAGTCTCTGGGAGGTTTGAGTCTGTTTATAGGCAGTACCGCAGGTTTTGAGGTGTTAAGATAATGTGGCCTCGCTGGTCTCTGCAGTGATTTCAGGGGTTACACTGTGTAGTAGCAGAGCTTCCCCTTTCTCATTTGAGAGGCGTTGTGCTGCTTGGCTGGCTTGATGTCTGTTTAGGCTAAGGCCACTCTCCGTGCCGAGGTCTTCCCATCGGGAGTAGGTGGCCGACACACCGCTGGACTTGCTTTGTAGTTGCGCGACTCATCTCCTCTGGAGCTTCATTGGGCAGGAGCTGTTGGAGCCGAGTGCAGCGCCGCCATCTTAGAAGGAAGGCCTCTGGGTTACCCCACCGCTCGCGCTCCACATGTCCTGGGCCCTCCGTGGTAGGGGAGGAACAGGGCTGGCTGGCTTTTATGAAGTCGGCTTGCGGTGTCCGGGGGGGGAGACAGGGCAGCGGCTGTCCAACCCGCTCCCTCCCCAAGTAGGCCGCAGCCCCCGAAGCCTTGTGCCGCCCTCTGGGGACCCAAGGCTCCCGATCTAGGGGTCAGCCACCTTGTCCACAGCCGTGGGTAAGTCTCCTGGACTCTCAACGAGTGTCATGGCTATGAGTTTTGCCTAAGAGGCCAGGTTGCTCCGGAGCCTCTCCGGCATGTGACCGGTCAGCATGGCGGTCCGGTCCCGCCCCCTCATCTCTTCATTTAGACCATTCTTTATCACACGTTAGTGGGGAAAAAAAAAGGAAACTCTTTTATACAACACATTAACTTCAGCATACGGGACTTTTTTTATTAAACATACAATTTTGTCTCATATTTAATAAAGCCAATTTCTGTTGGACTTTCGACAGTATTCCAACTAGAACTGGCTTTAGTAAATCTAAAATTGCCAATCCAGGACAAAATTAGGTGTTAAGTAAATCGACCTGATTGATAAATAGTGTGAACAATTTCTGTATTTTGCAGTCCGAAAGGTCCCTTACACCACCAGATGATTTTGCACCAATTGGGACTGGCCATTCAGATGTTCGTAAACATACATGATAAAGATTCTATTAACTTCCATGCACAAGACTCTTTAAACCGTTATTGTTTAAAACCTTGAAGCGTCAACAATTAGTTAAGAATCATTAAAATGGATGGTATAAGGAATTTTTCAAGAAGAAAGCATATCAAGACATTAAATATGGAAGCAAATGATCGCAAACAGCGTTAAATTGTCCAGTACCTGATATAGGGGATTCTTTATCTGGTTCTTTCTATAAACATTTCTCAGCTACTTAGCCATTAAAACGTATCATGCTATTTAAATACTAAATATACTGAAACAGGGATTTTAGAGGTTAGAATTAAACTTTTAGCAAAGGAAATAAAATAAATGGGTTTTTCTTTTTAACACTCTTGTTTTGGTATAATGTATTTTCCTTGACATGAACATTGTAGTGGTAAGTTTAGGTTAGAGTACTTACACACGGGAGGCAACTCATATTCCACTTCAAGAACCACTCGTTCACCAACATTCTTCAGCAAACTGATGATCTCGTCATGGCGGAATTTTGTGAGGTTGATTCCATTCACAGATTTAATATAGTCTCCCACATTCAGTTGGTCACTTCTGCAAGGGAAACTGATCTGTCAGACTGCTATGAAGTTATAGAATATGAATGTATATTGTGTCATGAGAACTAATATCCATCCATCTAAAAAAGCAAGGAACCATTTTTTTTGTTTATACCCTTGGGACAGATTCTGGAGTTTCTGGATTGGATACTGTTTAAGAAATGTTGTCCACATTAACGAGCGAATTGTACATATATAAGAGGGCTTAAAAAAATTATCCAATGATGTCAGATGCTTTTAGTCATGCCTTAAAGGGACACTATAGTCACCACAACTACTTTAGCTTAATGAAGCAGTTTTGGTGTATAGATCATGCCTCTGCAGTTTTTACTGCTCAACTCTTTAGAGAGATGATGTTTAAACTTCCTTTATTGCACATTCTGTTAAAAATAGAATTTTCTATGTCCTACTCTGTTAATAACCTTCTAGAACCTGCAGAAGTTCCCTATGTGTGATTCAAGTTCAGTTTACAGAGCAGGAGATAAAAACATAATGCAAGTTAACAGCGGATTGAAAATTAAACCATTTTTTAATGTCAGTCACAGCCAGGGGAAGTGTGGTAAAGACTTCATGGAAAGAAACAAAAGTGATTTAACACCTAAATGGCAGAGAATTGAGCAGTGAGACTGCAGGGGCATGATCTATACACCTAAACTGCTTCATTAAACTAAAGTTGTTTTGGGGACTATAGTGTCTCTTTAAACGTTACTCTTCCCTACAAGCCTGGAACGTCCATGGCACACACATCAGGGGTTAATTTCTATTTGCAAGAGCTAAATTTTCACTTAATGTCTAGTGATGAGTGGCAATTTTGAGTCTTGTATATTTACTGGAATGTTTCTTTAAATGGGGCAAAGCATCATAAGGGTTGTATTTCATAAACATCTGGGTATGTACCTTTTGGCCACCTGTGTTTTAAAGCTTACTTTGTGGTAGAGCACACTTCTTAAAATACCTCAAAGTGTAGAAATACCAAATACATTGAGTATTTATTATAAAACAAAAGACTGGAGTAAAGTTCTAAATCACCATGGAAACTAACTTGTTTCAGCCGTTTGCTCCAGAATAACCCCCATGACACACTACTACATCTATATCAGGATAAATAAATAAATAAAACCCATAATAATATATAATCACACAGCGCACGGACATAAATCTATTTAATTAAATGGTCAATGACACTATATATAAAGCAGGCTCAGCAATTGAAAAGATCCTGATACACATTTAGGGTTTTGACATCTGCATATATAATAATATTGCCTTACAAATATTAATGTTAAAGGATTTCTAGTACTCTAAAATATCACTGTCCGCTTCAATTAATATCATTGTGATCCTTAAAAAAAAAAGAGAGAGAGATAGAGAGAGAAAAGAAAAAAAATCCCTATCATTATAAAGTGCAATGAGCTGACATATTGAAACATACGGCTTCTCTGAATCTCTCCAAGGAAAACAGACTTAATCGATAGGCCTAGTAAGTGTGAAAAATGAATCAGTGATGGATATGCCGTCTATTTGTTGTGACAGACGAGGGGAATATAAGCAGCTGAATTTTAAGAGGAGGCAAATTTGGGTCCAGCTGAAATTCCATAACACTAAATGAAAGCGCTGCTTCTTGTGAGATCGAGTAACAGAACAGGGTTTTGAAAATTGATATATTAGAACAGATGGGGAGTGCCACCAAAACAGTAACACTTATACTCTCTCTATAAGTGTCCAGTGAATAGATATTCTAATAATGCCACTGTACGTTAAGTTCATGCAGCATTAGAAAACATTTGTCACATTGCAGCCTAGGAAATAAAATGAAAACCCTCTATTCTGCTTCCAGGAAGACGTGGCGCATATGAACAGCTATGTGTCTAAGGGTCGGCATGCAAAGTTTGGGCATACATGTCGTCACTCATATTGTGTTTTCTGATAGAAGTGAAACAGAAAATCAAAGCAGGAAAACTAATTCTGCTTTGATTATTACTGAATGCTTATTTGAAATGGTAAGCTATGTGTCCTCAAACTTCTATTAAAGCTTCTCAGCTCTGTCCCGTATTCATTTCCATTTCTTCAGTTTTCTCCCTGAATCAATTTTCCGTTCTACAGGTCTCTCCTGCATCCACTTCCTTTTATTCAATTGTCTCTGGCATTTTGTTTCTCTTTCTTCACTTCTCTCTTGTAGTCCTTTCCTTTTCCTCCATTCACTCCAGATTCATTTTCCGTTCTTCACTTCTTTCCTGCATTTATTGTCTTTTCCTTTGTTCGCTTTGGATTTATTTTCATTTCTTCAGCACTCATTTCCTTTTCTTCAATAATTCCCTGCATTCATTTTATCTTTGTCCATTAACCCTACATTTATTTTCCTTTCTACACTTCTCTCTTAGATTAATTTCTCTTTTTACAGTTGTCTACTACATAAATTTTTCTTTCCATGGTCCACTCTGAATTTATTTTCCTTTCTTGAGTTTTTTTTTCCTAGAATAATTTCCCCTTCTTCAGTTCTCTCCTAAAATCATTTTCCTTTCTTCAGTTCTCTCCTAGAATCATTTCCTATTCTTCAGTTCTCTCCTAGAATCAATTCCTTTTCTTTGCTTCTCTCACAGAATCATTTCCCTTTCTTCAGTTCTCTCATAGAATCATTTCCCTTTCTTCGGTTCTCTCCTAGAATTATTTCCTATTCTTCAGTTCTCTCCTAGAATCATTTCCCATTTTTTCAGTTCTCTCGTACAATCATTTCTCTTTCTTCGGTTCTCTCCTAGAATCATTTTCTATTCTTCAGTTCTCTCCTAGAATCATTTCCTATTGTTCAGTTTTCTCATAGAATCATTTCCTTCCCTTCAGTTCTCTCCTAGAATAATTTCTTATTTTTCAGTTATCTCCTAGAATCATTTTCTTTTCTTCGGTTCTGTCTCAGAATTATTTCCTATTCTTCTGTTCTCTCTCAGAATCATTTCCCTTTCTTCAGTTCTCGCATAGAATCATTTCCTTTTGTTCAGTTTTCTCAGAGAATAATTTCCTATTCTTTAAGTCTCTCATAGAATCATTTCCCTTTCTTCAGTTTTCTCCTAGAATAATTTCCTTCCCTTCAGTTCTCTCCTATAATCATTTCCTTCCCTTCAGTTCTCTCCTAGATTCATTTCCTATTTTTCAGTTATGTCCTAAAATCATTTTCTTTTCTTCAGTTCTCTCCTAGAATCATTTCCCTTTCTTCAGTTCTCTCATATAATCATTTCCTTTTGTTCAATTTTCTCAGAGAATAATTTCCTTTTCTTCAAATCTCTCATAGAATAATTTCCCTTTCTTCAGTTCTCTCCTAGAATCATTTCCTTTTCTTCAGTTTTCTCATAGAATCATTTCCCTTTCTTCAGTTCTCCCCAGCAATTCTTCCTTTTTCAGTTCTCTCCTAGAATAATTTCATTTTCTTCAGTTCTCCCCAGCATTTCCCTTTTTAAAATTCTCTCCTGCTTTTATTTTCCTTGACTCCATTCGCTCCTGAATGTATTTCCCTATCTTAGCTTCACTTCTGAATTTATTTCTCTTTCTCCATTACTCTCCACTAATAATCTCTATGATGTTAAGTCTATTCACCCCAGATGTATGTTCCTTTCTACACTTCTCTCTTAGATTAATTAATCTATTAATGAATTACGATTCATTTCTCTTCTAAAATCATTTCAGTTTCTTCAGTTCTCACCTAGAATCATTTCCTTTTCTTCAGTTCTCTGTTAGAATCATTTCCCTTTTTTCAGTTTTCTCAGAGAATAATTTCCTATTCTTCAGTTCTCACCTAGAATCATTTCCCTTTCTTCAGTTCTCACCTAGAATCATTTCCTTTTCTTCAGTTCTCTCCTACAATCATTTCCTTTTCTTGAGTTCTCTCCTGGAATCATTTCCTATTCTTCAGCTCTCTCCTAGAATCAATTCATTTTCTTCAGTTCTCTCCCAGAATCATTTCCCTTTCTTCAGTTCTCTCCTAGAATCATTTCCTATTCTTCAGTTCTCTCGTAGAATCATTTCCCTTTCTTCGGTTCTCTCCTAGAATCATTTCCTATTCTTCAGTTCTCTTGTACACTCATTTTCCTTTTTTCGGTTCTCTCCTAGAATCATTTCCTTCCCTTCAGTTCTCTCCTAGAATCATTTCCCCTTCTTCAGTTATCTCCTAGAATAATTTCCTATTGTTCAGTTTTCTCCTAGAATCATTTCCGTCCCTTCAGTTTTCTCCTAGAATCATTTCCGTCCCTTCAGTTCTTTCCTAGAATCATTTCCTATTTTTCAGTTATCTCCTAGAATCATTTTCTTTTCTTCGGTTCTGTCCCAGAATTATTTCCTATTCTTCAGTTCTCTCATAGAATCATTTTCTTTTGTTCAGTTTTCTCAGAGAATAATTTCCTATTCTTCAAGTCTCTCATAGAATCATTTCCCTTTCTTCAGTTCTCTCCTAGAATCAATTCATTTTCTTCACTTCTCTCCCCGAATCATTTCCTATTCTTCAGTTCTCTCCCAGAATCATTTCCTTTTTTTCAGTTCTCTCCTAGAATCATCCAATTCTTCAGTTCTCTCCTATAATCATTCCCCCTTCTTCAGTTATCCTTATCTTCAGTTCTCTCCTAACTTAATTTCTTTTTCTTCAGTTCTCCCCAGCATTTATTTCCCTTTTTTCAATTCTCTCCTGCTTTTATTTTCCTTTACTGCAGTCACTCTTGAATTTATTCCCCTATCTTAGGTTCACTTCTGGATTTATTTCTCTTTCTTAATTTCTCTCCAGCAATAATCTCTACGATGTTAAGTCTATCAGCTGAAAAATTTTGTTACGGAAAACAGAGAAGAAAATAGAAAGAACAAAAAAATATCCAGAAGAATGATGGTACATATATAGACATACACCCGTATCTGCAATTGGAAGACAAATACAGAATATTTACTGCTATAAAACTACTGTAGGGGTAAAAAGCCTCAGTTCTTCACCACATGACATATATTGCCAACTATCTGTACCAGCTAGCTCTTGGTGGGATGGTGGCCTCTCTAGTCTAAAAACACCTGGAACACGTGTCAATACACTGCCATTCCATTTAGAACACTATTTTTATTATTCTATGCACATTTACGTTTAGCGATGATCAGTGCTTTTTTCATTTTGATTTCACGGTAAATAAATCCTGTTCACAAAACTGCATTGCAAAATGTTTTTGATTAGAGTTTTGGAAGTATTTCGCTAAATGTTATTTTAGCATTAGAATATGAATGCTGGAAACACATTAGGAACAAGTACAACAAAACATAATGAAAGGTATTCACTAAATGAGAAATTGTAGAAAACGGCAAGAGGACTACAAAGTTTAGGTCAAAATAGCTGAGCTGGAAAATCAACTATTTGGCAAAAATAAATTGCAATTTCTTTCAGTCTTGCATAATTTCCTGTTTAGTGAATAGACCCAAATAACACACACACATATTCTTACATGCTTACTTTGCTACTATGTGACCTATAGCTCCATGTAATTACATCTCGCTAGGTAGGTTTGTGTGCAATAGCCTAAAGCCTCAGATAAACCCTGAAGCATTTCGCATTAGGGCTTATATCTAAAAGCAATTTCGATAGGATTACCTAGCAGCGATTCCTCCTTGACGTAGATTTGATACTCTCGGCTTCCCATCCTTGTCAATCCCACCTGATACTGTGAGCCCTAATGTGGTACCTTCTTTCTTCATTAATTCAACTACAGTGGAGCCCTTGAACTCTTCTGTTAAAGGAAAATTAGGAATATTAATAAATCAGGATCTTAAACATCACTAAACTAGTTATATACATTTTAAAACACAGGCTGTTTAAGGAGACATTGTCATGCCCAAAGCTGTTTTTTTAAAAGGAAACGTGTCGTCAATGTATTTTAAATAGTAATAAAATAAAATTACATATAACATATCCACTGTGTGTATTCTTTTGTAGTGTATATATATCTATATATAAAAATGTCTGTAAAGTGCATCTAATTGCCTATATTGGGCTGTAGGGGTAACAATTTTAAAAAACATTTTAAAAGGAAATATCACTTATTCAAACAAAGACCAAGCAAGTATCAGAGAGATCGTATTTTTTCCACATCCTAATATCGTGTCGAGCACAGGGCTGATTCTGGGCTGGAGCGTAGGGTGGGGGGCACCAAGTGGGCCAATGGTTTGCACAGGGGGCCCAGAAGGTGGATGACGGGCAACCTTACGGCTTATTACGAATGCAGAGTAGGCACCTAATTAACTGGACTATCGAGAAAGAGCAATCTGGTGTCCAGTGGAAATCTTCTCCCTGGGTCCAGTGGCTTTGGCAATCTTCCTGCTTCTCACTGCTCCCTCGCGCACCCTGCACTGGCATCACTAAACAGTGCACAAGGGAGCAGTGAGAAACTGGAAGATTAAAGGAGCTACTGGACCCAGGGAGAAGATTCCCACTGGGCCACTGCTGCTGACCTAAGAGGGCTGCCCCGATAGATGGCAACAGATGCAATCTCAATAACCATACTTCAATATTTTGGAAGATTTTTTTTGGGGGGAGAGGGTAAGGGGGATTCAGGGTAGTTTGATTTGTCTGCACTGGATGTGTACCAGTAAGTATTTAATATACACCAACTCTTGGCTAGCAAAATACACTTAAAATAAAATGTGACTGACATATTTGGCACCGTATTTTCCCTTTAACAATGATTAAAATGATTCACCAGATTTCACCTAATTAATAATTCATTTACAAATATACTTCTGTCTGTTGTACTGATAATATTTATCAACATCATTCCTTTTTCCAATCTGTTGCGCATTTTTTGAATCTTTTTATTTTGGGTAGCAGGGTCATTGCCAAGGATATATTTTATCAACCCTCTCACACATATTATTATTAATGCGCCTACACATTTCGCAGCACTGTCCTGGGTACACGTAAACAGACAAACGTATAATACAAAATATGACAAACAAATACAGGAGGAGTTTAGAACTCTATTCACGTGGAAACGTACAATCTAGATGGATAGGAGAGAGTTGATCCCTTTCCAAACCATGTTACACCTCCATTCAAAAACCCCAAGATATATAAATCACATTACGTCAACAAATCTTTGAATTAATTCTGAGTATTTTATAAAGCTACATTTATAAACTTCTCACGTGCTGTATTAACCCTCTATATTAAAAAAAAATCATTAGTATGTTCCATATCTCAATAATTCTTATTAGTATTGGAAACCCTTATCCTCTATAAACACACAATTTAATATATATCTTAGCAACTGGACTGTTTAAAACAAATATCATATCATATATCCATATATATTTGCTTCTCTTTGAAAAATGCAAACATTCTTTACCTGTTGGTGACATGCCCACTTTAGCATCTCATTTGAAGAGGGCAATAAATCACCATATTGTACAAGAATATTTTAACTGAATTATACCGTACGTGATGAAGCAATTATCATACTTCAAAAAGCGGAAAATAATTCCAGGAAGGCACCAGCGATGTGTCAACATTTCCAAAGTCGCACTAAAAACCAGCAGTGCAAGGCAGAGTACTATAATCGTATGAGCGAAGGAGAGAGCAGGACAGGGGGAGTAATCAGCTTTATAGTTGCAATTTACAGAACACTTTA
Source organism: Pelobates cultripes (assembly GCA_933207985.1). Classification (NCBI taxonomy): domain Eukaryota; kingdom Metazoa; phylum Chordata; class Amphibia; order Anura; family Pelobatidae; genus Pelobates; species Pelobates cultripes. The sequence continues at coordinate 318,470,350 of OW240914.1, forward strand.
ATTATGTTGTCTTGACTCTCCTGCCTTAAGTGGAGGAAGCTCTGTGCGGTAGTATTTATTTTAGTGCTTGTTCATTTTAACAACAGAAGGTCACAGATGCCAATAAACCTTTCTTCCATATGCATATTCTGATTATTATATTTCAGGGAAATTATTAGGGCCTTCTTCCACTTCAAAGAAGGAAGAGAGATGTGATTAAAATAATTCTGGGATGATAGAGAGATAGATAGATCAGGCAGAGGATATTATAGCAGTTTTTGTGTATACATTATGCCTCTGCGGTCTCACTGCTCAATTCTCTGCTAGTTAGAAATTAAATAGATTTTGTTTCTGTTTATGCAGCCCTAGATACACCTCCCCTGGTTTGGGATTTATTTTTCAATCAGATGTTAACTTATTTTAGAAGTTTGTATTTCCTGCTCTGTAATCAGTAATCACACAGAGGAAGCTCTTGCAGATTTTAACAGAGCAATAGATAATACATTCTACATTGAACAGAATTTGCAATAAATAAAGTTTAAACATTAGATCTCATTTTACAGGAAGTCTTTAGAAAGGCTGCGCAAATCACACACATTCAGAATATAAAGAATTTAAAGAAACTACGGCATTCTAGCATTTGGTAGTGGTAAATCCACAAAGAAAGGACGCCTTCTGAACTACCTTGTGGGCTTGTCACTATATATATTACAACGAATAACAAAGTAAAGGGAACATAAATAGGAAATTTATCAAAAAAAAAAACAAAAAAACAGAAGAACAATGACAGAAATCTGACCCAGTATTATAAAGACAAAACCACCAATCAGGTTTGGGTATAGCTGTTGAGAAAGCCTGCCCAAGGCAAAATGCGTAAGTCACGTGGTGCCGACATTCCTGGCGTTCAGGGGAGAGGATCAAACAGCGGTATCGGTGGACGATCAACTGATCACGATCTTTGCAATTCCCCTACGAACTGTAAGCCAGCTACAAAGATTTTGTTTTAAATTTGTTTTATGCAATCAATAAAGTGAGGAAATCCTTTTTACCACTGAAGGCTCATTACTTACTGCATATGCCGTAAGTATACTGTGGGACCAGTTAAAGTCCCTGGACCAGGTGAGCACAACATATAGGGGGAGTGGTGTTAATTCCTGTATATAAAGTGCTACACCACTGGAAGTTCTGTATGTTTTATCCCTTAGGTTTGGAACATAAAGATATCCACCAGGATTGAATATATTGGATATCTAACTAGGTGAGCGCTCCACTTAGGGTGTGACAGGTGGAGGTATCTCACCTTAAGTTATTATACCATTCCAGTTTCTATAATAGGGTATAACCCTTTGAGTGTTGGAGTATCAAGAAGAAGCTTATTCCAATGCAATTTGCAAGAACTTTGAATATATACGAAAGTACATTTATACCGGGACATTGTTTTAATTTAATAAGTTTCAAATATAAATCTTTTATTGTATTATTTTTTTTATTTTTTTTTATTTCTATTTTCTACATCTGTGTCCTCTCTAAATGTAGAGCTATTACTACGTGCGTTAACTCATTGTTGTAAAATTTTACTTGGAGCTTTGTGTACTTTGGGGGGAAGTGGAGGATAGCAGCACAAGTTAGATAGTAATTAAAGAGAGAATCTACCATATTTATTTCTTAAAGGGAAAGCGCCTCAGATTATTACTTTATAGCTGTTGGTACCACTTAGTAAAGAGTATAGGTGTCATGTTCCATAGAATGTGGGAACAATACCAGTTCGTATATTGGAAAGAAAGTTATCTTTTAGAAGATAATCCTGCAAAGAAAATATGGTTTTCAAAACATTCTAGCACACATTTCGGTGTCCAAAGTAGAATGGGAGTCTGGTACAGAAGAGGACGACCTTAAAGAAACTCTGAAGGGTAGATGATGTTAAGTGAGCTCATGCAATATTTACAGTGTATTCTATTGGGAAACTGTGATGTACGTAGACCTTTCATTTCCTTAAAATAGCATAGCTAAAACAGAAGAAAAAAATAATGTATATGGAACAGGCCCCACGGAGGCCATGACATGGCATGTCAATAATAAATGTTTGTGGTATAAGACAGTTCTAATGTCACAAACCGTTAATAAACATATTATATTTTCTATTTTACATGCATGTAACACTGGCAGAAAATGTTTAGTAAAAAGCATGAGTCAAAATACCACCAGCAAAAGTTTTCAAAATTTCATAAACTTATCGATGAGCATTTTTTATTTTCAAAGAATTAAAAATGTTTTTTTTTTTTTTTTAAATCTATAAAACATATAATTTAGTATGAATCATACAAGTGTTGTTTTGTGATAGGAACTAAAAAAGAAAAAAAAATGATAGGAAGAGGAAAAGAAAAATTTGCAGAACAAGTCGCAGTGGCCAAAATAAGGGTAGAACAGAAGATGGGCTATATAAAAATGAGGACTAGCCAACAGGCAACACAAAGCTCCCAATCTTAACATCTGGGGATTTCACTCCACAGTGTCACCTTATGGGTGGTAGGATAGAAGGAGTTGGCATCCTCCCGGGGCAGGTCCACAGCGTTCCCAGAAAAGAGAATGACTCTAAAGTCCACTGGAAATGTAAAGGGTGCACTCTAGCAAGATTGGAAATAAACACTTGTTGGTTTTTTTTCATCCTCATTAACAGATGTGGACATAGAGTGGGGGATCAGTGTCCATGTTATGCTAGAAAGCATTCCATTTGCATCAACATGTCCAAATCAAAGGAATGTGTGTTCTGCACAAAATTTGCTAATATGAAATAGTGTGTTGTAGATTTACCAACAACTGTAGCATTTGGCATGGAATGCAAACATTATTTTTTTCCACTCTTTAGAAGGTCCAATGTGGATGACTTGCTTCTGACCCAAAAATTAAATAAAACATATTTACTCAAAATTCTATCCAATGGTCAATGAAACACTCTTCAGAAAAATGTATGGTGCAGTTTTAAATTGAAAGGCATTATATATATATATATATATATATATATATATATATATATATATATATATATATATATATATATAGACACTATAGTCACCAAAACAACTTTAGCTTAACCCCTTAAGGACCAAACTTCTGGAATAAAAGGGAATCATGACATGTCACACATGTCATGTGTCCTTAAGGGGTTAATGGAGGTTAAAGGAAGAACATACAACTGGTTTGGACATAGATTAAAACTAAACTTTTTTGAATTTTTTCATATATACAGCATTTACAAGAAAATAATTTGTGGGTGTAAGTAAATACAATCCCGAAAAGAGAGCAAATGCATATTCAAAAATTTGCCAGGTTCGTCTAAAACATGTGGTTTTAGTTGTATTTCAGAGATATTTGGTTTAAAATGTGTGGACTGTTAAAGTAACATGCTGGGTTTGACAGCATGTTTAATCCCTTATACAGCTCTAAGAACCAATCATCACCCTTCAACAGTAAAAACATTTAATGGGGGAAACCAAAATGAGATATGAACATTCTTTGACAAGTAGTTAAGAGGCTGAAGCCATGACACACAGTTAATGTGATAACACATACATATTAATTATTCCAATTCATGAACACTTCAACATGTTTAAAAGGTCCACTGAAGTGCGAAAATTAGGATTTGTTAAGTGACAGTCTTTCTTGGAGGAGGCACTATTAAATCTACTGTCAGATGTATTGCAAAGGATCAAGGGTAGAGTACGAATTCAGGCTATCTGCCATATGGATGCATATAAGCTTATATCCTTTATGTTTTTAATCTTTATTAACAGTAGCTCTTTTTTAAACTATGTAAAAAAATTTTTCAAGATGAGTGATCTTATAAGGAAATCCACTGTTATAAATTTTGTCCATAACCATCTGCATCTTAAAGCTGTCCATTCCCCAGTGCGGCCTACGGGGCTTCACTGTAACAGTGAGGAGATACATTTTGACAGGTGTGATAGAGACTATTAACAAAATGAATTGTCTATACACAGAGAGCAGTAAATCAAAGGGTATGAGTAACAGAGGTAGGTATGATTTAATTACAGGAGAAGTGTCTACTGCAGAAATGAATCACAATGAATGCGAGGCTAATTCCAGCTTCAATATAATCACCGGTAATGTATTCCTACAGAATCAGTGTTTCACATAATTTTATTTAGTTGGATAAGAAAACCAAAACTCAGCTTGATTTGAGCCAGAAATATATTTAAAATGTGCATACGGTTTTTATATATCTATATGTCTTACATCAAGAGAGCATCACTATGGAGAGCTAACACAACTACGATACATTACTGTGAAGGTACTGCCAGGAGAATGTCTATGCTTTGGCTACTCTATGGCTTTGCAGATGTTTATTTGAGGTATGAGGTTGGCAAAATAAAATGCAGTACCAAGCTCTTCAACAAACGTCAAAAGCGGAGACTGAATGCTACTCAAATAGATGGCCGTTGGTCGGAAAAGTATGTTATATGAATGGACAATGCATGCATCCATGACCTAGATTAGCGTATATAGATACTTGAATATCACTCTGAATAAACAGGTAAATTAAATAAAATGGATCTATCAAGGAGCTGGCCACATGCAATTTTGCTGAGTCCTAGAGCACTGGAAAAAGTGTAGAGATGAGCTACAAAATTGATAAAAGGAATGGAGAATTTTAGTTACGAAGAAAGGTTTAAAAATGTAAATCTCTTTAGTTTTGGAAAAACTGCGCCTCAAAAAGGAATATGATATCATTATACAAATATATTTGGGGCCAGTACAAACCATTATCTGCAAATCTGTTCATAAACAGGGCTATACATAGGACACGAGGTCACACATTTAGGCTGGAAGAAAGGAGATTTCATCTAAAGCAAAGAAAAGTTTTTTTACCAGTAAGAACAATAAGGATATGGAATTCTCTGCCTGACGAGGTGGTTTTATCAGAGTTCATACAGATGTTTAAAATGCAATTGGATAAATACTTGCAAAAACATAACATACAGGGATATAATTTCTAATTAGTGCGGTAATAGCTGCTTGATCCAAGGAGATATCTGACTGCTATTTTGGGGTCAAGGAGGACATTTTTCCTAGTTTGTTGCAAAATTGGAAGCGCTTCAGACTGGGTTTTTTGCCTTCTTTTGGATCAACAGCAAAAACATATGTGAAGAAGGCTGAACTTGATGGACGCAAGTCTCTTTTCAGCTATGTAACTATGTAAAGGTAACCCTGTCCACCCAAAAAACACACGTTCTGAGGTCACAAACACACAATGCACCTCACACACCTGTTACAAATCATAATCCACTTCCTATGTTGCTCAAAATGATATTAAATTAACTAAATTAACCTCTCCTAGTGTTATCATACTGTATATTTCTTTTTGTGCCAAAATCTGTTGGTGCTATATAAATGGCAATAATAATAATAAATGCTGCAAAAAAACTATTAATGTTTTCCCAATAATTATTTATTCCCACCAGTCTTACCTCCCTAAATGAATCTCTCCAAGCAATATCCATAATTAATCCATCTCCACCATACCCCCAACTCATGCCTCCCCATGAAATGTGCCCAACTTTCTCCCTTTGCTTCCTCAATTTGAAAATAAAAAATCCCTCCAAATGAATCTCTGCATTCCAAAAGCTGGTTGGCCCATCTAATTAAAAAAAAACTATTCATAGAACTGTTAACGTTTATGTAGTATGGTATTCTCTTTTTCATAGAACTACTAATTAGAATAGTATTCTTCATGTTTTTATATATTGTGCCCTAATTATAGATGTAGTTATCCTCTGATTAGTTATCTCCCCAGAATTTCCTAGACAGTCAGGAAATGACACCTAGTGTCCCACATCCTTGACCGAGATCTATTCAAGAACCCCTGCATCATGTGGTAGTGCTTCGGAGTATCATTGTGACTAGGCATCACAACAGCCTAAGACCATCAGGTACCCAGTGACACCTTTCAGAACATTCTTGTGATGCTCAGTCAAGCAGTGAAGTTGGCAGACCATTATGAGAAATATTCTAAATGCTCTCAATGTTATTCTCAAACATCCCTAAAAAGAGTTAAAAGTAATTACCATTATGTTCTGCTTGCATGAACGGCTCCCTTAGCATTATTGTAAATAACATACATTATATACACTCCCTTTATACACTGCCCCAACCACCCAACTCTGTGTCTCTTCCTATAGTCTGCTTATGACTCCCTCCTTAGCCCCATAGGTGTGTCTCCCTAATTCTCTTGAGTGTCTATCCCTAGCCCTAGGTTTGTCTGTCTTTGCCCACAGATAATTTCTACACCCCTTCCAGTAGCCATACCTCCCAATCTCCGAGGCAGCATACATTAAAACAGTGGCTTATAACCCAAATATGGGTGCCCAATTCATTTTAGTAGATCCCTATTGGTTTTTAACAGACACATCATATTCTTCAGGTCTAAAGGAAGCTGCTAAGCATAAATAATTTACTATAAAAACATTGTTCTCCCACCATGGCATTGTAGACTTAATTTTGGGAAGATCTTTTGTAGAAACGTATTGTTAAAGGGACACTTCACTGCCCAAATGATATATTAGCATTATTAAGTGTTCTTGCATAGCAAGACCACTTAATGTTATCTCACATATATATTATTATTAAGTGTTCTTGCATAGCAAGACCACTTAATGTTATCTCACATATATATTATTATTATTAAGTGTTCTTGCATAGCAAAGAATTAATTTAATGTTATCTCATATATTATTATTATTCTTATTTTATTATAGCAAAATTTACAATTCTAACTCTCCCACAAGTTTTTACACTACATAGACAAAAAATTTACCAAAAACGTGCAGATTGTTCCCGGGATCGGATTGCTATTACTTTTAGTGAACGCTTTCACGAATGGTTCCCTGAATATCGTCGTTCTTGTGGCGAAATTTGTCCTGAAATGAAATGCAAGCGAGTGGGATGCCAAAAAAGCTGAAAAATCATGACATGATTTCTAAACTGCCACCACTCCCTTATTTTCAGGCCCACCTACACAAATCTTATATCAAAACGTTCAGCTATCCCTGCTGCCATTAAACATGTCAACGGCTAAGCCATAGTCCTGATAGTTTTCACAATATAATCATTTGTTTGCAACTAACGCCGTCCATTGACTTCATTGAAACTTCACTCTGCAAAGCTCAAATTTGAAGTGCAATTTCTAAACTGCGACTGTGCCTTCAATTTTAATACTTCAGAGACATACTATGCATCAAAATGTAGGTCTGGTCTTGTGATTCTCACAATATAAAGCTCTTCACTGTAGGAGTTATAGTTTCTAAGATACGACCGTTTGAAGATGGCAACCGCTAAAATACTCTGACCTGTGTCAAGCTGCAGCAGCAAGTGATGTCATAGACAGGGCCTTTTGAACACCTGCTAATGTTTTTATAAATGTATGGTTTAATGTAACTGTGCAACAACGTTGCAATTAAATGTGCTATGTAAATGATAACAGTTACTCCGCCCACTCCAGTTGTAGACTACAGGTGGAGGTAAGAACACTTCACACAATTTCCCCAGAAATTGTAACTTTTCTAGTTATTATTTATTCTTATTATAGCCAAATTTGCCACCCTAACTCCTCACACAGTTTTTACACTACATAGACAAAAATTTACCAAAACGTGCAGATTGTTCCCGATCGGATTGCTATTACTTTGTGGAACGTTTCGCCGAATGGTTCACGGAATATCGTCGTTTTGTGGCGAAATTTGTCCCATAGGAATGAATGGCAAAGCTAGAGTGGGAGCTGGCAAAAGCTGAAAAATCAGGACATGATTTCTAAACTGCCACCACTCCCTTATTTTCAGGCCCACCTACACAAATCTTATATCAAAACGTTCAGCTATCCCTGCTGCCACTAAACATGTCAACGGCTAAGCCGTAGTCCTGATAGTTTTCACAATATAATCATTTGTTTGCAACTAACGCCGTCCATTGACTTTCATTGAAACTTCACTCTGCAAAGCTCAAATTTGAAGTGCAATTTCTAAACTGCGACTGTGCCTTCAATTTTAATACTTCAGAGACATACTATGCATCAAAATGTAGGTCTGGGTCTTGTGATTCTCACAATATAAAGCTCTTCACTGTAGGAGTTATAGTTTTTAAGATACGACCGTTTGAAGATGGCAACCACCAAAATACTCTGACCTGTGTCAAGCTGCAGCAGCAAGTGATGTCATAGACAGGGCCTTTTGAACACCTGCTAATGTTTTTATAAATGTATGGTTTAATGTAACTGTGCAACAACGTTGCAATTAAATGTGCTATGTAAATGATAACAGTTACTCCGCCCACTCCAGTTGTAGACTACTGGTGGAGGCAAGAACACTTCACACAATTTCCCCAGAAATTGTAGCTTTTCTAGTTATTATTATTCTTATTATAGCAAAATTTGCCACCCTAACTCCTCCCACAGTTTTTACACTACATAGACAAAAATTTACCAAAACGTGCAGATTGTTCCCGATCGGATTGCTATTACTTTGTGGAACGTTTCGCCGAATGGTTCACGGAATATCGTCGTTCTTGTGGCGAAATTTGTCCCATAGGAATGAATGGCAAAGCTAGAGTGGGAGCTGGCAAAAGCTGAAAAATCAGGACATGATTTCTAAACTGCCACCACTCCCTTATTTTCAGGCCCACCTACACAAATCTTATATCAAAACGTTCAGCTATCCCTGCTGCCACTAAACATGTCAACGGCTAAGCCGTAGTCCTGATAGTTTTCACAATATGACCATTTGTTTGCAACCAACGCCGTCCATTGACATTCATTGAAACTTCACTCTGCAAAGCTCAAATTTGAAGTGCAATTTCTAAACTGCGACTGTGCCTTCAATTTTAATACTTCAGAGACATACTATGCATCAAAATGTAGGTCTGGGTCTTGTGATTCTCACAATATAAAGCTCTTCACTGTAGGAGTTATAGTTTTTAAGATACGACCGTTTGAAGATGGCAACCACCAAAATACTCTGACCTGTCAAGGCTGCAGCAGCAAGTGTTGTCATAGACAGGGCCTTTTGAACACCTGCTAATGTTTTTATAAATGTATGGTTTAATGTTACTGTGCAACAACGTTGCAATTAAATGTGCTATATAAATGATAACAGTTACTCCGCCCACTCCAGTTGTAGACTACAGGTGGAGGCAAGAACACTTCACACAATTTCCCCAGAAATTGTAGCTTTTCTAGTTATGATATTAATATCAAAGGTGGGGGCTGAAAAGACTGTAGATAAGAGATCTGCAGCTTTTATAAATGCATGCATGTTTTCATTGTGGGTATATCTACTTAACATTGATGTTTATATATGCATTTTCCATTGACGGTATATCTAAAGATAACCTAAAAAAGCGGCAGATCCCCACCTTTGGCTAGTCACAAGGAAATGCCAGTGACAAGGTGAGGGGCAGATCTGCCAATAAAAGATGTGAACCTGCAGAAAAATTTACCATTTCAGCCACGTCAGTACCATTTGAGGTAGCTGATGCACAGAGAACTTATGAAAGATTCGCATATAGTTTAAATGCACTAATGTTACATGTTAATGGTGTTCTCAATTTATGCTTTTTGGGGGCTTTATCAATTGTTTCACCAAAGAGTGAACCTAAAAATGGTCCAAATTCAGGCTGAATCTGGGATTGCTGCAAGATATATCCCAAGCTAACACCATCATTTGGGTCCTAAAAAAATGAATCTCTCATGTTATAAAACTTAGGTGGTACGAACTTATCAAGCACTGAGTACTGAAACCCAGACATATATCTCAAGAAAGCTCTTGTGCTAGCCAAACAGCATTCCAGCTCCCAACACCTCCTACAAGCTCCGCTTCATGTCTGGCACTACAATCACTTTTCCATATTGTATAGCAAAAAACGGGTCAAACCTTTTCCTCGTACAGAGCTCCACCTATAGAAACTACCTCCTAAAAATGCCTGCTGTCTAACGACGATAAAATTCACTGGAAACAGTGATGTCTTTAAAATGCAAACAGCTTGTTTCCACTCTTTATAAATGTGTTGAAAATGTAAGCTTGCAATGCGGTGTAATCTAGAACAGCATACGCGCAGATGAGAGAATTAGGCACCATTCCTGGTAAAATAATTTGTTAAAATAAATACATAAATATACATAATCACTCTACATTGCTTCCAAGCTGCAAGCGTCTGTGATATCAATCTAATTAACAGACTGTGAATAAATAGTTCTAATGATGTTTCGGTTTAGTGTTTAGTAAAGAGTAAATTAGCTACTAAATGTAGAATAGCCGCACGAACCGGCTAGTTTTGCCAGACTTTTTATTCTAATTTGGTTCACAAAAACAATAAGGCCATTATTTTTCCAAACAAAATAAATAAGTAAATTAATAAGTAATCACATTTGCATTTGTCCACAGAATTGATTGAAATAAAAGTTCTTCTCAGTACTTCTTAATGTATATTTCATTGCACGTAGACTAGTCTCTGCATCCATTACAGAAGTGCACAGCAGGAGGGAGTATATAGAGGTGTAAATCAGACTTTAATCAATTATTATATTAAAGCAACACTTCAGTCGCCTAGAGTACTACAAAGCACTTTAATAAATTACTTTAGTATAGCAGACAGCCGGGAGGGTCCTTGCTCATTCACTTTCTCTACGAGAAATATTTGATTGGCCCCAAAATGCTCAATAGTGATTTTCCTGGGGTGGAACATAGCAGCAGCGAGAAGACATTCTGAGTGTAAAAAAAGTGAGTAACTTTTATAATGGGGAGCCTAAATCTACTTCCTCCCAAAAAAAAAAAAAAAGGAACACTATTTTTTACACAGAACCATGTCATGTACAGACTATATATTGCAAGGTTCACTAGGAACCAACCGTATTGGTCATTTATAGACTCCTCTCTCTGGACTACAGCGTCATTATAATATAATTTGATGCACCACAAGTTCTGAATAATTGTGCACATACTATTTATTGTATGGCCATGTTTTGCCACACATGGTTTTTTTTTTATATTTAAATGTTTATTGACAATATTTTCGAAGGAGTGGGGTGGGGTACAGAAGTAAAAAAGAGGAGGGGGGAGGAAAGGTTGGGGGTAACAAGGTTAACAGAGGTGGTGCGTGATACGCGGTACAGCTTGATAATGCTTAATTAGTACACAGCATATAAGTCACAAGATATGATACATAATATGGTGCGGTACCTGGGATACATTATACTCAAGTCTTATACGCCGTTGCTTGATAATTGTAGTGCTTAGTATAGTGCTATGTGCGGCGTGTATGCCCTGTTTTCTCCTATGTCAAATTGCAATGCACAATTGTCGTGTAACCTGTGCAAGTGTCTAGCGCCGTGTGACGTTTGGATATGATTGCGTCTTGCGCAAATGCTGTGCTCGGTTTACATAGTTTCCGGCTCTTAGTCAAAATCCCAGGGGTGTTGGGTCCTTGGGGGTACTGCTTTGAACGGGTTAGAGGGGGGGAGTTGGAAGGTGTTTGTCCCAGTATGCTACCCATGGTGCCCATGAGATTAGGAGATTTGTCCTACGTGCTGCTGTTTGGGTAGATAAGCGTTCGTTGATATAGTATTGATGAATTTTTGCTAATAGGTTGGGCTTGGAGGGGCACTGTGGTGATTTCCAATGGTTTGCTATGAGGTTTCTCACCGCTAATGCTATGATTGCCATGACACATTTTATATGCTTCGGCGTGGGCTTAGGGTACAGTAAAAATAGGCCTGTGTGTATGTCAAGGGGTGGTGTGGTGATGCCAATGGTTTGTATTATGTTTTGTGCGTCTTCCCATAGTGGGCGTATGCGTGGACATGACCACCAAATGTGAGTCATCGTGCCACTGTCTATCCCGCACCTCCAGCAGTGAGGGGGAACCGTTGTATACATTTTATGTAGCCTCTGGGGTGTGAGGTACCACCTGTAAACCAGTTTCTTGTGTGCTTCAATGTGGGAGTAGCATCGTGTGAGCCCCTTAAGTGCATTCAGAGAGGTTAGGATTTCTGTATCAGATGTCAACAGGTCGCATTCTAACAGCCACTGTTTCACAAATGTTGGGGGTTGAGGAGGTGATAATCGTAAAAGAGTTCTATAGCATGAGGTGAGGGATTTGGGTTTGGTCGGGGTCTGCCAACATCTATCGTATAGGGCTTCCATGTCTGGGAAGTCAGAGCTGTCGGCTACAGTGTTGCGTGTGACGTGAGAAGGGATTATGCTTTTAAGTTGCATGTAAAGAAACACGGAAGAGTTGGGCAGGTGGAATTCTTTTTGTAGGTCTTGGAAGGATTTGATGCGATTTAGGTGGAGGACTTGGTCAAGCGTGGTTACCCCGTATTTGACCCACGAGTTCAGTGAGAGCCAGGGTGAGATTGCTTTTAGGGTTGTCAATGGTGAGCGCGGGTGGAATTTGTAGGTGACATTTTGCTTTTGACGGGTGGTGTCCCAGTGATGTAGGGCTAGGATAGTGGTGGGTAGGAGCGTATTGTCTTTGGGTCGCAGTGTCTTTGGTGTCCAAAGCATGTTTGTTAGCGAGGTGCTGGTGAGTCGGGCTGTTTCCATATCAACCCACTGGTATACCCCTCTCGGAGTGTGTAGTTTTACTGCAGCCTCTAAGTTGGCTGCTTTGTAGTAGGTGTATAGATCTGGAAGGCCAATTCCTCCGTCTGTTTGATGATTTTGGAGGAAGCGTTGGGAAATTCTGGGTTTGCGGGTGTCCCAGATGTAGGAGGATAGTACTTTTTGGAGTGATTTGAAAAAGTTTTGTGGGACCCGTATATGTAGGAGGCGGAAAATGTACAGTAATTTAGGGAGGAGGACCATTTTGACAGTATTGATTCTGCCTAGCCATGAAAGTTTAACTGGTTTCCATCTTTGGCATTCTGATTTACATAGGCTTAGGAGTGGTTTATAATTGTATTGGAATAATAGGTCCGTTGTAGGCGCAATTTTGACCCCGAGATAAGTGATGTAGTTCGACCTCCAGTCAAAATCGTATTTGCTCATGAGTGATTGAACAAAATCTTTGGGGAGACCTAATGGTAATGCTTGTGTTTTTGTTTGGTTTAGTTTATAGTATGTTAGTTTGCCATATTTCCCTAAGATTTGCATTAGGGCGGGTAGTGATGAGGGCACATCTTTCAGTGTTAAGAGGATATCGTCTGCGAACATGGATAGTTTGTGATCAGTCCCCCCTATCCTAATGCCTTTGATTTCGGGCTGACGTCTAATTATGTGTGCAAGCGGTTCTAGAGAGAGGACGAACAATAGTGGGCATAGGGGGCATCCCTGTCTTGTGCCGTTGGTTATGTTGAACGGGGTGGAGAGGAAGCCCGCATGTGAGACTTGTGCTGTCGGGGTATTGTATAGGGCCATGATACCAGAAATTATTGGTGTCGTGAAGCCGAATGTACTTAAAACTTGTTGCATATAGTCCCAGTTGAGCCTATCGAAGGCCTTCTCTGCATCTAGTGCTAAGAGAAGGCCTTGTCCTCTGGAATCGTGTGTATGTGATAGAATGTTGAGGATTTTCCTAGTGTTGTCTGAGCCCTGTCTTGTTTTGACAAAGCCTGATTGGTCGTTGTGTATTAATGTGGGGAGAATTTCAGACAACCTGTTAGCTAGGAGTTTCGCGTAGAGTTTGACATCCACGTTCAGTAGGGAGATTGGTCTGAAGTTTTGGCATTGCGTTTGGGGTTTGCCTGGTTTGGGGAGAGTGGAGATGTGGGCTTTTAGCATTTCTGGGGGTAGGGCTCCCTGCGAATAGCAGTGGTTAAAGAGTGTGGATAGGTGTGGAGATAGAATGGTAGCGAAGGTCTGGTAATAGAAGTTGGTATAGCCATCTGGGCCTGGTGCTTTGTGTTTGGGGAGTCACCTGATTGTTGTTTCTAGTTCTTGGGTGGTGAATGGTGCGGTGAGGGAGCTTATAGCTTCCTGGGAGAGTTTGGGTAGATCAGTTTGCGCTAGAAAGTTTTGAATGTCCAGTGTGGATGGCGGGGTGATCGTGGGGTCCTCCTTGAGGTTGTAGAGTGTGCTGTAGTAAGCAGCAAATGCGTCGACTATGTTTTGTGGGTTTGTGAGTTTCTGTTTCGTAGATGTGGTGATATAAGCTATTCTTGAGTGGGCCATGCGCGCTTTGAGTCCGACTGCTAGTAGAGCTCCTGCTTTGTTCCCTTGTGAAAAAAAATTGTGTTTATATTGCTGAAGCATGTAGGTAGTTTTGCCACACATGGTTTTTATTACACTGTTCACTACTTTTAGTACCAAATGCTCTAAGCAAGTGTTAATAAAGAATGCTAAAATATAAAAGAATGCAAATATATTATACACTCTCTATAATAATGCGTTATAGCATAATTGTGTAATGTTCTGTTTTTCTATTTGAAAAAAGATTAACTGATCCAAAACAGAAAAATTATTTTCATGTAAACCTACGTTCATGTGTACTGTATATTTAAAGTGCTCTGTATAAGAGCATTAGATAAAAACGGTTAATAAATAAATAGATAGAAAGACGGGTGTGCGTGCTGCACTGAAGAAAAAGGGGAAGGTCCTGTATAGCGTGGCTCACACAACAGGACAGTAAACCGCATATGCAGCCATATTGGAGGAGGCATAAGTGACTGGATTATGGCAGAAACCGGAAGCAGCGCCATCTTAGTGGTGGCGATACACATCCGGTTAAGACCCTGTATGGAAAGGGATTGTGTTTTGGACAATTCACACACCTGTGCTTAATAGAGCTTATTATGTGGGGTATATATGTTTGCACTAGCAGTGTGTGTTTAGATTACACCCGAGGAAGACCTATATAGGTTGAAACATGTTATGCTGTTCATTTGTATTTGTTTTTTCTAACTTTTATGTGAATAAAGTTAATTCTATTTTATTTAATTCCTGATTCTTATGGATATCCTTCACTTGCAGTGGGACCTCATCTATTACCATCAATCCCTATTGTGGGTGAATTGCATCTATAGTTCAGAGCCAACTTTAAAAATGGCTGTGTAAATTGTGAGTGTTCAATTTTAACTTTACCATCTTAATAGTGTTTCAACACGTATGTTTTATGCTTGTACTATACAGAGTCTGCTAATATTTTATTTTAAATTTTTTTTAAATTCATTAATTTCATAATGCAAGGAATATCATACAAGCTTGTGATGCCATTACAGCATTGACAAGCATATTGCAAAATCACAAGTAGGCACAGTGCCATCGCAAATTAAGAACTGCACATTTTTTATGTTTTTAAGAAATAGGCTGAAGCATAGGTCTGAACATAAGACCAGAGAGAATACAGGATAAACAATAAGAGTTCTAGCAGAGAATAATGTGTCTAGGCAAAAACTTATATTATATTATTATGTTATTTATAAAGCGCCATCAAATTCCGCAGGGCTTTACAATGGGTGGACGAACAGACATGTAGTTGTAAGCAGACAAGTTGGACACACAGAAACAGAGGCGTTGAGGGCCCTGCTCAATGAGCTTACACGCTAGAGGGAGTGGGGTAAAATGACACAAAAAGGTATTAGACTTATAGTATTAGACTAGTGACAGTTGCAGAAGAGGAATCAGTCAGGAGCTATTAACAGTTTAATTGATACGCTTTTATGAAGAAGTGGGTTTTTAATGATTTTTTAAGAGTGGAGACTGGGTGAGCATCTAACGGAGGAGGGAAGCGAGTTCCGCAGGAACGGTGCAGCCCTCAAGAAATCTTGAAGGCAAGCATCAGAGGTGGGAGTACGGACAGAAGATAGACGTAAGTCTTCAGCAGATCAAAAGGGCCTTAAGGGAACATACTTGTGTATAAGGGAGGATAGATAGGTGGGAGCAGCATTATGTAGCGATTTGAAAGCAAGAACCAGAATTTTAAATTGAGCTCTATATTTTATAGGAAGCCAATGTAGGGATTGACAGAAGGGTGAGGCATGGGAGGTGCGGGTGGACAGGAAGATGAGCCTCGCTGCCGCATTCATTATGGACTGTAACGGCGCAAGTTGGGAGCACGTAAGACCACTGAGACGCGGATTACAGTAGTCAAGGCGAGAAAGGACAGTGGAATGGACCAACACCTTAGTTGCATCTGGTGTTAAGTAGGGGCGGATGCGCGCAATGTTTTTGAGATGGAAATACTAGTGCAGCTTGGAATGTGTTAAAATCAATCAGGACTTAGACTTGGAGTAGGTAGGTGATCAAGCTCTATATGCGGTGTGCTGCACACACTCGTAATCTACAGGCTATATCTGAGTGCCAAAGACTCACTAAGAAATTGGTGTCACTGGGTCTTGAGTAATCTACTAAGGCAACAAAAAGTAAAAATAAAAAACATATGTAACAAAAAAAAACCCCCGCAAACATGAGGTAGCAAACAGTTCTGTTCACCCAATGCAGCGGACGGGCTACAGTAGAAAGTTCTTCCCATATCAAGATCAGCATCCCTTCTCTCCGACATTAGGTTCGGCAGGTGTATCTGAATACCAGACTGCCAATTGCTTCCTGAACTATAGGACAGCATATGTTTGGCCCCAGGCCTGAATGGGTGCCCATACCTTATGTTCACGGAACCCCTGTTTTAAGGCAGCAGGATCGTGGACCTGCAGGCGCACCAGCATCCAGGATAGCTTCTGGGAATATGTACGGCAAAGTGGAGATTTTTAGAGTTGGACTCCCGGCACAGAAGAAGAACGGGCAGATGGAATATCACTCCGGGTCATCTCTACAACAGAAAGGGTGAGTTTGAAGGATCTGCTTTCAATTCGAAGCCAGAACCTCTGACAGATGGCATCTAATCTTTTTAGGAAGAGATCTCTCCACTATCTGCATTCCGGGTTTGTGTTGCTGTGATGCAGGTCTGACATGGCGGCCATTTTGGTTTCAATCGATTCAGATTGAGTGTGTGCCGAGGTAAGTCAACCCAGTGAGAACCGGCATAATCCCCACTGGTCCTAAGGGGCTCGTGAAGGCAACAGGTGTGCGCGCGCATCAGTCAGGGGAGATCGGCCGCTTCTCACCCCAGCCTGCAAGCCAAGTCCTGTAGGCCGAGAGACGGTCATTTCAGCAGGGTACTCTGGCGTGAGCTTGGTGGCTGTGCCTGGTTGTAATAGAGATCCACCTGCAACTCGGTGGGCACAGGTACCCAAGTTTATAGCTAAATTTGCTTTATATTTACCCGAGTCGTTGGGAGCTAACGAAAAGCATGACCGGCCATCTTGCAATAAATTTTATTGAAAAAGGAACGGTCTGTCACATACTAAAAGGTAAAATATCATCACTTTGTGCGCTTTCATCTTTTGTACTAGGCAGGATAAATCAGCATTCCTGTTATATGCTACAGCTGCCTGTTTTCTATTGGATACTTCAATCAGGAGATAATGTATAATCTTACAATGCGTACATTATCTTATGTTGGTTCCATAAACACTTATCGGAGAGTTTACTCCAATGGCCTTCATGATTGTTTCTCAACCTTTTATGGAGAAGAATCCCTGCAGGGCTAAACAAATTCCTAAGTACTTTCTATTGATGTAAATTCCAAATGATACGTGTAGACGCTGATATTTAAGTTAATCCCATATTGGAGAACAAGCCTGATCGAAGGTAGTAAAGAATATTTTTTAAAATAAATAAGACACACTGTAAATATTGTTTATGTAAGAAGGAGTGTATGAACTATTCATCTGAAATATAAAAGTTGCAAAATTAAAATATATTACACACATAATCACGTCTTTAATGTGGGGCTGATAAATCATAATCAACCAGATCAGAGTTCAGCCTAACTCTGACTGTTTCAAAGGGTCCTGAGTTGTTTATAAAACTGCCTAATAAATTGGCTCGTGTGTGTGTATGTTAAAAACACCATATCATACCTCTCAACCTCCATGTCCTGTTAATCTGGATACCGGTGGCGGGTAAAAGGGGGCAGGACAATTATATGAATTGAGTCCCTAGCACCACCCAAGGCAGGTAGAACAACCGAGAATGCGGGTGGGACTGCCCAAAGAACTGACAGGTCAGCCTGGCGTGAAAGCACTCTATTTAGGCTGCCTGCCAATTACACATGGCAGACCATGCAGGAAGCACTGTTTCAGTTGCCGTTATCATAGCACAGAAGTGTCTAATAATGTGTTTGTACTACGCTTTTTGGGGACAGTGGGACACCAGGAAACAAACTCGGGAAGATGGGACAAGAATAAAGTAACACACAAATATATTAATAGGATGAACCATAATGTCAATTTTCTGAGGATTAGGCATTTTGTTCAGAATTTGCCCAAGTCTGCTGCAATCACATTTGTAACACTTGGCAACATTTTACATTGTTTGTCTTTCCTCTCTGGTGTTGACCTGGCCCATTGACATTTATTTTTATTATTTATGTTTTAATTTATTTATTTATTGGCCAAGCTTCATTTCAAATGCTGTCCAGCTGTATTTCTATGCTGCCAGAATGAAATCAGTTAATTAACATTGAATACTACTATTCTTAAAATGCATCACAAATATGAAACAGGGTATTGCCAATGTGTAAAGTGTGAAACAGGAAATAAATATATATGTATATTATATATATACACACACAATTCTGAGAGCTCGTTAGGCTCTTAGACCCTGGCAACAATTGCTATATACACCACATTATTTTCTGTGTTTTTGTGCTATGCACTTTAAAGCTTAATAAAGCGTTCATTGTAAACTCCGTTACTCAGTGACATTTAACTGGAGAAATAAAATTTAACTTGACAGTGTTATGGGGGGCATTAATTCTAATCCTGCTCAGTAAAATATCATTTGAGCCGTGAGGTCGTGGAGAGATTGTTAGCCAAATAGCCAATACCCTCTGAAAAGCCTTTTCCAATGAACCAGTCAGAGGTCAGAATAGTGGAAGTGTAGGATCAAGCCTTTATTACACCCATTGTACAGCGCTACAGAATCTGATGGCGCTATATAAATAGAATAAAAAATAATTATAATAATTACAACAGAAGAGAAACAGTCTCACTGATTGTGAGAGCATACACATTAAGATCTTGAATATATACATGATATCAGTGAGGTAGAATAAAATAAAAAAAATAAAAAAATCAAACAAATAAAAAAAATCAATTAATTTTATCTGGGTAGGGTTAGCATACAAACAGTTAGTTAGTTACAAACAGTGAAAGTTTTCCCCCCAAAATAATTACACTGCTAAGCATACACTGTTGTCCATTAAGCCTTCTATTACCAGACAGCACGTTTATCCAATATATCAGTTGGATTAAACTGGTTTGTATTTTAGTGTTACATATATAGACAGGGACGTATTAGCCGCGAGGCAAAAAAGGCATTTGCCTTGGGCGGCATTTTTCAGGGGGCGGCAAAAAACGCCGCCCCCCAAATGCCCAGGGCAAATGCCTAGTTAGCCTTGCGGCTAACTGACATCCCGAGCGGGCGGGCGGCTCCGGCTGCTGTGCAGGCGGCTGGCGAGGGAGCTCTTCCTCTGAGCTGACTGCTCAGCTCCCTCGCGCGCCGCAAAGTGAGGCTGGGAGCCGGAAGATGACGTCATATTCCGGCTCCCAGCCTCACTCTGCGGGCGGCGTGCAAGGGAGCTGAGCAGTCAGCTCAGAGGAAGAGCTCCCTCGCCAGCCGCCTGCACAGCAGCCAGAGCCGCCCAGCCCGACCGGCAGCCACTGGACCACCAGGGAGAAAGAGACCTCCCCCCCCCCCAACACTCCCAAAGGTAAGGAGGTTGGGGGGGGGGGGATTTAAATTTAAAAAAAAGTTAATGTGTGTGTGTGTCTGACTGTGTGTGTGTGTCTGACTGTGTGTATGTGTGTGTGTCTGACTGTGTGTGTTTGTGTCTGAATGTGTGTGTGTGTGTCTGACTGTGTGTATGTGTGTGTGTCTGACTGTGTGTGTTTGTGTCTGACGGTGTGTGTTTGTGTCTGACTGTGTGTGTGTGTTTGTGTCTGACTGTGTGTTTGTGAGTGTGTGTGTTTGTGTCTGACTGTGTGTGTTTGTGTCTGTGTGTGTGTATATTTAGAAGGTGGGGCGGGGGGGAAGGGTTGGGTGGGGGTGGCGCGGGGGGCGCCTGAGTTTTGTCCTGCCTAGGGCAGCACAAAACCAGGATACACAACTGTATATAGAGCCTTACTCATTATTAAGGCGCTTAACATGATATTTTCCTCAAGATGATTGTGTTTTTATTGTCTGTGAAAATCTGTACTTTATTGCCAAGAGGGGATGTCATTTTGCTTCAGGACTGCCACAAGGAAACACATGTGAAGTCAAGTGAGAAGATAGCCAGGCATTAAATGAAGGTTGGAGTTCAGTTTATTCCAGAAACTGTTTATAGAATTGAACGTCTGCAATTAGACGCAAAAGGCTGAAGGTTGAAGCATTAAGACTCTGACATAAAACATACTAAAGTAGACTGCAGATGTGATTGCTATTTAATGGGAAACTTTCTATCTTCCCCTTGATACTCTAGTTCTAACATCAGTGTATAGGTCAGAAGGTCTTTATCCAAGTCATGGAACAGGCTAATGTCCAGCTTGGCCTACTTCTTGCATCTCAGGGTGAGAACCCCCTTTTTCACAGGTTGCCTAGTCTTTTTTCAAGTATGAGACCTTCTCCTTAGCGTGTTAACCTGCTCCTTATGCATGTAATCTGTCCTTTCTGGGGAAGGAATTTCCTTTTTTTTTGCCAGTGATTGCCCGCGTTCTTGCACTGGAGGATGAAGAGGTGGTAATTATCTGGGAGGATAAATCTAGGGAGGGATCCACGTGGCAGCAGTTGTCTTGGGATGTGTGTGTACATCCCAGTTGACACTCCTCTCTCACTGCTCCGAAATGACTAAATGATGCATAATGTTCTGTCTGTTTTGCCAGGACATTCAGTATCAATAAGGCATGCTCTAGTCTAGGCAACACTTGAAAACCGAAGGTATCTGTATCTAATAACGCGTCACGCCTTGGGGAAGACTTGAACACCCAAAGCTCACACGAGATTATTGATAATATTATAGATGTTCTTCAAACATCAAATTGATTTTATTTTTGAGTGGTGTCAAATGAAATTTGTATGCACAGTAAGATTTAAATTTCCTTAAAAAACACACCAAAACACTCACTAATTCTAATACACTGCTTTCAACTTGCACAAGTAGTTTCATGAATGAAACAACTATGATCATGGTTTTTCTGGTTATGCACAATCCCTTTGTAGCTTTTCTAAGAAAGCCACAGTAAATCTTGGGCTCACGGGATATGTACAGTAGTACATTTTCCCTCAGGTGACTTTCTACACCTTCATGAATTGGAAGACAATAAGGAACAATAAAGGTAATTTTTTTTTTAAAAAACAATGCATCTGACATTGTGCAAAGTAATCCGATTTTTCTTTCACCTGCTTTGCATGAAGTGTCCTTTAAACAGAAGAAACTAGATAGTACTGGAGACATTTTCAAAGATACTAAGTAAAGTTTTAGACATAAGTTGGGGTCCCTTGCGAATTTCACCTATTAGCTATGTTAGCTAAGTCTGTTTTGTGTGTCAAACCAAAAAGTATTGCCTGTTTATGCTAAAGATGGCCACCTGTTGTGGCACAGAGGACTGGTAGAGAATTACAAATCAGGCTCTTCTTCTGTACTGGCGGACAGTATATTTCACTAATCAATCTCTGTTCTAGCTCCCTAGAGAAAAATGCATGCATAATAAGAAAAAAGGCAAAGGAGACAAGAGATGAATGCTTTCATTTGCATGAGCTAACATCTCATTTAACCTAGCTGGCTGAATTAAGCACTGGATGAAAAAGGTGTTTTATCTAAAAGCATTTATTATGCAAAGTAATAGAGTAATTTTTATGTGTTTTCAATTAGATACTTTAATGCAAAGTAAAACGGAGAGGTACACACTAAGGAGTGAAACTAACAGAACAAACATACTCAGCATCTATATAGCTCATCAGGGTAGTCTTTATTATAAGTAGAAAATCTGTTCACCCAGAATTCCACAGGTTAAGATATAAACTGAGATCTTGCGGTTTGGACCATTTCGTTTGAATAGGAAGTGATTTTTGTTTAGACAAAATATTTCACAGAGACAGAATGGATATTAAATTAAATTAAGAGAGAAATGCTAATTTTCGATGAGTTGATTTCAGTGTTTTGTCTGTGCAGTTAATGTACAAGAAACCTACCTTCCAGTTTTAAGACGTTTGGTATTACGATGGGAAGGGGCTGAGCCAAAGGTAAGGTGAGATAGTGATGAGCAGTGTCATACAGAGGCCAGCCAGGCAGCCACCCTGGCTCATAGGTGCAGTGCCCTGAAGAAGTGCAAAATCCCTCAATAAGATATTAGGGTGATTCAAAAGGTTTAGTCACAAAGTGTTTACATTTTTATTTCTTGAGAGTTCTATTCTGCTAAAAATGCGTTATCTAATTTGGTGTAGTTCTTTTAAAATTACTTTGTATGTAACAGTTTTCTTGTTTTAGAAGAATGTTGACCACATTCTTCCCTTGACATTAGAGGACTTGAACCTTGCTGTTTGTGCGAGATGAGAATCAGCAAATGTTTCTCAATGAGATGGTGAGTCAGATAGAAGGTGGGGTTGCCAACAATCATGAGTGTGGGCTGTCAATCGAAATGGATAATGATGAACCAACATGTTTTCAGCGTGGAGGGACATATTTCACATCTTAGACTGTGGGCTTGGACCACTATAGAATCCTACTTCAGTATGGTAACATTCGTTAGTGGTTGGGTAGACTGGGATGGGTGGTTTGTGATCATGTCATCCACTGATGCTGCCCACTTGGACTGCAGCTTAACTTGAGCATTGCATAACAGAAATGCGTGTTTTGTACTTATGTTTTATTATTAATCGTCTGTAAGTTACATTTATATGTAGAATTCTAGCATAATCCCTTTAAAGATATATGTTATGCACCAGCATAATCACACCTCCTTTTAAAAATATGTCTTCTTTTTACATCTATCATAGCAAAGCTGTATCTCCTTTAGGAATACTGGTGAGAAGAAAGTCATGAATTTCAACACCATTAACAATGGATAGTGTTTCCACTTTGCTGCTTTTTAAATCTCCCCATATATCCTAGCTTTATACGCTGTGGTTGATCACCTCTATAGAACTGAGGGATTATACTAGATTCCTATAAAACTAGAAATGGAGGAACCTGCGCCAAACTTAATCTTGCTTGAGAAATTCTCTCTTTGGTTTGTAAAGGCTTAAGCAAAGATGTGAAAATTAATTAAGATGTGTTAAGGCGTGATAAAGCAAAATGCCAAAGCCTTTTTTCTCCCAGTCTTAAACTAAACAATGCCTTAACCGACATTCGGTAACACAACGGAAATAATTAGATGCTGCACAGTTTGCATTACCTTTATAAGCTTCTGCAAAACAGCAATTTAAATAAACGACTATAAATCAAAGTGTTATCTTTTCTTTCTTTTTGCATAATGAAAAATTATTTGTATAGAATATTTTATTTACTGCAACGTATCACAAGGCTTTGCAAACGGTCAGCATGGGATCATGTCAACAAGGTTTATATGTAGAAAATAACAAAAAGGTGCCACTAGGGAACCAAATAACTGTGGCTCCAAGTGGGGGTAACACACAACAATTCAATTAGATTACAAAATAGACAAAGAGGCCAAAAAAGGGCATATGAGTCCAAAGATAGAGATCCGTCCAATAAATAAAATAATGGTAGAACAACTTTATTAGAATATGCAATGATTATAAAAATTAGAGTAACAGACAGCATATATGTACATTAAAAGGCCATGAAGCTGTGGTGCAAGATGAGGGTTAAACACTGGGATTATATTTAACCCCTTAAGGACCAAACTTCTGGAATAAAAGGGAATCATGACATGTCACACATGTCATGTGTCCTTAAGGGGTTAAAGGGACACTATAGTCACCAAAACAACTTTAGCTTAATGAAACAGTTTTTGTGTATAGATCATGCCCCTGAAGTCTCACTGCTCTATTCTATGCCGTTTAGGAGTTAAATCACTTTGTTTCTGAACCCTAGTCACACCTCCCTGCATGTGACTTGCACAGGCTCCCTAAACACTTCCTGTAAAGAGTCATCTACAGTTTATCCTTCCTTTATTGCAAGTTCTGTTTAATTTAGTTTTTCTTATCCCCTGCTATGTTAATAGCTTGCTAGACCTTGCAAGAGCCTCCTGTATGTGATTAAAGTTCAATTTACACAGAAAGAGATACAATTGTTTAAGGTAAATTACATCTGATTGAAAGTGAAACCTGTTTTTTTTCATGCATGCTGTTTAAATCAGAGCCAGGGGATGTGTGACAAGGGCTGTATAAATAGAAACAAAGTGATTTAACTCCTAAATGGCAGTGAATTGAGCAGTGAAACCTGAGAGGCATGATATACACACAAAAACTGCTTCATTTAGCTGTTGAGATTAAGTTGTTGAGATGACTATAGTGTTCCTTTAAGACGGTACACATAAACTAACCATTTCACAGAAGGAGCAATTCACCAGGGTCTTAAACAGGGATATCCTCTGATGCCGCAAAAAGCCAGACATTCCAGGTGGAATGAAAAAATATATAAAATAACAACCCACTTGTGTTCAATGTATAACCACAACAATATTTAGAATAGTAGATTCTCCACTAAAGATATAGAAACCGGGCCCCAACAGACATATTTAGATAATATGCCCCCCAAAGTTGTTCAAAATAAATTCTGCCTGATATAAGACTAGATGTCCAGAAATCAATTATGAGGCATAATACTAACAAGACCGCTTTGAGAATCCGCTACAACGATATTTGATTAACGAATACTCCAGATATGAGGATAAGTACGAGCGGCAAGAAAGTTGTTTAGTTAGTCTGCCCCAACAAGTTCCATTCACCCTCTCTCTCAGTAACAGTCTGATTATTAATAGGGGAGACCCAACCTCCCTTAATCTTTACCAAGGAGTTACACCATCAGCAACCAATCTAGTGAATCAAACAGTGCACAAATCATAAGTGAAATAAATGTGAAGAAAAACAGCACCACTGGCAGATGTTGGCCTCAATAATCACTGCCTCACAGTTCGGCACTTGGCAAATCAGAGTGCATGCTGGGAACATCAAGTAGCTAACTTAGTAGAGAGCACCGAATCCCAAGGAAGCCATTACTGAAGCTTGCACCTGCTGCATTTATACGTAGTAGGGCTTAAGGTATAACACTAACTGCATACTGGCTTACCAGTACGGGGTTCTTTGAGAAAGTCAGAGAACAGGTTGGCAGATCTCCAGTCAGGGACCATGCTTAAAGGGCCGTGCAGGATCGAGGGGGGCCCGATCAGAGCTAAAGCTCCATCTGGCTCTGATGTTTGCCGAGGACATGTGTCATGTCTGCCATATTCTAGGTACACCACTGTACCCTATTTGTTTGAGAAGATATAGTAATAGTGCCAGGAGCCCCATGCCACAGCTAACAAATTATTCCTTTATAAGTATCTTAAGGAAACAGACAACCAACAGAGTTATTCACTTAAAGTGAATTCAAATTGAATTTTAAATTGAAAGCCAAAGTAGCCATACTGGAAACATAGCGGACTAAGATAAATTTTCCAGTTTGGCTAATTCTACCTTGAACTTGAAATTCACCATGACGTCCCTTTAAGTTCGCACATTAAAGGAACACTATAAGGTCAGAAAAAAAGACAGTGTTTACTGGAAAAAGCCTGAAGAGAATGATTAGATGCTCCAGAACAAATACAATAAGCTGTAGTTGTTCTGGTGACTATAGTGTCCCTTTAATAACCCTGTTACATCAAAATGAAGCAAACATATTCTGTCCAAATTCTAACATCTCCCCAGAACACGGCACTACTTGCATAAATTGACATTTTTGCATTGTTCTAGTAATTCAGACATATAAGAATATTATAATACTAGGCAACTTTGCATGTGGAAACTCCATTGAGAATGTGATATCTCATGTGTATGGGTAGACATAATGCTGTGTTAGAAGCCCAGAAATCCACCTAACAAATTGTCCATTTTGGGCCATTGTTTCCTCCAGAGTTTTCCCAGTTTCATGTCTATTGTTAAGTGATTTATGTTGTAGTTAAGTTAAAATGTTGATTTATTTTTTTAAAGCTATATCCTCCTGGGAAACGAGGAAAAAAATTGTCTTCCAATATAATTTTTGATGAAAAGGAAGAAGAAGTTCCCAGCATCCCAGCCTATCACATGACATATCACTCGAAAGCCTAGGATGTCCTCTTTACAATACGGCAGGTATTGACAGAGTAGCTGAAAAGAATAAAAGGAGATGCAAGTGAACGGAATGTCCAGTTCAGAGGACACAAGTTAATGGGCTGGGTCTCAAGAGGATATAACCACGTACATATATAGCCACATATATACTCACTGAAGAAGCCTAGCTAACATCTGTCCGCAACATTTTTTCTATTTACAGTGGGCTATTTGCAAGCAAAATCCCTTATGCCCACTATTTCTCCAGTACCCAACCCTGTAAAGGATTAAATAAAAGCAATGTCAAAATTAGTCAAATTCCACAGATTCATGCACATGTCTACATAATAAATAGTGTCTACTCAGGCAGCAGGCTTCAAATTCCCTGTATTCCTGTGTATATATTGTCTTACAAGATGGATGGCATTCTGCCAGATTTGTAAATTGGCATTTTTCCAAGACTTTAAAGACTGATGCCCCTATAGTGAAAGTCCCATACAGTTTATGTCTTCCAGGCCTCAGACTCTTCTATCAGTTGGATACCACCAAGGCCCAAAGCCATTAAAGGCTTTAGAGAACTGACAGACAAACTTTCATTATTCTAAACTGAATCCAAAATTCAAATGTTCCAATAAGTATCTGATTAGATATAGCCGTAGGGACTGAAGTGTAAACAGTGAGTAGCTTAATGAAAATGGAGATTAAAGCAGAACTGCCACAAGCTCTTGGAAGCTAACTAAAACTTAGCAAAAACACTTATTGTTTTAAGATTTAATTTACATTGAATAACTGGAAGCCATTAGTACCAGGTAGTCTTTTTAAACCACTGTGGTGTCAGCTGAGCACTCTGAGCCAATGACTGCAGTCCTTTATTGGCCATGCTTTGGCTCAATATAGTGCAGATGTGTCGTTAGCCCCCTGCGTACCCAGGTAAGTTTTTAAACCGTTCTAAAATGCTTTAGAACCGCTATAGCAGGCTTTACGGTGCTTGGAGTGTTCTTTACAGTTATATTTACTAGAGTGAATTTGGACGTTGGTGACTTCTACTGACATGAAAGGGAATTTATTGAACATATCTACATTTGAGAGCACAAATATTAATGTATTTTGCCATCCATTTGTAAGGGAAATAAGGGATTGGTAAAGAGATTCTATCTATGGCATTCCGACACAGTATGGTAAGTGTCAAAATGTTTCAAAACTAGATTACTGATGGCAGCACCCTGTGGTGCTTATGGTGACTGAAATGTCCTTTTAGTCACCCGACGGGTAAAAAAATAAAAAAATAAGTAAGGCTTATTAGATTGTTGATGTTTGTTTCATTCAGTCTAGAATTTAAGATGCATTTAGCTTCCTCTATCATGTTTTTCTTAAAACCCTAAGCTTTACTTTGAAAGCCGTACAATAAATAAAATAAGCCGACAGGCAGTTGCGCATTGTTGGATTTATTTTATATGTCAATCTCATGTGACTTGTAAACAAAGACTGCGAAGTTGAGGGATTTAGTGTTGTTTTTATTGTGATTTCTTAACAATATAAAATATGTACAGTTATGAGTGCACTTTGGAATTGAATAGTTCTGCTTAGCTTTTATTTATTTTTATTAACCAATATAGATGGCTTATTTACAGAATTCTAATTTAGTCACCAACAGCAGATGTATGAGGTCAGGTTGATTAATTTTGCTAAAATAAGTTGTTTATTATTATGATAATTAGCATTTATGAATTTACAATGATATAGTGGAAATATAAAGTAGCAACCGCCAGACAAGATAATATTATCAGATACAAAGTACCTTACAACGTACTTTATGTGTTTTACTTTATTACTGACCAGACTCTGGTAAGAGCAGTTACTGTCCAAAGAATCTTGATTGCAAAATCAATAATTTGCCATTAAAACCACTTCCTAATGAACAGAGGCCAAAGAGCAATATGCTATGAATGAATATATAATAGAAAGTCAACATCTTGCAGAAACGGTTATTACACACAATGAGGAATACTTATCTGCAAACATATAAAAGGGAACGAGTCACCAACAGAATATGCCTGCTGGTTCCACTGGTTTCCATGGTAATTGCACCAGTTTTAGTATCCACAAATTAAAATTGAACAAGGTAACCGAAATTTCAGCTACTGAAGGTGAGGAACGAGGTAGGTATGAGAGGGGCTAAAGGCCCAGTGTCCATAAGAAGAGCATTGTAATTGAGTTCCTTGGTCTTGCCAGATAGGACATCGAAGACCAACAACCAACACATGATAGTTTGGAGTTCCCACTACACTTAACACATCTTACAGAACAGTTTGTGAATCTAAGGGATTACAACTGACCCAGCCCCCACTGGTACTCCAATATCCATCTTTTCAACATTTGTATCTTAGATACAGATATATGAAGGATGATTTGGAATATCAGCAATACTTAACGCAATTCACTGCATTTTTATTGTCCACGTTACAAATCATTAAGTCCGTTATCCAGGACAGACAGAATAGTTTCATTTAAACCCGCAGTTTTTACATAAGATATTTTCAGCTATCTAGCATCAGTTCATCCTTAGAAGAATATGTCTTACATTGGTTTATTTGGTTTACTAACTGGAAGCACGCAGAAAATTAACAGCAAGATAGTATGGCATCTGTGTATTAACATTTTGCAAAAATAAATTTAAAAAAATAAAGTTTACATGTATACCTGACACTATTTTCCTGATGTGGCATTTTAAGTGGCTGGTCCTCGCTCCGATCACTCTGAAAAGGTGATTTTATTCACCTTTCTCCTACACTGTGCTGATCTTGCCGAGGATGGCCCCACCTCCATGGCCGAGATCATCAATCTTGAAAGCATTGTGTGGCAAAACACCAAGCTGCGCCAATCAGCATCTCCTCATAGGATGTGTTCTGGACACCAATGTTAACACTCTCTTTTCTCTGAAAAGGCAGTATTTACATTGAGAAGCCTACAGGGACAGTCTAGAGACACAAGAACCACTACATTTACCTGTATAGTGCCCCTTTAATTAATGATGAGAGGAAAAACAAAAATTCCCTATGTGACCACAGAAGACAGGTCAGATTTTTAAGAAATCCTTCCAATCCATCGAAATAGATTACTTCTGACTTCCTTAATAATTTAATTTATATATATTTTTTTTTAATTCTTTATTTTATTGTGCTCATAAAATACATAATAGCAGGCAATGCCACAACAGCATGTACCAACCGAGATGTCAACATTTCAAAACAATATTGGGCATTAGTGTACATTGCACATTTTTATGGTTTAGGTTGCAAGTTTATAAACAAAAACAGTATACATCACTTGTACCCCACGTGAGTGAGTTAATTAAGTGTAAGTCTAGATTTGTGTTAGTCAGGTGGGGGGGGTCCCCCTAGCCCGAGAGCTGTGTATGCGTGTTTGAGGTTGGACTCAACCCATGACTGGTAAAGAAAGACCGGGGAGGGGGGTGGGGGGGAGAAAGGCTACTCCGCCATGGCTGTGAGCAGATTGGTATAGCCTCGTTGTAGTTGTGTCGTGATAGCCTATCTGTGTGTGAACTTGTCGAGTTCTTCTGTGCGGGCGGCCTATTTGTGTGTGACTAGTTCCGTCAGCTGTCTCATGTGTGTGTGGAGCAGCTCTATGTCGTTAAGCACGGATTGCATGTGAGTATGTGTAAAAAAGACAAAAAAGAATTGTAACTGTCAACGAAAATAAAACTTTAAAAAAGTAACTGATAGACCTTCTAGTAGCAGTCTCAAACTATGTGAGGAACGTTCTTGGCGGAATTATAGTGACCCCATAAGCTTGGGCTATCCTCAATGCCTCAGGTGGGGTGTCTATTTGGCAATGCCTTCTGGGTCTCCCTCGGGGTGAACTCCCGTACATTCGCCAGGTCGAGCTGGGACAGTCCTGTGTCTTTCGTTGGCGCTGCTGGAATTATGCCCATGGTTGTGAGGAGTGACTCTAGTTCCTGGAAGGTCTGTGCCTTGTGAGTTATCCCGTTATGGGTGAAGAATACGGCTCGTGGTGTTCCCCATCGGTAGGGCATCTCTTTGGCTCGGAGGTGCTGCAGGAGGGGTTGCATTGATTTCCTCCAGGTAAGGGTGCTCTTGGTAATATCTGGGAAGATTGTTAGAGTTGTGCCCTCAAACGGCAAAGGTGTCTTGTTACGTAGTGCAGCTAGGAGTGTAGCTTTGTCCGACAGGGATTGGAAGCGCAGTATGAGGTCTGTAGGTGCGGCAGCTGGAGCTCTTGCCGGCTTTGGTAGTCGGAACATCCCGTCTAGTCTCAGGGATTTCATTTGTTTAGGTGGGATTAGGGCTCCCAGGAACCGCCTAATGTAGTGGGGCAGCTCAGAGAGGCCAACTGAGTCGGGTATTCCTCGGATTTTTAAGTTGTACCTACTCCGCTGATCTTCTAAGGCATCTAGCCGTTCCGTGGTGGCGGTCTGCTGCTTCGACAGATCTGCCATTTGTTGTTCCACTTTGGCTATTCTGGAGTCCTGTGTACTCGAGCAGGCCTCCAGCCGCGAGATTTTGGACTGGGCTCCTTCTATGGCCTCTCTGTAGTAGGCCATGTCCGCCGCCAGGTCCCTGCGCAGATCAGCCAGCATTTTCTTTAACTGATCCACTGTGACTGGTTCCCCAGGCGCTTTAGGTGTATTGTAGTGGTCTGGTGTGGGACCGAAGCTCGTTCCCTCCGTGAGGTCTGTATCAAGCTCCTCCGAGGAATATGAGGCAAGGTCGTCCGCCATTTTGGACCATACGGCCTGTTGTGTGTTCCTCAGCATGTCGCCGATGTCTCTGCCGTGAGTGCCTTTCTCAGCTTTTGCCTTTTTAGATTTTCGGCCCATGGTCTGCAGTGAGGCTTAGGAAGCTGTGTGGGTTCTTTTGGATCTGGTTCCGCCGTGAAAAGGGTACTTTTATGTCGCGTTTGAGTCGGAGTTCACAAAAGCGTGGCCGCTCCGATGCGCTGCTAGCTCCGCCCCCTAATTTATATTTTTTAATTTATAAAGCTCCAGGTCTGTACAACAAACTGAATATAAAAAAGTTGTCAGACAATGGTAAGATAATAAATTGTATTTTACTTCAAAGTGTGAACTATCAGGAATTCAAAATGTAAAACATTTTTTTTTTGTCAAATCAGTCAAACTGAAAACCTAATTGACTTTAAAAAATATGCAATTTGGTGGGGGTGCGGGGCCAGACCGCCATGCTGACCAATCGCACGCGAGAGAGGCTTCTGCAGGGAATGTCTATTTACAGTGAATCAAGTGGCTTACTGGCTTTCCTGAGCCAGGAACATAAGGCAGACTCTGCGGGTCGATGCAGGTGGTGTAGCAGACTCCGAGATCAGGAGTTTTTGGAGCCCATGGGAGCGCGATAAAGCTTTGGTGCCTGCGGCCTACTGAGGAGAGGAGCTAGGCGGACGGCCGCTGCCCTGCTCTTGTCTCCGGCTTCCCAGCATCATGGTCCCGCTACCCCCCCTTTAAACCGGCGGGAGTTATCCCGGTCACCACTGGAGGGATCCAACACTAAGAGCATTACTAAGTAAAGAATACACGACCCCGGATTTCAGCTCCCCGATGACAACATGGCTGCCATTCACAGCTCCCTGGGACCACCTACATATCCTCACCTGTAGGCCGATACATCAAGGAAGGCGTTGAAGGTCTCTCCCTCACGATGCTGGGCCATGCTACTGAGGCCCCAAAACTCAGAGGAGGGCTGTCGGCTGCTCCCATCTCCGTACCTGGCGGGTCAGATCCCTGTGGCTGTTTACCTGGGCCTAGAGTCCTGAGAGAACGAAACCTCATATCACTGCTCAACACCCAGGGGAACTCTGATGTCAACTCACAGGAGTGCCACATCTGAGGGCACATGATGCGGGCTGGCGCTGCGGCCCGGTACTGGAGGAGCGGAAAAGATTTGGTCTGTTGCAATGCTGGGACTTTCCCATTAGGGGAACATGAGTAGCCTGAGGTCCACTATGCTTAAAGAGCCTATATACATGCCTAAGTTAGCAGCCTTGTAACCAATAGACCGGGGAATGCCTGACGTTTTAAAATGGGGGCTCCAGTGGTATCTGCTTGTTCTAACTTCGTGTGTTGCAGTCCAAAATATAATATATGTATTTTTATGTCACCTAGTTTCTTGCTACCGGTGCATAGGCTAAGCATTTATTACAAAATACCTTCTTTCTTACAACGTTTATTACCGAAACGCTTGCTCTTGCTGTTGTGGCATTGCAAGCTAGCACTTACTAGCACAACAAAAATAAAGAATTATAAATA
Source organism: Pelobates cultripes (assembly GCA_933207985.1). Classification (NCBI taxonomy): domain Eukaryota; kingdom Metazoa; phylum Chordata; class Amphibia; order Anura; family Pelobatidae; genus Pelobates; species Pelobates cultripes. Next base: position 318,502,918 of record OW240914.1, read on the forward strand.
AAAAAATATGCAATTTGGTTTCTTTTGGCCTAAAATGTTAAATTCTCTTTGAATTCCTAAATTAAGTTTGAATTTCTGACAATTATACTAAATCACTAAATTAACAAGGGAATTTCAAGTTTTAAGATAAATCACTAATTTAACTAGGAAATTTCGAGGTTTTAGGCAAAAACGGTCAAACTGGAAAATTTAGCAGATTTAGCTGTCAATTCCCGACAATTCGTGGTTTAGCGAATAGCCTTGTAAAACATAAAGTCACAAATCAGAACACATGTCCCTAGGTAAATAAAAAGATGCATCATTGCATGTGTTAATATTCTAATCTAGAATGACTCCTTACCTGTGATGCTCTGTCTTCTGACTGCCAAAGCCCCATCCGGCGCCTTATTCTGGTTTGCCGACTTTGTGTAAGGACCCTCATCTGTAAAAAGAATAAATGTACAAGATATTGAGAAACGATGTTGCCTAGGTAACATGTCTGCTTGTGCTGACATTTAACAGTAAATATGTTTTTAGAGAAATTAAGGTGTTGTCATCAAAGCTATATATCATTCATTTAAATAAAATGTTTCTTGCTCCAATAACTAAACATATCATATTTTTTTCACTCCGAGTTCTATGTAGGAGCTATAATACGTCAATTTGTCTGACAGATCTCTGAAACAGTTTATCTTTGCTAAATTACACATAATGGAGTAAGGCTTTTTTCTCAAATTACTTTGGAAGAATAGAAGAAAGGAAAAAAAATAAAGTTTCTGACAGTTTAGTAATTTCATCATCTACATGTCTGATTTTACCCTGAGCAAAATAAATGCAATATACACATCCGTTTGACAACATTCCTTCTGTCAGTTTAAATCTGGTATGTTTCCAGACTCTATGGAGTTTGCTCACTAAACAAGGAATTGGACATAATTGGCAAATAATTGAAACTGGAATTATGTTCAAAATAGCAAAGATAGCTAAACTTAGGAATTTTTTTCCCAGCATGAATAATTTTTAATGAAGTTGTTAATTCTTCCCAATTTAGTGTATAAACTAACATATCTGCGGGCATAAGTCATGGATAGAAGAATGTAGTCTAGTCTAAAAATTGGCAACTAATCCTGCTCACAGCCTTTCATTTACAACACAATCAAAGATAGTAAGGCAGTACATACATAATGTACATACACTGATAAGGAAGTCATTTTGTGAAATGGGGAGACATGGATAAGGAGGCAGGCTTACAGTGGCTTATAAGTGAAGATATTGATACAACCTAATTTATCCATACACGTATGCCAGCCAATAATACACACTTATGGCCTAATAAAATTAAACTTACCAAGAAAGTGCAATCAGGACAACTGTGATGTATTCAAATATTGTACTTCATTAAGACAAAACAATTTGGAGGATTAGTACCCAAAACCATCTGACCCTTCCCCCTATTATTTGACTCCTGTCCTCTTTCTTGGAGCTAAGCTGTGTATAGATAATGATATTAACACACTACATTGTAAGTGTATTACATATTATGCTCCTACACTTTATTTTAACAACATAATAAATTACCTCATCAAATAATAAAAAGGCATCATACCAAGTGACCTCATTACATAATTAAAATAGATGGTGCTAAATGACCTCATCAGGTAATAACAAAAAACATAACAGTAATGCAATCACACCAATGTAGACTTTAAATACTGTAGCACAAAATGTAATATCTCTCTCAGTAAACTAGGCGTACCTAAAGTAAACAATATGAAGTAAAAATAAATTCAGGACATTTCATGTTGAATCCGGACCGCGATGCGGATATGAAATGTCATTGGTCCTTAAAGAGTTAATACAGAATGCTGTTGGAACCTTGTAAAAGATGCACACAGACAGCTTTATCTGTACAGAGTAAAACTCACTCAAACAAGAGAAAGTGGGGCAACATATTAGAAATTTTTTTTTTTTATAAACTTTACTTGTTCTCTGCCACTCCGTAAGAACATTAATAAATGCATTTTCCACCAATGAATAATGATACATTTAATGAATGCGATTTTAGTCGACCTTTAACAAGTCCATAGCCATTAGACTGCTTGAAATGTCCGAGCAATTGCGAGAGGCCAATTTGAAGCTGTCTACCCGACTCATTTCACAATTTATTTATTTTTTGAAGACTATTAAATGGCATTCAAAGCAACATGTCAACTTATATTTGCAACATACTGTTGTATTAGGTTGTCTATTTTAATAGGCCTAATATAACATGATTTAATTAAAGGAACACTATAGTCACCTAAATTACTTTAGCTAAATAAAGCAGTTTTAGTGTATAGATAATTCCCCTGCAATTTCACTGCTCAATTCACTGTCATTTAGGAGTTAAATCACTTTGTTTCTGTTTATGCAGCCCTAGCCACACCTCCCCTGGCTATGATTGACAGAGCCTGCATGAAAAAAAAAAAAAACTGGTTTCACTTTCAAACAGATGCAATTTACCTTAAATAATTGTATCTCAATCTCTGAATTGAACTTTAATCACATACAGGAGGCTCTTTCAGGGTCTAGCAAGCTATTAACATAGCAGGGGATAAGATAATCTTAATTAAACAGAACTTGTAATAAAGAAAGCCTAAATAGGGCTCTCTTTACAGGAAGTATTTATGGAAGGCTGTGCAAGTCACATGCAGGGAGGTGTGACTAGGGTTCATAAACAAAGGGATTTAACTCCTAAATGGCAGAGGATTGAGCAGTGAGGCTGCAGGGGCATGATATATACACCAAAACTGCTTCATTAAGCTAAAGTTGTTCAGGTGACTATAGTGTCCCTTTAACTAGACAATATTTCCAGGATTAAAATAATATCAGAGGTTTGTCAAATAGGATCAAGTGACAGAGAAGGTGGTAATATCGAAGGATAAATTATCCCCCCACAGAGGGCAATCTTGTCACCCAGTTATATAGAAAACAACCCTTGTTCTTTACAGCGATCATGTCACCAAAAGCAGTAACCAACTGTTTTTGACAGTTTTAGGGCTTTCTCAAGTCAGTAATTCTGTAAAACTAGTGATATCTCCATTTCAGGAGTAGAAGATAAATGGTATAGAGTCCCTAAAATTGAAGCACTGTTTAATTCAACAGAAGAATTGAAAAGAGTGGGATATTAGAAATTGTGGTTTCCAAACCCAAGTCCACAAGGCAGGTCTACCAGTCCAGGATTTAGGGATTACCCAGCTGTGTCATGGTGGTTGTTTTTCCTTTCTTTCTAAAACACCTTAGACATAACTGGGTAATCCCTAGATCCTGGACTGGTAGGCGTACCTTGAGGAATTGGGTTTGGAAACCACTGCTCTAGATAATGTAGAAGAGACAGCGTGAAAAAAAAAAAATGATGAGTACTTTGTATTAATTGTTGTGCCATTATTTAGAAGTAGCTATTGAAACAGCAATAAGCTATCCATCAGTAGTCTCATCATCTTTTTTTACAAGTTCATGCAAAATGAGACATGCTGAATATAATGGTGATATAACTTGAGACACATGGCTATGGTGCCCCTTTTTGTTTACTACATGAAGGTAAAAAATGAAAAGGGAAATGAAATTGGGGAAAAAAGTTAATGGAGTAGGAATTAATCGTCCAGTTTTGGAAAAGCATACTTTTACACAGAAACCCAGCCAGACTAGTTTGGGATGTTATTTGTATGCTTACAAATTAAAATACTAATTTGTGATGACAATTGTATTAATTACTCATTAGTTGTAATTCTTAATTTTCCAACAAGTCTGTGTCTTTTTTGCAGCAATTGCAACACAACAAAATTCTTAGTGGAACACGGCATTTCATACATAAACTACTAGGATCAAAGTGCCCACTGCTATGACAAGACTAACACTATATTTCAAATCCAGTTTAACATACTACAAAGTTGTTACCAATTTATTAGAAGTGATATAACGTAAAAATAATCTATTGCACAACACGGTGATGTAATTGGCAGAATTACAGTACACCTTCCAAACAAATCTCACAGCCACACTGCTAATCGATGTGCAATTGGACCATTTAACTCACAGTTACCACTAGCTTTCAGATCTCATGTGCCTGCTTTAACAAACCACTTACGGCAAAGTACAAACTCACCCACAGTTACTATGAATAGCATTGGCAGATGTTTCTCATAACATCCCCAGTGAAGGGGTCATTTTACTCAATGTGTACAGTGTCAGTGTAAATAGCATTGCATGGGCAGTTGTAGCATTGCAGAACATATATCGATAACAAGAAAGCTGTCACTATGCATACCACTTCAAAAAACTCAATACATTTTAACGCTTTGGGTTCAAGCATGTATGTATGCATCTTCCATTCATAGTTACCAGATGTTCCTCATTTCAATATAATAGTAAGGAATGAATTGAAAAAAACATAGGCAGGGGTGTAAATAGCAGGAGGCCCTATAGTCATGGATTTTATTACACTGCTCCACAATGGCAGAACTACCACCAGTACAGCCTGTGTGGCTGCCCCGGGCCCATCATACTTGGGTCCACCAGTTGAGGTTCTGTTCTGGTCGGGCGCTGTGGCCCTTTAACATTGCACTGGATGGCTCCCCTGCTAAAGCTACCGTTCGGTGCTGGGAGAAAGGTCTGTCACTTCCTTTCAATGTACATAGAGCTGCTCAGGAGGCAGAAAAGGGAGGGGGATAGGTGAAATACATAGAGGGGCCTTGGCACAGACTTCCATTAACCCCAGCTAATAAATGCTGCAGCAGTGGACCCCAGGGAAGATACCCTCTCTTCCCAAAAGTTATGCAAACTGGAAAGTGGCTAAAATTATGTGAAGCATGACTTCTGTATGTGTCAGTGTGCACGTGCATCTGTTAATTTATATGTATGTATCTGTATTTGTGTGCATCTGTGTCTGTGTGCGTATATATATATATGTGTCAGTAAGGGTGTGTGTATCTGCATTTGTGCAACAGTGTGTGTATGTCAGCATGTGTTTTTGTGTGCATGAGTATCTGTGTGTGCCAGTCTGTATCAGAGAGTAAATCTTTCTGCCAATCTGTCACTTTGTTTACATGTCTGTGTGTTCCTGTCTGTGTCTATTGTTGTCTGTGTCTGCCTATGGTGTGTACCTGTCTGTTCCTGTCCATTTTCATCTCTGTCTTCCATCCTGTGCCTCTGTGTCTGTCTGTCTGTCTGTGTGTAAGTGTCTTTAAGGAACTGTGAATGTATCCGGCGTGATAAGGGATGGAGTTTGAAGCCAGGGGTAAGGTTTGAAGAAGGAGGTCACCAAATTATTTTTGGCCTCAAGCCCCGGTCGATTTTATGCCCTAGCAATGCCCCTGAACATAAGTAATGATTGGAGATATGTGTTAAATACTATGGCACCACAGATATTATGTAATGGGATCAAGAGGCAGCCAGGCTGCCCATTGTAATCTCGTTGGTAAAATGCCATAAATTAGCTTACTGCATCAAAAGTGTGTTTAATTACACATTTGCACTGCTCGTACTGGGAACGTTTATCTACTGCCACTGGAGTTCCAACATGGTTGTATGGGACTAGGGCCCAAAGTGACACTACCCCTGCTATTATGGGACATTCAGGAAATACATTTCAGTATTCTGTACATGGGTATTGTATCTGTCTGTTGCAATCATTTTTCTCCAAATATTTTTTTTAGGAGGCTTTATATTTTTATTTACCGTTTGGCCAGAAGACGAGTAGTAGGGCTGGTAGGGTATCGGAGATATACAAAGCAGCCATGAAGTACACGTCTTATCCTGCCATATTCAGTGATATCAAGACGTGATATTAGTCAGAGGGTTCTCAATGGAACTGGGAAATCATATTCAGGTGACTGCCAAATAATTGGTTTACTGTAATGGCACTTAAGTCCCCAGTGCAATAGTGACCTGACACTGTGAAGAGTATAATGAATGCTGTATCAGAATGCTATTAGTTGGAAATCATTTTACATTTGAAGAATGGGTCACTGAGTTAATTTTACAAATGAAAAATGGGTTGGCTAGTTAATGCCATGTACATAATTTAGATCTAGAGGGGTCTGCTTTGATGTTGGCAGGATTGGGGATCGATCACTCAGCGGCCCTGCAGTCAGGAGAGGTATTGCAGGATGCCTCAATATCGAGGCATCGCTGCAATACCCTTAGAGCGGCTGAAAGTGATCACGACCACAGTCCTTAAGGACTGGTTTTTGTCGGTCCTTAAGGGGTTAAAAACCACAATACATACAGAGGAACCTAACATTAAATCATCATACCAAAAATTAAAACATATAAAACTGTGTCCAAAAATCATAGTATTTCAAATATGTATCCTATCGAAACAATTACATTGACATTGTCAAGCAATATCAATAAAGTGCAAATAATTTTGATCAAAGAAATATATATCTATACATATACATGAAAAGTAATTCTAAAAACATTTCAGCCAAAGGGCTCTATCAGCGGAGGATCTCTGTAGATGAGAGTTCTACATAAGCATGCAATGCAATATGCTGACAGACTGCATTGAAAGCAGCAATGTTGCATGCAAGTTGACATGCGCAGTGTGAACCTACCAGATTCCTTGTGGAAAGTCTGATGAAGGCCACAAAGCAGGGCCATTGCTGCTGTACTATATCCTAAAAACCTGATCAAATTTCCAAAATAGGTTTGATGAGTCTGTTTACGTCTCTTCCCCGTTCCAATATATGCCCCTTCGGAGCTCGGAGAAGGCCATGGCGACTTATAGACAGGAATGCATGTCAAATCAGTTTAAAGAGGAAGCCTGCCGGTTCCCTTACAATTCACCCGAGAAGCAGAATGCCTTATACCTTACTGTAACCCAACTCGCAGCCTGGGCTGCAGGAACTAGTTTTAATTTAGCTCCTGGCCTCAGCATGCAGATACTTGGCAGCTGTAACACTGACTTTTATATTCCTCCTCCGCCTCGTAACTCACAGCAGAACAGTGCATGCTGCAGATCCTCAGCTGTTGGGAAAACTATGACTCCCATGATGCTTTCTTAGCTTTAGGGCTAGGCAAAGCAGAGCAGGAGTTGCAGTCCTACAAGAGGCTGGGGATCTGCCTTTGAAACAGAAAAGGGAGAAGCTGTAGAACTGTGCATCCACTGGAATCTAGCTACTGGCTGGCTGGGCATCATGAGATCGGGAGACAAAGCAACTGTACTAGATTGCAACGTCACAAAATTAGTTATTTCTATTTAAAAGGGGCACTCCAGACGCCTTGAAACACTTCATCATGCTGAAATGCTTTATGTGTGAAGAGGATGTCTTCCATTATAATTTTACAAAAAAATGCAGATTCTAATCAAAATTGGCACTTTTATAAATTAACATTGTTGCACCCCCCTGGCTTTCAAGCAGAGAACTGGTCCTGTTAGTTCCTGGTTACTTAGCACAGTGGAGCTAAACTTAAGAGACGGGCAATTGCCCAGAGCACCTGCTTTTCAAAGACTATTCATTGAGCTGCATTGGGAAGTCTGTGATTGGACAGTCAGAGAAAACATGGGTGGGGTAAAAGCAGAGCAGACAAGAAATCTGCAGCTTTTGCAAGTTCTTTCTAAATTTACTCCAATAGAAAAAATACATAAATAAAAGCATGTATTTTTTTTTCATTTTGAATATATGTACTAAACAGTGACTTTTATTCTTTTTTTGGATTTGAGCAGTGTCCCTTTATGTAATCTTTCACTGCCTGCTGTCTAGACCATTAAAATAAATTAAAATTATTAAATAAAATGTTAACGACACAGGGATTCTTTTAATAAGTTCTCCATCCCATTAAAATTACTTTTTTATTTAAGCTCTTTTCTCTGTTAATATTTTGTATGACAATAACTTGTTTTCAATTATCCCTATTCAATCATTGTAGAGCGCTGTGGAATATGTTGGCGCTATATAAATAATAATTGTGTGCAAACATGTATTATAAATGTACAATATGTAAATATGTACACACACACACACAGTATATAAACACATATATACAGTAACATTCCCAGCCTTGCTTTCATTTTGATATGGTAACAGAATAGGATGCGTAACAGGATTCCGGGGAGCAATAAAACATAGGCTTTAACTGTTGCGACAGGCTGTGAAGAGATGCAACAAATCTCATCTGTTTGCCGCATTATCACTGTTACGTTTATGGAAAGCTGGGCTTCACATTCTGCACAACATTATTCTTAAAACAATGTGCATTTAGACAAACAAGTAAATTCTGTATATTAACCCCCGTTCTGAGAGAGTGTCCATGAGGGACATTGACATTATCCAGAAAAACATTAATTATATTTGCATATTTTATTATTACAAAGAAAGGAAATCCTTTTGCACGCAGAATTGAGGGTTTAGAAATCAAGCTTGAGATGTATTGAAGCAGTGACAAGTCAGAAGAGCAATAACTGTGCTGTTGGTGGTACACTGTCAATGTCTTTAGAAATATTACAGTTTTTCAGTTGTTGCCTAGGATTCTGACACCCGTATAGTCCATTTTTCTTAATAGGATGGCTTTTTATCACAGAGGGAGAGAGAGGATGCACTGTTATATCCTGCTAAATCAGTGATGTAATACGAAATAGCCCTTGTGTTCTTCATCAGGTTAGAGACTTTAAAAAGACAGGTACCTACTTGTTTGACTAAGGATCAGTAACGATCACAAAAGACAGACAGCTTGACAGAGAAACCCGTGTTGAAAATGTTTCTAATGTCAGGGTAAACGGAAAGAACTGGTGAGATATCTGTTGTTTTGGTCACTGCGGAATGATATCTGTAAGGGCTTACTTGAAGGAAACTATAAATGGATCATATTTAGTACTCCTATGTATAATGTGTATGCTGGAAAGAAATGACGACTGGTGGCATGCTCTCCGGGACACTTAAGTCCTCCCACCAGCCTGTCTTCTGGGATTTCAGTCCCCTTCCAATAAGGGGAGGTAATATCACCAAAGGATGATCAGACTGGTGGGAGAACTTGGCCTTGGTGTAGAATCAAAGCTTTTTTTTTATAGGCTAATTTTAAAGCTGAGCTTGTGTCTACCTATTTCTGGCAAGATACTCTATGGTACTCTACTGATCTCGCACATTAAGAGATTATTTTGTTTCTTTTTATATCTCATTGTAGGGCTTTCTTTTTTTTCCTGTCTGGGGGGCTTCTTGAGGGTCTTTACTCATAACTGGGCTTAGTATAGTGCTTCTGATGTCGTTTTACTTTACTTAACACAAAAGAGGCTTGTTTAATCTCATAGTGACTGCATACAATCGATCAATCTAGGTTACTTTACTGTGATATTGAGCAAGATATGCTTCCTTGCCGACACATGTTGTTGTTCCTATGATGTCACATTTATGTTTGTGTTGAAAATGTGACGATTAAAATGCTGTAATACAAGTTAAATTTATGGCTCAATAAAAACAAAGAATGACAACAAAATAAAAGTGTGGAGTGCTTGTCTCACTTTGTTCTCGAAAGTGAGAAAGATAATTTTTTTTAGTTCAATAACACATTTAAGTTAAGCAATTGTACAGCTGGGTTCTGAGGCACAAGGTGGTACATGGACAATGTAAGGGAGGTGTCCCAATGTTGACCGATTTCCCTGGCTTCAATGATTTTCTGCTGATCTGACTTCAGCAGTAAAGGAATTGCAAAACACAATTTTACTATAAAATTACCAATTATGTTCCTATTTACTAACCAATGCATGTGTAATACAACTCACAGTAAGTGTAAAGAAACAAAGTGAAAACAAGCAGAAATCCTTTGAAATCCAAAGTTATACTAATAGTTAAACAAAAATATAAAATACAAAAAAAGTCAAAATGAAACATAAATTAATGATAATAGAACTAATGCCTGCTAATATTCATGTGGTGGTTAGTTCTTTGGAATGCTACTATAACCAAGTTAAAACACTGCCTTTATTAAATGAAATATAAAATGTGATATTTACTATTAATAAATAAACCAGGAAGTGTGATTTCCCTTAAATCAATTCCTTAAAATCCTCATATTAATTCTACATTATGTAAAAGACATACAGGATTATTTACTAACGTCAGAATTCAAAGGGCATTTTAAGGCCAGATCAGTCGAAATGAAAGCAGAGCTAACTTAGATAATGTTTCCAGTTTGGAATTTGGATAATGAATTTAAAATCCAATTTGAATTTTCACTTTAGTTACTAACCCTGATGCAGCTCAATTCACTATAGACAGAACATTTTCGGAACTGACACATCCTGCATGAAAACAAAATTGTTTAATGTTTAATCAGATTTAACTTACTTTAAAAGTTTTTATCTCCAGCTCTGTAAATTGAACATTAATTACATACAGGAGGCTCCTGCAGAGTCTAGCAAGCTATTAACAGAGCAGGAAATAAGAAATTCTAAATTAAACAGAACAGAACTAAACTTACAATAAAGGATGTGTAAACTTTAGATGACTCTTTACAGGAAGTGTTTAGGAAGGCTTTGCAAGTCACATGCAAGGAGCTGTGACTAGGGCTACATAAACAAAGCGATTTACCTCCTAAATGGCAGAGAACTGAGCAGTGAGACTGCAGGGGCATGATTTATACACCAAAACAAGCAAAAAGTTGTTTTGGTGACTATAGTGTCCCTTTAATGAACATAGAGAGTCAGCTTCCCATTCCTAGAAGCCTGAGAGCCAACCATTTGATAAAGTAAGGAAATACGCTGAGCCATCCAACGCCTGTCTATGATCAGCGATAACGAACGCTGACAAAATCAGAAACGTATTTAAAAAGCTCAGTATATAATCTCTGCAGGGAAGCACTTACATTTCTATGCACACAGCCATTTTTCATGCATGAGACTGAGAAATCTTTTAAGAGCTGTAACGCTGCATTTGTTTCTTCTACATTACAAATCCATTCTTAAACATGCCGGAGGGCATCTACATTTGGCAAGGACAGACATCCTCCATCTCATTCCAGTTCCAGTTCCTTCAACGTTTGAAAAGTATCCCCAACTGAAAATGGCAGATAAAGGGGCACCAGAACACAGACTTCTAAAACTTAAATAAAAAATGTAAATAAAAAACAAACAAAAAAGCTCAAAAATCTTTTGGGAAGAAACCACATACAGTCTACAAAGACACTCATTTATATTGCAATGGTTTCTTTAGCTTTGATTAAAAATAAAATAATCTAACACCGACACACGTATCCCTAAAAGACGGTGAATTATTTATGCCAATAACTGTTGCACATACTTCCAGAGACACATTGGAACACAAGAGATTTATTATATTCATATTTATGGAAATGTCTGTCTATACAGGACATAATGTGGGTTTTATGGACGCAGGGGACACCATCACCACTATGTCTAAAGCTTACGTCTATTACTTAAACTGTCACTACACGGTTGTCTTTTTCTAAATTGTTATTATTCTTGCAAATAGTGGGATCAAGATTGGCTGAGAGATCTTAAACACTCCCTGGGCTTTCCCCAGAAATCAATGGAGATGTGAATCATATAAAGGGCATTCATTTATATATTTATTGATTTTTTCCCCCCAGTGGATTAATCACCATAATGCGTCTAGGGGGGAGGGGTTGTACTTGAAATGGGATGTCCCTTTTAAATTTTGTTCATACTTGGTCAGTGTTATCATATACCTGCAAAACTTTTCTGATTTAAAGTGGTCATGGTGCCTGGAGTCTGTATGTACAGCGTTTTGCAATGAAATGCTGCACATACAGAGTTTAACCCCTCTGCACTTTGTTGGGGCACCATTAGCCAGCTCAGAACAAGAGTTCCAGGTGAATACAGTCAATATTGTACAAATTTGGCAGGCACTGGAGGCATACCTACCCCTCCTGCTGTCTATGTCCTCCCTTCAGCGTGCCCTCACTGGGGAAGTGGTGTAGCCATGGACATTTGGGCTGCAGGGAGAAGTTGGAGTTGGCGATTGATCAAGGGGAATTTTAATTTTTTTTGTTTAACCCTTTAAGGACACAACTTCTGGAATAAAAGGGAATCATGACGGAATATTTCAGTCATGTGTCCTTAAGGGGTTAATAGGGGTTTACACATCGAGGGTTGCTGTAACCAAAACCAGTGTTTCATGAAAACACAGATTTTTGGTTATAAAGTAACCCTTTTAGATATTTTAAACCACTATAATCTGCAAAATATCTGACTGACTAGATATCTTTATAACAATCGACAACTATAAAGGAAATACTTCTAATATTCTTCAGAAAATGCCATAAAAGTTTCTATTTGAAATATCTTTGAACTCCGAATCTCCGTTATTTGTCAGGAATTGATTTTACGTCTTTGATATGTATATCAAGTGCACATCATTTTTGCTTTCATTATCATCACTATTAAGATTGCCCAAAGCCTCTGAAGTAAGTTCAGTACACTTTAAGTCAGACTTTTTTCTGTTTAAAGGGAGGGGGTTGCGGGAGAAAAAACACCTCCCATTATAAACAAGGCATGATTAAAAGGTCCATCAAAAGCAGACTCAGAGGCTTATCTAATGTACACAAAGTGGCATAGAGCTTGCTAAAAGCTAGGGGAACAAAGATGTAATGACCTGGCAATTTATGATGATAAATTAAATAATTGCTCTGCCAATTCTGAGAAGCTATATACCAAGATCACTTAAAAATATGACAAATTATTAAAGTAATGTAACAAATATTAAATACACACTCACATTTAAGTCATATAAATTCTGAACTAAATATTAGATATTAGAGTAGATTAGAGTATTGAGTGCTATTAATTAAATTATGGAATAAGCAAGACAACATTATTCAAAACACTTACTGGTAGAAATATGAGCATTATATTTGTTAAGTAAACATGTAAGACACAGCAGAAAAACAGCTGAAGATGTAACTATGATAGACCAGGATGGGAAAATATCCTATTCAATAAATCCACACATTTAGCAATTTTCTATTTATTTATTATATAAATTATATTCATAATATGTGCTTTTCTTCATAATGTAAATGTATTAACTAAACTGGCAGCTGATTGACAAGCACTGTTATTACCTAAATTACTCTTATTACCTAATAAGTGATATTAACTTTATTAATTTTAGTAGAATAAAGATCTGAGTTGGTCATATGGGAATAGGGTAATTGACCCTTTTACACAGACTCCATAGTTTTTGCATTAACCAACTGAGCCATCATGCTTCCAAAATTTTATATTGGAAAAAAAGTGAAAACTACTACTAAATGAAACATTGTTAGTTCCTGTGTTTCCAAAATGATATCACATTGTTTTATTGTATCCTAGCACTAAGGATTTCATAAGGTTTAAATAGCAGACTAGGAATACAGTAAACTTCAGGTAAATTGCCATACCAAAATATTTCTATTAATTGCTATAGTGTCCCTTTAATTATGGGAATTTCTACACAGAGCAGTTACTCGCTCTCAAGCACTAACAATTTCTAGATTAAAAAAAACTAATATACAGCGGTGAAGTATTAGGCAATTAGGATGACAAATAAGACGCACTTGATAGATAGCGTGCATGGATGTCCTTTTTTAAATGTCAGATACATTTGTCTATTATCATTCTACAGAAAAGAAAAAAAAATACTAATGAAAAAAATTGAAAAAGCATAACGCCATGTCTATTCAAACACGAGACTCAGTGACAATTTCTTATGCCCGCAGTATTAGTAACAAACAGGCCAGGCTACAAGGCACGCCAACAGACTAAAAGACATAATTGGACATGCCTAATATGTAGAATGAATAACGTGTTTGTCACAATTACTTACATAATTGTCACTCTATCTAAGCATCGCATTGACAGTAAACACGTTTCCCAGGTCGGTCTCAGACTTACAAGATATGTCCTGTATAAAGTCCTCATATTTAGTTTTATAGAGATACTCTGAGGACCAATGCCACTAATGTTAATTGCTGTGTATGTTGCAAGGAGTTTTAGGGTGCTGTCCTCCTGTGACTGACAAAAACCAAAAATGGATTTCCCAGTACTCACACCCTTCCAGATATTTGTATGGATAACAAGGAAGAGCAATTCCTTGTTAGGACATCAGATGCTGAGAGGATGGGCTTCTTGGTTGTGATGTCAGAACAAAGTTCCAGGCTGGCTCAGGGCTCGCTCAACAAATTCCAGGTGCCAGATCGCCATGGCAACTAGAAATTTTGCCCTGACGCCTGGGATTTGAAGCACTTTAGCTAAAGGCAGGATGGGGGAACAATGGAGCCGGCCTGTCACCCTGAGGAGCGTGGAGGCGGCCAGCTCAGTGAGCATGAAGGCGGCCGCCCTGGGTCGCGTGCAGGAAGCAGGCTGGGTCAGCGTGTGAGGGAGCAGTAATCTTCCTGTAGTTTCTCTCTGCTCCCTCGTGCTGTGGAGCAGCGGAGGGAGCTACAGGTAGAGCACGGAGCAGCAAGGGGCTACAGGTAGATTAATGCTCCCTCATGCACAGGAAGAGAGAGCAGCCCCACTGGACCCCAGGGAAAGTCCGCTCAGCTCTCCCAGGTAGGGAGGCTGGGTGGATTAAAATTAAAATGGAAAATGTCAATTTGTGTGTGTGTGTGTGTGTGTATCTATGTCAGTGTGTGTCTGTCAGTGTGTGTGTGTGTCTCTCTGTCAGTGTGTGTGTGTCTCTTTGTCAGAGTGTGTGTGTCTCTCTGTCAGTGTGTGTGTGTCTCTTTGTCAGAGTGTGTGTGTCTCTCTGTCAGTGTGTGTATGTGTGTGTATCTATATCAGTATGTGTGTATCTATATCAGTATGTGTGTATCTATAGCAGTGTGTGTGTATCTATATCAGTGTGTGTATCTATATCAGTGTGTATCTATATCAGTGTTTGTATCTATATCAGTGTGTATCTATATCAGTGTGTATCTATGTCAGTGTGTGTGTCTCTCTGTCAGTGTGTGTGTGTGTCTTTGTCAGTGTGTATGTGTGTCTCACTGTAAGCTTGTGTGTGTGTGTTTAGGTACCTGCGCCCCTCCGATTATGAGAGTAGTGTTTTTACTCCCCTTCTTTCTCACGCCATGACAGTTTTCCGAGGCTTGTCCTGCCTTCTCTGAAAAGGCAGCATTTACATTGAAAATGCTACAGGGACAGGCTATAGGCACCAGAACAACTACATTAAGCTGTAGTGGTTTTGGTGACTATAGTGTCCCTTTACGAATTGTATATTTCCCGAAAATTAAACTTCGCTAGTTGTACAAAAACGGTCTCCTAACATTTTTAGCTGGCTCCTAGATTCCAAACAAATTTTTTAAGCCCTGGGATGGCAAATGTCAATTCCGTCCACAATTGGCGTCTGACACTGGCACAAACAGCATGCTGGCACCAGACTGCCAGTGGCGGCACTCTTTCCTCTGTCCTCCGCTCAGTCCCTCTCCAGCTAGGGGAAGTAGTAGTGGAGAAAGATCCGGGAGAACTTGGCCTCAGCACTCAGAAAAAAAGAAAAGCAAGTTTATGCAATGTTTTAAAATAATGTTTGCCTGGGGGAGGAGGGGTCACTACAGTGTTTTTATTTTGGTTGGAGTAACCCAGGGGAAAACCCATCAACAACATGATGTAACACACAGAAGGTATTGGTTTCTCAGCTAGACAACATTTTAGTAGTAAGACAAAGATATAATTTCAGTATCAGTAGATTAGGAAATAACTCCCAACATCCTCAGTGAGCACATAACTGTAATCAGTATGATGGGAGTACACAACTGTTGGGAAGGAAGCAAATTCTGGCAAACGTGGCAGACTTGTGTCACTTGAGTGATGGGATATATAGTCTACAACAACTGGAGTTTCAGAGTTTGTCTCTCTTTGGTAACAAGATAAGCGCAATATTCTTTAAATATCATTTTATTCAAGAAATGATAAAAAAAATATTATATATTTCCCTCTAATTTTGATTATAAAAATCTGGATAAAAATCTCCATAATTATATTTAAAACACTCTCTGCCTATCTTCTTACATCTGTCACCCGCTTGTGATGCAAATGATATACTTAAGTATAATTTACACTGATGGCGGAGAACAAGATACAAGGCTTGTGATTATAAGACCACAGTCTTAAAGGGACAGCCAACCAAAGCTATATTCTAATTGCCATCTGCCTTTTCGTTTTCTCAAGATGTGATTCCAAGTAAATGGATTTAGTCTGATATAGAAAGAACAAGCGATTATTACTTTCATTCAGAAAAAAAAAAAACCACAAGCCCGCTCTAAATTTCTATACATGAGTTCCACAACGAATATTTTATAAAATATATATGAAAACGTATCTTTTAATGCTATAGATTTATCAAAATAGATACAAATACATTTTGCTGCCAATATGTTGCTACAAATGGCCTATGATGACAAGTAGGAATAAAAAATACAAAACAGACAAAATAAAAAACAAAAAAAAACACTAATCTTCTATTCGTGTTAGTAAAGGACACTATAAGCACAATAATAGTTGAGAGATAACACCAATATTTACTTTTAGATATTTAAAAAAAAAATTACTCCATCTATAAGAAGTACACAAAACTTTGGTTAACAAATTTAAACCTATTTAGTTTAGAAAAACGTCGCCTGAGAGGCGATATGATAACATTATACAAATATATTCGGGGCCAATACAAACCATTGTGTGGAAATCTATTCACAAACCGGACTTTACATAGGACACGAGGCCATGAGTTTAGACTGGAAGAAAGAAGATTTCGTCTAAGGCAAAGGAAAGGTTTTTTTACTGTAAGAACAATCAGGATGTGGAATTCTCTGCCCGAGGAAGTGGTTTTATCAGAGTCCATACAGATGTTCAAACAGCTACTAGATGCATACTTGCAAAAACAGAATATTCAAGGATATAATCTTTCAATGTAGGGCAATAACTGCTTGATCCAAGGATAAATCTGACTGCCATTCTGGGGTCAAGAAGGAATTTTTTTCCTAGTTTGTTGCAAAATTGTGCTTCAAACTGGGTTTTTTTTGCCTTCTTTTGGATCAACAGCAAAAAACAAATGTGAGGAAGGCTGAACTTGATGGACGCAAGTCTCTTTTCAGCTATGTAACTATGTAACTATGTAACTATGGACGTATAATGGCCGTGGTATACGCTAATAATTGCTTATTTAGCAGTTCCACTCATTAGATCTGATGAATGCAACTGCTACACTGGGCTGAGTTATATGTTCCACATACACCCCTGCCCATGGGACATATGCACTGCAGCTTTTTGCTCGTGGATTACCAGCAGGAGAAACATAAAGCAAACAAACAATGCCCTTGATTTATTTATTTCATCTTACCTTTCTATTTCGGAATGCTGAGTATCCGCATGTTCTTTGTGTATGACCACAGGATAACGCAAAACGCAGCCAGAAGACTGGAAGGCATGATTTTTAAAGACCACGTTACATACTAAACCACAAAACAGGTAACTGGCAAAAATGTATCAGGATCATTAAAGGACTACTAGGAATCAATAGCTCCTAATTCAGAAATGTAAGTGAAATACATATGTACTTTTTTCCACTTTATTTTCTGAATGGTGAGCTAATGATAGGCTGAGATTGTCGGCTGACGCTCTCAGCCTATCAGCAGTGTCTGATGCCCAACAGAAGAAGTGAAGGGGCAGAGTGATTGGGTGCCCCTTCAGGTAAAACGGCACCTGGGACCTCCTTGACATAACTGCTTCATTGTAATGAAGTTCTTATGGTACTCAAATTATAATTTTAACCCCTGC
Source organism: Pelobates cultripes (assembly GCA_933207985.1). Lineage (NCBI taxonomy): Eukaryota > Metazoa > Chordata > Amphibia > Anura > Pelobatidae > Pelobates > Pelobates cultripes. The sequence goes on from OW240914.1 coordinate 318,520,664, forward strand.
AAACCATGTGTCTGTTCTATATTCTTAGAAAAAGTATAGGTTTGTAGGGTAAAAATAGTGATAACACTTACGAAGCTAATACATTTTGGGGGCACATCAGGAGGTCATGGGCTGTGTTAAGTAGATTACTAGCTGTAATATTGGTGTACAAGGGCAAAGGACTTGTAAAAAGGGTGATTACCTTGTGGTGGGGAACATTCGGTTGAAGTTGAAGTGTCTTTAAAGGAAAACTTGTGTTAGGAATACAAAGATGTTTTCATAACACTAAAGGGTCCCTCTGTCTTCCTATTGCTCATGCGCCCCTCCCCTTGTGGCAAGTAAATAGTTAAAGGGATCCTAAACAAAGCCCCTTTCCTTGTGCCCAGCCTTCCGTGGGGCTGAAGGGGTTAGAACCCCTTCAGCCACTTACCTGAATCAGGCCCCGCCCACACTCCATCGCCCATGTTGCCGGCGGGGGAGACCTAATGCGCATGTGCAGCAATGGCAGCACTCACATTATCATTTCCCCATAGGAAAGCATTAATCAATGCTTTCCTATAGAGAAAATCTGACGCTGGAGGTCCTCATGCAGAGCGTGAGGACGTCCAGCGTCCGATAACAGACCAAAGGTCCGTTTGGATTCCAGAAGTGCCCCCGGTGGCTGTCTGGTAGACAGCCACTGAGGGCAGACTTAGAGCTCAATGTAAACATTGCAGTTCTCTGGAACTGCAATGTTTTACATTGCAGCACTAAGTGCAATAGGCACACAGCACCCAGACCACTTCAATGAGCTGAAGTGGTCTGGGTGCCTACAGTGTCCCTTTAAATAACCCTTTTTTTTCACTTTCCTGATTGCAGTATCGAAGTCCCTCAGCGCTGGGTTAAGCTCCTCCTCTGCCAGCATCAGCGTAGTATTGAGCCCTTCCAGTTTTTGGCAATGACTCAGGCAAGTTGCCATGCGTAATCTGAGTTTTTTAGTTTTTCCTCTGTAACGGGGCTACAAAAGGGTCTGAGGCTGAGTAAATGTCACCAAATATATATAAAATCCATTGAAAATAGTGGTTGCCTCCAGCTTGGAATGTCCCTTTAAATGACCTATGCACTCCCAGAAATCACTGCACCTAATTTATTTCAGAATACTATTCCTTTAACACCAACAAAGCAAACCTGACTGTATCTATCTTAATTCACTTACTGTTTGGCTATGCATCCAAGGAAATGCAGTTTACAATTATGTGCCTTTCCAAAGCTAGCCATCACTAAACGAGCAAGCCTGCAGTCTTATTTTAATAGCATTCATCTGAAAGGCTTATTTCAGAGCAAATACCAGAAAGGCATCTTAATTGTCTCTAAACCTTATCTGCACCAAATCACGCCTTCAATTCTTCCAATAATGCAGACATAGGTATTCACCCCACACACACACATATACACACCACAGAAAAAAAAAAAAAAAACTGGAAAGAAAGTGTATGATGTATTCCTTGAAATGATATTCTGGTGTGTTTTCCCCTCTATTAGAAGTGTGGCAGTTTACTCTTCCATACTTCATATGTGCCGTACAAGAGGATGCAAGAAAAAACGAAAATGTCCCATGGGGTATGATGGGCTATGAATTGTTTTACCCATGCAATGAGAGCTATATAAATATATATATATATATATTAACCTATGGATGTATTGCATAATGAGACGTGGATTTCATAACATATATATTATCCTGTATCTACAAATATTTGTACAGGCCTTCCTTGATGGTTCTGTTGTTGTGAGGCGGCAGGGGAATAGAGGTGAAGCGCTAATTAAAGTCCCACAGGTGTAATTAGTACATCTGGATTTACCTTGCCTAACTCTCACCTGCAGTATCAGAGGAGGGGACTTGTAATAGATACAGGTAAATAAAGGGTTAAAAGCCTTTGTGTTAGTTAAGTCTTTCCACGTCTGCAGGGGTTAAGAGCGAGAATTTTCTCCCCTGTCTGCTATGTGTTGCAAGCAGCGACTCCCTTTTTATTCTCACAGGTCAAGCTGACACAGAGAACTCAGACTGCATATTCCAAATAAGACGTGCTATACATGCGCTGTAGACTAACTGCAATACGTAATGCTATATGACTAATTCACTAAAATGTCTTTGATTGGTCGATTTTGTAATCTGTTGTATACACCCCTAAGAAAACTGTGCTCCATATATACGATGTACACTCATTAAAAGACACACTACTTTCTTGAACTTCATAATGACTGGCGTGCATTAATGGTTCCCTGCAGTAAACATACATAGAGACAAGGGATGCAGAATGGGTTAATGCATAAGTCCATAGAAGCGTAAGGGTTTAAGACGCTGTAAAATATTGCACCCCTAGCTGGGTATATGTACTAAACATTAAAAGTGTTATTCAATAAATTGTGCGTTATTGGGACGTGGCAGCGAATTTAAAATTTTAAGCCAAAGTAACCGATTTGAAGAAATGGTCCCAGTCAGTTATGTTTGGCCAAATTTCATCTGAAATGTAAAATTCACTTTGGACGTGTGACAATTAGCATTTAAGTGAGTACCCAGAGACACTTGGCCGTTTAACCACGACACTGAGCTTATAGGTGATTATGCTTAATAGAGTGTCCCTTTAAGAATATATATTACTCATTAATAGAAAGTGCAAACTCATGATAATAGAGCACAGTCTTTTTTTAGATTCAAACATTTTTAATTAAATTTTCAACGTCAAGGTCAAAGTTATTGTCGTTACAATGAAGCTCCGGAAAGGAACTAAAGCTACATATTAGTTTGCAGTAACACAAGTAGTTTACCTGATAATATTGTACTATGATATGGGACATATCACTAGCAATATAGATACCTAGCAGGAGTTAAAGGTTGTAAACCTGACTGAGTGATCAGTATATGCAGCAGGAATATATATTTAAAATTATCCAACAAAATAAACAATATTATTAATTAATGAGTTATGCAACCTTCTCAGCTGTAATATCCTGCAAATAGGATTATTCCCACCCATCCCACACAACTACAAGATGGCTGTCGGTCAAATGCATTGTCGTAGAATTATAGTCTAATTGGGGTTTTTTGGTTTTTTTTTATCCAGGAGGCTACCAGTACTAGTTCCTGATTTGGAAAGTCTGTTAAATTCTGAACTTTACTTAATAAACGGTTGTCTCAATATATTATTTGGTTAATTGTGACTGCAAGTTTCTACGCATTCCATGCGAAACAATTTGGCACGGATGGAAATCAGCCTACATCCAGTGTTGGAGAATCGATTTTCTTGTAAACGCTGCAATGATTAATTGTAATTTAGAGTATTGAGATTTTGACCCCTAATCACAAAGCAATATTGCCCGTTCTGGAGTCATTTCCAAGGTTATTTCAGACAACACTTTTTGAATCACTACTTTGTGTTATTTCTGCCTCAGTAATTACTATTACACATTATAAAGCCATCAGGAGTTTTAATTGTTACCCACTTGCTGAAAGAACTGTGTAGATTTTCCTAATAATACAATTAACTGTGCTGAGCTAGCACGTGTCTGCTTAAGGCTAATATTTGTTCTGCTAGACAGGTTAAGTCACTATAAATACATATATTTATTACAATTAAGGAATACAAATATTGATAAAAATCAGCGCAGTAATTCCAGTAGAACTAGCTATTAAGAGGCCGTGTTGGGAAAAAGATATATTTGATATTTAAAAGAAAATAGGATATATAAGAATGTTACAGTGAATCCAAACCACATGTATCGACAGTTTACTACAGTACCAGAAATAATTGCGTTCCTACTTAAATTACTAATTTACTTAACAGTTAGTGCAATTACACATTCATTCACTACGGAACCTGTCTGGCATTTCTCAATTTCCAAAACAATGGCAGTCACTTTTACCTGTATAGTACCTTGTCAAACAACTGGCATTCATTCATTCCTTCATTTCATCCGAGGTGTACTGTATGTGTGCTAGTTGTTCCCAATGCTTGGATGCCCTTAGTTGACTGACAGATCCAAAATTAATAGAACATCCGAATATGTCACTCTTAAGGGTTTTATTAATTGTTAGATATTTCTTCTGCATCTGTTTTTCATTGTTTGTTTGTTTGTTTTCTTTTTTCTTTCACCATTTTTTAAATAAATGCATTGTTATACATTTAATATATAATGGATAAATAAAGAAAGGAAATTAATAAAAAAATTTTTAAAAAGAAACACCTGGGAATTTCTATTTAAAGGGACACTATAGTCACCAGAAACCAGAAAAACTACAGCTTTATGTTGTTGTTCTGGTGAGTATAATCATTGCCTTCAGGCTTCTTTTTATGCAAACACTGCCTTTTCAGAGAAAAGGAAATGTTTACGTTGCCTCTAAGAACACATCCAAGTGGCCACTAGAGGTGCTTCCTCGGTCAGTGCTGCTGAAAAAGCAGCCCTGACGTTCAGCGTACCCAAGCTCTGCATGGAGACGCTGAATTTTCCTCATAGAGATGTATTGATTCAATTCATCTCTATGAGGAGGTCCTGATTGACCAAAACAACATTTGGCCCCGTGCTGATTTTAGCCAATCCAATGCTTTGGATTGGCAAAAAAAAACAAAAACGGCCATTTTGATGACCCGCGCGGCGCTGGAAATAAGGTGAGTTTTATAATAGGGGGGCCAAGGGCGGGCCACCTAAATGGTGGGTTAAACACTAGGGTCAGGAGTACATGTTTGTGTTCCTTTAAGTTAGTGACTAAAATAATATGATCTGATAATTCTCAATTTGTATGTGAAATCTCACATAATATTGTTCTCTCCTATAAACAGCTTGGTAATCTGACAGACATTATACAGAATAATTGTGTTGTCATGCTAACATATAAACACATAAAATACCAAAAACCATTTTAAACTGCCAGAGAAGTATATTTGCAATTAAAAACGAAAATCAAGGGGTTTTTTTCCCCGGCCTGTTTTGCAGGAAATAAATCCTTGAGATTTTTCAGATACATCTACATTTACACCCAGACAAAGGTGCTAATTGAAATGCTGTATTTTAATTTGTTACTTATTTAAATTAAAACTTAAACACCATGCATTGTTTGCATTATGGAAACAACTTAGAAAACATTAGCAGGCAGCAACATTTTAGTCTTTTGGAAAGAAAAAGCAGACCTGTCACTTTGGAATTTTTCATAAACAAAGACATTTTTATATAAAAAAAAAAACTGTGTTGCCAGGAAATGTAACTTGTGGTTCAACATAATGAAAAAGTATTAACAAGATAAATGAGATGCTACCTTGTCTTCAGTATCCACTGGGCAACTAGACCGGAATGAAATCAACATTCTAGTCTGTTAGCATCCCATTCATGGGCAATGCAAGACAAGAGAATCTGACAAAGATCACAAGATCTTGAAAGATTACAACTTGCATGTGGAACAAAAACATGTAATACTGCTTGTCGTGGCATGCCAAGACAAAAAAAAAATAAAAAAAATGGCAGCATCCCTCTCTCATTCACCCTTTAGGTGTAATTAGTCAGAGAAAACAGTGCATGGTGGACTTCTCCACAGCTAAAAATAACAAAAACAACAATCCAGATTGCAAAAGACGGGAGTTGTTTCTAGGACAAAAATAGTTATTTCTGGTAAATGCCCATATAAATTAAAGGGGAAACTGCTATTCAGTTACCAGGGATAAACTAATACTTTAGTTTAGCATTCAGCCCAAAGTTTTTCTAACAGTACCCACCAATATCTTGACATACATCTTTAATTCATCAAGTATAATACATTTCTGCATGGCCTACATATTACAAAAAGCTCTAAAAGAAATTAAAATGTATCCTTCCCCTTTAAAAATGCCCTTACTCAGTCTCTAAATTTACACTGGGAGCCTGTGCCAATATGACGCCATTAAAAAGGTCAGCAATGATTTGTCTGCAGTGAACTAGCTGTGGCAATTTGGCTAAGGTGAATTGTCTAAATGTGTGTGGGAGGTGATGAAAGTTACATCACCAGGGAGCCCACCATCGTATCTGGTTCAGCTGCCATATCTAATCTCAGGTAGCCTAGACAACACAATGCATCCCCTGAATGTGAAGTCTTCACACGTCCTCCCCATGTCCTCTTCACTAATGTTTGTCCTATACCTTTGGCAAATTCAAATATTTTCAGCATGCAAATGTTTAAGAATGTTTAAAATCTGTTATGAAACCTAGCCTACAAAACTGGATAAAATACATGAATATTTACACGTTTTAATTATTATGAGGCAAATTGCAAAACAACTATTTTATCAAAATAAATACTGTTTGATGTGTGTGAAGATTAATAGCTATGGAAAAAAATAGATTTGCATCAAAGCCCGAGTATTTAGAAAACTAATTGGTTTTATCGGCACAATGCATCAGCACAAGTTGTAAAAGGTAGAATATCATTTTTACTCAACCCAGGTCAATCTACTAATTCTTCCAGAAGGCCCTACTTTCTGTGTTGGAAGGTAGGTAAAAAAGGTAGTGTACAGAGTTGCCTAGCCCTGCCCCAAGTGATACATAGGAGTCGGTAAAAGAGCAGGGCTGTAAAGTGAGACTTGCTCTAAGAGTTTGGAGAATGTTGCATCATGGGAAAACCCACAAAATGGATGCAGGAGATTAACACCTAACTCTATTTTTCATTTTTCTAAGCAATTAATTCAAAGAAAAAAAAAAAACAGTGTCATGTATTTTATAGTTTTTTTGTAGTGCGCAACTAATTACGGTTTATGTTAGGGGTAGTGTCCCTTTTAAATAAGTGGTGATGGTTTCAGACAATCCAATGCTTCTCCATAAAAAAATTCAGGACCCTAATAGGAAGCACAGAGCAGAGACTGTAGGGACAATATATTTGAGCTTAAACAACCACATTAAGCTGCAACAGTTCTGGTGCTTAGAGTGTCCCTTTAATTCATATATGATGGGATTCTCCAGTGGGCCACAATCACACATATAGTAGGGAAGGATTCAGAGGGCTTAGCTAGAGATTTGTGACTTTTCCCAATTCATTGTCTTTATCAATGGTCTCGTCATCAAGGTAATGTCACAGAAATTGATGTTTTTGCCTTTGGCTAATAGAAAGATTTGAGTGCTGAAAATGCTCTTGTAGAATATTTTGTTACTGTGTACCAGTGAAGATTCTAGGAATTCTGCCTAAGTTCTCAAAATCACTATAGGTATTACTGAAATTGGTACTATTGGGACTATGTGTGTGTGAAACAAGGTTTAACAAGTGAAACAATCATCACAGAAACCAATGAGATGTTACCAGCTACATTTTGACACTGATAATATTCATATATTGTCCCTCTGGCTTGAGACATCATAAAACGGTATAACAAAGGAAGCGTGTTCGAACGGAGGAACGCACAGAGTTAATGGTGAATTAATGCATCTGAAACAAAATATGTTACATGTATTACTAGAAAATTCTCCCATAAGGGAGATACATTAAAAAAAAACAAAAAGGAAAAAGGAAAAATTACCTAAATTACTATAAAGCTACCTACAATGGATGTACTAAGTCTGACTGTGTGTGTAGCAATGTGTATGTGGAGCAGTGAGTACATACTGTCTGAATAAGCATGTGTATAGTAGTGTGTTTATAGCAGTATGTGCATCATTGTGTGTATACTTTGTCTAAGTGTGTGTATAATAGTATGTACATACTGTATCTGATTGTGGGTGTCAGTGTCTGTATGTTGTGATTGTGTGCATCTACTGTGTCTTTGTTATTGTATGTATATAACAATGTGTGTACCTGCAATCTATAATAGAGTTGGATATCTGGGAGAGGGGTGACAGAAATAAAACCAAGAATCCTTTGCATTGCAGGCATTTTTGAAATACTGTGTCCAGCCAGGCAGCCTCAAAAACCGTCAGTCCTGGTAAAATATCGGGAAACTGGAAACCCTATGAGTTGCAAAATGTAACCACTTTTAGATGGAGAGAAAAATAGAAAGATATAGATAATTATTGAGGAATACAGATAGCGATATAGATAGTCCCACCCTGTGCAATGCCTAAAAGAGGTTGGGTACACAGCTGCGTACAAATAAGCGGATCTATCCATACACGCAGGGCCGGACTGGGAAAAAAATTAGGCCCGGGCATTTTTCAATTAGAGCGGCCCCCCAAGAAGGGGGCGAGGCCAGAGAGGGTGTGTTTTGTCATCACTAATGACAAGCACGCCCCCTCTCAAAGTGAGAATGTTGGTTCAATGCCCAGAGCCCTGCTGAAGAGCTCTGGCATTAGAAAAAGGCCCTGAATTTGTTCTGCGCAGCGCAAGCAAATTTAATAACATGCTTGCGCAAGCAAATTTAATAACATGCTTGCGCTGTGTTTGCTTTTAAATTGTCTCTGGTGTCTCCACAAGTGGGATACCAGAGGACAAAAGGGCCAGGAAAGTGCATGGTACATATGTTTGGAGCCTGCTTGTGGGATTGCGTGTGTGTAGAGTGTGGTGTGGTATTGTATAAATAGGTCAATTTAATTTGTGTTTGTGGTGTAATATGTGTGGCTAGGGGCTGTAGAGAGTGTGTGTATAGGGGGGGCATAGTTTTATAGGGGATGCAGCGAGTGTGTGCATACGGGCTGAAGTGTGTGTGTATAGGTGACGTAGTGTGTGTAGGGGTTGCCGAGAGGGTGTGTTTAGAGAATGTTGTATGTGTTTGCTGACAAGGAATGTAGTGTGTGTGTGTAGGAGATCTACTGTGTAAAGGACCCAGTGTGTGTGTGTGTGTGTGTATGTGTAGAGGATTAAGAGTGCATATAGGGTAAGGAATCTAGTGTGTATCTGGACCGTAATGTGTTTAGTGGTGCAGTGTGAGGGGTGCTGTAGTGTGTGTGTGTGTGTGTGTGTGTGTGTGTGTGTGTGTATGTATATATATATATATATATATATATATATATATATGGACTTATTGTATGTGTGAGGGGCGCAGTGTGTGTATGTAAGAGGGGGCTGTGTGTGAGGGTGTTTTTATCTGCTGTCACATTCTAGGTTTCTAATTTTCTTTGTCTGTTAACTCACTGAGGGTTATTTTATATATATATATATATATATATATATGTGTGTGTGCTGTATATGTGAGTGAGGGTGCTGTGTGTCTCTGTGCGCAGTGTGTGTCTGGGTGCTGTCTGTCTGGGTGTGCTGTGTCTGTCTGGGTGTGCTGTGTCTGTCTGGGGGTGCAGTGTGAGTTTGGGTGCTGTGTCTGGGGGTGCTGTGTGTGTCTGGGTGCTGTGTGTGTCTGGGGTGCTGTGTGTGTCTGGGGGTGCAGTGTGTGGGTGCTGTGTCTGGGGGTGCTGTGTCTGGGACTGTGTGTGTCTGGGGGTGCTGTGTCTGGGGGTGGTGTCTGGGTGCTGTGTGTGTCTGGAATGTGTGGGGGTGTGTGTGTGTGCTGTGTGTGTGTCTGGGGTGCTGTGTGTGTGTGTCTGGGGTGCTGTGTGTGTGTGTGTGTGTCTGGGGTGCTGTGTGTGTGTGTCTGGGGGTGCTGTGTGTGAGTTTGGGTGCTGTGTCTGGGGTGCTGTGTGTGTCTGGGGGTGTAGTGTGAGTTTGGGTGCTGTGTCTGGGTGTGCTGTGTGTGTCTGGGGGTGCTGTGTGTGTCTGGGGGTGCAGTGTGAGTTTGGGTGCTGTGTCTGGGGGTGCTGTGTGTGTGTCTGGGTGCTGTGTGTGTCTGGGGGTGCTGTGTGTCTGGGTGCTGTGTGTGTCTGGGTGCTGTGTGTGTCTGGGGGTGCTGTGTGTGTCTGGGGGTGCTGTGTGTGTGTGTGTGTCTGGGGGTGCTGTGTCTGGGTGCTGTGTGTGTGAGTGAATGTATTTTTATTTAAATATATATTTTTTTATTAAAAAAAAAAAAGTTATGTCCCCCCCCCCTTCCCTTCTTACCTTTATCCTGGGAGGGGGGGGAGGAGGAGATCCATTCTGCGTGGAGGAGGGGGACCATGCTGCCTTCCCTGGTGGTCCAGTGGTGAGAGATCCCGCGAGAGGACCCGGCGGAGTTGCTTGTTAGAGCTCCGCCGGGTCCTGCCTCCCTCCCTCCCTCCCCAGCCGGCGGCCGCATCTCCCTGCCTCTGGGCCGTTGAGGGAGATCTTTGATCTCCCCACCGGCCCACGGAGACACATAGCAGGGCCGGCGCTCGGATAGCGCTGGCCCTGCAGGGGCCGGCCGGGGAGATCTCGGCCCCACGGCCATCGCGGCCCACCGGGCATTTGCCCGGTATGCCCGATGGCCAGTCCAGGCCTGCATACACGTGCCAGATTTCATTTGTCAGTGTTTACTAGTTCTACAGCCATATATGAGAACAACCAATGTGTACTGGTGTTAATGAGGATAACTGCTCACAGTGAAGCCAACACAGACACGTGTGCACACAAACAGGCACATCCATACATGTATATGTTCCATTACATTTTAAATCCACCATGACGCAAACTGATCATTTTAAAGATTATTTTACAAGTTCCCAGCACACTATTGGGGTTAAGTTCCGCACAACATCTGCTGGAGCATCCAGATTTAAACAAGATTGAAAAAAAATCAGCACAAACCGAGGATGACAGAACACAAGGAGCTATACAATCCCACTTCAAATGCTCCTACATAGAAAACCCTTGAACTCTCCCTTCATCCCCAGATATCCAACTGCGTCAGGAAGTTATGAATTATTGAATTCAGTATTTTGCTGTCATTTGAAATTCATAGGCTCTGTTCATCAACGTGTCTAATGTTATTCACAGATTTACAGTGGAGTTGTTTTCTTCTTAAGAAAGGAGACACAGAAGGAAAAATCAAATACAATGTATGTTACACACTTAACAACCTAATCGATGGGTTTTCGTGTTCTTGATGCTAATGAAGCACCATAACCACTACACATCTGTAAAAAATTGTTAAAGGGACACTGTAGGCACCCAGACCACTTCAGCTCATTACTGTGACCCTTTTGCAATTAGTGCTGTAATGTAAAACACGTAAAACATTTTAGTTCCAGAGAACTGCAATGTTTACATTGCAGCTCTAAGTCTGTACTCTGTGGCTGTCTAACAGACAGCCACTTGAGGGCTTCCAGAATCTAAACGGACTTTTGGTCCGTTATCTGATGCTGGACGTCCTCACGGACCTCCAGCATCAGATTTTCCCCATAGGAAAGCATTGAATAATGCTTACCTATGGGGAGGTCTAATGCATGCACGCAGCCAATGCTGCACATGCGGTTAAGGTCTCCCCTGCCGAAGAGCGTGGGCAGGCCTGACCCTGGATTATTATTATTATTGCCATTTATATAGCGCCAACAGATTCCGTAGTGCTTTACAATATTTTGAGAGGGGGGGATGTAACAATAAATAGGACTATTACAAGAAAACTTACAGGAACAATAGGTTGAAGAGGACCCTGCTCAAACGAGCTTACAGACTATAGGAGGTGGGGTATTAGAAACATGAGGACAGGAAATATCAAGTAGGAGTGAAGCAGAGCTGTAGGAGAGAGCAAAGCACTGTCCCATAGGAGAGAGCAGGAGACAGGTATGTAAGGTAGAGATTACTCTGGGAGGCCATACACTTTCCTGGAGAGATGGGTTTTAAGGCCCTTCTTAAATGATTGAAGACTAGGGGAGAGTCTGATGGCAGTAGGCAAGCTAAGTGGCTCAAGGGGTCCCTGGAGGACAGGGCACTACAGGAGCCTATAGTGCAAGGAAAACAGGTTTGTTTTCATGGCACTATAGGATCCCTTTAAGGTGCATGGAGTCTTTACTATTGAGTGGTTTCACAAAAAAACAGGGCCTCTCATCCCGCACCTAAATCCTAGTCCTTCTCCAGCAACGTGAAAAATTTATAAATTACACTTTGACGTTATCCATCCAAGGACAATCAACTTGCTTTCTTTTACTAGACTATAAAAAGTAACAACTGGCCATATTCTTTGACAAGTACTAAAGAATCAAAATGTACTTTTAAATAAAATAAAAAAGAAACTGTACTGCTGAATTCATTATGGTAGATACTATACAAATAGAGTATGGTTCACAAATGTTAAACACACATTTATCTTTGACAATGCCATTCTCTCTGCCTACGTCCACTCTTTGGCTTTTAATGAAGATATCTAAAGAAGTCAATCAATCTTCCATAAAACTTAATGGATAGTCTCCATGTCCTCTCAACCAAGACCACAGGAGCTCAGGCCATAAAATGCCATCTTACACAGCTAAGGTGTGTGATAGGGCTTAAGCGTGAAAAATGTGTTGGTCACGGTAACCAAATGTATTGAGGTGTACACTAAGCATTATGACTGCACCTCTATAAAAAAAGATAAAATTGCGGCTGTGAAGTAGACATAGCTTTTCTTAGCCCTCCTCTATATATTAAATCACTGATATTAGTAAATATCAGACGCAGATAAACACTGCATACAATACAGTCTCATTACAGAGGTCCTAGACTAGTGGATACATAACAGATTACACAATTACACAATACCTACAATAAAAAGATGGAAGATATTTAAAAATTATTTTTTGCCTTTTATAAACCATGGCACTGTTTATGTATTTTTTTTTTTTTTTTTTAAACTTGTATTGTGCAAAGAGCAAGATCATGCAAATAAGATTTATAAATAAGATTTATGGTTTGCAAGTGTGTCTCCATTTTATACACTTTTGATTCATGGATGCTGTTTAAAGGGCAATAATACATTCCTGGTGCTCTGCAACTTTACAAGTGTCATATGTAACAGAATGATAGGAATTACAGAGTTAGACAAGCTAACATTCACCTTATTGCTCCCATTGTAAGACAGATTGTTATAGAACGCTATAACTACGAGTCTGACGCTTGGAATGGCCTATGATTGGTGATGCAAAGTGTGCCTACAACAGATGTGTACATAATGCAAGCAGGTGTTCTCTTTAGCTGAGAACAGGATGCCTTCGGGTGAAACCGTATACATCTATATTGCAAGCTTTAGGAAGTTTAGGTAGTAAGGAAACCAATGCATTATGGGTTGTTTGTTTTTGTTTATTTTCTTCTGCGCACTAATTAGAACTTTATATAATGTAAGTTCCCACTATGGGTTATATTTTTCTAAGTAAGTGCACTAGTAGAGAGACATGACAGGTTCACTTTAATTAAAAATGTTCCCATAGGCAAATATATAGAATATATTTTAATCACAGATATATTAATATATATTAAAAATGTATTTTGAATTCTCTTCAGATATGAACATTCGTTACATTTGGGTTAGAATCATCATGTATCAGCGGTTATTGTAATAACCACCAGTATTAGACAAAGGGTCCAGGCACTCCAATGTCGCCAGGCACCTTCATTAGAACATGTGAAACACTGCAACGTTTCGACTCCCAATGGAGTCTTTGTCAGGCTCTGGTCCCAGAAACGCTTTGCTTTTACTGCTCGCTATATAAACACTGATGGCTAGGTTAATAACCAAAGTAACCACAGCAAAGGGTGTGTAGTTGCTGTGATGCAGAGCAGGAGAGTAGGAGAGTTATTCTGCTCTCCCCGCCAGTCAATTATTCGTCATAGTGGTCTATGCCAGGGATAAGCAACCTTCGGCACTCCAGATGTTGTGGACTACATCCCCTATAATGCTCTTACACCCATAATGCAAAGCATCATGGGAGGTGTAGTCCAAAATATCTGGAGTGCCGAAGGTTGCCTATGCCTGGTCTATGCTAAAACAAATGATAGGTGGGGGAGCTACCTATTTTTAAATCTGCTTTTCATCCAATATATATATATGTTTCCATGACGCCAGGTGCATGGTTTTCCCATTATAATTTTAGGAAGAAAAATACAAAACAAAGAACCAACATCATTTCTTAAATAAAAAAAAAGTAATTAAAGATAAGTTATGGGAAGATCAGAAATCCCTGTCATGGATTCCATTAAAATAATTACACAAAGGCAGAAATGCCAGGCATCAATAGCTTCAACTTGCTTGCATAGCCAGTATTCATTAACTTTTTTGAAAAAAATTATATTTATCTTAACGCGGTCCTGTAACCAAAAATAAAAACATTATTTAATCTGCTACTGAATAGCTCCCGGTGTCTGAATCTCTTTAATTTTCTTGTTCATAAAGAAAATTAGTAGCTTAAGCAATGTTCTGTTTCAGCTGCCAATCAAATTTACCCACAATCCATCAGTTAAATGAATACAACATAACGTCAGACATCTTGGGTAGAGGAGAACAAAATGGCTGTAGGGGTATTATCATTAAAATAGAAGGAAGATAAGGAAAGACAATTATAAGAAGAAATAAACAAACAAACAAAAAAAACCTATAACACGACACAGGGCGCTTTAAAGAACAAAATGCTGTTCCATGGCAGAAAGGCCCCAAATATTTGATTTATTTTTTTAAATGACACATTTGTGATAACGATAACAACAAACACCACACTGCGGAATCTGTGTGCGCTTTATAAATTGCAATAATAAATAATAAATAAAATGCTAGCCATTCATGTGCATTATCTTCTTATCAATGTACAAATTCAGTAAAGACACTAAATAGTGCCAACATCAAAATAATTATTAAAATAACGGCAGGCAAGTTAACATTTCCAAATCAGTAGTTTATCTACTGATTAATAACAACTACTTTTTTTTTTTTTTTTTATTCTGTCTACTTTTACTAAATGTTCTTGTAAAACAATGGAAGGACACAGTGATATTTAAATGTCTTAAATAATTTTTTGCTATCTCTGGTGGACTCTCATTTATATAGGTCACTGATGTTTATAGCAATAAACTTTATACGGATGTATTATATTTCAAGGACAGAGAAGCAGAGATTTCCTCCGAAATCTCTCTCACAACATTTGTGTCAAGGAAAACCCCATGCATCACATCCAATGTGGCTTACTATAATGGTCATTGAGCCAAGAGTGCTCTGGCGCTGCCCACATTTGTAAGTAGTCTTCTTACCTGGGGTCCACGATGCTGCTCCATGCCTCTATAACTAATATTAGGGAAAGCCAGTTGTAATAGTTATGGTGCCAAGAGAGTTCCTTTAAATGTGTCTCTCTTCATTTTTAAGTCTTTATAAACAGAAATACATTTTTTTCTATTGCAATATCTTCAGAAAATAATCAGAAATTAATTCTTCCTGACAAATTACTTTGCCACCAGGACGTCTTTTCTTCCCTACTCGTCATTGTATCGGTTTGCCAAAGCTATCTTCTTCAAACTATTCCTATTAACGTTAAAATCGTCTTTTTCGGGGGTCTGATAACTTCCATTTCCTTTATGTAGCTAATCAATAATAACTAACTGCATACGTGCAAAACCCCTCTATGCTGTCCATAATAGGCAACTCATTGTCCCTGTAGTTGTCATGGTTACGTTAAATCTAAAAGCTTTTTCCTTTTCTTTTTTTATTTTAGGAGCTCACGGTCACCTGACATTTACCAAGCATCAACTCTCCAGCACTTTATAACCAAACTGCAAAAAATAAAAAATCAATTTAAAGGAACATTAAAGCTGAAAATAATCATCTATTCTTAAAGGGTGACTCCACTGCCAAAACACAAAATTAAAACCGCTGTTTAGAAGATGTACCCCAAATGAAAACTTTCATGCATTTAATTATGCATTATTACATTGCAGTTATACCTAAAAACAGTGTGCAAAGTTCTGACATTACAATCCCCCCCCTTAAACGGATTTCACATAATATTTTTGCTCCACTGAAAATTTCAGCCTGTATTCATAGGCGTGCGCAGCCTATTCTATTAGGGTGTGCACCCTAAAGCACAAACACACGCCGCATGTATATGTATGTGTGTGTGTATATATATATATATATATATATATATATATATATATATATATATATATACACATACATACACACACACACATATATATACACACACACACTGCTGTGTGTGTGTGTGCTGTTAGTGTGCTGTGTGTGTGAGGGTGCTGTTAGTGTGATGTGTGTGTGTGAGGGTGCTGGTAGTGTGCTATGTGGATGAAGGTGTTTGTGTGTGTTTGTGAGGGTGCTGTGTGTGAGGGTACTGTTTGTGTGTGAGGGAGCTGGTAGTGTGCTGTGTGTGTTTGTTAGGGTCCTGTTAGTGTGCTGTGTGAGGGTGCTGTGTGTGAGGGCGCTGGTTGTGTGATGTGTGTGTGTGAGGGTGCAGTTTGTGTGCTGTGTGTGTCGTGTATTTGTGAGGGTGCTGTTTGTGTGTGTGTGCTGTGTGTGTGTGAGGGTGCTGTTAGTGTGCTGTGTGTGAGGGTGTTGTGTGTTTGTAAGGGTGCTGTGTTTCGAAGGGTGCTGTTAGTGTACTGTGTATATGATCCTTGTTGCCATGTGCCATCCCGGGGGGCTAGAGTTCACTCTTGCGAGATCTGAGCGTTGCCGTGGCAACGCTCTGATCTGGCGAGAGGAACCTGGTGGAGCTGTTGTCTAGAGCTCCCCGGGTCCTCTCCTGCCTTTCTCCATGCTGCTGTGGGCTGGTGAGGTAGATCTTTGATCTCCTCGCCGGCCCATGGAGGCTTAGAGCAGAGCCGGCACTCAGATAGCGCCGGCTCTGCATGAGCCGACAGGGAGATCTCCCCTGCCGGCTGGGGTCACGTCCTGTGTAATAAAGTGTGGGAACTCTCCCCAAAAAAAGAATATACACTTGTGTGTGTGTGTATATATATATATATGTATATATATATACACACACATACATATACATACACACACACACACATATATATATATATATATATACATACACGTGGACACACATGCACACTCACACACATACACTCAGAGACACACACATACTCAGAAAAACACACAGATTCACAAACACACACATACACTGGCACACACACTCAGACACACACATATACACTGACACACACATACACACACACACAAATTATTATTTTTTTAATTAAAAAATGTCTACCCAGCCTCCCTACCTATAGAGCTGGCGTGGACCTGTCCCTGGGGTCCATTGGGTTGGACACCTGTCACCATATCAGACGCGGCGAGGGAGCTATGTCCTCTCTGCTCCCTCTCGCTGCGCAGGCAGTCTACTGTAGCTGGGAGCCGGAATATGACGGAGAGGACATAGCTCCCTCACCGTGTCTGATATGGAGACAGGCACCCAAAGTGGGGGGTCCATCACCTCTTGGCCCCCCCATGACAGGGGGAACACAGGGGGGGGGGGTGGAAAGGGTCATTTGGGGGTGGCAGAGTGCCTATAGAAAAAGTGCAGGAACATCGTTCCCACGCGTTCCCGCAGGACTCAATCCACAGGCATGCCGCAGG
Organism: Pelobates cultripes; assembly: GCA_933207985.1. Lineage (NCBI taxonomy): Eukaryota > Metazoa > Chordata > Amphibia > Anura > Pelobatidae > Pelobates > Pelobates cultripes. Next base: position 318,537,964 of record OW240914.1, read on the forward strand.
GCACACCCCGTGCGCACGCCTATGCCTGTATTCCTCCTTCAAGTCATATTTATATGCCTCCTGCTCAAAACTATATTGTAATCTCTTTGGTTTACGTGAATGTATAATATACCACCACTCTATGCAATGTTGGGCTGATAACGGCAGCAGTCAGGGCAGTATACATAACATTCTGTATTACTACAGACACATTATATACAATAGTAAGGCTGTCTTTGAGCAAGTTAGTTTCTGGTGTTGCATTTAGAGCTGCAAAGACATTTCGTATTGGGCCGAAACAATGCCAGCTAGTTATAGAACGCCAATAAGTAGAGGGAATGTACAGCACTTAAATGCCATCAATCACCCATTGACTACTTGATTTCAACTAGGAGCATGCAATAAGGAAAAAAAACAACACCTTTGAAACCTTTATTCCTACATATTTAATAGATTTTGACATCTTTTTTATTGAACACGAATTGAATTTTACTATCTCCTTGCCCTCCGAAGGCGAAGCAGAATTTTCAAGCTATCCATAGCTCAGCTAGACATCAATCAATATCAAGATCATTGAGACTTGTTCTCTGCAAGAAAGTTATTGGCCATCAAACTGTCAAAGAAAGGTTCAGAGATGTGATTTAAAAGATTAGCACCTGTACATTGTGTTCCTCTGGTGCATGAAAAGCTGTGTAGCTTTATTCCGTCTTTACTGTGTCTTCTTAAAGACCAATTACTGAACTAAACATTTATGGTTCTTCAAGTAAATAATTCTGAGAAGAAACAAGCAGTTCTGCACTAATAATCTCTTTCAGATGCATACAGACCTTAAAGGGTTACTCCGACCACCGTGACCTGAACACGTTAGTGATTTGAAGTGGTTATGGTGGTAGGAGTCGGTATATGCAGTTTTTCATCTTGATATGCTGCACGTACTGAGATATTTGTAATTGTATGCCAGGGGCCTCTGTTCCAGGCTGACAATATCAATTCTGTGCATAAGATACTGCACACTGACAACAGATGTAGAAATTGTCTCCTTGCAGGGGACATTAGCTACCCCCTTTCATCCACTCTGCATTTCCTCTCGTGTCGCTCTGTTCCACATTGTTAAAAAATAAAACAAATCCTCTCTCTGCCAGTCCAGAGCACATGAATGCGCTCTGAACTGGTGAAATGGTTCAATCACATGCTTTTCTATGACAATGGGACTCCAGTGACATCTGAGGGGCTGCGGAAGATCAGGTCAAAGCTCCCTTTAAATTCCAGGCTTTACTGCAAATTGTATTGGGGGGGAGGGTGGGGAGAGCTTCTCCACAGTGCCCAATATGGCATATTACACCGGAAAGGACATCCCCTTAAAGTATTCCTTTCAAATATAATTTAATAAGCAAAACATCGCTATAGAAATAGAAGAGAACTAATATATAGGAGCCAGATCCGACAACAATAATAGTTTATCACACACTCTTACATGATAATAAGCCATGATGGTTAATAAGGACTACACTCCTCCACAATTTGTTGGACAAACACAGTTAATATCACAAAAGCCAAAAGGTTTTATCTCTGCACCTCTTGAGAGCGACACAATGTTCTATGTAAGGTTTTTATCAAAAGCTGCAACATAAAAAAGTATAGAGATATATTTTTAAAGGGATAATATTATTATTAGCATTTATATAGAGCCAACATATACTGCAGCGCTTTACAATTCTAAAATGAAGATATTTGACAAGTATTTTACAGTCATAAAGAATATAACAGAGACAAGAGGTGAAGAAGGCCCTGCTCAAACAAGCTTACAATATTGTTTAATATATGTTTGCATATTTTATCATCTTTCCAAATGCAACAATTATTAACAATGTCCAACAGCGATTTAGCTGCACCGCTGAATTAAAGGGGAGCCATCCCTTTACTGGAAAACAAACCACTGAATAAATCATTGAACATGATTTACATGCCTATAACTTGTGTTAATCTAGAACTTATTTTAAACTATATACCAATCAAAATAATATAAATTAATAACGTAATATGTCCCACTACTTGTTAAGACCCTCCGGGGCTCATGTATGCTATTTAAAAATCCAGAACAGCCAGGTTATGAAACGCGTTACCCACCACTAATAGGAAGGTTTTTCCTTTTTCCACTTTTTATTTTTTTGACATTTATATTTTTTAAGGAAAAAGGATATTTTTATTATAAGGGTGTCTCCTATTGGGGCATATTGCTTTTATTTACTGGATTTCATATACCTGTACAAATGAAGATGGTTAAAAGGCATATTATGTGCCAGAAGAGAGGTGTTCACCAAATTTTTTAAAGAAACCTGCACGAAAGATCCACATTTGATATAGCAGAGGACAGTGCTTCAGACAATCAAGGAGCCAACTTTATCAGAAAATAAGAGTTCTCTAGGAAAATATTTACCCCTGAACAAAAACACACATATTTAAAAATACTTGCAAATGGACAAAACCGGAGCAAAACTGAAGAAAATGCTGCAAATCGCAACTAGTTACAATAAATGAAGCTGCAAAATGCAAGTCAGTTGCACCACAAGAAGCAGGTCCCAGAGCCAGGTCTAAGGAGTCAGAACATAACTTAGAAAAGCATTTTGACAACGAGTGACGTCATGCTTCAATAGGGAGGCAGTACTAATTGCAGACAGTTTGGAAACAACATACCTCTTGCTCCCAGCTTGCAAACAGGTAATAGGAATTCATGGAAATTCGTGGTTCTTGAAGGGACGATTCATTGCTCAAATGGGCAAAAAAGTAGAAATCACTATTTAGGTGTGCTTGCCATTTACGTTGGCTCAGGAGAGCTAATCGAAGCAGGAAGAAACCTACCTTAATTAATCCTAAAAGTGCTAATTTCTCACAGAAATCTACACTCTTAAAACTCTTTATGAAAAATCTCCCCACTTTTACTTTACTTAATTTGATTATTATTATTTGATGTAACAGCAAACAAGGGACAAATAGTGAGAGTTTAATGAGGATCCTCCTTGAAAAATACTACACTAAATTTTATATTATTTTATTTTTCAGACCTCTTAAATACATTATTTAAACATAGAGGATAATTAAAGATAGTATTAAAAATCCTGAGAAGAAAAAATAATTCTATGTTGGATTTCACTACAAATACGTTCTTGTATCTTTATCGAGCTAGCATTTTTTTCAGTTTCCCTTAAACAAAATCATTGCTTTCACAGTTTATTAATTCGTTTTAGAAGGTAACGCATGGGAGGTTTTATAAACAACACCAGGGAAACAGACAAAATGACTCTCTAAAGCCCAGGAGAACTCTATGGAAACGACTTCTGAATTGACAAAATACGAGCAAAACCTTTCGTATTACAACCTTTACCAGATTTATTGTCATTCTATCCATCGTGGGTTTTCACATTCCCTCTATTTTGGAAGATGTGACAAATTTATTAGCAAATGCTTTTACCATAAAATAAAAAATCATCATGACTTTAGCAGATGTGTAAAAAAGAAAAAAGTAACTCTAATGGCAGTAGACTCAAAGAGAAGAATTGAGTGAAATTGTGTAATAAAATCTCTTGTATGATCTGTTAGTGTTAAGGAGCAAGAAGTACTTACAATTCCAATAACCTTTTTATATGAGAACTGTTTATCTGCTGAAAGGATGGTAAAAAGTGACTGACACCTTCATACATAGAGAAGGACTTCACAGAGTTTTAGACGCAGCCAAGACAGGACAGAAACACAGAACGGTTATATTATTAAAAATACAATTTTACATGTATTATAACCTCTGTGTGTATTATATTTTAATATGCACACATAATTAAATACCTATTTTCAGTGCATGTCCTGCCTTACCCTTGCACTAGGAGATACTCAATTTTTAAATGTCCTCTTTGTTTGGAAAAATGTATCCTGAATGTAGACATCTACATAAACGATGCAGTTTAACGTCAAGATTTGTAAACTAGCACTTTGCTCTGCATGAAATTAGATTTTGTAAACTGTTAACGGTTTGGATTTGGTTGGAGAAATGTCGGGGTCATTTTGGTTGTCTTTTCATATTTTGCAAATATCCTGGAAATGGACAGATCTGGAGTGGTTCTGGTGGCAGTGGAGGTGAGTTTTACAGTCCATGTTACCATCTTCAGGCCACAGTTCTCCTGTCACTTCTGTTGCCAAGAGCCATGTTAGTGCTGTACTCTCACACATGTGCTAGAGTACAACACTCAAGCCTATGGAGGATCCTGCAAGATCCTCCACAGACAAAGCCTGAATCCTAAAGCTGTCATTTGGGACAGATGCTGGGACTGAACAAAAGTTGACAGAGGAGCTCCTCCTTTTGTCAACCTTAGGCTTTTACCATGGAGTCCCACGAAATTCCAAAGCAGTTTTAATCAGTATTCATAAAGGATAAAGGCAGGAGACGATATTTACTTTCACATTTTGCATTAAAATAATGCACAGATGGTATATTACATGTAATAGTTTATTTTCAATATTAATAAAAACTATGATAGTTTTCTTTAAAGAACACTCTACGATCCATAATATATGCATCTTGCACAGAGAGTGGTGAATGGACCTCTGTCATTGTGCTCCTGCACATAAAATCTTTTAACTGCATTTATCTGAAACATTGCTGCAGCCAAGTGAATCCAATCGCTCAAACATATAACACGGGGAAACTGCTTTAATTACATGAACGCATACATTGTATTTCATTCATGTACTCTACACTTCTAACTGGAATCTTCAGAGAGATTGGTCAGCAGGGCCGGTGCAAGGATTTTTGCCGCCCTAGGCAAAAGAAGGATTTGCCGCCCCCCCCCCCTCCCCCCCGGAACATCGCAATGCCCCACCCATAGAACTAATGCCAGTGCTGCACACAGTGTGTGTTTACATTAAAAAGCCTGCAGGGACAAACTATAGACACCAGAACAACTTTATTAAGCTGCAGTGGTTCTGGGGACTATAGTGTCCATTTAATGTGAGGTAAATTATAGATTAGTGTCACTAATAATATACTAGATTGCCTACTTACAACCAGATGAGGATGGTGATGGGCTCTGGCTCCACTGGTCTGGTGTAGAACAGGATCGCTGTTTGTAACTGTGGTCACAAAATTCAATGTTCTGGGAGAACGGGAAGCAGCTCCATTTTTTGTGGCCTCTTACACAGCTCAAGGGCCCCAGGGCCTGACGGTGAGTATGCCCATAAAGCCCACCCATAAGTCCACCTACATGTTCCACCCATGAGTTCGCTCACAGGGAGTGGCGTGTGTAGGGGATGTGTTATGTGTTACTGTAGAGGATCTAATGTGTGTGCTTACGTAATGTAGTGTATAGGGATACCAGTTTGTGTAGGTGATACAGTGTGTTTGTGTGCAGTGGAAGCAGTGTGTGTGTGTTTGTGTATAAGGGATGTATTGTGTGTTTCTTGTTGTGTGTAAGGGATGCATTGTGTGAATCTGTGTTTGTATTCATAAGGGATGCAAAGTGTGTTTCTGTGTATGTAAGGGATGCAGTGTGTGTCTGTAAGGGGTGCGTTGAGTGTGTGTAAGAGATGAATTGTGTTTCTGTGTGTGTAAGAGAAGCAGTGTGTGTTTGCATTTGTGTGTAAGGAATGCATTGTGTGTTTCTGTCTTTATGTGTAAGGGTTGCATTGTGTGTTTTTCTGTGTGTAAGGGAAGCATGTTGTGTTTCTGTGTGTATGGGGATGCATTGTGTGTGTGTGTGTGTGTGCGTGGTGTGAAAGAGCTCCCTGTCCCCCTGTCCTATAGAGCTCTCCCTTCCATTCCTTAGAGATCTCCCCTGCCCCTTAGTGGTCTCTCCTTTCCCCCCCACCTCCCTTAGTGGTCTCCTTTTCTCCCCGACTTTCCATTAGTGGTCTCTCCTCTCCCCCCACCCTTCCCTAGTGGTCTATCCTCCACCCCCCTCCCTTAGCGGTCTCTCCTCACACCCCTCCCCTAGTGGTCTCTCCACCGCCCCCTCCCTCCTTTAGTGGTCTCTCCCTCCCCTACGTTCTCATCTCCCACCCCTTGTGTTCTCCTCTTATTCCCCCCCTCCCTGTGTTTTCCTCTTATTCCCCCCTCCCTGTGTTCTCCTCTTCTTCTCCTCCCTGTAATCTTCTCTTCTTCTCCCCCCTTCCCTCCCTGTAATCGCTGCTTCTCCCCCCGTAATCTTCTCTTCTTCTCCCCCCATAATCTTCTCTTCTTCTCCCCCCCTTTTTCCCATCAATCATCTCCCCCCCTCCCTCTCTCTTATCAAATCTCCCTCCCCTCAATCATCTCCCCTCCATCATCCTACCCCCCCACTCCCTCCTCCCATCCATCATCTACCCCCTTTTTTTTTCCCCTCCTCCATCAATCAATCCTCCCCCACTCCCTCCCCATCCATCATCTACCCCCCCCTCCCTCCCCATCAATCATCTACCCCTCCCTCCATCAGTCATCTACCCCCACTCTCCTCCCCAATCATCCTACCCCCCTCTCCTCCCCATCTGATAAATGCCCCCCCTCCCTCCCCATCAATCATCACCCCCCACTCCTCCCATCAATCATCTACCCCCCCTTCCTCCCATCAGTCATCTTCCCCCCCTCCCTCCCATCAATCATCTACCCCCCCCCCTCCCTCCCCATCAGTCATCTACTACTCCCCTCCCATCGTCATCTACCCCCCTCACTCCCATCAATCATCCTGCCCCCCTCCTCCCCATCAATCATCCTACCCCCCTCCCTCCCATCAGTCATGTCTACCCCCCCCTCCCTCCCCATCAATCATCTACCCCTCCCTCCCTCATCAGTCATTCTGCCCCCCCTCCCTCCCCATCAGTCATTCCCCCACTCATCAATGTCATTACCCCACTCCTCCATCTGATCATCTACCCCACTCCCTCCCATCAATCATCATACCCCCCCCTCCCTCCCCATCAATCATCTACCCCCCTCTCCATCAATCATCTCCCCCCCCTCCCCTCCCTCCCTCCCTCCCATCAGCTTCTCCTCCCCTCACCTCCCCTTCCCTGCTGTAGCGTGGCCGAGCTCCTTTCCGGTCCCGCGACCCGGCGGGACTGACAGGAAGTGCACACTGAGTGTGCACTTCCTTTGAGTCCCGCCGGGTCGCGGGACCGGAAAGGAGCTCGGCCAGCTACAGCAGGGAAGGGGAGGTGAGGCACTGCGGCAGCCGCCTGAGCGCTCTCCATAGAGCGCTCAGGCGGCTGCAGAATTTAAAGGGCCGGCGATGGGGCCACTTTGGCTGAGATAATCAGAATTGACAATCTCAGAGAGTCCAACCTTCCCTTGGGCAAGCATTGATATTAGCTGTGAAGATCTCAGCCAAGGAGACAGTTCGAGGTTGGGGCCAGCACTTGTGGACTCGCATGGTGCTGGAATAATGGTAATTAAAAGACTTATTTAAGGTGGGCAAAGGGATCTACGGACCAAAATAGTGTTTTTAAAACTATAGGGTCAGAAATACACGTTTATATTCCTGACCCCTATAGTGTTCCTTTAACTCCACCACTTGTCTTCCACTTCCTTGGAAAAGTGGTGAGGTATCTAACTTAAATTGCTGTGCCTAATCACCTACTTAGTTATGGTTTTATATGGTTTTACGTAGCACGTAAGCTGGTTTTGCCATACTATAACAGTATATACAACTATATAACTATAACAGATATATACAAGCTCCTGTATGGCACTCACAGCTTACCAAGAGCTGTGAGTGACTCTAGAATATATGTGTACAATTCTGGACACACAGCTCTATCACAGATGCCTATAGAAGGATGCAAATTGGCTGAAGATTATCCACCATTTACTGAATGAAATGATAACAGAGGAGTGCAATGAAAAACGGATTAGATAAAAAAAAAGGGAGACATTAGCAAGAGCGCAGCAAAAAATACACACCTGAAAATGTCCCATTACAAGGGCACTCTCAGAACCATAATCAGCCTATGGCAGTGGTCAAGGAACCAGAATGGCCCATCTCCTGTTTCTGAATAAAATGTCAAAAAAGATTATTGAGGACCCTTCCTAAACGAATTTACAATCTAGAGTAGGTGATGTATAATGACATGAGAGGTAAAGCAACATGGAATATAAAATCAAAACGTGAATGCGCGGGAATGCTGTAGAGTTGGAAGGTAGGAGAATAAAATGGACTGCAGATCCATTAATTATTGCCTCAATTTAATATCTATGGATAAGCTTTTTAAATGATTTAATCTTTTTGGATAAACATTGAAAATTATTGAATATTTTTTTTAAATATTGTAATATTTGGATATTTGTTGATATATTAGTATATTTTTATTGTGATATTCTAATATTTTAAAAACAAAAGAAAAAAAAACTTTTGAAAGTTTTTCCAACAACATTAAATCATTTGAAATGCTTGTCCAAATTTTCTTTTAAAAATCTAGGCCTATGTTTGAAATGGGGCAGATGACTTAAAGGGACACTATAACAGTTTTTCTTATATTTTTAAATAATAACACATGGGGCATTAAACTCATATACATATAATATTAGCCAGGAAGAGGCTGAATTTCTTGACTTCAGAATGTTTGTGGATCAAATCTGTTTGCGTACGGAAATCTTCTTCAAGAAGGTTGATGTATACAGTTTTATTGAACAGGATAGCTGTCACTTCAGCCCATGGCTCATAAATGTAACCAAAAGCCAACTCCTAAGAGTGTTAAGAGAAACTGCTCAAAAACAGTCTTTTTTGCTCTGGAGGTCAATCCATCTTGACTCATGTTATTAAAAAAGGATATGTAAGAGAACATTTAGATAGAGATTTCCTCAAGGTAAATCAACTTGAAAGAAATCAGTTACTAGCATATAAAAATAGAGAGACACAAGAAGGAAATTAATAATCTTCCTTTCATTTGCACATTCAGTAGAGGCAATAATAAAAAAAAAAAAGTAAGTAAAAGTTTAAATAAATACTGGCCAACCTTTTTAGATTATCCAATTTTAAAGAATGTAGTGAAAAAAAAAAGAAGCTGTTATTATACATAGGGGAGACTTTAATTTAAACCAAAAATTGGTAAAACGTTCTTGGGAGAACAATCAGGGAGAGAAGAGATGGCATGTACTAAATCAATGTGGAATCTGCTCAGCATCTACACAAACCTACTCTCAAAAACCCCAAAAAGAATCTTGAAATTAAGAGAGAATTATAAAATAAGAGAATGAATCACTTGCTATAAAAAATGTGAGTTATAAACTTGAATGCACCTGCGGTCTTAATTATATAGGCAGAACAAAAAGACAAATACATGTAAAAGAAAATGCATGAAATACAGTGTATCCTAACACTTTAATTTGGACCATCCGTGGATCCCTCTCAACTCAAATTTATGGGCAACCAAAGGGTTTTTAAAAACCGTTGAGGTGAAGATTTTATTCGAAAGTTAGGACACTGTGAGATGAAGTAACACCATGACCCCATAAGGAATAAACAGCAACTTTGAATGATGTCATTTTTTTTTACAATTAATTTGTTTTTATAATTCATTGATTCTTTAATAATTCATTTTATTTTTTAGAATACTTATTTAACATGTTAATGCATGATATTGACTGCCAATTCATGACCCCACATGGTTTAAACAGTCCTTGGAATTTTCATCTTTCAATTATTCCAAGATCCAAGATTTATATAGTGTTAACAAAATACAGAATGAATAGAAATCAGTATATCAAGACAGATATCATCTGAGGAAGCCAGTGATGGGTGAAACGCTTACGAAGTCAGAACAGCACATAAGGGGCTTTCCTATACACACGCTGCTTTGTGAGATACATTGTAAACGGTCATCTCACCAAAATCTCTACTAAGCTGCTACTGTTGGCACCTTGTGGTTTTAAAGCATATGTAATGCTGTTTTTAAGTATTTTTATTCCACTTTACTCTCCAAATCACACAGAAGGGGAAGTGTCACCTTGAGATAGACACAATGCTATCTAATTTGGAGCTTTATTTGCAAGGCCCCTTATAAATGGCCCCTTATAAACGATATCTTAGGATAACGTGCACTAGATAGTGCCTTCTGTATTTGCATGAAGACCAGGTTTTACAGCTTCTTTTTATGTGAATACGGAGAGAAAATGTATACCTTTCTACAATGTGGTATAATTATATTATTTTGCAGTATTCCAGTTTTCTCAAAGCTTTCTTCGTTTAGTGTGTGCCACTAGTGTGCCGCAGCTCATTTTTCAATGTATTGTTTTTTTTAATTAAGATTTTGTGTTAATTGCATGAAATGAGCGCCAAGCAGAACTGCCTTTTTCACTTTGCACTTAGTTAGAATTGTAAGGAGGTTAGAGGTGTTTTGAGTTTTGTATGTGAGGGTTAGTATCTTGAATTAAATTGAACGAATACATGAAACCAATGTAATGAAAAGAAAAGGGGTAAAGTTTCAAAGGACGATTTTTAATTTTTTTAAAAAAATCTTTATTTTTGAGCCTCACAGTGACCAACAAAACCATACGTGTACAAGAGTGAGCATTACTGACAAAATATGCAAACATACATAAGTTTCATACCGGGCATGGATTACATTTTGTAATTGTCAGTATCACTCTGCTTGTCCGTCACTGTCATCTCTGTCGCAAATAGTAACCCATTTTCTAATAAATTAGACTTCGTGCTGTGCGGCAGCTCATGTCCTTGGTCTTTTTCCTGTGTGAGTGCTGGGTTTCCGTTTGTAGTGACCTATCTCTCAAACCATGCGATGTGTGTTAATCATGTGAGTGTTTTTTTGGTTTTGTGTGTGTTGTCCCCCTTTCCCTTTTCTTTCCAATCCTACCTCTCTCTCTTAACTCCCCCCATTCCCCATCTGTCCCAACTCTCTAATTTTGTACTTTCATCGTAGTGGGGTCGTGTTCACTGTATCTTGAGGTTTGTGTGTGTCCCTGTCAAATGCGTCATATAACTTCCTAAGTCTGATTACTTTCTGGATGATCATCGCCATTATGCCTAAATATTGCAAGGACCATGGGGTCAGATTCACTGCTCCCACTTCCCTTGGCTAAACCCCTAGCAGCCATGTGTCCATTCCATGTTCAAAGTGCCCCTTTGGGATGTGTGTGTCCCTTCCTGCTATGCGTCCGTGCTCCCCACCCTGGTGCAAACCCCCAAGTCTAACCGTTACCATTCCCTGCCATGTAGAGAGGATTCTATGTGGATTCTTAAGTAACTGCAGTGATCAATCTAGGACCTGAAAAGAGTGTGAACAAAGTCCTTAGAAACATCTTACGTAAGAAAGGGATGGATGAGGACAATGTGTTAAAGGTGGAATTGGCAGGATTTGGTGACAGACTGGATGTGGGATGTAAACGTAAGTTCTAAGTCACAGATAATACCAAAGCAGTGAGCTTGAAAAGATAGGTTAATAGGTGTACCATCAACTTGCAGGGAGAGCGACAGTGGAGGATCTGTACTATAAGGAGAGAAGAAAAGTGTTTTAGAAAGATTGAGTTTTCGAAAGTGGGAAATATCCTTTTGGGAATGGAAGAGAGGCAGTTATTGACATTCTAGAAGATTTGCAGTTTTATTAGGGGAGGTGACGTATATATAGGTGTCATTGGAATATACTGTACTGGAATCCATAGGGATATACAAGTTAGCCAAGAGAGATGTCGAAGAGAGAAAAGAGAAGGTGCCAAATACAGAGAATCCTACGGAGACACTGAAGTGTTTCCAGAAAAGCAGAAGCTGATTTAGTGCTTAATTAATTTAATGCACTGAGAAGAAACATTGCTGGTAGGATAGATAGATAGATGGATAGACAGACAGACAAACGGACAGTTTTTCAAATTGTATGAATAAGTTCCACATTCAAGTTGAAACATAACTGTAGAACCTGTACTGATAACAGAGCACACACATGCCCCAAATATGGGCACAATAGATGAGCTCACAGAAAGTGACTGTGTCTTTACGTTTGTACTGTACAAGGCCAGACACACCACCATGAGAATAGGCAGCACTGGATTCCCCATTCCGTGTAGCCACATGCCACCAACTGCATAATGAGTCACTGGTGCACCCCCACTCAGGCCCTGCTCCCCTTCCCATCATAGCTTCATAAACCAAAGGTTTTGAGAAGTGATGGAATAGCCAGAAAAATGTCACATTTCCATTTTGCCTGATGAAGACACACTCTCTCAGTGACAAGCTGACGGAGAAGGCATTTTCTGTTTTTAATAACATTGTATCTGCACAGAGTGTGTCGATCCTGATCTATTCCTTGCAGTCCACCAAGCCGTCACATCGCCCCCCCAAAGTTCTTCATTCCATCCCAGTACCTTAAGAAAAACTACTCCACAAAATCAAGGTCCTCTATGTGATTAATCGCTTCTGTTGACAGCACGAAAAGCAATTAAACGATTGGCCATAAACAAGAATGCAGAGGGACAACGATTTGCATGCAAGTTAAATATACAAGTTAGTAAACCTCTGCCTTCTTCTGAATTTTACAAGGTAGCACTGGCTGTAAAGCAACTATAAAAGGTATGTTTACTACCTCCAATCTATAATCTCCATGCCATATGGACAAGCCACGGTGCAGGAGCTAAACGTTCGATACAACATTACGATTTACAGCCATTTCAATTCCTGTGAAATATTCCAGCATGAGCATGATGTACACAGCGATGTGTACAGGAATACAGCTAATCCTCAGCTCAAAGCACGGTGAGCAGGGCTTCTCAAACCATTACCTTGATGCTGCAAATCACAGACACAGACATGGCAAAAAGACAAAAAACAAAACAACACAACAAAGCAATAGGTCTACTAGAAAGCAAAGATCCCTGGATTAATTTTTACATGAAGATAAAAACACACACCATGTTATGTTAACCTAGTCACTGAGAAGGAACCGAGTCACTGAGATCACAGGAGAAGCAAGCTCTGTCTTTACTAATGGCTGTGCCACAATTTTTAAAAACACTCTACTTTCATTAACGGTTTATTTTTCCTCCTTCTTCTATTTACCGTAATTTTGCTTATTTATGATGCATTAGTTGCACAAAGTTTTGACGCTTCTAAATAAAATATGAACTGCATTTGCAGGTTCTCCACTACCGAAACAGAAGATTAACTCTGTGACTGCCAAAGCAAAACCAGTATACATGGTGGCATGATTACACAGTCGCTCTGTACCTAGGTTTATTCAGTATACTTTAACTGGAGTGGATCGGATTTCCTAAGACTGCTTTGGAGGCTGCTGTTTCGGAAATGTGTTTGAATATTTAACAATAAATTTATTTTATTTTTTTTTAAAACCATTTTTTTTGCTTCTTTTAAAACGGCCTCAACTTACAGACACCGGATACATATTATTATTAATAATAAAGAAGCTTGATGTAAATAACCAATCAATCTCTCTGCATTTGCATCACAAGTAGAAAGCACAGGACATAAGTTATACGAACAAGAAATGATTAATTTTACAATGACAATCCTTCAAATTAATTACTGGCAAAATATATTGCATAGCCCGGTGAACATTTCTAATTTTGTTTCTTGCGTTAATGTTCAGATGCTGTTCTGATGGGAAATACACTATCTAAATCAGAAATTATGCAGAGTGATGCTCTGTATCAGCACCAGCAAAGCCCGAATCCAGCTGGTAGATAAAGTCCTATGTTATGGGATACAGTATATAATAGACTGAGATTGTAACTAGCACCTGCAGTGATAAAAAAGGCCTGGTTTTCAATGTCTTACAAAAGGACTTGAGTGCTGTACATAGCTCTGCTCTTTGCAGCCTGCCTATAAATTGTTAAGCAGGCATATTTGTAAGTCGAAAGCATGAGCCAGCGCATTTGAAAAAGCAGTAATAGTCAGGGGTTGTTAAGAATAGATTGGGGAGAAAAAAAAGAACCGTACCTTTAACCAATCTCCGCAGGATTTGACATCGGCATTTAAAAGAGACAGCTATCATTCTTCTCCGCTGCTGTCCACTGGCAATGCTCATTCACAGCCCTGCTCGAAAAGATGTAGCAGCAGCAACAGCGGCAGAAGCAGCAGCACAAGCATACGAATTCCTAGCTCGTAGAACAGAAAGAAGGTAGTCCCATAGGGGAGTGACACGGTTTGATTCTTCCTGGCTGATGCAGAGATCAGCTCTGTGTCATCTAATGACACTGTATCAGTCACACGACTCGAAGCTGCCACTCGAGCAAGTAACCTGCAGAGCAAGATCAATCGCCTAACTGGCAATAATTCCCGGGTCCTGCAAGCGTTACACTGGAAAAGGACTGATGACGAGAAAAGCAAGGAAGCTGCTTAGCTCCTTCTCTATGGGGTAACTCGTTCGTTATATTTGTTCATGCTCAGACTCCCCATGCCTCACACAGGGACGAGCTTACACTGAAGAGGGCTGTTCATTCAAACATCAGGAGTCAGCCTGAACATTCCCTTCACTAGCTCCTCAGTGAGATGCTACATTGATAGACATTTTTAAAGGGACACACACCATTTTGTGTTTAAAGGGGCAAAAAAAAAAAAATAACATATATAAAATGCATAATATCTGTTAGTTTGCTATTTAAAAAAAAATATTAAGTATTTTCAGTTCTGGTTAATTTGCTTCCATACACTCTGAGCTACAGTGTTTCCTGGGTATCCTACGGACAGTAGTCAGTCTGTAAGTATGGGACACTGGACACTTAAGCTAAATGCTTTTGATCATTACATGTTTGAAAAGTGGTATATATCATATATGTAAAAGATATCAAAAACATTGATAGTCCCCCCTGCTCAGTAAGGGGTTATACATTTTAACCTTTGCTATGCATTTATAAGTGAATTTTTTTCAACCAGCAACTAATATAGTTGTCACCCAGGACTGCAACTCTAACCACTAATAACAGGCAATTACTGGGGTGTAAATATTTTCCCTTAAGCCCCACAATACCTGAACACAAACATCCCTAATCCTTCACCGTACTCCAAAGCATGATCCCTAGCTCGAACAATAAAAGCACACTATAGGCACCATAACCACTCACTATTGCTGACTCATTGTTCAGGGTTCTCAAAATCTTTAATGAGCATTGAGGGACCCCAGCCACCCTCTTCCCAGACTCTCACTGGATGTATGACTACGGCAGCGTTGCACTCCATCTTGGGTTGCTGTAATAGACGGAGGATTAATTTAAAAAATTAAAAATCGTGTGGAGAAAAAATTTAGAAGCAAATCTTAGATCCCGGTTCCACAGGACTATAAGGAGTCAATAAAAAGAATGCAAATTGGTGTAACTGTGGATTTGTTCAGTCATCACAGGAAGGCAGCATTTGGAATGTTGAATTTTAGAACTTGGTATTATTTTCCCAGAATACACAGTATATCGTTATGTATCCTGTTTTAACATTTCTTACATAGAGCTCTTATATACAGCTCTTTACAAACTACTACAATTTCTGTTTTCACATTATATGCCTAAATTCTCAGGCTCCCTGCTTAGCCCTTATTATTGCAATTTATATAATTCCAACATTTTCCTCAGAACTCTATATGTTCAGGGTAACCTCCTACCCCAGGACAATGAAAGGGAGCCCCATAAGATTAAATTTTTTTTCACCTAGTAACATACCCTAACTCCCCATAACCATTACATAGAACTGATTACATTAAACCACTTGGGGGGGAAAAAATGCTTAAAAAACAATTTCTACAAAACTCTAAATAGCACATCTGTTTAATATTTGTAGAAAATATTAAATTGTGCTTATGCACAATACTTCATAACTACTTTCTGTTGTCACCTTACGGAAAATGTGTTATATCCTATATTTAACAAATTTGTATTTGTGAGACGTGAATAACAAAAACTCACATTTATAAATCCACTTTTTTGACATGGAACTGGGTGCCTCCATTTTAGCTCTTTGTCAGTTATTTTTACAATATTCCTGCCTGGGGCTTATTAATTGCAAACATAATTCTATATTAAAGATAGTTATTTATATGGGTTTGCTGCTACGCACCAGTGTGTTTCACCAAACCAAAACAACCAAATATGTGGTACACACAAAACACAGGAAAATGTGTGAACAAAGTGGAGTGCTTTTTGTGTAAATTTAATAAACATAAAAATTCTAATATCAACAGCGGCGGTGTGTGTTTCTTTAAATTTCTTTCCGAATATACATGCAAAGATAATGATACAAAAAATATGTATATCGTATGTACTCGAATCTAGTATACCGTTGAATCTAATGCGCACCTCAATTTTTGAAACCTGGAAGTTGAAAAATGGTTTTGTTGGCGAATGTAATGTGCATTTATACAGTAAGATACTACTATACAGCATTGTGCTACAATGAAAATGTTTGCTGCCATATCCCATAGTAACATTAATGGTATTTCAATTTTAGTGGTACATGTTAAGTCTAATCTTTCTTAAACTCTCTTTCAGAAACGCAATTTGCATGTGAATTTTCCAGAATGAAATTTGCCTGTTTGAATTCACCAGTTTTAATTGGCTGGAATACAATTTTCCAGAAAATTTCGAATTTTGCCCTGAATGTAATGCGCCATCGAATCTAATGCGCATTCAAATTTTGGAAACTTTATTTTCCCAAAAAGGTGCGCATTATATTTGAGTAAATATGGTAAATCGTAAATAAAAGTCAGCTATCAAAACAAAAACCACAATGGTCCTATTCACACATAAAGGTACGTTTTTGTCTTTTACACCTGACATTCAACATAGAGAAGAAGAGAATTTAAACAATGTTTCTCTTTCTCATTTGCATTGTGTGCCCTATCTATGCCTAGACTGAACTGGATTGTGATATTATTTTCTTATATTTTTAATACAAATTTAAAAGAGAATAGAGCATCACACAAGTTATAGCTGCTATAGATTGTACTTTCCTGAGATGTTTCTTTTTGAAAACCAGAGTGTATCATAAAAATGACATAGGCCATCATTACTCGTTAAGGCATTAAAGGCTCGAGTTATGAATGTCTGTGATCCTGTCACTGGAAGACACCATATTTCTACATAAAAGAAGAATATACAAATATTGTGACCACTTGTAAGACCACCTTGTCATGGTATTGACTTGTGTTATTGATTTTCTGGAAAAGCCTGAGTGTAGGCGACACTGGTTATAATAAATCCACATTGTGCATAATAAATCCACGTGCATGTGACCTGTTAGTACATCCACATGGATGTTACTACATCAATGTCATGTGTGTGGATCAACACATTTACATAAATTAAAGGGACATCACAGCTTAATTTTTAGTGAATATTCAGTATTTTTAATCAACTAACTCATAATATGAACTAAATAATTAGTTTTAAAGGAAACATTTACCTCATTTACCTTTACATTTACCTGTGGAAATGACATTACTGAATATGTCATTGAAAATCGCCTATAAATTCTGTTTGTCTTTAAAATATAAATTTGAAAGAAAAAGGGGGGGCCTTTTTCTTTCAAATTTATATTAAAAATTAAGCACACCAAAATGCAGTCCAGTCCAGGCACAGGAAAAACAAATACATGTACCTTATTTCCAAACCATTGCATTATGATCCATAATATTTAGAAGCTGATTCACATTTTGCACTAAGTAACTAACCTCCTCCCCAAGAGTATTTAATTATTTTTTTCCTTTTATCACCCCCTCTGTAGAGACACTGAACTTTCCTCATAGAGATACATTGATTCACTGCATCTCTGTGAGGAGATGTTGATTGGCCAAGGCTGTGTTTGGCTTGCACTGGCTCTTCCCCTGATCTGCCTCCTTGACAAGCTCAGCCAATCCAATGTCAAAGCATTGTGATTGGCTCAGATAATCGTTTCTGATGATGTCAGCCAAGCAGGCAGATCAGGGGCAGAGGCAGCAGATGAAGACTTAAATACAAGTAAGATTTTACTATATTTAGGGAGGGAAGGGGAGGCCAGGGGGACTAGATGGTGGTTTTAACACTATAGGGTCAGGAATATAGGTTTGTGATACTGACCCTATAGTGTTCCTTTAATTTAACAGTTGACACTGTTTGTATTTCTCTTTAAACATTAAATTAAAAAAATGCAAACTGTCTAATTAAATTGTGCAAATAATCCAAGTTAATCTATAAATAGCAATACATTTAAAAAAAAAAAAAAGATTTGTATTAAATTCATGTCTTTTCACAAATGTGGATGACTAGTTCACTTTAATGCTTTACTGGTTTGAAATACGATAATTACTTTTCTGAAATTTTATCACGAAAACCCCTTCCTTACTTTCTTATATTTGTATTCAATGGCATTCTTAGCTGAACTGTGTAAGTGATCTAATGAGCCATATGTACCTTCATTGCAGCACTTTAACAGGCTCCATGAAAACACACTGAAGATGTACTGAACTTGCCAAGCAGAACTTTTACAAATAATGGGATTTGTGAGCAATTCTAGAAGAAAGATGCACATGGCAGACGAGAGAATAAATAGTACACACCTTATTGCCAAACTAGGCCATCCTTGCAGCTATATAAAAACCCCATCACAGAATTACTCCCACAAGTCACTGATTGGGTGGGACAGTCCTGATTTGGCGTTCCGGACCCGCTGTCCTTTGTTTGTTCTTTGGTGTCCAACATTTGCAGGACAAGCACATTATTATATACAGAAGTACTACCCAAGGTATACACAGGTGAATACGAATGTGCAAAGGTGTTTCAATAATGTTCTGCACATGCATGCATGCCAAGCATGTCCCCTTTACTGGCAGACTCCAGACAGCCACACCAGGATTCATGCTCCCTAGCCAAACCCATATTCTGTCTTGCATTCATATATGGTATATACAACGATCATCCTCAACATTAAGACCACCTGCCTAATGCATCAAGGCATGGACTTCACAAGACCTGTGAATGTGTCCTGTGGTATCTGTCACCAAGACATTAGCAGCAGATCCTTTAACACCTGAAGGTTGCAAGGTGGGGCCCCTGGATAGTATTTGTTGTTCCAGCACATCCCACAGATGCTTAATCAGATTGAGATCTGAGGAACTTAAAGGCCTAGAAAACATATTCACTTCAGTGTAGAAGGGTGCACTATCCTTTTGAAAGAGGCCCCTTCCATCAGGGAACACCATTGCCATGAATTGGTGTACGTCATCTACAACAATCTCTAGGTAGGTGATACGTGTCAAAGTGACATCCACATAAATGCCAGGACACAAGGTTTCCCAGTAGAAAACTGTCCAGAGAATAACACTGCCTCCACCAGTCTGCCTTCTTCCCATATTGCATCCTGCTGACATCCGTTCCCTAGATAAATGACACAAGCACCCGGCCATACATCTGATCTAAAAGAAAACATGATTCATTAGACCAGGCAACCTGCTTCCATTGGTTAATGGTCCAGTTCGGACGCACACATCTCCATTCAGCGGTGAACAGGGATGATCATGGGCACTCTGACTGGTATTATTGGTAGGTACTAACCACTGCATACTGGGAGCACCTCAGAAAACTTGCCATTTTGGACATACTCTATATGGCTCTTGTCAAAGTCACTCAGATCTTTTCACTTGCCAAATTTTCCTGCTTCCAACACATGAAATTCAAAAACTGACTGTTAACTTGCTAAAAAAATGTAACTATATAATTCATATTATTCACTTCACGGTCAGTGGTTTTAATATTCTGGTTGATTAGTGTAGAAGGTTGAAGCAATGGTTACAGGTCACTCTCTGTCGGCTACTTTTTCCCTGGGAGAGAAACATTGGTTCCTGGTGGTCCGGTGGCTGCAGTGCAAGTTGTGAACATTTGCCCAGCACACCAACCTCTTTTAATGCCACTGTGAGACCAGGGATGCACCTGTGTACAACACGTGTGTACTTTAAACATCAAAAATAGACTGGTTTGTATTTATAAGCACAGCACTGTTTAAAACACAACTACAAACTCACATCAGAATGTAAATGGTTTTCATCGTTGGTAAACATGTAATAAGGGACATTTATTGAACTATAAAAAAATAACGCAGGATGTGGAGACATGTTTAATGCTTAGTAAAGTAAGCGGATGCAGTAGTAAAAAGCCAATTCCAGTGTTTGACCAATATCAGCAATAAGTGGATATCATTCATGTCATGTAATCATATGGTATGAATACAGGTAACACTAAGGTATACCCTTCATCTAAATTATCTCTATATAAATGTGACTGGCATTAATACATTCTAAGCTTGCCACAAAATCCTCAACAAGTATACATATCAAGTATATCTATTATTATTTATACATGTACGTATATGTTAAAACAAAGTATCTGTGTGTTTATGGAAAGACAGATGGACAGACGGGCAGGCAGACAGATATGAACTTTTGAATGATGTTTTTGAGGTAGACAGAGAGGCAGTAAAATATTGATCAAGAAACAGATTTATGTATTGAGATAGATATATATTGATAGATAAACAGATAAATAGATTAATATATTGATATAGATCAAGAAATAGGTTTATATATTAGATAGCTATATAGATTGATCAAGAGATAGATGTAGAGAGCGCAAGATAACATACATAGATAGAAACTGCAATATAACATAGATAGATAGATTGATAGATAGATAGATACTGTAAGATAAGATAGATCGATAGATAGATACTGCAATATAACATGGATAGATAGATTGATAGATAGATACTGTAAGATAAGATAGATCGAGAGATATGAGAGACAGACAGTCTGTTGTATCAGAATGCAGCACAGAAAGCAATTAATGTCTCCGTTTTCTAATAGTCTTCTATCTCGGCTCGCATGTCAAGATGTCAGACGGCAGGTCATGTTCCGTCATACTTCATTCTGATTTTTATTACAGCATGCAATTTTCATTTAATCCATGTAATGATAATTATATTTTTGTTTTGTGAGGCATTGCAGAGCATACTGGCCAGTTATCATAGCTAACAAATCAGAAAACACCCAAATCAACAAAGATTCTAAGCAACCATGTACACAAAAATAATATAAATATAGGGGTCCATTCACGAGAACGGTGTATTGTGGTGATTTACAAACTGAACTGGAAATACGGAGTAAAATAGCCAACTCGGCTATTCTGGCATGAATTTTGCAGATTGTTTTCTAATTCAGGACAGTTCACAGTTTAGTAAAAATAAAACTGAAAAAAATACACTTTTAACAGCAGTAATACAAATTTTAAAAGTGAGCTATCAGGCTTTAAAGGTACCCTCTGCTCCATCACAACTTAATCGAAAGGGATTCTCAAACGGTTTAACCACAAAGGTTGCCTCCAGCGCCGAATCTCCCTTTCCCCAGGCAATCTTTGTTTGATTGAACGGTTTAACATCTTCAGGTGAGAAAAGTGCCAGGGACCACCTGGCACCATAACAACTTAATTTTGATTAAGTTGTGATGGTGCCCCGAGTGTTCCTTTAAGGCAATAAGAAACACTTAGGGCACCATCACAGCTTGCTCATTATTTAGAAAAGAATAGCACCTGTTTTTGTTTGATAAATCTCTGCCAATGAGCCATATTTCAGAGTAAATTTAGCACCTACCAGATCTCTCATAAGAAATATCTAAGAGCCAACATGTTGTGGAACCCTAGGGAACCAAAAATCTGGTGTATAGACCCAGGGAGCAGTCATAAAACAGCTTTACTGCAGGGTGATGAGAACCTTCAAATAAATCAATGAAGGCCATATCTCACAAATATTCTGTGTTCTTTCAAGAAAATGCAATACGTGTGAAACGGCAAATATATGAATTAAGGCTTATCCTTCGGGTTTCTTGACTAGTTTATAAGCACTTCTCTGAAAATCTCCTACAATGCCCGATCAGCGTGTCCAATTCAAGCAAAACCACTCACTATTCCTCAATGCAAAGAACAAGCTAATCAAGCCGCATTCTCTGATGAAAACTGGGCTAATGTTAAACTCATGCAGCTTGCGTGCTTGCTTTCCCCCGTTACAACATGAGTTAAACAAAATACGTGCATGGATTCCAAATTAAAGGGTCAGTTGTTTGATTTAAATATAGGAATGTATGTACCATAAATCCCGATGTCTGGATTCAAAGAGACATAACATTACAATCGGTTTATCTTAAAACTAATCATAGAGTAAATTAGTTGCAGATTAACACTAAACCAACCATTTATGGATCCTAGAGAAGTTTCATGGTAAGATAATTAACATCCACAATGTACTTAAAAGAGTTCCTCCGACCATCATGACCACTTCTGCTTTTAGAAGTGGTCATGGTGGTAGGAGTGTGTGCAGTATTTCAGCTTGAAACACCGCATATACAGAGATATTTGCACTTGTGTGCCAGGGGCCAGTTGCACCCCCAACTCCCAAATGTAAGTTATGTAAACACGTGGTGATATACCAATTAGGTTTGAACATGGCAGATATATGATCACTATGAAAAAAAGGTATAAAAGGTCAAGCAGATAAGCCAGAATGATTTGGTTAAAAAAATAAAGGGCAGTATGATACAATTATGTAAAGTAACGGTCTAGACCAGTGGTTCCCAAACCAGTCTTCAAGGAACCCCTAACAGGACAGGATTTAGGTGTTGCCCAGTTGAGTCTAAGGTGTTTTTAGAAAAACTGGGCAATCCCTAAATCCTGGACTGGTAAGGGTGCCTTGAGGACTAGTTTGGGAACCACTGGTCTAGGCGCTAGAACAGTTTCATATTTGCAGGAAACAGTGCATACATCTTCTGGATGATGCCATAATTTATGAAGAATCCAGACCTCAATCACATCAAGAAAAGATGTCCAAGTGATGGCTAGAGGCATTAGGGACACGTTGCATGGTGTGTCAGAGCACATTTCATCCTATCACCTTCCTCATAGAATATGTTTATTAAATGTTCATAGAAGTTACCACAGTTCTCAAACTGGTAATTACAAACATGTGTTCTCCCAACACTGGGACCAACTCTTTTAATAGAATTATTGTGGATTTATTTTTAAAACTGTTCTTTTTATAGGCTTTTTAAATTGTACGTGCTTATTCTACAAATGTGTTTGATGTATTCTATATTTTATGTATTATATGAACCTATCAATCTCCTTAATTTGCAAATGCAGGAAAATGATTCCAAGTAGGGGTACAGAGGCCTTCAGACACATATTTTATGCACAGAGTTTAGCACATTATTACATTGAATATAATGTTAATTATTTAATTGCATGTTAATTACAGCAATCCTGGAAGGGTTCCAGCCAGAGTTGGTATAGGATGATCAGCCTTCTGTTGAGTATAGCTAGTTTGGAGCAACCTTGCAAAAAAAAAAAGTCTACGAACCAGTTAAAAGAAGAAGATATGGTGACCTTAATTTATTCACTAATAACTTGCCAAACAGCATTTTCCAAGACGATGATATCTGCTTGCCTCAAGAGACACAGACATCAAAATGATTGCAGAGAGGCCGAACAGCGACAGGCGTGTGATTAGAATCTCAGGAAACACAGGCTTTACAGTGGCAGCATCGGAAAACAATTCAAGAGACACCTTGTCCATGCAAACCAGGAAAATCCCAAACACCGTACATCAATAAGACACTTGGGTGGAGAGTGAGTTACAGTTAACCAATAAGAATAAGCATTTTTAATTATCTTTGTTTTTTTTTTTTAAATCCGTAGTGCGCGTGACAAAAGTTTAATGAAAATAAAGCTGATTAGGCACATGAAAACAGGTAAGCAAAATAAGCATGCCTAAAAATGCTAAAACTATAATTGTTCAGGTAGTCAGAGACCCTAAGGCTGGCAAAGCATCATCAATGTTGTTGTTGTACAATAGCGGTGGGTCAACCTTTTGTTTACCCCTTTGCTACAGGATACATAAAATAGAATAATACACAGAGTAATCTGTCAAAATTTACTTGCCAGCTTGCCCAGGTGCCAGCGCTGTACCCTGCTTCTCTACAGGAGAATTTGGATGTGTCCCCGGAACTAAGCATGTCCCGATAAAGACAGACTTCTCAGCTCAGCCAAAGAGAGTGGCCCTTCAGATCCCTGCTTACCAGAAGCTGCTCGATGCAGGAGAATCCGGAAGGAGGCAGTGCAGCCATAGCCACCCAGGGGAATCTAGACAAGTTATCAAACTGCCAGGGCACTTCTGGCAACATAATCACTTTAGAAAGTTGAAGTGGTTATGGTGCCTAGACTGTTCCTTTAGCCTATTTACTAAAACCATCCAAATCTGCGTATCACTAAATTATCCGGTTATATGATACTCAACTGAGTTTTCAAGATCCATTGTTCGACTTGGATGCTGGCAAATAAAACTTTAAAAATATATAGAATATTTATATATTATATTAATAAGCATGGAATGCAGCAGGGGGAAGTGCCAGTGAGGCATTATAAAACTAATTTAATCTATTGTTATTTGTATGCTCCATCCTGTTTATTCTAGGTCTGCTGGTATACACCACGTTGTCTGATTTTGATTCAAACGCCATCATTAAAACCATTTTATTTACATTGGCTAAAATGTATTTATTGCCTACCCCTTCCTTCTCCCAAAGTGCTCTACCTTTATATCGCCTGGTTGTAGCCATATTACAGATTGGGTCCAGCTTTACCAGCCAGCTAACTGGGCCATACATTGAAACATCAATATATGGAAGTACTCCGGACTAGACAGAAATAAACTCCAATGGTAGCTCACAGTAACAGAATTGAGTCTAATAATCTTGTCTTTCTGGTTTGAGGTGAGGAAAATTACATAAACTCCTAAATCAGGACTGTGGAGCTAAATCCAGGATTCTTGTGAGGTGTAATATTGGATTAAAACAAGGGTAGACAACCTTCGGCATTCCAGATGTTGTGGACTGCCTCTTCCCATTTTGGTCGTAAGAGCATTATGGGAGATGTAGTTCACAACATCTGGAGTATTGGAGTTTGCCAACCCCTGGTTTAAAACAAAGTAAACTACTGTAGTACTGCGGAGCATTATTTAATTAAAAAAAAAAAAATAAAGTTTAAAAATCATGTTGCAGGACTATTATACAGAGATATAATATTTTCCGTCAGCCGATAGTTGACATAATAAAACTTTGCATATAGATGTTTGTCTTTGCGCTGTTAAGTACAGCAGGTGATTAAAGCACTTAAAAGGAGAAATGAAGTTTTTTAAGAGCACTTTTTGACTGAGCTCAGCAGATGTTCACTATATTGGCATCATTACAATTTCATCCCACAGGCCGGAAGAAAATAAATAAATAAAAATGTTCTTTCACAGTAAAGTATGCAAATTGCTTTACTACTTTCCCATCAAGAAACCTAGCCGCTTTAGCCCTGAGCGCTTTCCATGGATGCTGTAATCTGCACAAGAGGAAGAAGCTCACGTTATGATGGGATAAACTGTATCACACCTACAGCAATCACAGCCTGAAAACGTCTACTGGTACACATAGTAAACATGAGAGATGTTCATTCCAACAGAGCAGAGAGAATTAAGTTAAAGGGGCAATGTCATTAGAGAACAAAAAGAAAGAAGGAAAAAATAGAAGACCGAAAAGCAGGCGACCACCAAATCTTTGTGTGAAATAAATAAGGCAGTGAGAATAAATCATTAAAATATATCATTACAACAAATAATACACACTGTCAAATTAAAAGTTAATGATAAACCACCAAGTTAAGACCTTCGACTCATCGGAATCTTTGAAGGAGTGTGAACATCAGATGGAATCCTGTGAAGGGTTGGTTTGACGTTCTTCACTAACAGAAGTGTCCAGGTGCATCCATGCATTGTGCTAGTCAATCGCTAGAAAATCCAAACGTAAAATAGTTTAGGGCCTGATGAAATTACAGTGTTGGGTCACCATGACGTTCTAACAATGACATCAGGGGCAGAGATTTGGCTTTTCGGCTTGCAAGTGGCAGATAAGGATAATGTTTGCAAGTACCAGTTTGGGGTCCCCTTCACGCTTTGTGTAGGTGAATTGAATCTTGTTTGGTCATGTTACTTCACCCAAACTAACCCATTAAATGGACCTACTGAAATGTGTTTACTGTAAAGTAAAATCCTTTGAAAAAATAATATAAACCGTTAACAGGCTAATTTGGACACTGCTAAATGGCCCTAAATAAAATATGGTACTAGTGAAACAATCGGGAAAAATCCTAAATTTGGAAAGTGAAACAGGCCCATCCCTAACTTGATCGCGCAGCGTCACAAAATCCTGGCTACCGCTATATTTGGGCCTCTTGACATTAAATTAGTATTGCTTTTCCTGCATCAAGATTTACAAATGCCTATATTGATATGTGCATGTTTATACAATATGTGTTTAAAAATTACAAACTGTAACAGTAGAATGAAAGCTGAACTAAAAAATGTAGGCTAAAATACCTAAGGGGCGACTATATCGGAGTTGGACTTCAATTTGGTATTTAGTGAATAAACTTCTAAATGAAAAATAATGCATACGAAATATCCTGAGATGGCATATTGTCACGACTTAATCAGGACAGGTGGGCTGTTGATATGTTTCTTGAGAAATAGACCAGCACCACAATTCCAGGTTTAGTACCTGAAATGGATGTAGCTCTCACGTGAATCTGCTATAATATCACATGGCAAAATTCACTTTAATTGAAGGATTTAGCTGGACATAAATGTTGTTGGGATGCGGTCATCTTACAGGGGCAAGAAGCAAACAATAATTTGCAGAAAACGTGATAAAAAAAAACACATAATGGGTTTCCCGTTTTTCTTGTTTATTTATCTAATGAGTTTCCCGTTTTTCTTGTTTATTTATCAATAATTAATTTTTATTGGGCAGGCTTCCTAGACATGTTTTGAGATGGCAAATTGATTACAATTTAACATGCATTGTAATTAGGTACAGTAACTTAGACTGCATGTAATTGAATAGCATTGAAGGCATGTTGTGCTATTGATTTGTGTGTCACAGTATTTCTCCATTCAATGTGTCAATTTATTGCACCTTACAGCTGACACAGCAAGCGAGCCTCAAAATAATGTTTGCATGTACTTATGCTTTGTACTTGGTTTTAAACCAAATAAAAATTGAGAAATATACTGTTATATTGCTGTGGATCCTATTCCTACAGGATTTAAAAGCACACAGACTTAATACATGCGTAGGATCCAGCAGTGAGGTAGAAGACTCTGTTATCAATCGAAGAATTGACAGGGGAATTATATTTGAGATCAAAATAATCACGGTGAAAACATTATTCAACTATTTTGCCGCTCTGCTATATTCTGGTCTAAAAGTCCACTCTCCATTCTTAATGATTCTCACTGAATAAATATATTTGTACATTTTATGTTAAGTGGATTACAGTACTTTAATTAGTTACTAATGGAAGGTTCTTGCAAAAGAGTTCTCTTTATAATGATAATAATCATTAGTTCTCGTAATAATGATAAGAAATGCATCTACAATAGCAACAGCATACATAACATCTAGGGGGAAAAAAAGATCTGCAGGAAAAACTTAAAGAGGCCATCTCACTGTAGTGTTCTGGGTGCAATGTCCCTGTCCTCCTTAGGCCAGCAATGTAAAACATTGTAGTTTGTGGGAAACTACAATGTTTACATTACAGGACTGAGACAACCTCTAGTGACTGTCTATGAAAAGCATGGTATCACAATATTGTCCTTCTGTAAAAACAGAAATAATATTTGTAGCTCTGGCCATAATAATAATAGAGCTTTATAACCTATTGGGGGGGTCTAGAAAAAGCTCACTATTATTGGAATTTAATATTCGAGACGCATTATGTCATCAGCTCAAGTCCCAGGGCAACTTGTGGAAAAAGCACCACATTATTTTAAAGGCTTGCATGCCACAACTAGACAAGTAAGGGCTCTGCCAGGCCGACATAGGGGCTATCTGGTCTGAAGGTCTAGGCCCAAATATTGCAACAGGCCCATGTCTTTTCTTAGTGACCTACTGGTTGCCATACTCAGAACTAGTGGCCAACGAGGCACAGATGTCTTCCTGGGTCAGGCTGGGCATCATGTCAAACCTTGTCCACGAATCATAAAGTGTCACAGATAGATATGGCCCTGCGTATACTAATCTGTATCTGGTCTGTGCCCTGATTAACAACTGGAGGGGCCAAACATCGAGTTTCAGACTGAGGACAGACGCACCAGAAACACACTTTTAGATTTTGCATGTCGGCACAGCATTATTTTCACTGAGCAAGGGTCATATTTATGAAGGCAAGGTGAAGGGGACAAGGTTTCTGGAGCAGTACTTTCATATCTCCTTCCTAAGGAGTAACCATCTTTTAGTAAAATTAAATAGCATACCAGTACTAGCATAATAACAATTCAATTAACTGTTATTCTAGGTCATTTTTTTCTGTAAAAGCTTACTGCAAGTGGCGTTTAGCGGGATGATCTAATGTTATAGTCATGCATCAACTGCAGCTATTAAACCAGATATTTAAGGTTTATCTGGACAAAGGGGGATACAGCAGGGTAGCATTATATGCTCTTTTTAAAACTCTTTTCTTACCTGAACATAAACCTCAATTCCATCCATCTGCCTTGCCTGGCTCGCAGAGTTCAGGATGAAATGAAATCTATAACCTGGTCTCTGATTGCTTTTATTGGCCAAACACAGTAGGGATGACAGAAAGATGGAATATGCTTCAGGGGAATCTCTGCAGAACACAGTGCGGCAGCCATACCCTGCAACTTGCACGTGGGGTACTTCCAAGGAACAAATCAATTTCCATTTGCAAGATTAAAAATTCAGCATCACAGCCAACATGCAGCCAATTTCCTTCCTATACCTAATCCGATTCTTTAGAAGATTAATACGAGAGGAAAACATGAGCATTCATACAAAAAAATTGCACATTTATATACAATGGGATATTTAAAGAGATCAGAACTTTAGTCAACTTTTTTTTGTATGATAATTGACAAGATTTACTGAACAATTGCATTGATTGATCGTGAATGCTTTTTACAAAATTCTCAAAAACGATGATACAGTTCCTGACCAAATAGTTGCAGGAGGATATGACACATAAGTCATTTGCTTCACAATACAATATCTGTAATCGGCAATTAGGAATAGCGCCCCCTAGCTGCTGAAAATTCTATAAACTAAAGAACACATTCATATTTCTATAGAATACACCAGATTATATACATTTAATGATTAATCATGTGTCCAATTATTGCACAGTTTTGTTTTTGTTTGTTTTTCAGGAATGAAGTGAAAGTGTTTTAACAATTATCTAAGCTCGTGTTTCACTTTAATGTAGAACATTGTGCAACTACCATTTGAACAGGTCCTCCAGGGGATAGAACGGATATAACAATCTATTGTACAGCGCTGCAGAATTTGTTGCCGCTTTTGTAAATAATAATAATACTTGATAAATCTGGGAGCTTACATTTCGGCTCCCCATGAGAAAATGGCAAGGAGGAGTGTTGATTTTATTCCCGAAATGGAAAACTATCAAGTTATTATTATTAATAATCTGTATCTTTCCAGTTCAGCATTTTTTTAGACATTCAAAATTTAATTCTCCAAAATGTTAATAATGTGAGGGTGCGCAGTTTTAAATGCTGCCTGGATTACACTTAGTAGACTGTTGAAGCGTTGTATAAATCTGGTATTTGGCTGCAATTATTCCCTGGTAAGAGGTTAACACATGTATTAAAGGAGAAGTGATTTATTGTCTCCGTGATTGCCTTATGCATTTCTCAGAATTCAGTGTCTTCTTCTAATCTGCTGTCACAAATTACCAGTGAGGGTAATGCAGCAATTAAAGGAACACTATAAACCTGTATTTCTAAAGCGATAGTGTCCTTGTCCCTAACTTAATAGGTCCCCTCCCCCACCTCAGATCATGAAAAGGTTTACTTACTATTTTTACTTACCTCTTTTCAGCTGGCTAGGCCTCCTCCTCCTGCAACATCCCAGCGACGGGGAGACCGAATGCGCTTGAGCGATGAGCTTGCATTAAAGCTTCCCCATAGGAAAGAAGTGAATCAGTAAAACTCTGCTATGGACCTGGAAGCTCTTCTATTGGCTGTCTCAAGTAAGCTTTTTAATATAATTATTGCAGTTTCTCGAAAATAGGAATAATTTACATTGCAGGGTTAAACAGACAGGGACAATGCACGTAGGCCACTTTAATGATATGAAGTGGTCAGGGTACATATAGTGTCACTTTAAACTGGGATTTATAGAAATAATCATCAATGTTTCTTTAAACTTAATGGACTTAGAGGCAGACACTATCATGTTGATCCCATTTCTCACCATAGCCTTTTCACACAGACCCAAAGAGTACGAAATTAGTAAGGCTGCACTGTACAGGATCAATGCTCCCCTTTAATTATCTTCCCCTTCTCCTTACACTCAATGTAGATTCTTAAAAGGGGCACTCCACATACCTTATGCTTTATTTGTGATGTGTGTGTCCTCTTTTTCATTTTACAAAAAGTGCAGTATTCAATAGAAACTGGCACTTGTTAAACCTCCCTTGCTGTCAATCGTCAACAGGTCCTGTTACTTCCTGGTTGTTTAGCTCACTGGAGCTAAACCCAAGCGGCAGCAATTGCCCAGAGCACCTGTCTTGCAAAGACTCTGTGATTGGACAACCACAGAAAGTCTTGGTGGGGTTAGAAGGGGAGGGCTTACAAAGGCTGCAGACAAAAGAACTGCAGCTTTTGCAAGCTGTTTTTAGATATATCCCCAATGAACAAAAATGCATAATTACATGCTTGCATGTATTCATTGGAGGTATATCTAGTACATTGTTAAAAAAAAATATATATATATATTTTCCACTATTTTTGAAACCCATATAACCATATTTGCTTTGTAACCTTACTACAATGTGATTATTTTGTGTATATTCTTTTCAATTAAAACTCTATTTTTTTGTATTGAGTTTTGCGTAAATAAAAATCATTATAATAGTAATAAAATTAGCAAATTATATGTTTTTAAGAAAAATAAAGTAGGCATTTAGAGTCTTCTGTAGCTGTAAGTAGAGTAAGAAATTGTCATTATGCACAAATCTGATGTACATCTAGCTACATTAACCAAAGTGTAAATGTATTATCTCAGCATTGCATATGTTAATCTCTATTCTAACCTGGACAGATTTATCAGTTGTTGTCACATGCAAAGCTGATCTAGGGAGTGACGCTGAGTCTGAATTCTGGTTCGATATGTGGGGGAAGTGACGGGGGGGGGGGAGGGGGGACTGTGAAATGGTCTATTATCTTGATTTAGCAAGCAGCTGAATTTAGTTTAAAGATCTGGGCTATTTACTATCACAGCTAGAATATTGACATCCAAAAGTGGGCTCTGCTTAATTTCAATTGCGTAAGCGCTAAGAAAGTGTGAAGGAAAATAGCAGGACAATCAAAACTATAGCCATTGCTTTACGAGAGTAGTGGAGTTTGAGTGCTTGGATTTAAGTGTTTTTCTATTTGTTTTTTTATTACACCCCTTGAGTGCCCTATTAAAGCCAAATTAGCTTACAAAAAACCCAGTCTCATTAAGAGATTATGCCTATTACCTGAAAGCAGCAAGGTTAATTGTTAGTGTACGACTTACCTATGATGTGGTATGTATGATGTTTGGTACTAAAAAACTCTTATTTAAAAGTGTATTATGTATTTTCTTCTTTTTCCTCCTTTTTTTCCTCTGCTTATATGTGATATTTGGTTACGGGGAAATAATTTTATATCTTTTTTTGGAGGAATGTTTATCATATTTGAATTTTTTGAAAATGGCAACTTTTAGACAGTTGTAATCTTTTTATTTTACAATTGTATCTCATATTTATATATTATTCATGTACATCCCTGGGGATGTAGTTAAATTATATACAGCGTACTTGTATGCAATAGATTGCTAGAGCCATATTCGTTTATGTCATTTTTATTGGAACAGTAGATATCCTATTCGAAGGCCTAGTATA
Organism: Pelobates cultripes; assembly: GCA_933207985.1. Lineage (NCBI taxonomy): Eukaryota > Metazoa > Chordata > Amphibia > Anura > Pelobatidae > Pelobates > Pelobates cultripes. Next base: position 318,569,921 of record OW240914.1, read on the forward strand.
AATGTTTGAATATGTATTTCCATCTAAATACTTTAAATCCAGAACAAGACTATCAGGGCGATGATTGCAACTTTTATGTCGTACCTCTGAACCCAGCAGCCATGTTTCTGGTCACTACATCAGTTGTTCATGGAAGAGTCATATAGAGTCATGTAAAGTCATATGGAGGACTTTTGTGTAGCCCTCATTGAAAAAGTTAACAGGATGAAACCGATCAGAGATCTTTTTCTGCGGTATATCCCAACCTCTAGTCAGGCAGACGTCGATACCCTCACTTAGACTTACCTATCTCTGCTCATTTGAGACGGAATTCAAATCGATCTTCAGCAAAGGGTCACTTTGTTGCTGTTTCAGTCGGAAGGGTCCTTGGGACCATAATGCGCTCATAGCTCTGTTTCTTTCATCAGCGCTGTGTGTTTTGTAAGTCAACATGTTATATTGTATATATGCGCATTGTTACATTTTACGCTATGTGATTTTCTTATTTTTTTTAAAAGTGTATTAAAGTTTAAATTTGCTATACTTCAACACTGTATTTAATAAGGAAGATAACACCTCTATCCTACAGACTTTGGTATGTGATTTTTAGATTTCGTTGTTTATAGTTTATATTTCTTTTGCTGCACTCATTTATTCATCCTACACATGTGTTTTTAGTGTTAGGTTTTTCAGTTATCCTGAGGTGTTGGTGATAGTATTTACATTTATGTAAAGGTTACAATACTGCTTATTTTAATTCCTTTTTTATTTAAAAGAGTACAGGGATTAGATATGCAGGTAACATGATTCTTGGCCAGTTTACGTTACCCTTACACACAGGAAAAAGGATACCCACACAGTGAGGGTCCAAAGGCCGTATTACTGGGCCTTAGAGTGGCCGATTTAGCGATTTACAAGAGACAATCAAAGTCAGGAATAGCCAAGGTCAGGAATACAGAGATACGGATACACGAGAAAACAAGCCAGGTCAGAATAATAAAAATACACAGGTCAACATAAAGGCCAAGTCAGGATACCAGAGGATAACAGGGTCAAAAACTAAGCCATGGTCAATAATGGGAAATCACAAGAGAGCCGTAGGAGCACTAAATGCGTTACTAAACAGAAACCATAATACGGCAATGAGTAAAGGCCTGAAAAGGCTTTAAATAGTTTAAAATATGTCCACGCCATCTCCAGAAAGTATGAGTGACATCATGTTTAATAATTTTATTTAGGGCCTTTAACTTGGCCTGCGAACCAGAATAGGGAGCAGTTTGTGGGACTGAAGGTAAGTATGCTATTCAGACTGCGTGGCCACGTGGAGAGGCGCAGGCACCAGGTGCATGTAAGTCTGTGACAATTCTTGGTGCTTGCTCCTGCCCAAGAGTAATAGGAGTTTTACCACTGGGCTTAATTCTGTGTTTAAATAGCAGGTTTAAAGCCTGTCAGTTATAGCAAATAATAATGGTGATGAGCTCGCCAAAGAGTGAGGAAAAACATGCAACTACTTCAATCTTCTTTCTTTGACCAAAACAAGACTATATAAAAAAAAAACTGGGAAAAATAAAAAGACTCAATTCAGTGGAAACAAAACCTGATGCATTAAAAAAACCTGAATAAATAATCAGGTGCCATGCTGACTAAGCATTCTATTTGTAAAAAAAGCTTTTATAAAGGCCTTTCCTTGCTTTGAATGTTTCGCTTCTCGCTACACTTGTCTGTTAATCTAAAGGTATACATAATAATAATAATTATATTACACTTCACTTAGCAAGTCTTGCGAAAAGACCAATCACAGGGGTGTTGCCATCAATGCTACTCGCATAGCTCGCCTAGTGAACTCTTATGCCTGATCTCACTAGTAAGAGAGTTTTTTTTTTATAGGTCGTGACATTTCAATGCTATAACGTTACTATGGTATTTGTCCTCCAGATGAAAGCCTTTAAATTGCACCAGTGAGTAATTGCAATTTTCAGGTAACTTTGTTGAAATGCCATAAAAACCCTATTGGGTTCTAGTAAATTAAGCCGTAAGTGTGTTCATTCACAAGAACAGAAAGTTAAAACATTAATGAGAAGCCAAACTGCATTGTATGGACAACTTCTCAGATAACTGTGGGAGGAATTGTGGACACAAGGGAACATATGAGGATATGCAGTAGTCTTACCATAAAATGGTCACAACAAGATTCATAACAAGGTGATGGACATTCTGGACAAATCTGCCCCTTAGAACCATGGGCTTATTTACTGTCCAAACCTCTGCACCCAATATAAAACAGTTCTCTAAATTAGCTTAGCTGCCGGGCCGTGGCAAAAAGCTGGCTTAGTATTTCCATATCTCCATAATCCAAAGTAAAATACAAAGTAGGTGATCATATTCAGATGGATACATTTACTTAAAGGACCACTCTAGGCACCCAGACCACTTCAGCTTAATGAAGTGGTCTGGGTGCCAGGTCCTTCTAGGGTTAACCCATTTTTTCAGTTTCAGAGAAACTGCTATGTTTGTGAATGGGTTAAGCCTTCCCCTATTTCCTCTAGTGGCTGTCTCATTGACAGCCGCTAGAGGCGCTTGCGTGCTTCTCACTGTGATTTTCACAGTGAGAGCACGCCAGCGTCCATAGTAAAGCATTATGAATGCTTTCCTATGTGACCGGCTGAATGCGCGCGCAGCTCTTGCCGCGCGTGCGCATTCAGCCGCATGGGAGGAGAAGAGGAGGATCGGAGGAGGAGAGCTCTCCACCCAGCGCTGGAAAAAGGTACGTTTTAACCCGTTTCCCCTTTCCAGAGCCGGGCGGGAGGGGGACCCTGAGGGTCGGGGCACCCTCAGAGCACTATAGTGCCAGGAAAACGAGTATGTTTTCCTGGCACTATAGTGGTCCTTTAATAAATGATTCGGAATGCCTTCACATTTTACAAGCTATGAGATGCAAGAACCAGGATTGGAGAGAGGTGGTATGCTACCTTTGAATGCATAGTTGCAACAAAAGTGAGCCTAGAATTTTTTTGGGCTGTACCCCACTGTGAGGCTATTTCTCCTTGTATGTGTGCAATATTTTATTAATCTGCACCATGTATTTTTTTCCCCTCTTTTATATTATTGAAAATGCTACTACTCTGAACTCCCTGCAAGATATTTTGCAAAAGGGTAAGATACTTCCTGTTATACACGACTTAGAATATTATTTATTGTACTGTATTTTGCAGTGATAGAGGTAAGGTGCCCTTCACAAGTTTTTGAGTTGCTGTTATATTTATTATAACACACAAAGTTTTTCATATTCGACCCAATGTTCACTTTTAGAGAATAGGCAAGCCTGCACTATGGATGCCTACTTACAACATTATCTCAGGAGTACTTACCTTATTTTTCTTTCCCATCTTTTATTACCCTCTTTTTGTTTTTGACAAGTCTATGGTATTGTATGTGTTAACTACATTACTAATTTTAAAAACAAATAGTTTATTTGTTTTGCATTACCTGTTGCCGATATAAATGAAATAATAAAATTTAAAAAAAAAACATAATCCTAAACAAAAAAACCAAAAAGATGTAAATTATAGCTCTTTACATGGAACCAACATCACAAGTAATACTGTTAATATTTCAAATTAAAATCTGTTGCACCATCTAGTGGTAAATGTCATAAATTCACTTTGTATTTTTTATGCCTGTATTTTGCCTTATTATTTTAAGTACATTACCAGAATTTAGATCTAATGTACAGTCCTAATGTATACATTTTTCCCTGATCCCTTGCCACTTAATAATAAAAGATGAAAGTTTTATGGGTAGTCAGAGTGTCTGTTAAACAAAATAATTTTACAAAAATAATTACTTTGCAATGCATTAGGCATACTACCTCTGCACTCAAATGCTTAAGGTGTTTCTCCCTCTTTTGACGGGTGGAGAGCAGTAATTGCTCTCGGTAACATATATTTATGGAATGGTTCTAAAAGATCAGTAAAGTGCTTCATTAGTCAGATTTCCTTTACTCTGGAAAGCCGTGCATTTAAATTATTTTTACAGGCAGTTATTTTGTTTCTCGCTTTGCCTCTAAACTCTCAAAAATAAAGTGGATGTTTTCTGCTTGTGCTTCGAATATCCCCAAAGAGAACTTGCGAATCTGACCTTACAAGAACCTTCCCAAACATTATGGTTTAAAACTCCCATAACTCTTGAAAACACATAGATTTAAATGGTCTCGAAGTTATCTCCTTTTCCAGATAGAGTATACATCAAATTCTGACACTAGTAGGAGAATAAGAAACTCAATTCTCAATATCCTCAGCTAGGTGTTATTTAGATAATTCTATTGTTTTACAACACATTAAAGGAAAACTATTTAAAATAAAAAAGCTGTATGCAGTGCCGAGGTAGAGAGATCGGACAAACACATTGATGATATAAAGTGTCGTATGACACAGAAGATTGCACAGTGCTAGCACAGGTTACGTTTAAACATGGCCCTATAGATTTGGAACATTAAGCTCTTGAAATTCAGAAGTTAATTAGCAGAGGCTTGTTTGTCAAAGAAGTTAATTTCGCTATCTATGCTCATTGTCAAAATGAGTCCAATGTTACGTTGGTGTCAGATATCCTAACATGCAAACCTAAAGGAAACCGTAAAGGAACGCAAACTGGTCCTTAGAGTGGGCTAGAGCCCAAGACAGATAAATGAAAAGTGCTACACAGAATCGATAGTCAGGCCAAGGTCATGATAAAAGAGAGCAAGAAAGGTCAAACAAGCTGAGGTCACTCTCGGGTACCAAGAACCACGACAGGGCAAGGGAACAAGGACAACCAGGAAGTAATGGTTTTACTGCTTTGTAACATGAATTTCATTGTATAGGCTGCCTTACTTCCAGTGCACCATTAAAGCGCTATGAACATTTCTTTTGGAAAATCATAGAATTGCACTGACTTTTTTCTATTACATTAATTTAGTTTACAAGATTTTACTTATTGTGTATGAGAATGTTTTTAAGAAAACTTTGTGCCCAGGTACAGATTTGTTACTGAAGTCTTTCACATGTTCTAATGATCTTAAGGTGAACATCAGGCTTTCATTCCTTTATCCCGAACTGACACAATTTATTTATTTAGTAAATTTATTTTTATTGAAATTAGTTTTTGATTATTTTTGCAAAAATAATGCAGGTCCTTCATTGTTACAAGAATGGACGTGCTGGTCCAACTTTATGCATAACTAGCCACAATTAAACTTTTTTTATTCAATATGTGAAACAAATTGGCATTAAGTAAACAATGTTTATAATGGTGCCCATATATTAAAGAGACATAAGGGAAAGGGGCATTACATATAACGGTGGTTCCCTCCAACCAGGCTCTTGATGATACAGTGGCACCAAAAAAGATGCAGACTAATATATGCTTTGCGTAGCACAAATATATCAAATATAGCAGGTGATCAGATATTCTCCTCTCTTCAAATTTGACATTTCAATTTAACAAAGTAATGGAATTTTAACTATCTTTTATACTGAAGAACAAATCTCTGAAATATTTTAATAGCATCGCAAGATGCTCACACCTACAGTGTTAATTTATTAAAGTAAGAATTTGAATTTCAAATTTAAGGCCAAAATAGTCAGACTAGAGAGATTCTCCAAGTCACGGCTTTAAATTTGAAAGTCACTTTGCATTCTGGACAAGGCTCACTTTAGTGAATAATCTCACTGGAATCTCCCCTATATACTTCAATGTTTGCCTGTGTCTTTTTTTGGGAACACCTGCTCACCACCCAACAATCAGATCCACCAACTGCTTGTTCTGCTAAAGAAATAACAGAAGGACTCCATAACCTTCTATCTCTGTAAGAAGGACAAACAAACAAAAAACAAACAAACGAAAAATAGTGGGAGGTCTGTTAGTTGCATTCTTAGTCACTCCTGCAAGAAGTCCATTTTCTACGTTTTCTTGTCTTATTAAATCTATCTCCAACAGCTGTAACATGTCAAAACAAATCTACCGGAAATGGATCAACCCCCACCCCAGTTATATTTCCAAGTTACTGAGCATTGATGCTTTAGACATATTCCTAAAAGCTGCCAGCTGCGACACAGTATTTAGCGATACGTCTCGCAACCAACATGAGCCTCTTGCAAAAAGAGTATTAGAAAAGGATATAGTCAGCAGTACAAGTGAGTGACTTCAGCATGAATTTATTTACTTCCTGACCTCCAGTCTATGAGGAACTGCTGAGTAGGGACAATCAATGAATAAATAAACATGCAAAAGTTAAGGTTAACCTAGTGGTTCCCAAACCTTTTAGGTTCAAGGCGCCCTTGATATTTCAATATTTTTCCAAGGCACCCCAAGTCAAAATTTCTAGGTTGTATATCTGTACAGCGCTGCGGCATTTACTGGCGCCATAGTGTAATGTACAGTGTTGGTGTTTGAAGGGGTGCTTGTATATAGTTATTGTGTTTTAATACAGGGGTGTGTTTGTATGTAATGTTTGAGTTTGATTGCAGGGGTGTGTCTGAATGTTCACTTTTAAATGTGGATGTACATTTGTGTGAAGTATTTGTGTTTGAGTGAAGGGGTGTGTTTGTATATATATTTTTTGTTTGAATGCAGGGGTGTGTGTATGTAACATTTGAGTTAGATTGCAGGAGTGTACTTGTATGTTGTGCGGGTGTTTGACTGCTTGGATGTATGCACATACACTACCACATACATACATACTTACACAGATGGTCATGCACATAAATACACATACACACACATAAATTCATGTAGACACCAACACATACACACATATAGATACACACCGACACATCCACACATTCACCCTGACACACACAAACATTGATACATGCCCACACCATGACACAGATACACACACACACAAACTCATTCAAACTCCCTGACACACACACACACATAAACTCACACACACAAACTCATTCAAACTCATACACACACAAACTCATTCAAAATCACACACACACACACACACACACACACAAACTCATTCAAACTCATACACACACAAGCGATTTTTTTTTTTTTTTATATCTCCAGCCATCATCCTCTCAGCTCACCTTATGTGCCAGGTGGGTGGCTTGGAGTCCTGCTGCTGCTGTTGAGTGAGGGGTCTTCATGATCCTATCCCCTCACACTGCGGCTGCCTCCTCCCGCACCGTCTCCCTGCAGGATGCTGGGAGAAAGTGACAGGCTGTCATTTCCTCCCAGCCGGCAGACTTGTGTGGCACTGAAAATAAGTTTTAACCCCTTCTAAGGGGTTTAAAGGGGGGGCCAAACAACCTAACAACCTAAATATGTTTGTGTTCCTGACCATATAGTGTTCCTTTAAAGGGCAGTGGCGTCACCATGGGGGTGGGGAGGGAATTGAAGTAGGGAGCACGGAGTCTCCCTCCACAAGCTGCAACGCAGGGGAGTGACAGGGAGAGGAAGCTCAGCTCTGCACAGATGCATCTAGGCAGCTGCTGGTAAGTGTGAGTCAGTGTGTGTGGTTCAGCCTGTGTGTGTGTGTGGGGGGCAGGGGGGTGTCAGTCTGTGTGTGTGTATGTATGGGTCAGTCTGTGTGTGTGTGTATATGGGTCAGTCAGTGTGTGGGGTGGTCTGTGTGGGGGTGGGGGTTCAGTCTGTGTAAATGGGTCAGTCAGTGTGTGGGGGGGAGTCGTCTGTGTGTGTATGGGTGGGTGGGGGGATCAGTCTATGTGTGTGGGTCAGTCTGTGTGTCGGGATCAGTTTGTATGTATGGTTCAGTCTGTGTGTGTGGGGGGGGGTTCAGTCTGTGGGGGGTCAGTTGTTGAGGGGGGTCAGTCTGTGTGTGTGTGTGTGTGTGTGTGTATGGATCAGTCTGTGGGGGGGCAGTCTGTGTGTGTGTGTGTATGGATCAGTCTGTGTGTGTGTATGGGTCGGTCTGTGTGTGTGGGGGGGGGCAGTGTGTGTGTGTATGGGTCAGTCTGTGAGCTCCAAGAGAGATACCTCTCATCTCATTACCTCTCCTGTACCATGGATCTGATTGTGCCACCCCAAACCTGCAAGGTAAGATCAGGGAAAGGGGAATATTATTTGTGTGTGTGTGTGCTTACTACAGCTCCTTGATAAGCACACAATGCAACCCCAATACACATACACTCACAATGCAGCCCCTAGATGCACACACTTTGCAGGCCCTTTCAGCACACACACAATCTCAAAAGCTCCTATACATGAGCACGTGCTCACACTACAGTTACACATAGTACACCATAAACAGATTCCTCTATACACACACTTCACCCCAGCCCCTTCTAAACACCATGGAAAATTCTTGCATCTCCTGAAATGGGTTTCCAGTTTCCGTGAAAATGTGTCTTGCCTGTAAAAAGGAAGGCACAGCAGTAGAACTACAGGGAGTGCTGGTGGTGTGGTTACACTGGTGCTCATCAAGTGGCCCGTGCAATTAGGGCCACCTAAATGGTATGGTAGGTTTTTGCACCAGGGCCCACTTTACGTTAGTTCCGTCACTATTCAGCAGTTTCCCCGGCACACAAGCTCTGCCCCTGCATGGAAGATCGCCTTCCCGTACGCAAGCTGCGTCCCCAACCTCTGACTGAGGCACACACTGACAGACATTCACACATTCTGACAGACATACAGTGACAGGCACACACTCTCCGACTGAGACACACACATTTTCTCACACACTCACAAATTGCTATTTTAATTTTAATCCACCCAGCCTCCCTACTTTTTATAAAGTGAGCAAGGGGTTCTTTGGATCTGACTTTTTTCAAAGAGTGATGTCTCTGGGTGCATGGTATCACTGTTACCCTGATCTATAGCTAGTCTCTCTGCCCCTAGAGAATTTGTAGGATATAAAGAATATCATTATTTTTTCTCTGGTGCTATGATCAAAGAGAATATATCAGATTTTGGCACTTTTTCAAGAACTGAAATGTCGCAATTGAAACAGACCCTTGTTATTTGGAGTGCGGCTTTGATAAATCTAGATTAAAACACTTGTTTTGCTCTTTTTTGCAAGGTGAACATTATTATCTTGTTTTTATTTGGTCTTACCTTGTGTTCTATGAAAATGATACTTGGGAATGGTTGCTGGCATCTACAGAGATATTTTCATCCCTAGAGTTCTAAACAAATGAGGCACAACCTGGATTCAATGCAATTTCAAAAGTACTGTGATTCAGAGCAAAGCTTTCGATAGAAACCTGGTACCTCTTTCAAAAATTAAACCAATGTGCTTGTCTAAGCTCTGGCTCAAACTCCTGACAAAAGTCTATATATGCACCTGATATCATTTATCTATAATGCAGCGCTTTATCATTTTACAGGAGCGAGGCGCAAGGGGCAAATTGTTTATAAAAGTAAGTAATTTACAAACAAAATAAAATGGAGAATTTAGCCACACATGCTTCCCAACCATCCCGATTTCGTCGGGACATCGCCAGGACTGCTTTTCAGGACATCAGCAAACAATCTCCCCAAAACATAGTGAGCGCATCAATAGACACACTTGCGCTACACTCAGGGCTCTAGGACCTTGCAGAGGGCACTGAAACAATATCCCAGCATGGTCTGCCCTTAATGGGTTGGCTTGTTTGATTGGAAGGCAACACGCCAGGTTGGCCTACAGGCAATTCTCACATTATGAGCAACTGTGGGACACAGTGACAGGTCTAATTGACTCACAAAAATGTGAGCAATCAGTATACGTTGTGATGGTAGTTTGGAGTGTTCCTTTAAATTAAGCATAAGTGATGGCCACTGACTATATCGCAGGATGGTATATAACCTGGTGACGAGTATAGGAAAGTGGAGGATAAAAAAGCGATATCTATAGGACTGTGTACATTTCTATGTAAGGCAAGATAGTTACTGACACTGTCAGAATGGTGGTATAGAAATAATAGATACAGGGGTTGACATTCTGAGTTAAAATTGTCCGATTGGAACCATCTAAAAGGTGACAGATAGCAGTAAACACACCTATTTAAAATTAAAATCAAGGTGACTGCTAAATATGGATTAAATAGGGGTGAGAAGATTGAGGAGCAAGCCACGTTTAAAAAAATAATTTCCAAACCTGAAACAAAGAACTCTGTAACAGGTTATTAAATTAAAGAATCAGACAGGCAGGTTTACATTTTCAAAAATATGTAGAAAACATGTACAGAATAATTGGGCTATGAAATAATTCTAAATATTTACTTTGGATTACAGGACTGTCCTTGTATTTATTAATTAGATTTTTAGTGAACGATATCAGAGGTCACGTTTCTCTGCACAGATTAATGATGTTCTGAAATGCGTTTAGCGAGTAGCCTTCATCCAAGCCAGTTTTGGTTTTTATTATTAAACAGAGTGCAAAAATAAATAATGCAAGATCTGTGAAACAGTACTTTAAATTCCTGCTTAAATATTTATATCATGAGAGTGAGAGAGAAAAAAAAGATAGAACCCTATCTGCAAATTGCTTGAAACCCTTGAACGTGAAAAAGAAAGTTATGCGTGAGTGGATCTGAACTTGTTCAGCTAGGTTGCAGTACAAAGCCCGGTTTAAAAAGCTATGGCTCTCCTCAGCTGAACTTGAGGTCGGGACATCAATAGAAAAACTGGGGGAAGGCTGGACATATTTAGACAAATGAAGAACCAAACATTAGTAAATGATTAACAAGACTAAATAAGGAAACAAAACCTTCCCGTGTGTATCTGGTGGGGAGTGAGTAAATAAGCGGCCATCACAGAGTCATCTCGGAGAGAGAATGTTGTTCTAGGCTTTCCAGCCAAACCATTTTAATATCTGAGGGGGTCACGCAGAGATCAGAGCTTTATATTAATAAACATTTTTTTTTCAAGCAACTACTCATAAGGTAGCAAATAAACACAAACAAAAACCTAACAACTTCTTTAGACTAATGGTAAAAACCTAATTTTATGGAATCGACAATAGAATTGAAAATTCTATATACAGAGCTGCAACAACTGCCAAATATGATAAACAAAATGTTTACTTGGACTGCTAGCAGGTAAGGTAGTAAAAGCAGTAAAGCCCAACGTGCAGACCACATTTACATGAAGTTGTTTTGGTGCCTTGAGTGTCCCTGTAAGTACCTCTCTGCAATGCAGTACAAGGAAGGTATTGTCAGGCAGTTGCCGATGCTCTCAGGATATCAACATGCGCCCTTTGAGAAATATAATACTATTTCTCAATGGGCCGCCCAGCAATCCTTCCTCGTACTGCAGAGAACAACAGAAGTCATCTGATCAATCTCACTATATCCCTTTATGTCTACCATGTTGCAATTAACCCTAAAACTGTAATCATCGCTTGGGTTAAATAAGACCAGACGTATTAACGGAAATCAGTACTTTGTCAGTAACCATAATAAAGTGTTTCCTTACAAACCACAAGAACTCTCCAATTTCTGTTTAATTAACCTTTACAATAATTAAACTTGGAACTTTATCTATCTGCCAATTTCTGTTGCTATAGGAACAACCTCGGGCTTGAGCTACACATGAAAAGAAGTGCTTGAGTAAATGTTAAAAAAGTTAATTAAGTCTGAATTGTTTTCATATATCCTAATTCACCTTGAATGCGTAGTAGACACTTAACAGGAACTAAGACTTAATACTTGGAAATGAAACCAGACTGGCTGTTTAATCAGAAGCCAACAAAGAATTTCTACGTCCAATGTGACAGTACATCACAAATGAAGGATGGATGTCAAAGTCATAGATAATGGAATAGGTAAAGAAATCAGCAGGTGATATAGATGGGATATGGAGAATTAAGAATAACAGTAACGGACAGAAACGAAGAAAAATAATAAATAAATCACTACTTTTATGTTCTACTTGCATAATGCATAGCCTGAATAAAAAAATAAAAAAAATCTAATCTCCAACAGGTTTACAAAAAAAAAAGGGGGAGGGTAAACTGTCCCCTGCTGCGGGGTAAACCAGGCCAAAGATTTAAAAAAATCCAAAAAAGAGAATAGATTCTCTCGCAAAAATCCTAGTAAGTAAAATCATCTTGGGTTTCTTGCCGGTGAAGGGATTTTTTTTTTTTTTGTATCACTATTATAACTTTGTGAAGATTGAAGGATGTATGGACATCTTACCTTCAATGGCAACATGAAGGCTGTTTGTGTTACCAGAAACCATCTGAAACCTTGGGTGTGCATGGCAGAATATGATGACTTGAGTCCAAGGTATGTCAACAACATGTTGGAGCCCAGTTTACACTGGGAAGAGATTAGGCAGTAGCAGCTACTTAATCATTAACGTCTAGTTCAAAGTATGTTCAGGGATGAGGAATTCCATATCTAGGTTTGGAGTACCATAAAGCTCCTTAGTTGCCGAATTCCATTCATTCTTCACATTCCACAAACAAAGGAAGCAATTTACTTTCTGGCAGTGCTACCAGTGGAATGCTGTGTTACACTGGATTTAGTGATGGGAAAATCTAGAACGGCCAAAATGGACCATTCTAACTGAAAACATTGCACAGATCAAAGGAACACTAAAATATAGAGTTGACTCCCATTTTAATACAGGAGATAAGTAATGTTTAAAAAATGTGCACAGAGATGTTTTTAAAGAGGTCTATCACATCCCCAAGGTTTTACTATGACACTGACTTATCGTCCATATTTTAAAAGTATGTATTTACGAGGGGTGAAAAATAAAAATAAATGTATAAATCCCCAACCTCTTAATCCTGCAACTGGGCCCTTCCGTCTTAGCTCCCTGTCAATCACCTGGCAGTATGCACACAGAAAACTCACATAGATGGGGAGAAATAAAAAAATATGTCAGTTTAGCATTTTCACGTGCACTAGCAGTGCCTGTACCGAGATGGAGTGTGATGTAATTTACTAAATCTTTATATTTCGTGCTTCACATAAAGTATAGCCAATTGTACAATTTCCGGAGAGGAGAAAATTCACTTTCAGTGAAAAATAGAATAAAAGAAAATTTTACCTGCAATGTTTGTTCAGCAGCAAAAATGAATCCAGCTGACCCACTGTCCGCCACATACGTAGGAAAGAAACTCTGAGCATGATTATGAATACTATAGCATGCAAGAGTGCTTTGCACCACGGTGATACATGTGTGCTAAGTAGCACCAGCACGGACTTCTGTCACCACTTACGATGTAAGCTTCTAGCTCTGTACGTCCAAATTGCCTTGTTGCAAACCGCTTGTTGGCTATTTCACCTATTGTACAGCGCTGAGGAATATGTTGGCACTTTATAAATAATAATAAAACCATGACATTATCTGAGAATTTCTAGCACTTCTTGCTAAAACTTGGAGCTTAATTCTGCACTTTTTCCTGCGGGGACATCATTTTCTTTTGCCAAAATTGGACAACAAGAATGTCTCAACTTAAACGGTTATGTGCTGGTAAATAGCCCACATGTTTTAATATAGTTTATGTACAAGAATACATTACGTTCTTCGGAATAATTATCCGATCCGTTTTGTCAAGTTGCAGGACAATCACATTCTGATACTTGGCCCTCTCTTCATAATAGATCATTAATGATTGTCTATTCCTTTATGTCTCAGGTAGCTCACTTTCTTATCATTCCTACTAAGGGCTCCATTCATCATAGCCTTGGTAATCTGATTCCTCTCTATAGCCATAATATCTGCATTTCACAGTCCTCTTTTTGTCCTCTAAAGTCTCTCTCTAGTCACTGAAACAGACAAAGCTTTTCAGCACAGAGTAATTTATTGACTATGTCAATTCAGGAATTTATTAAGAGTGACTTAACTAAGAGGAAGTGACTATAGGATCTATCTAGGAATACTAGGAGAGTTTAAAAAGTGGACCTGTCATCTACAATACGACTCTATATTAATCAATACAGAATATAAAAATGCATGTTTCATTAACATTTCTAAGTTCACCTCTATAGTAATTGGTGCAATATAACAATGTCAATATTTTATTTACTTTATTTAGACCTTTTTAGTGTGCGTTTGTAAGACCAATGCAACGAGCCAGCCCTTACGTTACTCGCCACTGCAAGCCACAGAATTTCTATTTGCCAGCGAGAAATTTTTAGAAGCAAGTGATTAGTAGAGAATAGAAATGAACAAATGTGTGTTAGCGAGATCTGGAAAATAAAATGAAAAGGACAATATAGTCACCTGAACAACTTCAGCTTAATGAGGTTGTTCAGGTGAAAACTATAGCTCCCTGCAGCCTTTCTCATGTAAACACTGTATTTTCTTAAAAAATACAGTGTTTACATTGAAAGCTAGGAACACCACCAGTTGCAGTCACTCAGACTGCCACCAGAGGGACTTCTGAGTTGATAGAGGAATAAAACGCCTCAATCCACTCAGATCTGCTGTCAGCAGACGGAGGGCAGCTCTGTGCAGCACTGTGCACGAGCATCCTGTCTGCGTGGGAGTGACTTGAGCGGACAAGCTGAATACTGGAGACCGAGGAGGACGGGAGGATTCAAATTGTAAGTAAACTTATTAAGTGAGTGTGGGTGGGTGACTGAGGGTGAGTGGGTGACTGGATGGATATGGATGATAGGGATGGATATGGATGCTGGGGATGGATGGATGATGGGGTGGATGATAGATATGGATGATGGGGATTGATGATGGGGATGGATGGATGATGGGAATGGATGGATATGGAGGTTGGGGATGGATGGCTATGGATGATGGGGATGGATAGATATGGATGATGGGGATGGATGGGGGGATGGATGGATATGGATGATGGGAATGGATGGAGAAAGAGTGTGTTTGTGTATGTTTTTTTACTACTTGTGTTTGCATAGAAACACTATATATAGAGAGATCTCTATATATAGTGTTTCTATGCAAACATGCAAACACACAGTTTGGCTGAGGAGGGGGGCAGGTATAGAAAGCGAGCTGAGCTGTCAGTCAGACAGCTCAGCTCGCGAACGCTCATTCCGCTCTATGAAGAATGCGATTGGTGCAGCGCAAAACCGCGCATGCGCCCCACATCGCGATGATGCTTCTCAAGGAGAAGCGTCCTATTGGGCCCTGCGATTTCGTCATTTTGACGAAAAGGGGGGCGTGGCCTAGCGGGGAGCTCGGCGCTGGAACGGAGGTAAGTTTTATTATTAAAACTTATTCGAATTTTTATTTTTTTTATGGCAAGTTCATATAAAAGCAAGAAAGAAGGCTGGGGGACCTGTCTGTCTTGCTTTTATATGTTGACTATAGTGTCCCTTTAAATGTAAAAATCCTGGAACCAAGTTCTGCCCTTTACACCTCACAGTCAGTTCAGAAATAGAAAAAGTAGGGAAAACAAAGATTGGATGAAATTTATTAAGCTGTTCTTTTGGGTAAAAAAAAAAAAAGTGCAATAAATGTACAAGAGTCAAAGTCACCAACAGAATATGCTGGTTGGGCTGGTTTCCATGGTAACTGGCCAAATTCAGTACTTTAGATCACTTTTTAAAAAGAACACTTTGATAAATCACCCCTCAATGCAGTGTGTGCCCTGACTATACCAGGACTGATCTGGATAGCTTTGTCAATTCCTAAATCTTTATATACAGTTTTATTTAAAAACGTGGACAACCCTCACAAAATAACTTTTTTGTTGGTTGTCTAAGCAGAAAAAGTAGTTAACACGGAGTGGATATTACTGCATATTTTAATACAGGGCTACTATTTATTAGATTAATTCAGCTGCCAAGTGTTTCCAATTTGGCTGACTTAAACCTTTCTCCAGCGCCGGGCTCCCTCAGCGCTGGGGACTCTCCTCCTCCTTCGGACATCATCGGCTGAATGCGCATGCGTGGCAATAGCCACGCGCATTCAGTCAGTCCATAGGAAAGCATTTCTCAATGCTTCTCTATGGACGCTGGCATCTTCTCACTGTGAAAATCACAGTGAGAAGCGCGGAAGCGCCTCTAGTCGCTGTCAGTGAGACAGCCACTATAGGCTGGATTAACCCATATGTAAACATAGCAATTTCTCTGAAACTGCTATGTTTACAGCAGGCAGGGTTAACCCTAGATGGACCTGGCACCCGGACCACTTCATTAAGCTGAAGTGGTCTGGGTGCCTATAGTGGCCCTTTAAAACCTTCAAAAGCTGCCATCACTGAATGTCTATTCACTGCTAATAATAATCAGTACTGTATAAAAAGTTGCAAAACTAAAATAACAAATTGCAATTTTGTTCTCTTGCACAAAGTCCATTTAGACTTTTTTTTATATATATATATATATAAATATCATACAAGTGCAGAGGCAAAAATAAAGCCAGCTGGATCATGTTAGTGTTAGAAATATTGGTGTTCCATACACGCACACACCCTGCTTCATGTGTGGCCAAACCAAGCATGTGTGCGATTTGCTGTCAGGGATTAACACCAACTAATTTGCCATCAGATACATGACTGGAGATAGACTTCAAATAAACAGCTGCAAGTCACCATTGGTATATAAATATAGGGCTTAGGAACAGGTTTCTGAGACATGAAGAGTCTCAGCACTTGTCATTCTGATCACAATGATGACATTAGTCTTTTTCCGAGTCAATTAAAAGCAGGTATCTCGGAACACAGCAAAACTACTGCCTGCAGATGCAGTGATCGCACTGTGGTGCTGTCAGACCGCATCCTCTACTGGAAGGCAAGAGAAGTTACATTGCAGTCAACCAACAACAGCATAGGAAAAAGAACTTGGGCTATGCAACACTTTGATTTAACAGAGTCACAGTCACTGCATACATATAAAATGTATTCTACCTTACATAGCAGGGGAGGGGGGCTTCTCACTGCGGGCCCTCCTCCCCCCTATGTAAGGTAAAACTGCAGGTAGGGGGGCCAACAGTGTGTAGGGGGGAGAGCAGAGCAGAGCCGGTGTTACCATTAACTTAGGCGCCGGCTCTGTGAAGCAAAAGCTTCCTGCTCGAGACAGAAAGGGAGGGAGGGTGTATTATAAATGGAAAAGGTAGAGGGGGGAGAGTTATGAATAGAAGGAGTGGGGGGGGGAGATTATGTATGGATGGGGTAGGGGGGGAGAATTATAAATAAATGAAGTCAAGGGGGGGAGAATTATGAATGGATGGGGTAGAGGGGGGAGAATTATGAATGGGTGGGGTAGAGAATTAGACAGTGTCTACCCTCTCCTGGAAAATTGAATTTATATCATGTTGCTGTGCGTTCATTGAAGCATTTTAAATGTATCCCAGAAGGTGTCTTTGTGAGTTATTATCATACAATGAAAAACTTACATACGTTTTAGGGTCAAGTTCCCTGTAAAGTGCCTTTCGTGGGTACACATTAAGAGGACACTATAGTCACCAGAACAACTTCAGCTTAACAGAAATGTTTTGTGTTAAATAGGTTTTTACTGAGTTCACCAAAATAACAAAACAAGTTTTTACCCATGTTGGGTAGAGCAGTTATAACATTCGCTGAAAATAATCATTAACAGTCCGTCTTTAACAGCATTTAAAGAGATGAAACTTTGAGATTGTATAGATATACTGAATGCGTTATACTCAGTATAACAGCGAACAGTTTAGACTATCTGACCAGGTGTAATTCACAAATATCCCGCTGTGTATCAGAGAGTTATAGGGAGTCAATCCCCCGTAATTCATCTTCCAGTCGACTAGCGTCTGCGCCCCTCCTCCAACCCACTCTCCGGACTATGCTCCTCACATTCCAATGTAGCAGTTTTAGTGTATAGATCATACCCCTGCAGTCTCACTGCTCAATTTTCTGCCATTTAGGAGATACGTCACTTTGTTTATACAGCCCTAGTCACACCTCCCTGCATGTGACTTACACGCCTTCCTGAACACTTCCTGTAATAAGTTTTCCAATGTTTACACCTCCTTTATTGCAAATTTCTTATCTCCTGCTCGGTTAATAGCTTGCTAGACTCTGCAGGAGCCTCTGTAGGAAATTGAAGTTCAATTTACAGAGCAGGAGATAAAAATTTGAAAGTAAGTTACATCTTGATTGAAAATGAAATCATTTTTTCATGCAGGCTGTGCCAGTCACAGCCAGAGGAGGAGTGACTAGGGCTGCATAAACCAAAACAAAAGTGATTTAACTAAATGGCAGAGAATTGAGCAGTGAGAATGCAGGAGCATGATCTACACACCAAAACTGCTTCATTAAGCTAAAGCGGTTTTGGTGACTATAGTGTCTTATGTGTTAAAGAATGGGGCATTAATACATACATGTACCAGCAATGACAGGCTCACCTAAATACATAAAATATATTTGTTAATTATACCCCTGTCCAGGATTGGATTCCCAGCATACAACTGCCTATCTAGAATCAATATCCTCAGACAAGATTCCTTTTGTGTGAATTCTTACACTGGATAGGGGGAAGAATAACTGACAACAAGAAATGTTCCAGATATATACCAGATTTTGCATCATGACAATTTCTCACAAGCAATGAGTGACTAAAAAAAATTATCCACAAAATGATTTAAACACACTTGTAGAATTTCTATAAACCAAGCTTAGATCAACAACATAATACATTTTGCATCCTCCCAGGGCCGACGCTACCATAAGGTGGCCCAGGCACTACTTCTTGTAGCGTGGCCGAGCGCAGCCCGGGTCTTCCCTCCCATGGAGCCCAGCCTTCTACAACCCGCCCAGCCTACCCTGGGGTCTGCCGTTGGCTGTGTGGAGGGGGCGGAGATATGAATATCATATCCCTGCTCACTGTGTACCACACAGCGCGGCTGGTGCCCAGTGATGAGGCTGGGCTGCAAGGCAGGACTCCACAGAGCCGGACAGCATTCTAGAGAACTTTCCCACGCTGTGTAAAATTACTCAGAGCACTCTATCTTTACATATTACAAGGAGGGAGCTGCGCGAACGAACATTCAGAGTTTGTTTGTTCATCTGACATTTCTATTCATTCATTCGTCTTTCTGACAAATGAATGGACGAAATTCCTGTCCGAATTTCGGTCAATAGCCCCAGTGTTCAACTGGGCATTTTACAGCGCTATCTAGTGTGGGCAGATGACGTGTCCCACAATGCATTCATCTACCCACACAAAGATGGTGGCGCCCAGGACCTAGGGGCATATGGGGGTGACTAGGAGGGAAATTAGATTTAGTGGGGTCGGGAGGGGGGTTAAAAAAACAAAAGCGGCCATGACATGTGGATGTAAAATTTTCCCCTGATTAAGGTTAGACATTGTGTACTAGTAAAGAGGCGAAGTTTATGTAAAAACAAAACAATTAAAGAAAAAAAAAAAAAATACATTAAAGCTAAACTAAAAACAGGGTGATATCATAAAATGATATCATAACCCCTTCATAAGCTACAGAGGTTATAGTGCCATTTTAAATGTGTTCCAATACAATCTACAAAGTGATTTGCTCCAAAATCCCCAAACAAAATATATGGTTTGTAACTGCTTCACTTTCAAATATCTTACCCCCTGATGTGTTCTGTATGTTTTCTTTACAGGAAGCAATTAATATCACAACGTGTTCGGATCTGCATGATCCATATTGATTTTCAAGGAAATTCCTTTGTCTGCCAGCTAAAACTGATCACCACCTGTGCTGTGCATGAATAAAAACAACCATTTGGCAATAAATAACTATATAAAAAGAAACAAAGAGGAAATACTTCCTCTTGGAGAAATAGGAAGGAAAGGTTATGGTCTTTAACAACCACTGGTAAAACAACCCACACCGTAGGCTGAATAAATAAAACAGAAATGAAGAAAGCTAAGAGAAGGTGTTGGTAGCCACTCCTGGTTTTAACAATTAGATTGGTTTCTCTTTGCTTTCTTAATTTCTTGGCAATAAATAACAATTACTCTATCAATCATAAATATTACATGTTATGGTGTTAGGGTGCTTGGAAAAACAGTGGCTTAAAGGAACACTACACTGTTATGATGCTATAGTATTAACCCCTTAACCACTGGCCTGTTTTTGCGATGTTGTACGTTAAAGGACCACTCTAGGCACCCAGACCACTTCAGCTTAATGAAGTGGTCTGGGTGCCAAGTCCCTCTAGGATTAACCCTTTTTTTTTTTTTTTTATAAACATCGCAGATTTAGAGAAACTGCGATGTTTATAAATGGGTTAATCCAGCCTCTAAAGCCTCTAGTTGCTGTCTCATTGACAGCTGCTAGAGGCGTTTGCGTGCTTCTCACTGTGAAAATAAATGCTTTACAATGCTTTCCTATGAGACTGGCTGATTGCGCGTGCAGCTCCTGCTGCGCATGCACATTCAGCCGGAGAGGAGAGCTCCCCGCCCTGCGCTGGAAAAAAGGTAAGATTTAACCCTTTCCTCGCCATCCAGCCTGGCTGGAGGGGGTCCCTGAGGGTGGGGGCACCCTCAGGGCACTATAGTGGTACTTTAAGGACCAGAGCGGTTTTAACACTTTTGTGGTATTTGTGTTTAGCTGTAATTTCCTGCGCTCTCATTTACTGTTCGCATACAAACTATATATTGTTTTTTTCAGGACAAGAAGGGCTTTCTTTACATACCATTATTTGTATCATGTCGTATATTTTACTTTAAAAAAAATTATATATGGTGAAAAATTGGAAAAAAAACATGTTTTTGGACTTTTACTTGAAAAATCTTTTAATTATCTACAAAAGCTAATGAAAAAAACTGCTAAATAGATTCAAAATTTTGTCCTGAGTTTAAAAACACCCAGTGTTTTTTTTGCAAGTTATAGGGCTACAAGTACAAGTAGGAAATTGCTCTTTCAATATTTATATTTTTTACATTTATCAATAGTGACATTGTAACACTTATCTGTCATAAATCCCCGAATCAAAGTAGACAACCCAGGGTATTTAATATGGGGTATGGCCAGTCTTTTTTAGTAGCCACTTAGTCACAAACACTGGCCAAAGTTAGCATTTATATTTGTTTGTTAAAAATGCAAAAAACACTAACTTTGGCCAGTGTTTGTGACTAAGTGGCTACTAAAAAAGACTGGCCATACCCCATATTAAATACCCTGGGTTAGTGGCTACTAAAAAAGGCTGAACATAGCCCATTTGCAATACCTTGGGATGTCTTCTTTTGCAAATGGTATGCCATCATGGGGGTAATTCTCAATCCTGGGCTACCTTAAGGATTTTCCACTTGCAGGGAGACTGCCTGTCAGCACAGACAGTCCCCCTGCAGGCAGATACACAGACACCTATTGCGGTCATGTGATCGAGCGATCACGTGACCGTGGAGTCCTGATCTGCCGCGGGGAGACTCCCCAGGATCGGGACCGACGGGGATCAGGTAAGTACCCCAAGATGTTATGACGGTTCAGGACCGTCATCGGTCCTCCAGGGGATGTTTCCGATGACGGTCCTGAACCGTCATCGGTCATCAAGGGGTTAAGGACTGCGCCAAATGTACACGTTGTGATCAAAGCAAAACGTAAACAAAAGCTTGAATTTGCGCTATATGTATGTTCAGACGTAATTCGCCTCTTTCATATTATGTGCGCACACACTTATTATATATAATTTTATATAGGGGATAATTTTATTCAGGGGAAACAGGGCTTTCATTTAACATCAAATATTTAGGTATGAAACATAATTTAACTTTAACTGTGAATGTCATAACATTTTGCTTTTACTGCAATAAAATACACATATTTGTATTCAGCGATGTCTCACGTGTAAAACAGTACCCCCTATGTACAGGTAATATGGTGCTTTGGGAAGTTACAGGGTCAAATATAGCATGTTACATTTTTCAGTTTTTTTCACATTGAAAGTCGCAAGATTGGTTACATTGCCTTTGAGACCGTGTGGTAGCCCAGGAATAGGAATTACCCCATGATGGCATACCATTTGCAAAAGTAGACATCCCAAGGTATTGCAAATGCGGTATGTCCAGTCCTTTTTAGTAGCCACTTGGTCACAAACACTGGCCAAAGTTAGTGTTAATATTTGTTTGTGTGTGAAAAACGCAAAAAAACTAATTTGAACTCCAATTATGCCATCCATGTGAACGTGAGGACCGAGAGATAACATGGCCCAGGGGGGCCAAAAGGAAGGAGGGGGACTCCCTGGGCTCCGGGTAAGTACACACTTAAGGGGTTAAAGGAACACTATAGTCACCAAAACAACTCTAGCTTAATGAAGTTGTTTTGATGTATAGAGTCACTGCCACTAGAGGTCTTCCTCTATGGGAAGCAATATAGTCGGCCAAAAGAGGTGCTTCCTATCTCAGTGATGCACAGTGATGGCATTCAGTGTCTCTTGAGCGCTCCCAATTGAGATGCATTTATTTTTGTGTTTCTATGAGGAGATGCTGATTGGCAAAAAGTGGTGTTTTGCCTTGCATACGCAGTAGCCTCCCGATGCTTTCTATTTTGGATTGGCTGAGATCATCAAGATTGATGATCTTAGCATGGAGGCGGGGCAAGTCACGGCGAGACTGGTGCGGAAAGGTAGTAAAGATGAGTAAAATAATATTTTCAGAGTGATCTGAGGGGGACCGGGGGGCTATTTCTACAGTGCTCCTTTCATTTAAACCGAAAGGGACACTAGAGGCACCAAGACCACTTCATCTCAACCATTTATTAAAGGGACTCTCCAGGCAGAGGATTTTACTCACCTGGTTCCAGTGCCTGGAGCCTCGTGAAGCCGCGTCCTCTATTTAGTCAAAATGACAAAATAGGTGGGCGCGAGCAGGGAGCAATCAGACTCTTCAATTTGGAAGAGTCATTGCTCCCTTGTGCGCATGCGCGGCTTTGCCGCACATACTTCATAGGGCGGCATTCATGCTCCCTATGAAGTCCTGAGCGCACTACCGCGCATGCGCGAGGCCGCGAGCTGAGCTGACTGTGCTCAGCTTGCGGTCTTTGCCCGCCTCCTCTCCTCTGCTGACAGGCAGGAGAAAGAAGGCGCGCACACAGTGCCTTCTCTCTCCTGCACACGTCAGACGTATTTTAATACGACGTGTACAAGGCCTTTTTAGGGCCCTACATGATAGGAAGTCCCTCTGGTGGCCGTCTGAGTGACAGCCACTGGAGGTATTCCTATCAATCAATGTAAACACTGTATTTTCTCTGAAAATACAGTGTTTACATTAGATTGCCTGCAGGGAGCTATAGATCTCACCTGAACAACTTCATTAAGCTGTAGTTGTTCAGGTGACTATAGTGTCCCTTTAACTCTGCAGCTGAAAACACAAGTGCCTCTGGTGGCTCTCACTCAGACAGTCACTAAACATGCTTTCAAAGAAACAGCAGAGTAATCCATCAGATTGGCAGAGTGCGACAAATTGCTGCGCATGCGCACTAGCCTCTCATCTTATGTATGGCAAAGCATTGGATTGGCTGAGATCAATAATCTCCATGACCTCAGCCAAGGAGTTGGGACAAGCCGCAGAGACTGGCGCTGTGAGTGAGAAAAGGTAAGTAGAACGACTTTTTTCTCCCTGCATTTGGTGTCCGGTCACCTGCACAGCAAAGGGACAACAGGACATTATAGCATTAGCAATACAAATGTGTATTCTGAACACTATAGTGTTCCTTTAACTTGTCTCTTCTCTGACAGGTTCAAAGCTTTAAATGCTTGCCATTGTGCATCTACTAAAAAATTACTTTAAATTTCCCATAGCGAGTTTAGAAATATGATTTCCAATATAAAAAGGGGGATTTTTAGCTCTCATCCTGTGATGTACTACCGGATGATCCTTAAAGGGTTAAATATGGGGTTATGAATATGCAAAACCCGTCTCCAATTTGTCTGAAGGAATAAAGTGCTACAGGGAAAATGGGACAAAAAATTAACAATTGTACCTGTGTGTGAATGGATGTCGTTGAAAACATTAAAAAAGCACTTATGAATAAATTAAAGAGCATGGCACTGGAAACACAGCAATCCCCTAGAACCTGTATTATTGCAAAACCCGCGTGAAACATTCCATGAGACTGATAGATTGATACAAATAAACTAACACTGAGTCAATAAAAATTGAAATCCTTCATAAATGAAAGCACAGGTAATTATTCAACATGAATATGCAAATAGCCAGCAGGGAGCATATACCCAGATGATCAATTTCCTTTTACTTTCCTTTTCTCGTGGAAACCACTAAAGGAGTGACAATATAATAACAGTGAATGACAGGGCCATTATTACTACTTTAGGAAGGAAATAAAATACAAATTAATGTCAGAACAGATAATGACTGGGTATACAAATGAATCTTCTCATCTTCTACAAGGAACATAAATACAACCTAAAACTGCCTAATAATTGCACACAAATCCAGAACGACAATGCCATCTGCTCAGCTCGTGTTTGGCTCACCGCATGAAGAGCCTGTGTTGTGGTCTCCTCACTTCGAATGTATTCATTTTACTGTCTGCCATTTTTATTGTGATGACAGAAATTACAATGTAGCACAGCGAGAGCTCCCAATTCCTTTCCTCGTAGTGGATGTTGAAGTGTATGCCCAATCAGGCAATTATTCTTCTCAAGTCGTGAGGGCAGATGCGGCTTGGTTTTGAGCTAACTCTATAGCATTGGGCCATAGGCCCGCCAACGCCTAGCTAAAAGAATTATGTAACACTGTACAGCAGATATAGATCCACTGGGAAATTAACACATTAACTCCCAATAACAAGCAAAACTAAACAAAATGTAGCCTACAGCTATAGACCCAATGAGCTTATGTTATTTTCTCTTTTGCTCTCTGTCAATGCTCAAATCTGTCCCTCTACATCTCTGCAGAAAAACTGTAATTGCTGGATCCCCAGTACCCTTCCATACTCTAGAGTAGGGGTAGGTAACCATCGGCACACCAGATGTTGTGGACTACATCCCCCCTGATGCTTTGCCAGCAATATGGCTGTACGAGCATTACAGGAGATGTAGTTCACAACATCTTGGGTGCCAAAGGTTGCCTACCCCTGCTCTAGAGCATTGATTGTAGGCTAATCATTATCACTGCATTCTAGGAAAGATGCAGAGAGCTCCAAGAACGCTAAGTACACTAGAGGGTTGCAATGCAGGCTAAGAGAGCAGCTTGCAGAGTCACATATAGCCATAGGCGTGCGCACGGGGTGTGCCGGGTGTGCCTGGGCACACCCTAATCCCCGCGCCACGCCTATGTATATTGAGACCGGCAGGGGAAATCTCAGGATCTCCCCTGTCGGCTCATGCAGAGCCGGCGCTATCCGAGCGCCGGCTCTGCTCTCAGCCTCCCTCCCCACTGACCCACATGCAGGGAGGGAGGCAGGAGAGGACCCGGCGGAGCTATTGCCGGCAGCTCCACCGGGTTTCTTTCGCGAGATATGAGCATTGTTACGGCAACGCTCAAATCTCACGAGAGTGAACTCTAGCCCCACAGGGACTAGAGTTCACTCTCCACTGGACCACCAGGGAAGGAATCAGCAGCACGATCCCCCCTCCCTATAAAAGGTAAGAAGGGAGGGGGGATAGCAAGTTATGTACCCCCACCTCCACCCCCCACAATCACCCACCCACATACAGCACACACACATACAGCACCCACAGACATACACAGCACCCACACACATTCAGCACCCACACACATACAGCACCCATACACAGCACCCACAGACATACACAGCACCCACACACATACAGCACCCACAGACATACAGCACCCACAGACATACAGCACCCACACATTCAGCACCCACAGACATTCAGCACCCACACACATACAGCACCCACACACATACAGCACCCACACACATACAGCACCCACACACATACAGCACCCACAGACATACACAGCACCCACAGACATACAGCACCCACACACATACAGCACCCACAGACATACAGCACCCACACACATACAGAGTAACTCCACACACATACACAGCACCCACACACATACACAGCACCCACAGACATACAGCACCCACAGACATTCAGCACCCACACACATTCAGCACCCACACACATTCAGCACCCACAGACATGACAGCACCCACAGACATACAGCACCCACAGACATACACAGCACCCACACAATAGTCCAGCACCCACAGACATACAGCACCCACACATACAGCACCCACACACAGCACCCACATACATACACAGCACCCACACACATTCAGCACCCACAGACATACAGCACCCACACACATATAGCACCCACAGACATACAGCACCCACACACATACAGCACCCACACACATATAGCACCCATAGACATACACAGCACCCACACACATACAGCACACACACACACATATAACACCCACACACATACAGCACACACACATACAGCACACACACAGACATACACAGCACCCACACACATACAGCACCCACACACATTCAGCACCCACACATATACAGCACCCACAGACATTCAGCACCAACACACATTCAGCACCCACACACATTCAGCACCCACAGACATACAGCACCCACACACATTCAGCACCCACACACATACAGCACCCACACACATACAGCACCCACACACATACACAGCACCCACACACATACAGCACCCACATACATACAGCACCCACATACATACACAGCACCCATAGACATACAGCACCCATACACAGCAATCTATACACAGCACCCATACACACCCACACACAGCACCCACACACATACAGCACCCACACACATTCAGCACCCACAGACATACAGCACACAGCACACACCCATACACAGCACCCACAGACATACACAGCACCCACACACATACAGCACCCACACACATACAGCACCCATACACAGCACCCACACACACAGCACCCACAGACATACACAGCACCAACACACATACAGCACCCTCACAAACACACACAGCACACAAACAGCACCCTCACAAACACACAGCACACTAACAGTACCCTCACAAACACAAACAGGACCCTAACAAACACACACACAGCACACTACCAGTACCCTCACACACAAACAGCACCCTCACACACAGTACATTAACAGCACCCTCACAAGCGCACACACACACACAAACAGCACCCTCACACACAGTACATTAACAGCATCCTCACAAGCACGCACACACAAACACCCTCACCCACATAGCACACTACCAGCATCGTCACACACACATCACACAGCACACACACACATATATATATATATATATATATACATACATACATATATATGCGGCGTGTGCTTGTGCTTTAGGGTGCACACCCTAATGCAATAGGCTGCGCGCGCCTATGCATATAGCACAAATGCTTCTGTGGTATAATTGTGCTTATTAGATTCGGATATTATACCTACACTACGACATTTCAATTTCTTCTCAAAAGCTTTATTTCGGAATGCCGTATAATAATAAATATGAAAAAAAATTACATTGCACAAAACACAAATCACAGGTTGGTAATGCATATGATACACACATTTGATACAAAGAAAATGTATGCTTATGGAATGAGCTAGGGCAAAACTTAGTGATCAAATAAGTTACACATCAAATAAGTTACACATACGACGGCAGCTATTTAGTGCAGAATACAGTTTTAATACAACTCTGTTTAATGTCACTTGGAAAATAATCTTAAACTGATGATAATTTTTAAATTCACTTCTGCACCGTAATCATAACAAATTCTGATTCTTTGTAAATAAATTAACAAAGCAATCCAGTTATGGAAAAAAGAGTTAATATACCTCAAACAAAACAATGAGTTTAAAACATAATAAGTTTTAGGGTCTCATAAGTAACTAATGCTAGATCTGAGACTGTATTTCCTTCACATGCCATAGATAAGGGTGATAGGCAACTGAATAGTGGAGGTAGGTACTGCTTAAAGGGACACTCCAGACCCCTAAAACAATTTAGTATGCTGAAATGCTTTATGCATGAAGATCGTGAAGAAATTAACACTTTTATAAATTAACCTGATTACACCCTCCTGGGCTGTCAGACAACCAGTCCTGTTACTTCCTGGTTGTTTAGCTCAATGGAGCTAAACTCAAGAGCAGCAATTGCCCAGAGCACCTGCATTGCAAAGAATTTGAATTTGAGCTGCATTGGGAACACTGTGGACAGCTAGAGAAAGACGGGGAGAGGTTAGACGGGGAGAGTTTGCCAAGATTTCAGAAAAGAGATGGCTTGAAATCCAACCAATCACAGTGCTCTGTGTCATTTTACACAGCGTGGGAAAGTTCTTTGAAATTTTCCCACACTGTGTAATTTGACTCATAACAACACTCTAATTGGTTGCTATCAAACAGCCAAAGAACTTTCCCACACTGTGTAAAATGACACAGGGCACTCAAGCCATCCAATCAGAGTGCTGTGACAGGTATATTTAGAGACTTAACTGTCAGTCTATTCATTTACCTGTCAGAGCACTCTGATTGGTTGGCTTAAACCAACCAATCAGAACGCTCTGAGCCTAATTACAGGGCATGGGAAGGCTTTATAAGCCTTTATAAGCACAGTGCCCTCCATGGGTGAAGATGGATTATTTTTTAGCGTCAGTTTTTTTTTTTGCGCTTGTGTTTTATTTTATTTTATTTTCAAAGTCCGACGGGTATTATGGACTTTTATTTGGCCTTTTTGGGGGGCTGAAAAAAGCAGATTTTAGAAAAAAGACGACATCAAATGGGAAGTTATTTTTTATTTACAGGGATTTAGTTTTATTGTTCCCCCCTCACTATTTTTAGGGTGAGGGAGGTAGGTAGGGGTTTATTAATGTTTTGGGTTGGAGGGGTGACTAGGGCTTGGGACCCCTAGTCACCTGAGGGAGGGGGGGGTTAACATTTTCATTTTGGGCACCCACCCGCCACTCATGGGAATGAAATTCCAATCCGAACAAAGTCCTGAATTGCGTCCTAACACGAATGGAGAAACTGTTCTCATTCTGTTAGGACGAAATTCGGTAGTTTCGCCAGCGTTCTGTCTAAGTGACAGGATGTTCGGGAATACAGACAGGAAGCTTCGCAAGATAACGGATCAAAGGGGAGAATTGTGGGAAAATTGCTCTGACCACCGGAAATGAAACCTCCATAAGACAAAGTAGTCCCTACTTTGTCTTATGTTTTAAATAAAACTAGAGCAGACAGGAAGAAATGAAGAACAGATTCTGACAGAGGAGGAGAAGAGGAATTGATTAAAGAAAGGTAAGTTTGGCATTACAGTGCTGCTTTAAATATACGTTTTAATGCTTTCAAAATATGTCTTGGCTATGATTTTCCATTTTTTCTACAGCAAATATTGCATAGGTTTTTTTTGTAGTTTTTTTTTTTTTCTACTTTAGAACAATATCAAGTTTTAAAATTTTATTTTGAGATTTTGGAGGCAGTTTTATATCATTATTATTGGCATTTATATAGTGCCAACTTATTCTTTAGTGCTTTATAATATTATGCAGGCGGGGAGGCTTAACAACAAATGAGACTAACTGTTACAAATTTTGACAGGAACGAAAGGTTGATGACGACCCTACCCGAATGAGCTTGTAATCTAGAGGCAGTGTGAATTTAAAGAGGCAATAAGAAGGGAGAGGCCTTCTCAGAAATCGCATCAGGTTTAATAAGCAAGGTGTGTGAACCCATTTATCTATTTTTAACTTATCCACTGCAAGCAAAAAAAAAAAATGGTATTTATGATTTAATGCTAATATTTCATACCCTGTATATATTATTGCAAGTAAGTGTTCTTTGTCACAATGACAAGTAAACAATTATCCATACAATAAGGATTTTGGCAGCTTTCCTTAACCCGTCGCCCCTCCGTTTAATGTAATTACATTTATGCAGAATGTCGTAGGTTAACGTAAGTATTTAAGGAAGCAGCCAATCAGGCTGTACTTGTGAGGGTACATTACTATGATTTAATGATTACCTTGTTTAGAATTGACATGGAATAAATGGTCATGTAATATTCATTTAAAAACTAAACAGCTAAAGTGCATTAAAACATTTTTTTTTTCTGGGAATAAAATCTCTTCTGCCAGAGGACATTGTGCACGGTTGACTGTTCAAGCTTATAAAAAAGGGGTTACTTCTTTTAAAATACAGGTCGTTCCTGTTTAAATGGTTTTTTTTTTTTCATTCTAAAGGTTGCCAGCCTAGTTACTGTGCTGGATGCATTTTGTAAAGGTTAGGTTTCACATACAGTGCAAAAAAAGGAAACCACATTTATTTTATTTTTTAAACTCCATCAGTGATAGGGTGTATTTATATATCCTGAATGCTGGATCTTCCTGAAGACAGCCCCCTTTTACAGCACAAGGCATAATTAAATAAGGTCATGTTTAGACCACATGGGGCTCCTTTGCATGGAATCCCAATAGTTATTATGCACCATTTACTGTACAGAATCACATAGCTCGAAGGAAACATCATACTCAGCACTGATTTTGGTTTTACAAATGTAGAACTGAGAATTTAGTCCTTTAGGTCTATGTTAACCCTTAGAGTGGGATTGCTGGTTTATGCCAAATTCAAATGAGGACTTATAGGCACACAAGTGTCTTTGGTGAACGCAGCATAAGGGTTTGGAGGCATTCTTTCAAAAGAAACATATTGTTGTCGATTTTCAGTGTTCCACAGCGTAATGAATATTTTAAAACAGGACAGCGGCTGGGCACCATGTACTTACAATTATCCAGCGTTCGTTTAAAATGAACGGAGTCTCCCTGGGATGAGATGGAAGGTAGTTAGATTAATTGATTTGTAAGTGATATACTGACTTTTTGATACAGCATGAGACAATGAAAAAAGGCCATCATTTAACGAGTAGTATTAAGCTGCTTTGTCATGCAGGGTTTGGTTCATTAAGCATAGGCATTTTTCTCCTAAGTACTACGTTACATGTTACTAAACTAGTCATAGTAAGTTGCCTGGGAGAGATGGTTTAATTAATGAGATCATTTATTTATTTTCTCTAAAGGAAAAACCATGGTTCTCAAATCCCACAATCAGACCAGATCTTCTGAATCTTTAATTCTGTATAGAGGGATGAAAATCACTGATCTAGCAGGAAATTCACCAATGGCTATGAAAGGAAATTTCATAGACTTCTTTGCGATCTGAGGCAGAATATCATCGTTTATCATGGAAGTACTGTGTGAAGGAACATATGTACCAGCCTAACAAATAAATTAACAAAATAATGTGCTTGACCAATAAAGAGTCAAAATCCTTAAAATGTTCTTCCTGTCTTTTAAAGGACCACTAT
This sequence comes from Pelobates cultripes, assembly GCA_933207985.1. Taxonomy (NCBI): domain Eukaryota; kingdom Metazoa; phylum Chordata; class Amphibia; order Anura; family Pelobatidae; genus Pelobates; species Pelobates cultripes. The sequence continues at coordinate 318,601,081 of OW240914.1, forward strand.
AGTGCCAGGAAAACATACTTGTTTTCCTGGTACTATAGTGCCCTGAGGGTGCCCTCACCCTCAGGGTCCCCCTCCCGCCCGGCTCTGGGGAGAGGAAGGGGGTTAAAACGTACCTTTCTCCAGCGCCGGGCATGGAGCTCTCCTCCTCCGATCCTCCTCCTCTCCTCCCTTTCGGCTGACTGTGCACGCGCGGCAAGAGCTGTGCGCGCATTCAGCCGGTCTCATAGGAAAGCATTTATAATGCTTTCCTATGGACGCTTGCGTGTTCTCACTGTGATTTTCACAGTGAGAATCACGCAAGCGCCTCTAGCGGCTGTCAATGAGACAGCCACTAGAGGATTTGAGGGCTGGATTAACCCATTTATAAACATAGCAGTTTCTCTGAAACTGCTATGTTTATAAAAAAAAATGGGTTAACTCTAGCTGGACCTGGCACCCAGACCACTTCATTAAGCTGAAGTGGTCTGGGGGCCTAGAGTGGTCCTTTAATAAACACAGAATCTCTGGAAAACATAACAAGGAAAGCAGGATTTTGATAAATTAAAGCAATATTTTTGTTTTACACATATATTAGTACCCAGCAACCATATGTGATTGAGAAGTGGAGGTGAAACTTATGGTGGGAAAGACTTTCAGAAATGACACTTTACATAAAAATAACCAAGTGATTTATAATCAAGCCCTTTGACACAGTTCTAGGTCGGTGTACACACTGGATTGCTTTGTTCACTAACCATCTCAGTTTTGGGTTCCTCCAGTCTGCCCGGAGGCAGCATGAACCCCAGGAGGTCCATTTTTTATCAGCTGTGGAGGTGTCCATATAGGTCACCAATATGACATTACAAAATATTCTACTATTCATTATGATCACACCAGCTGCCAAATTCCACTGAATATATTTTATAATGGTTTCCTAACTCATAACAATGCTTATTCCGCTGAATAAATTATGCCACAAATTTTACTGAAAAATGTTACATTTAAAGAATATACTACTGCACACAATGGGCAGCCAGTGATAGGCAGAGTGCATCACTGATGCTTTCAGCCTATCACAGACAGCCAAGGCAAAGCTTCCAGTAGGAACAAGCGAGGCAAAGAATGGAACCAATGCTGCAGCGTTGTCAAGCGCCGAGGACCAACATTGGGGTTAAACCATTTGAAAACAGTTTAACCCCCTAGAGGTAAGATGGCATACAGGCACTTCGGCACCATAACAACTTTATTAGGATGATGCTGTTTTGGGCGTGGGAGTGTTCCTTTAACAAAACCAGATCGTATATCTGATTGACAAAGCCCCTCGTGCAGTATAAAATGGTGCTGGGCCCACACTGGCAGAATAAACTTTCCATCAATCTCAGAATGGTGTTACACATCTGTTATATTATATCTGACATAACACCCAGTATTAGTGTAGAGAGTGCTACCTCCCGTGTCTACTTTATTCATATATCAGAATGAACCAGCAGGCAAATCTGACCCAGGAAAGGGAGGGGGATTAGCATCAAACTGCATTAGACAGAGCAATCAATGCAAATCGCATTTGTTCTCTGACTAGGGATGCTGACAAAAGGAGCCCATCAGTCCAAGCATTCACACCCCTGCAATAACCAGCAAGGTCAAAGCCAATAATACACTGCATTTATGGAATGCCCAGTGACAGGAACTGCTTTGTAATAAATAAAGTTTCTAGAACGTACACTACATTCTGCACGCATTTTCCAAAATCTAGAACTAGCATGCTGCCTGTCAGAAAACATCCACCTCGAGCATCTTACACCAGTTCTCAATAAATCAGATCAATAGACACTGACAGCATTGCTACCTCTCCCTCTATGGAATCATTCAGTATATAAGTATCCAAAACTTTGTGGATGAATAGTAGCCTACAGGTTATTTACAGGACTGTGCTGTATTCTAACTTTTACAGGCCCAGTACAAATAGCACTGAAATATTAGCTCCTTATAGTGATGTGTCCCAGTGAGGGGGTGGGATTATGCTGGCTTGTGTGCAGTTCAGATAATGCGGGCAGGAGACATCCATGCCCATGTATGGGTACTTTTAGTGTCCCTTTAAACTGGCACATTGTGTTCTTTTTTTTGGCACAACCCAGTAATTGCCTGAATATTACGAATGGTTTGTGCTTAAAATCATATTCATTCATACCTATCCTCCCTATTACACAAGTATTTCCCTGCGTTCTGCCAAAGACCTACGTCTATCCTCCGTTCGTAATCCTATCTCTGATGCTCACCTTCAACACTTCTCTAGGGCTGCATTGTTCCTGTGGAACTCCATTCTCTTCTCCGTTAAGACTATCACACAGTCTCCCCCCTTCAAAAAAATAATTGAAAACTCACTTCTTCAGGACAGCATATCAATTAAACCTTCTCCTTCCCCGCACCCCGATTCCCCTCCTGAAACTGTCACCCAAAAAAACACAGGATACAAAAAAAACACGAAGTCCTCAGTGAATGCTATTCTAGCAACCTACTTTACTACCCTGGTTACAAATACGTGTTTGTTAGTCCACCCATTGTACAAAGCTACGGAATTTGTTGGAGCTTTATAAATAATAACGAAAATGATATAAAATCTGTTTTTTCCCTTGTACTGAACCCGCAGCACAAAGACTTCAAAGAATTGTCTAGTAACAGACGGATCAAAATGAAGAATTTTTTGCCTCTCTAAGATACAGCATCCGTTTTGCAGCTGGCAAAGTTTGATATTTCTCAAGCCAAGAAACGCAATTCTAATCTCCCCAGACCTGTCTCTTCTTAATTTAAGGCATCAGCAATTTGCAAGACTCAGGAGTTACGCTGATAGATGCCAAAACTTCTATTACTGTTACAGCCTAATGTTACTAGAAAGACTAATTTTAGATCAAGTGAGAAAAAAACCATAACTCATACTGCTGTTATCAACAAGAGCAAAGCAAATATAGAGTATGTGAAAGAAATAGTACGACACTACAAGAAACATATCAGTGAGAAATACTACTAAATAAGATTGCTTCATTTTAGTCCATTTATGTTAATATATCTATTTACAGCATATTCCCTTTGTGAGTTATGGACAGGCATATTCACTAAAGTGAGAATTCAAAGTGAATTTCAAATTTAAGTACAGAAACACTCCCTCCACTTCTTCTGTTGCCCCAAAATGCTCTCTGAGGCAATTCTTTCAAGACCCGTCAGGACTGCCAGAACCAGCCCAAGTGGCACCGGCCGCACAGCTATGTGGGAGCCTTCCAGCCTCCGAGGTCTCTGTCGACAAAACTGACTTTCGCTCCATCTTGATGCAGCTTCCCTCAAAGGCTGATCTTGAATCCAACTTTGGAGACCAGATACTTACCATCAGTAACGATATGCACCACCTGGGCTCCAGAGTACAAATACTGAAATAAAAAAGGGAGTCTAAGGCCTCACATCTGCAAACCCTGCAAGACCAAATATGTAGACATGAAGACACTATACATTATCTGCAATAGATGACCTAGATGAGAGAGGGCGGAGAAATAACAAGGATCCGGGACCTCCCTGAACCCGCAAATACCTCAGGAGTGCATATTGATATGCACTTTGAAGAAGACCTTTGCGGTCGAAACGCGTCATGCTCTTTTCGGTGTCTTTTATTGTTTTAATATTGTGTCCAATAAAGTGTAAATATTATTTTCAAGTCTCCTAGTAAAATGTTCCAACTCAGCAATAGTAACAACATTCATTGGAGGATTGCAAATGTAAGGCCAAATAGCTGAACTACAAGCATGAGTGATTTGGAACGTTTCTCCAATTTGGTTATTTCCTAATATTTTAAATACTGTAGGAAATTGCTAACTAGTAACGGTTTATTGAAAAAGAACTGATAGACAGACTCAGAGTTCTCGTGGGAAAGTATATATGAAAAGCACATTCAGCGATATTGACGTTTTTCTCTATGTAACCATAATGATGAATATTGGAATTATTAGGCCGAGGTGGCAAGACTTTAGCTGTTAGGGCCTTAAACTGAAGTCATTTATGTGTGAATAACGTGTTCTCTTTTTTTTTAATTTTACAAAAATATAAAATTTTAGACCAAAATAGCTGACTTGGCAAATTTTTCCTGTTTGCTTATTTTAACCTAAATTTTGATCTTCACTTTCAATTAGAAACATTTTAGTGCATAACCTCAATAGTTTACAAATTAATTTTGCATTTGGCGTAATTTCAAATGTAGGGGATCCTAGCTGCACATGTATAATAAATCATGGCAACACCCAGTTTTTGGAAAACCACTTGAAAATTTGATGCATAATCGAGTATGGTACCTAAACCACAGCCCAATTGAGACAAAGTAATATTTTTTTTTCTATAATCAAATTATAGTAACTTAGATTACAATAAGATAACATTTTAGGGCAAATTAATAGATCAACAGAGAAAATTCTAATATATTCACAAAGTACATCATGTCACAATATTGTCACAAAGTTTCTCTTGTAATGAAATCACAGTTTACAGAGATTCGGTAACTGATTTTAGGGGCTCTCAAAACTGAACAGCAATGATTTATCCTCAAATCCGGCCATCTATTACGCAAGTTTAAGAGCCTACAGAACATTGATGTAGAAAAATTAAATTTGTGAATATTAAAGTGGGTTCTTCTTCATATTAAGGTTTAATTTCATTGCCTATTTAATCATTGAAGCATCCTAAAATTCCGCTCCTTTTAATGTCATGTAGTCAGAATAAGCAAAAAAGGTCGCTCCACTGTCACTGCTATTTGCATAACATTTTTATTTTTTATTTTTCATAGCATGAAATGCTAACCAGTATTATACAGTTCTTATTTCAAAGAAAAACTTATTTAAAAAAAATGTTTTATTGAATAGGTGGATTAATGGAGTATGGTGTAAAATACACTGAGTTCCATTTCCAATGTAGAGAATACAAAGCGTTTGTAAGGCATCAAACAAAACGTAAAATAGAAACTTTGCAGTGATATGTGTCAAGAGTGTTTAGTTGGGCTTTCGATCCAGAGAAAAACTGCAATTTATGTGCTGGGCATCTCAAATGTGCACTAAACTTGTGAATGGATTCAGTAGTCCTGTTTAGACAGTCATACTCACAGAGCAAGTTCAAATTATGAGATGCATTAAAAAAAGTTATCACTTGTAACCTATGTCAACCTTTTTTACATGTGACACTCCATTTATTTTACATTGAGATGGTATGAGTGCCTAAAGAGTCCCTTTGATATAAACGTACCCTGTTGTTTTCACCCTGCAAGTGAAAACTGCCATTCTGCAGAAACGGCAATGTTCACACGGCAGGGTTTAAAGGCAGAGGAACTTCCCCGAAATTAGCCAAGTAAGACTCTGCTTTTTAAATCAGATGGGCAACTGATTGCCGAAATGCAGCACTGTGGGGGGTCAGTCACCTTAACGGTGACTAGGACACTACAGCGTTAGGAATACACATTGTATTCAAAAAGCTATAGTGTTCCTTTAAGCAAATTACATCATAGTCCAGTTCAGTCCAGGCACAGCCAAGGCAAACAATGCAAATTAACAGGAGAAAAAAAGAAACATTGCTCTCCTCTTCTCTGTGTGCTTTTTTCTACGCTGACTGTCAGGTGCAAATGACAAGGGATATAAAGATGATTGACAAAGAGTCAAGAGGAGGCGCCCAGTTGTAGGATAAAGAGGAGTGGATTTCTACATTTTATTTTATTTTTCACACAGTAAAAGTCAATAGGTAAACATAATATGAAAAATCTTGGAAAGTAACAGTTTCACTTTAACTTCTATGTATTCATTACAACATAATACACAATGAGGCTGTATTACACATAATCTGTTATTTTCAGTAAATAGAAATGGTGACAGTTGTTCTGTAAATGCTCAGGTACAAAGAGTTGCAGCTGCAATAAGCCTAAAAGATATTGTAACAAAATAAAATTAAAAAAACAAGATAAATCGGGAGAGTTCTAGCTGCGGTATAACTAAAACAAATTTGGGGAAACAGGAATAAATCAGAGGAGTGAGAATGGGGCAAACAGGCTCTCCTGGCACATTTTTGTATAATTTTTTAAAACTTACTGGGAGTGCCCAGCTAAGGAAAATGTAATTAGTTTGGCTCGTGCTGAAAACACGGCTTACGGCCCAGCTGTTAAAATGAAACATTGCAGAGATAGTGCCAGATATTTACTCATTGTACTGTAACATGCACAGAACAGTCTAGCAGGCAGAAAATGAAATCCAATGAATACAGAGTAGCAGTCTAAGCACCATAATAACTGGATGCCAATGTAGTAGTTTGGTGCTATTAGGCAGCAGGTACCATCCCTGGTTTCTGCTCGAAACATTTGCAATAGCAGAGGTACCTGCTAAAAATCTGCAATAGCAGAGGTACCTATGGCATGGCCCACTTCCACATTAGCAATGTCAGTTTCATCCATATTTTCAATCCATTCATTGGTTGAGCAGTTTAGCAAATTCAGCCAATAAATGGATTTTTACTTCTGCATTAGCAATAGAAGAGTTAAGGCCTGGCTGTTGGGTTTCCTCGTTTTGGTCAAACTGCTCTAAAACATTGGGACCAAGAACTGGAGAAGAGTGTCATAAAACACATATATTTGTGTTTAGCGATGTCTCATGGGTACAACAATGTGCCCAATGTACAGGTTTTATGGGGTTTTAGAAAGAATTACAATTGAGAATGAAAATATTATATATATATATTTTTTTTTTTTTTATTATTTTTTTTATTTATGTTAGAAGTGTATATTTGTGTCTTATTTTATTACATAATTATTTGATTTTATTAATTTAATGCTAAGGGAACTGCCTGATAGCCCAGGTAGTCCCACTGCAGGCTACCTTGTAATCCGGCCAATCCGAGTCATGTGATCAGTCTCCTCAAGTTACATCATCCTGGAGATGTGTCCCCAGGATGACGGACCAATCCAATGCTCCTCGTAAAGGAGCATTGGAGAACGTAAGTGCATGTGCATTGCTTGCCACTATACGCCAACGATTCCTCCAATTTCTTTATGGCCGACTGAGGCATCACGGCGCATGCACATGTGATGTTATGGAATGTTACAGTATAAGAGCCAAGAAGTTAAATTCCCGGCTCTCATACTCAGAGGGATTGGAGACGTAGCTTGAAAATGCACTTCCAAGACTCCTAATTATTAGAAAAAAAAAGGGTTTTGGTTGGAAGAATAGTGTGTCCAGTGCCTACAGTGTTCCTTTAATACAACTTCATCACATGTAGCTTCATATTGATGACTAAATAAAACTCCAATACGACATAAGGGATGGACAGTAAATCTCTACTTAAAGAGACTATTTTGTTCCTCGTGTAACAGCCTGTTGTTGATTCACATTATGAACACTATAAATACAATGCTCATTTGATGTAAAAGCATTGTCTGCACAGAGAGCCCTGGAGCAAACAATTTCCACACTTATTAGGAGACAGCAAAGCATCGGTTTAACCTATTCAGAGTCGGACAAAATCGAATGGCAAGAGTGTAGCAGACAACGGGTTCTAAATAAACAGCGCTAATGTGAACGACCACTAATGACTCTAAATCCAAACAGCTAATAAGTCTAGTAGCTCTACTTAATGCAGAAATCCATTGTGAATGGAAACAGGCCTGCAAAACATCCAATTATCTCCAGAATAAAGCAGACCACCAACCCGTTGGGCTGTGACCAAAAATGACCTTCTGCTTCTTTGCTCACAGGCTGGAAACAATTACAGTGGCACAAAATCCATGCTCTAGGATTCACAGCCCATTATAAGCTCCTCGTAATATTATGTATTTAAAGCCAGAGCTAATTTGACATATGTCATGTGCCTAGTAATAACAGCTACAGATACTGTCAACAGCAGCTCGTACAAAAGGATAAGGTTAAATATATTATAATAAAAAGAGTAACATCCACAGGGCAGATCACGCACTCAGCCCAGCCTTACGAACGAGAATTGGGGAACTAAGTACACCCCACTCGAGTCAACTACCCATCATTTGTGATTTGTATCTCCAACTGGTCTGCCTCTCTTATCCTTCTTCTAGACTCTTTATCTCACTCACCACTTATCAAAAGCTGCCCCTCTCTAACATTCCTCTAACTCCCAAATGTCTTCAGAATAAAATTCGAAAGACATAACCCAGACTCTGAACTACCATTTCATCACCTCTTTTCGCATTCTTTCCCAACCACCTTTCTGTTCCATGATTCTCATCTCCTTTCATCACTCCCTTTCTGCTGTATATTTTCAAGTTTTACTCTTCCTCCAACATCCAACTCCTGCCCCCTCCCCAACTAATAACAACTGATAAAAGCCTCTAGTTGTTAAATATTATTATCGTGAGTTGAGATACATCAAGGAGAGCTCTTAATCAAAACTTAAATTAAGTTCCGTTTTATGAATAAATTTAAAAAGCCAACAACCCCCCTCCCCAGCTAATTATAATGAAATAAAGAAAGAAGACTCATTAGTAAATAGGAGTAGAGTCGTTGATGGACAAGAGGGAAATCCATCGTCCCCTAATTTGTTGCAAATCAGTGATACCTGTGCAATCTGTATACGGTTAGACATGAGCACAGATTGCAATCCTCTTTTAAGAAATCAAAATGGGGGGGGGGAGAAACACTCTTTGGACGTATTACCTGGTCACAACTGCATTCCCAGTATAGTTAAGCTACAGATTTTCTTGAAAGTGCATTATGATATGTAGTAGAATGGAAGAACATACAAAAAGAATCTCATGGAAGATTATCATTATGTCTCTGATAATAATCTCATTGGAAAAAAGTTTTATTTTACCAATTTTAATCGTTTTACTGCAGTATTCAGTAAAGTTTGACACAAACCAAGGAGTTTCTAGGTGCCACAGCCCGGTCCATCTGGCCACATTCTGTCCGTGTTGGGATAGAACTCATTGGCTGAACATGCTGGGCCAATGAAAGCGGTCTATTAGCTATGGCAAGATGAGAGGGCACACAGATGTTTGGGAAATCAGCGTGTCACCAGTCAAGAGTGGCTCCACTCCTAGGCAATTCACAAAACAAAGGAAGGCTGCACACAGGCTGGATACAATCCCAGGAGGATTTAATGTTGCACAAAGTGCAACGTTTTGACTCCTAGGCTTTTCTCAAGATGACATGCCCAGCAAATGAATGCCGTCTAAAATTGAACAAAACTTACTTTACTAATCTAAAAGTGGATCTTCCACATTAGCAATACGGGCAGCAAGTATACCAATAACAAGGGGTTAATTATTAAACCATCTAGCCACAATTTAGGAAAATTAAAAGAATAAAAGCCGTACTTTTCTCTGCCATATCCATAAAGCTACGGTAACATGAATCTTCTCTGTTGCACATTTCTGTGGCAGCAATCTCTCCCACAGGGGTGTCAAACTGAGGCCGCATAGATGTTATTGGATTACTGATCCCAAAATGACCTGCCAGTGTAGGACTCAGAGACATTTACCTGTAATTCCATAAAACAAGAGGATATCCTTATTTCCCCTTATGATGCCCCCCCCAACCCCTCCCACCCCCCACCTGCTAGTCTTTATCTATCTCTACAATTTCTCTCTTCTTGCTCAGACTTTACTAATTATTTAATTAAAGCTTCCCACTCAAACGTGTTTTTGATACAATCAGAACCGGGTTAATTGCTTCAGCCTCTAAAAAGACAAAATTTTAATCTGAAATGTATTGCTTTGATTTTTTTTTTTGTATATACTGGGAAAATGTTCTCACCAACACAAACGTGAAACAAAAACACACCAAAAACAAAACATAACAAAACACGAACATCCTTCAAAGTCATGGAGGTCTTGGAAAACACGTTCAGACATGCTGCCTGGATTCCAGAGATAACGTGTTTCTAAAGAACACATACATATATCCAGACAATAACAAAGACAGCCATTACACTGCAAGGTATTTCATTAGCAAATAGCAGGCCAGATTTTTGTAAACTTTACAAGATAAAAAAAAAAAAAATGAAATCGTAAAAATGAGAAAAAAAAAAGTGACTTTTGTTTATGGTATAATGTATGGAATACATTATATGGAAGGGCTAGAAAATTCCGAGGCGCCAGGTCACTATGGCGACTAGACATTTTGCCCTGGCGCCTGGGATTTGTCAGACTTTTACCTAAAGTGGCTGGCTGAGCAAACAATGGAGCCGGCCGGCTGCCCGCCCGCAGGAGTATGGAGGCAGCCTGCTCAAAGAGCGTTGTAGCTGGCCGCCCTGGGCTGTATGGAGTTGGCCAGATCAGGGAGGTTTGTAGCTGGCTGCCCTGGGCTGTATGGAAGCAGCTGGAGAGCATAGAGGCGGCAGACTGGGGCATCGCGTGAGGAAGCAGTCTTCCTGCAGCTCCTCTCTTCGCCCTTGCGCTATGTAATGATGACGTGAGCCGGAATATGACATCATTCCGGCCCCGGCATCACTGCAGACAGTCTGAGGGAGCAGAGAGGAGCTGCAGGAAGCTCACTGCTCCCTCGCACGCAGGAATAGCAACCTCACTGGACACCAGGGAAAGTCCAGTCAGCTCTCCCAGAGGTAGTGAGGCTGGGTGGATTAGAATTAAAAATATAACGTTTTGAGTGTTAGGGAAAGTGTGTGTCTGTGTGTGTGTGTATATGTCTGTGTGTGTGTATGCCTCTGTCATTGAGTGTTTGTATATCTTAATGATTTCAGCTAAGCCAATGTTTTCCCATAGGAAAGCATTAGGAGGATATTATGCATGTTCTCTATGGGAAACATTCAGCGCCTCCATGCAGAACACTGACACAGGACTCTCTAGTGGCCATCTGAGTGACTGTCACTAGAGGTCTTAGTAGGCAGCAATGTAAACACTGCCTTTTCTCTGAAAAGGCAGCATTTACATTGAAAAGGCTACAAGGACAAGCTATAGGCACCAGAACAACTGCATTAATCTGTAGTGGTTCTGGTGACTATAGTGTCCCTTTAAAAAAAAAACCTGGCTCCTAACTTCCAAACAAATTTGTCAAGCCCTGTAATAGGGTAAAAAATAGGGTAAAAAAGGATTGCCCTGTTAGAAGATGATGCTGGCAGTGAAATTGTAACATTTGGTTTTTTTAAGGATCCTATACCAGAATAGAATGTTCCACTTATTTAACGATAGCAGGGAATTCCATGTTATCATGAGAACTCTTGGGACCAAGCTGTGATGACATTAGATAAAGTAACGGATCCATTAAGTTGTTAATGGAATACTGCTGCAGTGGATTTAGTTTCCATTTTAAAGCATTATGCACATAAAGCATATGATCATTATTCCAAAATCAAATTAGAAATAATTAAAACATTCAAAATTACAGCCTGCCTAACCCTATTAGAATATCCCATATTCTTCAATCATTTAAGAAGTCCTTCAAAACCCACCTCTTCACAAGAGCTTTTGGCCTCCCGGAGTAACTTCTATTTCACAGACCGGTCTCTTGCTCTCTCTCTCTGTCGTTTGGTTGCTATCTCCCTCGATGCCAATTCTATTGGGTTTTTATACCCCACCTCCTCTACACTGTAAGTGCATTTGAGCAGGGTCCTCCTCAACTTATTGTTCCTGTAACATTTTGTAATTGTCTCATTTATGTAAAATTTCCCTTTTTTTCATATTATGCCTCCATCGCGCAGAGCATCCATAGGAAAGCATTGAGAAATGCTTTCCTATGGACACTTTGAAGGCGCGCAGCACTTGCCGCGCATGCGCATTCGGCTCCTGTGACGTCGGACGGGGGAGCTGACGTCGGCGGGGGAGGAGAGGTCAGCGATGGATTAAGGTAAGCTGCTGAAGGGGTTTTAACCCCTTCAGCGCCACGGGAGGGTGACTCTGAGGGTGGGGGCACCCTCAGGGCACTATATGGTCAGGAAAACTGCTTTGTTTTCCTGACACTATAGTGATCCTTTAACAACATGTGCATTCCAGTTCCACTATACTTGTCTATCGCTACTATGCAAGTTAAAAAAATATTTGTGCAATAATTTTTAAGAGAGTGCTTTACAATAAAATAATAAAAGATTTCTATTTTTTTTTATTAATGTATGTCCTATACAGAGTTTTATCTATCGCAACAGGAAACCAAACAAAATAAAAAAAGCTTCATGGAGAATCCTATTTCAATGACACTTTATAAAAGTGCTGATTTCTATAAGAAATCTTTACTTTTGTGATAACCTAATGAATCCCTCTGGCAGTTAATCAAACAGCCACAAAGGTTTCATTGTGTTTTTAAAGTGGCGGGGGTGTTCTACTTGAGGGTGCGTGCCTCCACCTTGCGTACCTCTGTCTTAGACCTCAGGTTACAGCGCTGTGCTTTCCACACACCGACAGGCCTGCGCAAAATCCAGACAGGCTTGTGCATGGAGGGAGAGCAGCAGAGGCTTCTCAATGAGAGGTTATTTCCCGTAAACAGACTGTTAGTCTCTCTGGAGGAAAGGAGGAAGGCTTGCAAAGGTTGCAGTCATAAGAACTGAAGTTTTCTAGAGCTATTTTAAGATATATCTCCAGTGAATACATGCATTAAAAAAGCATGCATGTATTCATTGGGGGTATATCTACTAACCAGTGATTTCTACTTTTCTGCCATTTTAGGCAGAAGTGTGTCTCCTTAAGAAAACTGTTGCACATAAACCTACACCCTACAGACCAGCATGTCAGAAATAGAAGCTCTCAAGTCTCACGCGGCACGTTAAGGCTCCAGAGACACTGAAGGGCAAAAACAGAGTAGACACATTAATTAGCAAGAAAGCCTTTGCAGCATAAAGATGCAGTAGCTCGGAGAGAACCCGAGACACTTCCAATAGTAGTGATAAAATTGTTTAATGGACTAAATAAGAGTGTGAACACACCAGTCGAGGAAGCTTGTGAGGTTATTTAAAGCAAAGCAATCTCTCCGTGAAGTGTGTAATGAACAGTAATTCTTCTAACTCCAACAAACAAGACTCAATTGCAACACGCGTACCTTCCCATTGGCAGGATTAAGTGAAATTGCCTGGATCATTTATTGTGTCCACTGCAATAAAACTAATTGATTTCATTTTGTATCCTTAATTTTCCTCGCAAGTCACACGCTAAGCTCTATAAACAGCTTGGAGTCCTCCTTTTTTTCTCAGTAACAAAGCCATCCAACAAATTAAACAAACAGGATTCAATGGCAAATCTCCATTCCTCTGCTATTATCCCAATGGCTTCCGAATAAAGACTTGGTACAAAATAAATAAATAAAATATATAAATGTGACTACATTTAAAAAAACAAACAAATATGTTTTAAACCCGAACAAGGAAATCTAAAACACAACCAACCATCTACAAACCAGCTAATAATTAGGCGTAGACAGTAAAGAAGAGAGTAGCATGTATGTGAAAGCCCCATGGGATTTTAAGCACAGAGGACGCTTAGGTGCAACTACTCATTGTTGACCTCTTTACCTCGCAGTAGTAGTGCGTGTAAGCTTCCTCTTGTCTTATGAAGAATCTGTTTAGAACACGGAATCTGAAATTACCGCTATTTTAGTTTATATACAGTGGACTTGAGGTCCAAATCCAAAAAGTATAGCAGTGAGCTTACAATCTAGAGCAGGGGTGCCCAAAAGGTAGATGTTGTAGAACTACATCTCCCATGATGTTTTGCATGTTTTTAGAATGATGGGCTCCCTTCCTGTTGGACAGGGAATGCGTAAAGGGACACTGTAGGCACCCAGACCATTCAGCTCATTGAAGTTGTCTGGGTGCAAACTCCCATCCACCTTAACCCTGAGCATGTCATTTTTGCAGTTTTTATGAATTGCAATAATTACCTTCTAGGGTTAACTCCTCCTCCACTAGAGGGACTTCTGGGTGGATAGGCGACTTTGTGTCGCCTAAACGACGCTGGATGTCCTCACACTATGCATGAGGACTTCCAGCGTCACCAGAATCTCCATAAGAAAGCATGGAATAATACTTCCTATGGGGAAATCTTAATGCGAGTACGGCCATTGCCGCGCATGCGCATTAGGTCTCCTCCGCTGGCTGACATCGGCAGGGGAGGAGCGTGGGCAGAGCTGAGCCAGTGCAGAGAGACATCAGTGCTGGACCCAGGAAAGTGACAGAAGAGGTTATTAACTCCTTCTGCACCACGGGGAGGGAGGGGGAGGTAGGAGGGTCATTGACAAAGGCGGAAGCTATAGTGCCAGGAAAACAAGTTTGTTTAATTTATTGATTTTGCACTATTGATATAGTGTATTATATTAGGTAAATAAATCTGTGCAAGTACTAGCTGTTAAAATAAATAAAAAGTAAAGTTTCGAGACAATATTTTCAATTGTAAATGAATGACTTAATCGATTCATTTGAATGAATAATGCCCATATAGTTTGTCTATAATTCAATATTCATGCTGTAGTATTCGTACCATTTAACCCAAATTTTGTTATATTTTATAATATTTCCATTGTTAAAGTAAACAGCTTTTTCCATTTCTCCTTGGTGATTTATTTGTGTTGTAATTTCGATAAAGGTGGGGGTTTCCTCGCTCTTCCAATATCTTGCAATGCAGATCTTTGTTGCCATCAAAATGTGAATTATCAGAAATGTTTCAGAATTTAATGGACAGTTAAGATTCATATGAAACAAACTTTTCAGGAGTCAATTCCAATACTTCTAATTTTAAATCTTTATAAACAGTTGTAAAAGAAACTCTTTAATCCAATTCAATTTTGGACAGTCCCATCAGATATGTTTCATCGTTCCAAGATCTTTATTTGATCTTGAGCTGCATTGATTGGAATATTGAACTTTAAATTTACATTATCTTATGGGAACTATATACCACCTGTTAAGAATTTTATAAAAATGTTCTAATATATTTAAACAGTGTACTGATTTAATAAGATATCCAAAGGATTCAATCCATGTTTGATGGGAAAAGGAAATATCAAATGTCCTCTTCCCATTTTATAATAGTTTAATTTTTTATCTACAAGGGTAGATTTATTTAATAATCTGTCTTAAAAGATTTTTTAGGAGTTGTCCCAGAAATATGTGGGTCAAGAGGGGACTGGTCCACTAGTTGAATATTTTTTATAAAATGAACAAGTCTTAAGTATGTGAACTTTTCGTTATCAGATAGACTGTATTTCTGTTGCATATCTAAAAAGGTATTGGGAGATATATTGGAACCCAATTGACCAATTTTAATTATGCCTTTTATTAGCCAGTTAGTTATGTTAAGATCTTTTATAAATAATTTAACCACTTCCAAACGAGTTTTACGAGAAATTTGATCTTGAGCAAAGAATAACTTCTTTACAGGATTTATAGATTTGAGAAATGATCGCATTATCAGTCCTTAAATTCTTAAAAATTTTACTAACCAGACAAAAAAATAGAAAAGGATCCAAATTTCTACAGTTTTTCTTTTAGATCTTATACCACGTTTTCTCTTGAGAGTTTATGTTTCCCCATGCTAAGAAATAAATAGTTAATCAAAAAGGTTCAGTATTTTGTTAGGGACTCTTAAGGGTATTGTGCGAAAGAGGTCCTCTATTCTAGGTATAGGATAAGTGTTTAATGTGTTTAATCTACAGATCCAAGATAGTATTGTGTTGCTCGATTTTTTTATTTGATCCTTCAAATATATAAGAAGTTTAAAGTAGTTTCAGTTTATCCATGTATTTATATCAAAGTTAATTAGGATTCCCAGATATTGTATTGACTGAATATCCCAATTGCACCTATATTTTGTCTTAAGTAAATCTTCTTGGGTTTGGGAGAGATTACAGTCTATTATTTGAGTTTTTGGAAAATGTATTTCATAATTGGAGAAACAACTATATTCGTCTATACATTTCATAGCTGAAGGAATGGAGATCTCTGGGTGGGTAACGGTAAGAATTATGTCATCAGTAAAAAAAATTCAAAACAGACATAGCGAACCCATACAAAAGGTACCCATAGCACACACGATTCCCTAACCTATTCATATATAATGTTTTTGTTTGTTTTCATTATTCTGTGAATTGTAGGTATGTTAATTTATTAAGACACTACATGAAATAAGTTAATATGAGTAATCTACACTTAGTATTTGAGTAAAATTGGATTAATATTTAACAAAATCTTAAATTATGAGGGTCACTACTATGTATTACAAGTATATTATTAACGATTTATGGTAGTAATAAGTTAACGACAAAATTAAAAGAAAACTTAACACCATTTCACTTTGAGGTAGAGAAACTCAAACGATATAAGTCTGTATTGTTAGTCTGTATGTATTTATTGTAATATAATGTGACTATATGTTTCTACTTATGTAAAAATCAATACAAATTTTAATGGAAAAAAGTAATAATAAATGTCCCAAACCTGCACTTAAAGGGACACTCTAAATACTAAAACCACTACATCTTAATGTCCCTGCACTTTGGCAAATGTAAACATTGATGAAACGGCAATATTTACAATTGTCAGAGAACACATCTCTAGTGGCTGTCAAAGTGACAGACCCTGGAAGCATTTTCCTCATTGACCCTCAAGAGATCAGACAGTGAAGATCTTCGCATTGGGCTTCATCATGTCCGCCTTCTCCCAAAGAAGAGTTGGGATTAATAATTAACAATGAGAAGAATTTAATTGGCAGAGTATTGGATTGAAAAGCAATGGACGTACGAATGAATCTTTTTTTTCAAAAACCATTTTTCTTGTGAATGCATGGTACACGAATATAACACGAGTGACATTATCATTTATGCTTTTAAGCTGTTATTCGGTTACATTCACTATTTTGCGGTTTTCTCAACCTAAACAAAACAGAAAAAACAAGCAAAACAAAACAAATAAGAGTTACCAAACTAAATAGGTCATTGTGAATCTTTTTATTTTTAATGTCGGATTGTTTCTATAAAGTAGTTTTTGTTTATTACGAAGCTCACTATTTAAAGCACTGCATTAAAAGATATATAACTTTTATTGTACTTGACCTGATTTAGCCCCGATCTTGTAGTGGACTCTGAACTCAACGTAGAACTGTTATAAGGCCCTCCAGAAACATTTCTCAATGCAGCATTATTTCTGAAAGCCGACATTTGGTTCTATTATACGACACGTTTTGCACACAATGCTGCTCTAAACCAACATAGTAATTTCAAGCAGATTTTCATTTCATAGACCTGACACATGAAAAAATGTTTGAAAAACGTAAAGTGTCAATAGCAGCAGGGCCATAATTTAAACGGCTATCATACCGTCGTCAATGAGCCTGTACGCCAATCCAGCAGACACAAGCTGCAATCAGAGGCCACCACTATGCACGTTGCCATTGCTTGATAAAAGTCTCTTGGTGATCGGCTGATTGACATACTGCCGATCCCAGCAGCACAGGTCCCTCTGTGATAAGTTGGTTTTATTAAGCAGTTATTTGAAATGTGTCAACCTACATCTCATTGTGTGGCTGATCCACTGCAGGGTGTAAGCTAATTCAACTTTAATGGATACTGACATACACAAAACAGCAGAGCAAATGCCAAAATACAAATATTTTACATAAACAAATACATTTGCCTTAGTTGCCAAGCTTAGATGAATTCAAGGAGACTGGAGAATAGAACATTATGGGTTTCTGATTAGCAGTATTTATACGCATATAATAGGAATCCTAACGCTGAGCGAAAGGACGAGACATGCTGTTGTACAAACCAGATGTAATCAACAAGCATACCATGACATATAATCAGTCAGAGATCTTGTTCTTTGTTAATCTCAATAGCTGTACAAATCTTACAGACAACAACAATCATTTAGGCAGTGGCTGGACTTCCGGAAAAAAAAATGACGGCAGCATTACGTCTACATATCATAACAACCCTACATACGACAGCTCTTTGGGGCTCAACTGCATGGTGCTAGTATCATATTCAAGTAGGTTACTTATAATGATTGCTTACCTGATCTCTCAGGAATGTGTATGAACAGTGCCCAAACAGGTCAGCTCTGGAAGGTAGCTAAAGTTAGGGTTGCACTCATTGTTATGGACAGGGACAGAACTACAGCAGTGCAAGCTGTGACATTTAAAGGGTTACTCCAACCCTTTAAAAAAAAAAAAAAACTTTTTATTTTAATTTTGAATGTGTGATTGGGCATTAGTACTTGTCCCTCTACCCCTTACCCCTCTAACCTACAAAAAAGCTTATATGGAATCCAGTACCGTTCAATGCTTCCCTCATCGCTCTACGTGGTCCGATTAAATGCCTCTCGTAAAGAAGCATTTCACTGGACCATTCTCAGCGGCTCAGAGGTCATGTGCACCCTATAACCTGTGGAGGATAAGGAAGGAGCTAGTGGAAGGTGGACAAGGGAGGGAGACATTTATAAAAAAATATAAAAAATAACTATCAATAGAGAGATCGAGAAAGGGGAGAACTAGGCTTTCTGCAATGGTAGAAGCTGTTTTTGCACAGATTTAACACTGGCCACTGGCACAAAAGTGTCAATATCTCTGTTTGTGTCCCATTTTAAGCAGAAACACAGCACCTACAAAGCCCTATCATCATGACAACGTCTAAAAGACAGATGACCGTAGTTACAGCTAGGCGTATATTTAGGTTTACAACCAAATAAGTTTTAGGCTAAATTTAAACCGAATGCTACTTTTGACTAAAAAAAATTAAAAGGGACAAAAAATACCCAAGATCAGTGCATGACAGTCATATCTTCGGTTATATTTTTGACAGTGGAACATTTTATATTTTATGACACTGTGTTCACATTCGCCTCCCCTCCTCAAAGATCTTCAAACATGTCACCTCCATTCTCCCAACTTTCTTCCATCCCTTCCTCTCTTTAACTGCCTTTTTTCATTTTCTATCTATCCTTTATTCTTCCTCTCTGTATGCAACCAAGGGGCTTTCCAGCCACTTTGTTACGCGTGCAATACGTGAACTTTCATTATTATTCACTAAAGCAGAAATTGAGTCACCAATTAACCAAATCAATAATGTTATTGGTTATTTGCAAATTTTAGGCATAAAATAGCCAAACTGAAAATAAATAAATATATATATATTTAAAGAATCAAATGTCAATGTTTCATAAATTCCAATTTATTAAATAACCTTGTAATTTATAAACAGCACTGGTTCCCAATGCAATGGGCCAGGAATTATTGATTTAGAGATCACTTTTGTGACCTAGATTAACACTTAAAGGACCACTATAGGCACCCAGACCACTTCAGCTCAATGAAGTGGTCTGGGTGCCAGGTCCATCTAGGGTTAACCCTGCAGCTGTAAACATAGCAGTTTCAAAGAAACTGCTGTTTACAACAGGGTTAATACAGTCTCTAGTGGCTGTCTCATTGACAGCCGCTAGAGGCGCTTCCGCGCTTCTCACTGTGGAGATCACAATTAGAAGATGCTGACGTCCATAGGAATGCATTGAGTAATGCATGAGTAATGGACCAATTAAATGTGCGCACAGCTCTTACCGCGCATGTGCATTCAGCGCTGACGTCAAAAGAGGGAAGAGAGTTCCCCAGGGCCGAGGGAGCCCGGCGCTGGAGACAGCCAAGTGATTAACCCCTTCCTTCCCCTAAAGCCTGGCGGGAAGGGGACCCTAAGGGTGGGAGGAACCTAAAGACCCCATAGAGCGAGTTTGTCCTTTAAGGACTCAACCTCCAGCATCTTCTGTTTAATGAGATTCCTTATGATAAATATTTCTTTTCAATGTTTACATTGCTTTCTTTCCTTTCTGTACAAATTCTTTCAGGGGGAATTTAAATTTTTTTTAAAAACAAAACACAATGCCGATATTTGGGAGACATACAGAATATGTGTTTTGTGCGGAACAAATATATTTCTGTTTTCATGATGTTTACCAAAAAAAAAAATAGAATATGGCTAAAATGTCAAACTAGTGCTGCCTAATATGTTTTGTGCATTTGTCGTAGAACACTGGATTTTTTACTCCAACATTTTGGTGCTAAAAAAGTCAAAGATATGAAAATGTTCACAAAATATTTGCCAAGAAATTATATACACATTGCATACACAGAGATACATTACCTTTCAAGTATCATTCTTAATATAATTTATCTTCTTCTGTCCTTTGATGAAAACAAATTATCATGCTTTTCCGCTAAGGAAAGCCATTATTGGTTAAAGTCCCATTGACCTGAAGGTTAGTTAAGGGAATTATATAGACTACAAAATGGTAAAAGAAAAAAAAAGTGATTTGTGTTGAAATGGAAATTGCTGGAGTCAGATGGGACTTGGAGTAAAATGTCCTTCACAGTTGTACAAGTTGTGATCAAAACAAAACCTTGAATTTGTGCTATATGTCTGTTCAGGCGTAATTCACTTATCATATATAATTTTGTTCAGGAGAAACAGGGCGTTTTGTGTCACATCAAATATTTGTATATTAAACATAATTTAATATGAATACTTTTTTTTTTTAACTGAGAAATTAAGAAAAAAATTATTTTTTGTTTTGCATGGCATTTTAACTGTCAACGTCACAATACTGTTAGCTGTTACGGCAATAAAGTACACATATTTGTATTCGGTAAAATAGTACCCCCAATGTATAGGTTTTATGGTGTTTTGGAAAGTTACAGAGTCAAATATAGCACATTACATTTTTCAGTTTATACACATTGAAATTTGCCAGATTAGTAATGTTGCCTTTGAGAGCGTATGGTAGCTCAGAAATTATTATTTTATTATTTATATAGCGCCATCAGATTCCGTAGCACTGTACAATGGGTGGACTAACAGACATGTAATTGTAACCAGACAACTGGACGTACAGGAACAGAGACGCGGAGGGTTTACACACTCTGAAGTGGAGCTATTTGGTAGCTCCATAATAACTGTAAATGCATCTCTTTCTCCATATCATAAGACATACAACACCATATACTTCTCCATTGTCCCATCTTTTCCACATTCCATTTACCATCTGAGAACACTTCAACCTTCAAAGCGCTATTACCATTTCCTATTGCAAGTATCTACTAGAGGCTCTGGGCTGGCCTGTTGAGCTGCATTGTTCACTCCACTGACACATTTTAAGCACCAAACGTACACCATTTCTCAAAATAGATCTACTGAAATCTGTTTTTAAAAAAGGTAACTACAAAATTTGATATTATAAAACCTCTAGGCAGTAACTTTCACATACAACAGATTAATTAGAACCTAAAATTGTGAAAGGCTTACAGCCCTAAAGGACACCACATCTATAGATTATACCTATCACCACCACTGACCTCACTAAGCCCACTTACTATAGTCTAATGAGAAAGAAAAACCAAACAGCAGATCTCAAAAGTCGTATTTACAAAAGAATCTAACAGGGTGTACGCAAACAAATATAGTAATTCAATGTTACACCTATTTAATATTATTTTATTACAGATTTATTACCATTAATCAACCGAGCACAATAATCCCATGTATTGTTTTAATATTATTAATGTAATCTTGAGCTTTGCATGCACCCGATATTCTCTTCCCTGCTAGCTTTCCTTCTGTAGATTATGTTTTTATAACCTGGAGTAGGATCTGGGGGAGAAGAATTGTATTTTTCCTCCAGCGGGATGACAAGTTCATCTGTGTGCCACTGCTCTCTCAATAAAGTCACTTCCAAAGAATGCTGATGGATATTTATTATTAAAAACTATCCTGAAAAGGTCTTCACCATTTCAAAAAAAAACTGTCACACTATGAAGGCAGTAATGTGCTCTGTTATGTATGGTTTTTAGGTCACAGTTAAAACGAAAGTACCCCAACTGCAGAGCGTTCAGTAGAACACCACTTGGGAATCCTCGCAATAAAACATAAGCTTTGTTGACCACAAAATACCTTGATAAAACACCTGGTGGTGTTTAAGAGGAAACTGTCACTGTTTCAGAGATGCAACATTTCATTTAAGAACTGGTTTGACAAACTGTTTTATGGTAAGCTTTGTTCACAATCAAACATGTGATAAAGTAAAAAGTGGTCACTTTTGATTTACCTAAAAAAAACACACACTTTAGTAATCCAGTGCATGATTAAACAATCAAGTGATTATTGATCTTCTCAAATATGTCCCTGCAGAGATATATAGGAAACAATAAGGGCTTATTCACTAAACAGGGATTTGGATATTGCACAGTTTAGCCCCAATTAACCAACTCAGAAAATTTCCAGCTCAACTATTTCATAGTAACCATTAAAACTCAACCACAGACTTTAAATAAAAGCAGTGTCATGTATGCGAGATTAAATTCAATTTAATGGTAAAATAAACTTAAAAATGACATATGTTTTTGCAAAGTACATACTACTCAAAGTCGCATATCCGTTATTTTAAAAGTGTTTTAACAAAGGACGATCACAATTCAAGTTTTTTCGGCTGAAAAAAAAAAATTCTGTTTTCTCATAACTTCTGCCGTACTCTGATACGAATTCAGCATATTCCGCATGTTATGCTGAATTGAAGGTGCACTGTATATTATTGTGCAGTGCTGTACACTGCCGGTTTCCACCTGGACACCTGATTTATGGCCCCTGCATTGTAAGTATGATGTGATGCAACCTACCCAAAGCACTTTATTAGATTAAAGCGGACTTGTAACTCAAACAAAGAGGAGAGAAATGAAGGAAAAGTGTTCTAATAAGAGATTGGCCTTGACATCAAATATTATAGTAGTCTAACACTCCATATAAATGATAGACAGTGTGATTCCTCAACTCAGGTTTAGGGATAAGTTTATAGATAGATAGATGCATTTCACTACGAAGTAAATTGGAGTGAAGTTATTTTATGTTTTTATTTTGCTAAATAACTTGCGTTTAATTGTGTTAAATAACCAAGTATTAAGTTTACTGTGATAGACATAGGCCCAAAAAAAAAAAAAGAAAAAAAAAAAGGAATGTGCTCATTAAACTAAAAATGCTCATAAAAAAAACCCAAAAAACATTTATTTTTCGGTAACGCACAACTGCAGCCTCTATTCTCTTTTTCCTTGACGTTACATTCCAGCATTTTTTGACAACTGAAATTAATTGTAATAACCTAGAACTTTTAGGGTTGCATATCTTTCATTGATATTTTAATGCACCCTATTGATTGTTTTAATTTTAATCAATTCTTCCATTAAAATATGTATTTTCCCGAGCATGCTCTTCATTGTTTACTCCATAAATTCCAAATAATTGGAATAACGCTCAGGGTTAGTTACTAAATCATTAAATGTAAAGAACTCAGTGAGAATTTAAATCTATGCCATAATAGCCAAACTAGAAAGATTATCTGAGTAACATTTCTGTTTTGGCTACTGTGGCTTTAAATATGATACTCACTTTGGATTCTCGAAAATTCATACTTTATCGAATGACACTTCCTTTGTGTCCCTACATAACTGCAACTAAATGCTGTTATTTTTTTGTAACAGTGATCAGCTTTCTCTTTATTACACAGTTACAGCTATCACCTAGAAATTAATAGTGCACCTAAAACGTCAATATTTCAGAACTACCACTAAAATGCAATACAGACTATAAACTAACAAAAGAAAAAAATTGTTTATTTCTAAGAATAAAAAGCTACAGATTTTCCTATCACCACTGGGGCTCCATATCTAATTATAAGAACATGCATTTATATTTACAGATGAGCTGATGGTAAACCCATCAGCTTCTTTGGCTTCTAATATAGCTTCTATGCAGATAACACATAAATCTGTCTTCTCCTGATCCCTCTTGATTTGTGTTTCGGCCTGCCTCTCTGCTATTTCTAACTGGATGGCTGCTCACTTCCTAAAACCCAACCTCTCCAAAACAGAACTTCTCATCTTTCTTCCTTCGAGCATAGCTACGCCCATGTCTGTCTCCCTCCAAGTCAATGGAACTACCATCAGCTCTACCTCACAGCTCACTGCATAGGGGTTACTTTTTATTCCATCCTCTGAAGCCTCAAGTCCACTCAACCACTATATCCACCTTCTTCAATCTCGAAAACATAGTTGCATCCGCCCCTAACACCGGCTGAGGCTAATGTGATAGCCCATGGCGCCATCTTCTTCCAACCCTTGACTACTGGAATGTGCTTCTTGTGGTCTTACGCATGTCCAGCTTGCCCCACTACTTCCTGACTGCCCCCATTTACAAGCATATTCCATGCAGACCTTAAGATTTGCCGAAGACCTGCGTCTATCCTCTGTTTGTAATCACCCTTCTGACACCCACCATCAAGATTTTTCTAGGGCTGCACCGTTCCTATGGAACTCCCTTTTCCTGCTCCGTTAGACTTTCAGCCAGTCTCCGATCTTTCACCAAATCATTGAAAATTCACTTCTCCAGGATTGCATGTCAATTAAACTGTCAACAGCTTTCCCTCCCCTCACCTTGGTAATCAATGTGACCTACCTTGTTTAGGTTTCTATGAAAATGCAGGGTCTTCTAAAAAAATCTTTGCAAGCATGCACACCATATTTACCATTAAAGGTACTCTGTGTGAAAAAATGCCACAGAGATTCCTTTTTCACAAAGTGATAGCTACCTGGATTTTTAAAATTCCTATACAGAAGCTCTGTGACTTTTTGTCAGCGATGCTTAAGGCAATGTGGTCCCTACATTTTTACTGCATCCGCTAGCGTTTTTTTTTTTTAAATAAATTGTCTTAAAACCAGGTGGTGATATTTTTGCTTTGAGTAGTTTTCAAGTGTTCAAAATCTGTGATCAAAAACCTAGGACTTCAAAGGAACGGAAAAACAGCTGTGACATTAGTCTGATTGAGAGAAATACAACCTAGATCACATGACAGAGAAACAGGAGGACAAAGGTCAAATTCCAAAGTGCAAAAGTGTGTTTCAGTCCTTTTCTCACAGGGCAGGAGAATTTCCCTTTGTGAGTACAGCAGAATAATCTGAATACATTATTAGAAATTTTACACATATTTTATTTTTCCCTAATGCTACACATACAAAAATTGCAAACTTTATCAGACATTCTTACTTAAATAAATCGTGAACGTCATCACTTTCCCCTTCAAGAACATAACTATGAAACGGTTTGACCATTGCTTGTGTGCGTACGTAATCTCTGTAAATTCTCAATGAAAATTATACATTAACCCAAAAAAGTTTGGCACATTTTATTAGCTAACATATTGGAAGAAAACCCCCCCAAAATTTCAATTCCTGCTATTTTCAATACCAGATCAATAGTAAAAGTGTCATTTTAATATCAGCTCAATGACAATCAAATGCGCTATACATGTCATTAAACATTCAACTGACAAGGGAATAGGGGTGAAATGTGTATTAAATGTCTTAAAATGAATTGATACAATGCTGAAAAACACACTATTACCTGATTAGTAAAGGATTCTAAAATCTTTAACAAAAATAAAGAATCGTATTCTGCCTGGTTTCCTGCAGCCAGATATCCTCATTAGTTGGGGAACATTTAATCATGAAATATATTCTGATAACCCCAATAAATAAATGCTATCCAATTTATTTTATTAGAACCCCCACTTAAAGTAGGTACTAAGACAAAAACGTTTAATAATGCCGCACGTAACCTAAACCTCCAATAAAAGTTTGTGATCTTGAAAATTAGCATTTTTATTTTCTAGAAGTGTGACTTCATGATTTATAGCCAAATATTACTCTGTCGACTGTAAGAAATGGGTTTCCTTTAATTTATAAGTTTCTTTTATAAACTTTCCCGAAGTATTTCTGACGAGCATTTTGGACATTGCAGTAATCATCAGGCAATGATTTTTTTTTTTTTCTGTTTTTTGTTTTTTTCTTGAATTCATAGTGTTCTGAAAAAGATAACTGTTACCACTAGTCACATAATGCAAAGTGACATCCCAAACTCACTGAATTCTGCCTGGGCTGGAGTTCGCCTGTCACTCTCTCCTCAGGCAAATCTGGGCATTTTTAAACCAAAGGGACAAGTCGGAGATTTGCAGAGAAAACACAGCAGTGACAGATGCACAGAATGTCCCCACTCTTAAGTGTCCTCTTGCCCCTGTGATTACACAACTAAATCTTCCACAAACCATGACAATACACGTGGGGGGCCCCACATCAGCCAAAAACATAGCAACCAATTCAATCTGAAAGCATTGAGAAAACACACTAAGACAAGACTTGTTTTAAATGGAGACCTGATCCTTTTTACACCACATAGTCACATCACTTAGTCATGCAACCTGATACTCCAGACAAGTATTTAACACAATGATCATCTCTGTTATTAACTTAGACATTCTATGGTAATGAATGATATTCTATGATAATGATTACAAATATCCAATTTGTGAAAAATTGTGCCCATTGAATAATGAGAACATATATGATGGCTTTATCCTTGGAACTCCAGTAGGGGAACAGGAGATTTGCATTTTATTTTAAATCCAGGAATCAGAAATTCCAGACACACAACAAGCGCATACCTAACTTTCTAATACCAGACTTTGTACACCTGGAAACATCTGCCCAGACTTGAGTAATTAATCTAGAGAAATCTAGATTCTGAGATTCTGGATATTGCATTTTACACATAAAAATAAGCAAGTTTGTTGTTTTTCAGAGAAAAGGGGATTATATGGGCATCCGTTTTTAGATGAGGAGCATTAAGTGTATTAAAATGATTAGTACCCAAGGAACTTTCTCTTGGTTTCAGAAATCCCCATCCCAGCTGCCTGCTCTCCTGCTAATTATGGATTGGTAGAACACTGGATGAATGGAGATAATGATCTGCTGGAATCACCTGAACTACAAAGTATCAGCAGCTGATGCAGCACGTTCTGCCTGGAGCAAGGGATACAACAGTGATGATGGTTCATCTTGGCACTCCAGGTGTTTGTGGACTGCATTTCCCATAATGCTCAGCCAGTCGGGAGAAATGTGGTCCATAAACCTCTGTGTGTCAGTAATCCCAGGTACAGCGAGTAACAAAGGACAAGGTAACCCAACTCCTGCAGTCTCCCTGCAGCTTGAAGAAGCACTTACTTCGAAAATGCTCCGATGCGTAGTAATAGACATCTTCATAGCCCTCATGGTAATCCTCCTCCGGCCGGTACTTTTTGCCTTTTCGCCTCCTGGATCTCCGGATCTGCCGGACAAACCCCAGGAAGCGCTCCATGTCTCCTGGTCGGGCGGTGAGAAGGGGCTAGCAGGCAGGCTGGGGGGGCATCCACTGGGGAGACTGACAGCTGGGGCTCTGTCTGACCTGTGTGTGTGTGTGATCAATGTGTATTATTGTGTGTGTGTGATCAATGTGTATTATTGTGTGTGTGTGTGTGTAATCAATGTGTATTATTGTGTGTGTGTGTGTGTAATCAATGTGTATTATTGTGTGTGTGTGTGTGTAATCAATGTGTATTATTGTGTGTGTGTGTGTATGTGATCAATGTGTGTTATTGTGTGTGTGTAATCAATGTGTATTATTGTGTGTGTGTGACCAGTGTGTATTATTGTGTGACCAGTGTGTGTGTGTGTGTGATCAATGTTTATTATTGTGTGACCAGTGTGTGTGTGTGATCAATGTTTATTATTGTGTGACCAGTGTGTGTGTGTGTGTGATCAATGTTTATTATTGTGTGACCAGTGTGTGTGTGTGCATGTGATGTGTGTATGTTTGTCTATACTCAATGTGTTTGTGTCATTGTGTATCATTGTGTTTGTGTCAATGTGTATCTGTGTGTGTGATCAATGTATCTGTGTGTGTAATTCTGCAGGTACCGGTCTGTCTCCTTTACTCCAAGGTGTCCTGCCCCCCGCATGCCAATTATTCATTTCCAGTGTGGTGGCCCCATGGCCAGCCTGGCACAGAGAGGGCACTGGGCTCAGTCTGGGCACGGGTTAGTAAAGTTGCCTGGCTGGCTGTGGGAGTCAGTGAGAGAGATAGAGGGCTCCCTGCATTGACATGTCTCTCCCCCCGCCTCTTCCCTCTGCCGCCGGCCCTCCATCATTGGAGAAGGGGTGTGTGGAGGCTGGGAGACGCCTTGCTGCCAGGGCTGAGCCATTGTGCTGCATAGAAGGAGTGACAGCCCGCCTGGACAGCCTCCCCTGGCAGCCGGGGACATAGAACCATGCTGCTACTGTCACCCTCTGTCACACACCTTACAACAACAGCATGCTCCCCCCCCCCCCCATTATTCTTCATCTTCTGCTTGGGGAGAGATGGGGGTTTAAGCTGCAAACTGGGCTCTGACCTTTAACATTCATTTAATCAACAAATAATGCCTTCCTGGCCCACAGTGACAGCAGCCCTGTTACAATAAACATGTTTTTATCTATTTATTTTGTGTTCCTGTCTCTCCCATTAGTAGAAGACGGTTATAGTAAATAATCAATGACCAGACACAGCCACCTGTGGCAGAGCACACAGAATAAAATGGCTTTAATTATGTGCCAGTCCATTGACTCCTACACAGATAAATCTGAGTCATGCTAGTTCACTTATTATTGTGGAATACTGTCACTCATTATATTCCTGAGCCCATGTGAAGGATGTGTAGACTCTTTCTTGATGACTCATACTTTCAAAAAAACTATCTTCTTTAAGAGTGTTTCTTGCATAATTATTACTACAACATGATTTCTTTAGGAAATAAAAATGTAAATAATTGAAGGACAGAAGCAAAACGATATAATGAGCCACATTTCAAATTCAAGCTAAAAAAATAAAATAAAAAAGAACTGGCATGTATGGTGCTTATCACTAAATTAGATATTGTGAATAAACTGAGGAGATAATTTCATATTTTATGGTGAAATAAATGAACATGTTGGTCTAAAATGTGCGACACTCCTGGTTTTGTGAGTATTTCCAAGTCAGAGATTAATTTAGTGATGACAAGGGTATTCGTTAGATGTTGAACTGCAGCAAAAGAAATCTGAATTGCAAAATTGGGGCCAAAATAGCCAAGCTTTGACTATAGGTGAGCTGGAGAACTATTTTATCAGAACATAACGTGAGAATTCAAATTGAACTCCAAATTTTAGGCCGAAGTAATGGAAGCATTGCTGAAACATATTTTGGTCTTACATTCACAATTCACTTGCTAACTTCAGTGACTAACCCTGTAAGTGGTACTATTCTGTTTTTATTTTATGACAATTTAGAATTTAGGGAAGCCTGCCATTGCTTAATATTGTAAAGCACTACAGAATCTGTTGGCGCTATATAAATGGCAATAATAATAATGGCTTCCCCGCGATTACACTGATGAACGGATGTACACCCTTATTGAATGCACGGTCGGGAAGCAAGTTAAGCTGGCCAACGCCTACCCAACGCCTGTTTCTAATACCAGCCTGTATTCAGATAGACCTACATCGGCACAGAGTCTATGCCAACATTCTGTTTGTCAGAAGGGAGGGGGAGAGCAAATTTAGCAGCAATTTATACAGATGTCTGTACATTTGTTAGTGATTTAGCTAACATAATGTATAGATTAAATATCTGAAAATAAATTATTTTATAGTACGGTTAAGTAAATTACAAGCACCCTTTAAACTGGGGTTCTGACACCATAATACTAGTTACCGCGATGTATTGAGTGGGGTGACCCTATACTTTGTAAAAACATAACTCCCTCTGTGAAAGATTAATTATTTCCCTTTAAGAAGACTAATATTTTTGTACTGCTATTTTATTTGAACTTTTCATGCCCTTCACAGCTGACTGCTCCTTCGAACACTTGCCGATTCCTTTCACAATACCAGGGTCTTGTAGTGTTATATTACCTTTTTGTTTAATGTTTTCTCAAACTGGCTGCAAATGTTTTCTTAAATAAAGAAGTAAAGGGAAAAAAAGAAAAGAAGGTATACTTGCACATAACATAAAACAGCAACTTGCTGTTCAGGTATTTTAAAATAAAAAAATAAAAATTAAACAGAATGTTGTAGATACGTAATAAAAATTACACCCATGTATTTTTTTCATGCATACCTTTATAGAAATACTCATTATAAAATGTACTATAAATTGTAAGGTATCCTGTAATATTTCTAAATAAATTAAAAAAATAAAGTCTAACAAAAATTAAGCCCCGCACTTAAAATAAAGTCTATCTTGTGTATAATCAAGGATGGCAGGAAAGACATTAATTATATATAAATAAAAAGGGATGCCATGAGTCATGATTGATTGTAAACTATAGGAAAGAAATGTAACAGATTTCTCAACTCTGTTCTATAGAGACAGTTGCTTAATAGGGCAAACCAGGGTTACATTATAGTTAATTTTTTTTGTTTATGTTTGTTGTTTTTTTTTCCTTTTTTTAATAAGAACTAAATTATTAAATTCTATCTGCCTCTCCTTTGAAACCTTAATGTTTTCTCGTTTTGCTCCAAAAACACATGTACATGATGTCATATACAGTGCTATGGAATTTGCTGGCGCTATATAAATAAAATAATAATAATAATAACATACATGTACCGAATGTCATGACTTACATGTTTATTCACTAAAGTTCAGATGTATCAAAAATAACTGAAATTCCCTTTAGCAGAAATGAGAATTGTAGCTCAGATGCAATTCTGTTATTTCAACTGAAGTTTGCTGATCCAAACACCAAATTTCAGTCCTTCGTTAATAAATATGTTTGGTTTCTGGAAGTTGTAGTTCAAATATTTTCTACAGTGGAAAGCTAACAAAACAATAACAACTCACAGAAACGTGTAACACACGGTCTATGGGATTTGCCCAACAGGGCTACAAAAATGTAAACCAACATTGTGATTAACCAAGTCATTTCCTAGTCTAACGCATGTGCTGCACATTCTGGGGATGTACAGGAAATGCAGGATCTTCAAACATGAGTATCTTTTTTGTGATCATATTCAACATATTGTTTTATAAAACATTATCTATAGGAATGATCATCTGAGGTTGTCAAGTCTCTGCAGAGACTTGTTGGTCATTTTGAATGTAGACTGATATGCTTTAGTAAGCTAAAGCTTGTTCAAGGTGCTACAGACATTTACAGAGTGATAAATGTCATAGGGGATACAATTAACCTCCAAAGGTTACCTTTTGATGTATTGTTGAGGAGGCTACAGTAGGTTACTTTACTGGTTATGAATGCACTGATCAGCCACAACATTAAAACTATCTGCCTAATATTATGTAGGTCCCCCTTGTGATGCCAAAACAGCTCTGATGCATCAAGACATGGACTCCACAAGACCTCTGAATGTGTCCTGTGGTATCTGGCTCCAAGACATTAGCAACAAATTCTTTAAATCCTGCAAGCTGCGACGTGGGACCCGATGGATTGGATGTGCTGTTCCAACACATCCCACAGATGCTCAATTCGATTGAGATCTGGGTGATTTGGAGGCTAAGACAACAGCTTGAACTCTTTGTAAAACATGTTCAGGAATGGTTTGAGGAGAATGGCAGTGTCGTAGATTGCATTATCCTGCTGGAAGAGGCCACTGCCATTAGGGCACTCTATGAAGGGGTGTACGTGGTCTGTAGGTAGGTGATAAGTGTCAAGGTAATGTCCACACGAATGTCAGGACACAAGGTTTCGCAGCAGAACATTGCCCAGCATAATACTGCCTTCGTCGCCCTGCCTTCTTCCCATTCTGAATCCTCCTGCCATCTCTTCCCCTGGTAAAGGATACACACACCCGGCCATCCCTCCAATCTAAAAGAAAACGTAATTTATCAGACCAGGTAACCTTTGCTCCATGATCCAGTTCTGACAACCGGTTAACATTCCTCGCACCACTTTTGGTACTAATCAAAACACATTGGGAACACCCCACAACATTTGCCGTTTTAGAGAAGCTCTGGCCCAGTTGTCTAGCCATCACTATTTGGCACTTGTCAGATCTTTTAATTTAAATATCATCAATGTATTCACTTTGCCAGTTAGTGGTTTAGTGGTTTTAATGTTGTGGCTGACCAATGTATAAAGCCAATTATCAATATCTGATGTATGGTCTTTTCATATATGTTTATATGTTGTTTTTTTTTTATTTCTTTTTGTCATGTTTTTGTAAAGTTCTCCCTGAATTAAGTTGTTTTATGCTGCAAAATATTTAATATTTGTAGAGTAAGTGAAACAATCTATATTCTGTAAATGTTGCCACAAGCTCTTATTTTTATTAAAAAAAAAAAAAAAAAATCCAGTCATGCATGAAAATGGAAGCAATGATCTGAATATACCTCAAACAAACCGTTTGGAATAGATCCAAAACATCTTAACATTACACGGTTTCCATTTCGGAAAATAATCTGATAAAGTAAATTTGCCTTCAGAAAAAACACAGTTTTTTTCGGGGAGCACCTCTTTATGGAAATTGTTCAATCTGATTTTATGAAAAAAAGAATTGGAGAAATACTCCACAGATATTCCCAAATAAATTAAATTAAAAGAATCAAATTATAATATTAAATATTTTAACAAGGAAAAAGTATGTTTACATTTTAGGTAGGTACCATGTGCTATCATGGATGACAAATCCAACTCCACAAGCCAAGCTTGGTCATACAGTCTCAGATGCACCCAAGAAGATAATGGCAATTTCATGTAGTCTAGATTCAGCAAAAAAAAAATTGCTTTTCCGGGGCACTCAGTAGAGTAAGATTAGAGTAGAGTAGCGACCTGAGGTTTAATGCTGTATAAACGGTCACAGCTTCATATGACCTTAGGCATTTTGTGTCCTTTGAGTTTCACGTTTCTTCATAATAAAAACATCACTGGCTATATTCAGTTAAGGTTTATTCATTCTAGAAAATGTATTTACAAAAAGGTACTATTAAACACACACATATATATATATATATATATATATATATTTTTTTTTTTTTTTCTTATAACAGTGGGTCTTCACCCTGGACCCAAAACTAGGGTACCAATCCTATTTCACATTGGTTGGAAGATGTCCATCAAATTCTTCAAGTCTCTGACAATGGCCACTTACTTTGTTTGCGAACCTGACAAGAGTTTGATCTGTGCGTTTCAAAGCCTCAGAATACCTGACATTACGTGATGCTGTAACACATGAAAAAGTCTGCGGCTGTAGTAAACTGTTCGATCCACTTGGCACAAGCACAAAAGCTCAACACAAATAGTTAATCATAAACAGGGTTTGTTCACTAAACACCAAATTGCCACTGAAAACTGAACTGCAAAATATAGACGAAACAAGATTATTTACTCAAGTGAGAATTCAAAGTGAACCTCACAGTAAATTTCAAATTGTATGCCAAGGTAGCCAAACTAGAAGGATAGTTGACTTAAAGAATATTGATAATGTGAGAATTTTTCCAGTTTAGCTAATTTGCCTTAAATTTTAATTCACTTTGAATTCTCACTTTATTGAATAACCCTGAAAGTGTTGATTAGTAAACATTCTCCATTCTAGCTACAGTCACTGATTAAAAAAAACAAAAACCCAAAGAATGTGCAATAAAATTGACGCTAAGAAGGTGCCGCCAAAAACCCAAGTGGGAATTTAATCACCCAAATTCGCCAAATAGAGAGTAAAAACACAGAAACACAATAGGTGGCACACTCAACATGCAATACAAAGTGCAGGTGCAGGATAAATAAATACCTGATTGGATTTTCTTTTCTTAGCAAATGGATTTATTAGAGCCTGTCTCAAAGTGGCTCAGGTAAAAGCGTATTGGAAGTGGTGATGGTTATCCAATGTTCACTCCGGCAAATAATTTCTCCATGAACATGTCCACCTCTCAATCGTGATAAAATGGAGCAGCGTCTCTGTCTCCAAATTCTCTCCTCTGTCCCTCCACTCCCAGCAACTCAACCAGCACTGCACGGCGCACATTGATGATGTCACTAAGAACGCACCCAGGAATAGTCACTGATTGGCTATTTTGTGTTTTAAAGGGTTATGTATGAAAGTGCGAATTGTCAGGAATTCAAATTGAATTATTCTGAAACTCATTTGAAGAGGTTGCCTTATCAAATTCTGTAAATATTTTTAAAACTAATCCTGAATGATTTATTTTTTTTTTTAAACTCAGTATATTGAAGGATATAATTAACATGTTATATGATAACTGATTATTAGATTTTATTACACTGATTTAACAAACGTATATGAACAGGTCTTTGATACAAGGAGAAATCGAACTGCCATTATGTAGTCAAGAAAGAATGTTTATTCCGTTTTGTGATGTAGTTGGCCATTGCTTCAAATTTATTTTATTTTTTTCCTTCTTTTTATCAATAGCATACCAAAATGTATTTTAAAGGCTGAACTTAATAGACAGTCTTTTTCAACCTAAATTACTATGTAACTATGAAGAACTTGTTCACTGTCCTTTAAACAAAGAACAACAAAGTTATTGTTACTCTTGTCGTAAGATAATGTTCTAGTTATGCATAGACACATGTGAAAAATACTTTTACACATTACTTTCCACACTAATTACTTGGCATACTAATAATACATTATGGTGGTTAGTTGGTTTGTTCAGAAATAACCTGAAAGCTTAATGGTATACTGTAACACCTGTTCTATGCATTCCCTGTGGTCACACTGTAGGTGGGGGTTTGAAGTGGCTATTCATTTTTAGAATTGGCTAATAGGGTTGGACCTAAACTTTTATCCCTTTACATGAGTACTGGGGACCTTAGAACCAACTTCCAACATTCTGATAATTAGCAGACTTGGGCCTTCATTTAAAATTTTTAGATACACTTTTCAAAGGATATTTACAATTTTGATAAAATATTTTACTTTTTTACAATCTGGCAGAATGGCACTCCGCTGTAGTAGGTCCATTGCTTCACTGGCACACCCACCAATGCCCCACGTTCACACTTACATATCTAAAAGTACTACATAAGTTTCATTACTCCAACTATCAATAATTATCTCCTCTTTCCGGGCCTTTTATATTTCCACACTTCCCAAAACTCCAGAGTTTGGTGGGACTGTCTTGAATTTGGGTTCCTGTCCCACCACCCTGAAATTGACCTCGGGGGACCCGCATGTGGGGGCACCAATGCATAGTCTGTAGGAGGGCTGCGCAAGCACATTATTAAAAAAACATTCACTCTGAGCTAGATGTACTCTAAGCAATGAACCCATGCTCAGAACACTTCAGGAGTGATTTTTGGAAGTATGGATTTTGTCTCATTTCAGCATTTTGTGTTACTTACTCTTCTTGTGTTTGTCTAGTGTTATCTCGAGTATTACTGCCTACCTTCCATTTCAATGTCCATGCCTCTACTAAAAGCAACTTAACAATTCCAAATCCAGTCTGTTCTAGAAGAAAATACAAGTGATCATTTACTGTTTACTTTTTGCTCCATTCATGAGTTACAAAATTGACTAGTTAATGAATAAAAAATTGTTACCAATTTAAGTTGTGTTTATTTAGTTATTTGTAAGTCAAAGAATGTTAAAGGGAAACTATAGGCTAGGAAAACCAAACTGTATTCCTAGCACTATATTACCCTATAGTGACCCAAACCCTTAATTAACTTAACTGAATCCAGCGCTGAGGTCATGTCCTTCGGGGCTTGGTCAGATTTTGCCTCTGCTCCTCCTCCCCCAACTTTGGGGACATAATGCGCATGTGTGGCGAATGCCACGATCACATCAGGACAACCCAATAGGAAAGTACTGAATCGATGCTTTCCAAAAGGGTTTTAGCTACCACTGGATGTCGCCCAACGACCTAGAAGCGACTTTAGTGGCTGTCTAGTAGACAGCCACTAGAGGTGGAGTTAAGGCGTCAATAACTGCAATAATTACCGTTGCAGGGTTAAACTAACAGGGACAGTGCACCCAGACCACTTCAATGAGCTGAGATTTCACCAGACAGTCGGTATGGGGTAGCATATCTAGGCTAGAGGTCAGGACCATATCAAATATTCTGTCATATAGCAATGGGGTTTCCGTGTCCATGCTTTGGGCAACAGAGGGTTAATCAAGTAATAGGCAGTGCCATACATAGCTTTCAGACTCACCTACCGCCACCCACCAATAAGCTATATAAGTTGCCATAATATGCAGGTACAATAACAGCAATTCCTAAGACGTAGCACTCACACATATATCGCAAGCAGCAGCTACATAAAGAGAGCACAAAGAAAGCATTATACATAATTAGAATTCTGTGCTTTATAATGATAGATTCCTTCTCCCTAACCTTATGCATTTGCCAGGACTTGCTTCCCCCCCACCCCCAAGAATGCCAGCAGAGAAAATCACTAGGCATCACAACTCAGATGTTGATATTGTACATTCTCTGTATGTTCTTAGATCTCCTGCTGGGACATACCATCCCACTCATCCATACACACACACACAAGTAGGAAACTTTACAGATATATTAATAATGTGGGCGTTTTTTTTAAACACAATGTAAATATCTCAGAGTATGATCACATTATTAGCGCACTGGGATTATGTGATTGTTTTCATAGTGTTAATAAAATTAAAGGGACACTACACTTTAAATATATATATATATATATATATATATATATATATATTTTTTTTTTAGAGTTGCAATTGTTAATAGTAACAGAAATTATATCTTCAGTGGTAATGGCACATCAGTTTGTGGAGTTTATTTGTTATTTGTAATTGTATCAAATAGATCTGTAGACTGCAAAATTTAGACCAAAATATTTTAAGGTCAGCTATAGTCATAATTTGGCTATTTTAGTCTAAATGTTAATTCACTAGATTTCGGTGTTTAGTGAATAAACCCTTCTGTCTACTTACATTGACTGTACATGCACTACTCTAATAGCTTTACTGACACAAGTAAAAATGTAACGATTACAATCAAAATGCTGACAGTTTTCTTTGACCTGCCTTTGTATTAACGGCCCAGAACCTTTTTTTTTCCCAAGATACCCAACAGCACAAGTCTCCAGAACGCTACTGAAGGTCAGCCTTTCACAATTTTGTGTGAAAATACTTACTAATTCACTTACTAATTGAACAGTTCGACTTCTTACCTGGGGTCATCTAGATGTTACTCCCTGCTTACACTACCATCTCCAGAGAGCCATTAGTTTGAATGCAGTAACTTCTCGTTACAGTGTGAGCAGTAGTGGTTATGGTGCTCAAAGTGTTCCTTTAAAAGATTATAAGGTCTGTTCACTAAGCACGAGCCTTTTTCTCTAAATCTGAATTGTCAGGAATTCTAAATTTTAAATTTTTGGTGAAAATAGCTGAACTGAAGTGATTTTACCAATTTGGCACTTTTGGCATAATTTTGGAGTAGCCGTGTAAACTGTAGTAAACTGAAAACCAAACTAAAAAAACAAAAAAAAACTAAAAAACTGGGCTTTAGTGGAGTTGGAGATTTTTGTTTTCTCCTGCTGTTGCCTAACTTTCGCAATTCACGACAATTCAAAGTTTAGTGAAAAAATATCCCACAGAGTGCTAAACACCTGAGTAAGCACGATACTCTTTTCCAACTTATGAGGTTGTTCTTAAACACCTGGATAATCAGACAAGGCTGGACTAGGTGGATTGAAAGGTACACATAGAGACTATTCTCGTTTGGGGTTATTATTATACACCCTGGGCTTTAGCACAGTGGGAACCCCTGGGAATTTGGTTCCCTTACTATATTTGCAGAGGAACAGCAAACACATGTAACTGTTAACATAGGATCACTATACCTCCCAACATCGGCAAGTCCTAACATCAGGATATTTTCCTTTATGAAATACCTACATGTAGGGGCAGCAAATATATAAAAGGAAGTCACACAACGAGTGATAGAGTAAAGTCATAGGTTTAGAAGGACAGGGGGAGTTTTACTTTGCATACACTGCCTTCCAGTAGAGAGCATAGTAAAACATACTCTTATACTGGGATTGACTAATATTAGAGGTACAGCCTATTTTATTAAGGTGCACCTCTGTTTTTTTTAAAGGGTAATTATTTATGTAACCCCGGAGGTGACAGGGGACATATTTAATTTATATTGTGCAAACTCTGTACTATCTCGTTCACACAATCGAATACACGGTGCACACCCCTGGAATAGAATATACATTGGCACACCTGTTACACTTATACACTTGCACATGCTCATTACTAATATACAATTTTAATATGATTTTTTATTTTTATTTTTGTGACTTATTAAATGACAGGTTAGGTTTGCTTGTGTGCAATAAAAAACAAAAACATGGAACTCTATTTTTTTTTACATATTAATAAAACAATTAACAAAAAAGAAAGTAAGAATACACAGATAATTTACAGAAGTCTGAAGCCGAAGCAATATGTTAATTCCTTGTAAGAAATTTACCCTCAGATGAAACCTATTTATTTATCTGCTGTCCCCTGCTGGCTAGCTGTCACATTCAATGACATTTGTGATGTTGAAAAGAGCCATTTGGTGACAACAGGATGTTGGTGTTTAATATAAACAAAATTTATAAATTGATGCACGCTTTATACAAATGTATTCCCCCGGTATATTTGTAAAGAACTTGTTATGAATGAACTATGTTACATTCATTTTAGATAGATTGATTATAAATAGAAGCAGACACTGAGTTATGCATTGTTAAAAAGACATCCTATCGATATGGGCACAAAATAATAAATTCAGTTTGCTACAATTTTTTCCTTCTATTTGGTTTCAGTTCGGTTCAAAAGGTGATCATTTCCATTCATCCTAATTTTATTAATGACATTCAGACTTTCAACTATTAACCTCTTACGTGCCAGACACGCGCACCATTCTACATTCAAATGCCTGTATCTAACATCCTGCACAATAACGCACAATCTTAGTTATGATTCTCATGCTAACATGCTAAATGTATGCTTAGAACTAACAGAATAATGTAATCATATATTAAAAAGTTTAATTTCCTGCTCGTATTTTGGCAGCAAACATGAAAACTTGCGTGTTCCCCACAATCATGTATCAGACTTCAACCATTTCTAAAGTACATTAGACTACAAAGCAAAGTTTGAGCAAGTATCTAGAATATGGTTGTATGATATGTACTCTCTCTCCTGCCTCTGACATTTTATTTTATTTTGTAGGACAGGATGTAGGCGGCAGATATTTAATTAGCTAACAGTAAAACAGTAGAAGCCAGTCAGTGCATGCACAGTACATGCGCAATGACTTGCATTCTAGGTTTTACACTTGCTTAGATGTCTTTGCTACTGTACTTAGCATGTGACAGAGTGTGTTCTCCATGTACAAGCATTGTATACCGCCTCAGTGCACTTATCCTGAACATTACTTCTCCCACAAGTTTCAGTTAGAGAGAAGGGATTGGCAGGGATTTCGTAGCCACTTCCTTTTTAAAGTGATCTTTAGATAAGGTAGAACAAACACAATAAGAAAATAAGAGAGGCTAGTTTAAAAAATTAAATATATAACATCAAATCTGGACAGAGTTGGAGCCAGCTGCCATACTGCCTGGACGCATCCCGAGTGAGCTACGGGCCGACCTGCGACTTAAGCCCAAATACTTGCCTTCCCAGCACTGCAACTAACCCTCAGAAGTGCGGAATCGCTTCTTCTAACGATGGAGCAGAAAAATGAGAAATACAAAATGGGCAAAATCCCGACAACCTCCGAAATCGGTGAAATGCTGCGAAGGTCGCAGGGAGCTGTGAAGCCTGTCATGGTGCCTCTCTCTGATGAGCTGTCAAACATGGAGGAGCTGGCTATGACATACCAGCAAAGCGGATAGAGGGCTCACTGTGACAGAAGATGCTCTGAAGACCCTCCTGGACAATCTCCGCCGCAATATAGCAACTGATTAAATGAGGAGATAAGCTGAGTGTTGAGCGATTACACGACACAGAGGTAACCACTACCGCCCACGAGGCACGTCTTAATAGCCTAGAACAGGAGCTGAGTGTGCTGTGGTGTGAACAGGCCCAGACTCAGAGCCGCATGGCAGCGATGGAAGATCTCAGGAGATGGAAAAACTTTTTGATACCAGAACAGAACGGTACAGCCAAAATCCCTCAATTAATTAGGAGACTACTCACTCAACTCTTCTCTGCCAAAACAGGCCAAACACATTGCCCTGGATGGCTCCAGCGCCTTCATCACGCTCCACCGAGGTTAATAGGGATGTCATTATCAGATTTCAAAACGGGCCGGATAGGCAGGCATTCCTGATGGCAATGCGGAACAAGTCACCATACAACTAATGTTCTATCCAGAGCAACACTGGACTGGTGCATGTCCCTGAGACCGCTGATGGCGGAGGTGATGAGAAACAACATGCCTTACAAATGGGGCACATCAAAATGCCTGCTTGAGATTCTGGTAATCTGAAAGTCCAGAAGGCCTCGGAAATAGTTCCATACAGAAACTGGTGCTGACCACGGCAACCGAGGTTACATTACCTGCAACCCAAGCGCTGCAACCATCCACCTGGGATCCAACTAAGGTTCGCCGATTTGTGCCTGTCGCCCAACAGGGCAATTCCGCATTGGAAGCCTTCTCCTGAAGAACTCACTAGCACTTTAAACCATAATCATTCATGCTCAGTTTTGCTTTTGAATGAATTCATATCATGTTTTTAAAATATTCTCTTATACATTCTAACACTATGTACAATATCCATAGTAACACAAGCTATTTCAACCGCTGACTCGAGGGTTAAACCTCGTAACACCCTTCCCCCCCACCCACTGGCCTTAACCTACTACCTACTTTTTACTTCGTGGGTACCAGCCTCTTGACAAAAATCGTAGACCTACATTTGTCACCTCCCTACCATATCAAGAGGCACATGGTCTATACAGCCTCAGAATGTTACTGATCGTTCCACATAACTCTCCCATCTGGGGCGATAGGCTCAGTTGTTTATAAAACAGGCACTATAAACACCATTTTACTATAGCCGACACTGGTGTGGTATACTAACCTGAATGTGTGTGTTTCTTCTAAAAATAATGTGCTGTTATTGCAATGCCATGCCTCTGCTTTGATATGTCGAACTCATTGTGTTTGCTCCTGCTGTTGTGGCGGCACAAGCTTTTTCTTGTTATAATAGGCACAACAAAAATAAAAAATATAAAATAAAATCTGAATGCATATTTTAAATGCATGACCATGAATAAAACAGTAACAAATGTATTGAAGGTTTTAAAAGACTTCTCTCAAAAATGTGTTTTTTTCATATATATTTAAAAGCAACTTCATATAAATTGCAGACAGATGGAGCCAGCGCACCCTTCAGAAGTGATTTACGTTTAATTTGGTCTTGGCTGAGAGTATCACTTAAGTTTAGGCAGCTGCTTACAAACAAATTTAACAAAATAAAGCATGAGAAACAACAGTATTTCAACAGTATAAAATAAAACCCATTTACATCACCAATCAATCATCAATTCCCACAGGCTACACTTATTGTAGTTGTATGAATACATAAATCAAGATGTACACATATATCGCTCTTTTCCAATCTGATCGAACTTATATGAGGATAGTAATATCAGTGGGAGGTAAATATATGTATTCATTACTAGAGGCAAAGGTGGGTTTTGCTAGGGCAACTCCTATTTTGGAATATTGATTTATATGTTGAATAGATTTTTTTTTCTAAATAAAAGTCAATTTTATTCACATCACTTCATATTGTTAAAATATTATGTCACCATAATAATGGGAAGTGCTCCCTCTGAGATAATCAGTTTAGCACTTTTATACTTTAAAGAAACATTCTAAACACCTAATTCAGTTTAGCAGGCTGTGAAGTTCATTACGTGTGAAGA
Organism: Pelobates cultripes; assembly: GCA_933207985.1. Lineage (NCBI taxonomy): Eukaryota > Metazoa > Chordata > Amphibia > Anura > Pelobatidae > Pelobates > Pelobates cultripes. The sequence continues at coordinate 318,642,842 of OW240914.1, forward strand.
GTGTGACCTCACGTTCCATTTTACAAAAGTGAAGATTTCAATAGAAACTGGAACTTTTATAAATTCACCTTGTTACACCCCCTGGCTGTCAATCAGACAACCAGCCCTGTTACTTCCTGGTTTGTTTGGCTTAGTGGAGCTAAACTCAATAGGCAGCAATTGCCCAGCGTACCTGCCTTGCAAAGACTTCTCCTTGAGCTGCATTGGGAAGTCTGTGATTGGACAGACACAGAAAGTCTGGGCGGGGTTAGAATGGGAGGGTTTGTAAAAGCTGCAGACAAAAGATCTGTAGGTTTTCCAGATATAAATCCAATGAAAAGATATATAATGAAATGCATGCATTGATGTTTTCTTTGGTGGTACATCTTGTAAACAATTATTTTTTTATTTTGTATTTGGGCAGTGGAGTGACCCTTTAAATAAAAGTATAATGGGCAACTTTTGACTCTACATCATTTATGAATGATTCCCATGATACTAAGACAGCCATGTGGAAGGATAGTTGGGACTTTAATTTGCAAATGCAAATGCTAAAATACCTCAAGTCCCAGCACCACTAACTGAGAGCGAACGCTGCCTAAGGAATGGACTGAATGGCCTACAAAAACAAGGTAGCCGTGGGAGACAAGTTCAGTTCTTATAACCTTAATTAAGCTATCTTTTTTTACCTAATAGTAATTTCAGGAGCAAAACAAATGTAAACTGGTCTCCTTTTCATAATTGCCATATTTTCTATATTATATCTTCCTTAATGATTTAATTCCGGTTAATCTGATATAGTTAATCTGAACAGTTTTCGAGTGCTGCAACCACGGTGTGTATAATTTACATATATAAATCAACGTATTCATGAAATTAATTCTAACATATACAGTCACTCAGGGAATTACATAATATAGCAATAGGCATGTACAGAATTATTCAATACGCTGTGATTTTGCCAAAGCTAAACTATAGAAAACCTTTCAGCAATTTGAAGGATAATTAACAGTAGTAGTTCATTGACAAAATTTAGTCACAGTGTAGTTTGTATTAACTTACTAACAGCCTCATTCCTGTTTTCAGATGAATGAGCTCAGAAATACTCAAATGCTCCTTCATAGCAATCTTTAAAAAAAAAAAAGGACAAAATTGGCACCCAGACCACTTCATCTCTGGGTGACCTGTGCCTTGCCTTTTCTGCAGAACAGCAATGTTTTCATTGCAGGGTTTAAATGCCTCTAGTGGCTTAACAACAAAATAGTAGAGTGTAAGTCTGTTATTTCAATGATTGGACCAATGTGGCCTTTTGTTGTGCATGCACACTAGCTTCCCAATGTTTTCCTATGGCCATTTAATGAATTGTCTGAGATCATCTGATGAGCTCAACCAAGGAGGTGGAATAGCATCACAGAGACCAGTGCTACGAGGGAAAAAGGGTAACTTAACTACCTTGACACTATTGCATTAAGAATACACGTTTCTATTCCTAGCTCTATAGTGTTCCTTTAAGAGTTACATAATACAAGATGGATTGCAAATGATACAGAATATCTGTCATGTAACTATAAATGTATGGCGGGGCAGTGACATTTTATGAATAATAGGAGTTAGGGACAAGGGAGATATTTGCACCATAGCTTTGTTGAGAATATTGTTTTTATTATTAAAAGGGGAAGGGGGTACAAGAAAAGGCTTATTTAGCTTTTCCTGGTATCCATATTCATCTAGGGTTATGGGAAGCTATGATTTGTTTAAGATATATTGTTGTCAGATATAAGCACTGCTTTGTCACAAAACCAAACAGTAATTATTTTGATGGAGGAATATACAGAAAGTCTACCAAATGAGCCATCTCATGCATGTAATTGGTATGCTAACAAAGGATGCGCTTAACCTGTCTATTGTCGGTGAGAGTACGGCCCTGAGGTTTTACAGTGATTTCCCACCAGCTGCTCCAGCTTGCGTTTAGCATCTATTCACATGGGTATATATTTGTTGATTATCTGTGCTCACATGAAGAGATACTTAACCCGTTCAGGACTGTCACAAGGGATTTGTCTAACCTTTGCCTAGGAGGGCTTAGAAAATGCAATGTTTTTAAGGTAAGAGGATGTAAATAATAAAAACAACAAAGTCACACTGCTGAATTATTTATAGTGTTCCATTTGACACCATCTTTGTTATGAAACACACAAAGTTCAACATAGGGGGAAGAAATGTTCAGTAGTATGTGTAGCAGAGCTCCCTGTACCCTGGCTGGGTACCTCCACCAAAGGACCGCTTCCTAGCTGGAACAGGGGACAAACCGCAGCACTTCTGCCCATAGTCGTCGTAGCTGGACTGGGGACCTGGAACCGCTCCTCCCTGGAGCCAAATAGGGAATTAGCTCTAGTCCTTACAAGGACTTTCCCCGTTGAATCTCCTGCAAGCTGGAACAGCAAACACAGGAGCAAATATTCTTCCCTCCAATAACTGGACGAAACAAAGTTTTGGAGTGTAAACAGGAACAGACTGAGCTGGGGTTTTATTGCTTCTTTTATACATATTTCTCCACAAGGTTACCACCCACGTGGCCTTGTGGAACAACCAATCAACAACGTACAATACATTCAGACACTCCCAGCAATTACACACAAACCCTCCCCTCTGCCTGTGATATAATTACTGAACACAATGCGTTAGTGTAATTATCACAGGCAGCAAAAATATACTTTTTCTTACATTTACTGTAACTTTAAAATATACATACAATCTCCATAAAAAGCACATATTAATAATCAGCACACTTCAAATATAAACATACCCAAAAATCATACAAATCCCTCCAGTGGTTAAAAAGTTAAAAATGACTAAGTCCTATTTGCATGCACAAAAGGGGCACCGCTCGTGCAAATAGCTCAGTCTCACTGTGTCTTCAAATCGCAGAACGGGACTTAGACACTGCGGTGGAAAACCGAGTGGAGGAGAAGGTAAGTGTCAGCGGTGTTCGTGCAAATGTTTAGCCAATTTAAGTTCCATGGATTTGGCTGCACACACCGCTGACCGCGTTCGGCTGAATAAAGATGGCCGTCGCCACGTGTTCGTTTGTACGAACGGCGGCCACCCAGCGGTCGGCAATTTACCTACAGCAGCCTCCCAGCCTGGGAGGTAAATTAGTCGCACACTTCCACTTCTGTGTGGTCTGCCAGTGTAGTGCTTGGTTCACTATGCCCCATTTACTGAACCAAGTGGGAGAAAGCCATGCACAAAGTATTTTAACGGTTTGGGAACCCTCGGAACACAGTCTTAAAGGGCCATACACAGTCCAATAGAAGTCCATAAGCCCCAATACTGTTTTTAAAATGCACAATCTCCCAGGGGCCATAGTCCCAAGGCATGAGGCTGGCAATCCGTCCCTTCCAAAAACCAGTGGCGAGGTCCCTTCCGCCACAGTATGTTAGATATTTTCAAGGAAATTTTTTTCTTTTCCATGAATAAACTTTATAGGTAATTTAAAGTGTTACTCCAAGCACTATGACCACCTCAGCGATTTTAATTTAATCCATTTGCTGCCCTATGGCAGAGTCAATGGGGGCATTATCAGCTAGCCTGTAACAAGCGTTTCAGGCTGGGTAATGTCAATTCTGTGCATAATTCTATAAACAGAGTTGCGTTCATTGTCTGAAAGCGATCAGCTAATGCTTTCAGCCAATCAATGGCCAACGGGATTGGCATATGGCTTCTGCAGCTCTGTAGCCAAATGCATTTCACCGGCCACAGAGAACCTTTAGTGCCCATTAAAGACCCTGGTAAAAGGGCAAACTGTTGCAAAATGGTTTGCACCATTACCAGGAAACAGAGCCAGGGTACGCCTAGCTTCATTAGCGCCATAACGGGCTGTATTGGTATGATGGATTAACCCTTTACGAGTTACAAAGAGCAGTAACATACTGTTGGGGTAGACATGGTCTTCAAGCACTACAAACACAATTTTGCCATTATTAAAAAAAAATCACAGGGAAAACGAACCGTGAACATGTGGTGCAATTCTGCAGACAGATTTTAAAGAAGGATATTATACAACTGGAAACAGAGCAGATGCTGCTCCAAAATTAAAAAGGGGAATGGAAGTTCTGAGTTTTAAACAAATATAATTTTTAAAAAGGGCTTAGAAAAACTGGATATATTTACTTCAGTAAAACAACCCAAGGCCAGTTCAATAACAGGACGGTACGATAAAAGGTCATCCATTGAGACTTGAAGTAGATTTTGCCTATAGCTGAAAAAGGTTATTTTCAATAAGAACAATAAAGATAGGATTATAAGACTTGGTAAACAGTCATACATATACTGTATATCTGAACTTTATGACATGACTATTTTCTTTAATTTATATAACTATGCAACTATGAGAATTAGAAATCTTAAAGGATCACTATAGGGTCAGGAACACAAACATGTATTCCTGACCCTATAGTGTTAACACCACCATCTAGTCCCCCTGGGCCCCTCATGCCTCCATAAATATAGTAAAATTCTTACTGTATTCAAGCCAGAAGCTGTAAATCTGCATGCTGTTAGACTCAGAAAAACAAGCAGTCTACTGACATGTGGTAGCCTGATCCAATCACAGTGCTTCCCCATAGGATTGGCTGAGACTGACAAAGAGGCAGATCAGGGGCAGAGCCAGCATGATTCAAACACAGACCTGGCCAATCAGCATCTCCTCATAGAGATGAATTGAATCAATTAATCTCTATGAGGAAAATTCAGTGTCTGCATGCAGAGGGAGGAGATACTGAATGACAGGATGCTGTGCTCTGCTGACAGCAGATCTGAGTGGATGGAGGCATATGCCTCCATCAACTCAGAAGTCCCTCTGGTTCACTCTGAGTGACTGCAACTGGAAGTGTTCCTAGCTTTCAATGTAAACACTGTATTTTCTCAGAAAATACAGTGTTTACATGCGAAAGGCTGCAGGGAGCTATAGTTCTCACCTGAACAACCTAATTAAGCTGAAGTTGTTCAGGTGACTATATTGTCCCTTTAAATATTATAATAACAGGTTTTTTTCAATTTGTTGAAGCTAATAAAAAGGCTGCCAGTCAAGTCTTCTATATAACCAAGCAATGAGCAACACATTTGCTTGCCTTTTTCTTTAGGATACAATCCAAATGGAACAAGTGTTATTATTTATGTATGTTTTTGGTAATAATATATAACATACAAGGGTTATACAGTAACCCTGGAATCGATGGAAATGCATTGGGAAACTTAATTTAAAGCAAATACTGCCACACTGGAAAAGATATCCTCCAATTCTACTATTTTTTCAACTTGGCTATTCTATAGCCAATTCCTGGCAATTTGTTGTTTATTGAATAACAATCCATTTTCCCTTTTGTATAAGACTGCAGTATATTGTGGGCGCTTTATACCCTGAAATCATATGTTGCTTGTTAGTACAAGCATTGAGTTCAAGGTTCCATTAACGTCAAAGCTATGCGTCATTTGAAGTCTCATGCCTACATTATCTACCTGATATTTCAACAAGCAGATAATGCTTTTAAACTACGTATTGCACAGTGTATTCAGACATTCTGAATGGGGGCATCCATCTAGAGCATATAAATTCTGGGCTGGCTGAAATCGATGGGTGTCACAACGGAATCAAACCCACAAATCATAGGCTATAGACAGAATGGAGGTTGGTGCTCAGAAGTGTTACTCCATCAATAAACAATAAAAAAATTCCCATTTCAGAGATACAAACAGACTATAGAGGCACTACCAAGACCTTTCAACATTAAAAGTCTAAAAGACTTTAGGTTCAGCATCATCAAGCACAGCATTATGTTGCCGAATACATTCAATTGTTTCTTATAGAGAAGTCATGGATTAAATGCTTCTCTATGAGAAGCATCTGATTGGTGGAGTGTGGTGATAGCCCTGTACGTGCTCTGGGTCTCCACACTGGAGACCACCGATGTTAATAATTAAACAGAAGGCAGAGCTGCTGCTGCGCAGAGCCTGGCCGGAGGTAAGTTTAGATATCTTTAACGGTTTGTATACTTCATTTTTTTAAAATTTAAAGTGGGAAATGGAAACCTGCATCCGATGATACTAAGAAACACATATAACATTAAAAATAACATTCTTTTAAAGTTGGAGAGTTCCTTTTACACGGCTTCCAGACACCGGCAAATCTAATTGTAATATCAGGCACCACAGTGAAGCATGCAATATTTATTATGAAATGCACTATCCATCGGGGGGTGGGGGGATTGCGACTCTTGCCTTGCTTGGCTTTGAATTTTTTTTTCCACAGTATAATAAGGAAGGCATTTCACAAACCAAACTCCCTGTGTTTCCTTTCAGAGAACAGAGAGCTGCAACGCATTACTGCTACGGAGATGCTTTTAGGGGAATGCAGGCAGACTCGACCACAAAGAACAGTTTGCATTACGGACTAAAGAGAGCACAGGAATCCCACTGTATTTACAGAGATATGGCCAGTCAGAGTGTCTGTTCAGTGTATCTCATCCATTATAAAACCCATACGGGTCTATAGCACTGCCCTGTAATATACATTTACCTATTCTATTTGTAGAAGATGGAATCCCCAGCACTAAGCTAAGGGTGAGAGATCGGTTTATCAGAAAATTACTCTCAGCAGCGATAAGATTCTACAACTACATTTACTCATTGTATCTATGCAGAAACAGCAAGAGAAAAGACATGAATTGTATTTTTTAATTTGCATTTCACAATAACCCAACAGTAGGTCTGTAATTATGTTTATCTGTATCCAATCCATTTGTGCTGTTTTTGTGAAAGTAATGGGATATCCAAATGTTTTATTGTGAACACCAAAGTAGCACATTGTGCATAAAAAGTTATGTACAGCAAACCATAGGAAAATAAATGTATCCCATGCTTGAAATATTATACTGGTGTTAGTCCCTTCACTATTGTTTTATAATACATATATAATATATTGACATTGTTTTATGTAAAATCATATGATAATTTTAAAGCTTTGCTAATGTTTAGGGCTATTAAAGCGGCATTTCTAAGCACTATAACCACTACAGATTATTCTAGTATGTTAAGACCCAAGACGTCTTTGAGTTCTGTCCCTCTGGTTTTTTGAACAGCCAAGCAGCCCTGGTGCTTGTTTTCGAAGGCTTTGGATGAATTAGTTGGACGTAACATTTCAGTATTTTTTCAGTAGCAGCAGAGTGCTTGGGCTTTGTCAAACCGCTTTGATCAAGAGTGTCCCCAAACATGTATTGTATCATAACCACTACATTTGGTAAAAGTAATAAGAAGATGAAAGGGCTATTATATACCAGCTCATTTAGGCTACCGCTTGCCAACAATGTCAATGGATGTACGCAGGGTTGTATTTGGTCCTGTATACTCTCTGTAGCTCCACCAATATGTATTGTCAGTGTATACATGCAAAGAAAGAGTCCCTCGTGTGCCTTGCCCACTGTCTGCTATATACCTTCACAACAAATTGGGACATACCTCCCAATAGTCCTGGTTTTGATGGGACAGTCCTGATTTTAGGGTTCAGTCCTTCCATCCCAGATTTGCTTTCTTCTGCCTCAAAATGCACTGCACAGGTATATTAACAGATGTGCTCAGACCATGCAGAGTAACCTTAGGACACTGATCCCACACTCTAGAACACTTCACCAGCCAATGTAGGTAGATGCGCAAATTACATAACCATGAAATAACCATTGAGACCCATGCTTTGGGTCTCAATGGTTATGCAATTGATGTAGGATGCAATTGATGTAGGATGCAGATATTAATGTGCACCTGACAAAATATGACCCAGTGTTACTTTACATCTTTCAGAATCTATTCATTGTGCTAGCAGATCGAAATTTAGAATTTTGACTCCATCAGTTTTTAGGCGGCATGTCACCGACTCACATGGCACCATCCCACAAAACTTAGCTTGTGTCATTGTTCCTCTTACCTGTCCTTCCAGCTGGATTCAGAAATCTTGTTCCAGCTTTCCCGGTTCCTTGTTTATTGCTTTAGCTATGCAGTGTTCCAAGTTTAAATCTGTCGGGCAATCTTTGGATTCTAACTCCCAGTATTCCAAGCAGCTTAGCGTTATCCACAGGATCGCCATCACTAAGTGGATCATTTGGGCCAGTCAGTGGTTCCAGGAGACAGTTCCTGGCACCTCTGCCAGTGATTACTCTTTAGCTGGGAATGGGATACTTCTCTGTCTAGCTATTAGTGACCTGTAAGTCTCTCAAAATGTTTGAAGCCAGGACAGAAAGTAGCAGCAGCTCAGTTGTGGAACCTAAATCTCTGTAGGAAAGAGCCTATATATATATGCTATGCAGGATACTGGCAGGGATGATACTGGCAACATAATATTTTAATGTGAAACTTCGATACAACCACTTCCCTTAAAAGAGATTTAATGAGGTTTAACGGGAAGCTGATGCAGACATAGAAAACCTACAAGGATTGTTATGTTTTCTGTTGCCCATCAGCACTTACATTAACACTAGCTCACTGGCAATGATTAGCAAACAGATCATATTGTAGGATTTTTACTCGCCACACGACTGTATACTATTTTAGAGACTATAGTTTTTACATGCGGATGGTATAGCTTACAATTTTTTTTTTTTAAATCAGCATTTAGTCTATGAAATGCTGTACCTGCATTGCTTTATTTACAAACAAAATCGGTAACATCTGATAACAGCTATATAAACATGTGTATACGATCGCAACTCCATAAACAAATGTGCACGATTTCTGTGAAGTGGTCCCCCCCCCCCACTAAATCTATCTTGGGATAGGTAGGCGATATGTAACAGAGTATGTCAGTATCTGCTGGATTCTGTGAGTACGTATTTTCTGATTCTGTTATTGCAGAGGGAAAACAGTTCATATTTAAGTTGTCATGTCACAAATGGATATTTGTACAAATAGTGATTCAGAAGCAAAGATTTAACACTGGAGCAATCTCCAACATTACCTTATTGGTTTCCACCATGACTTTTCCCCATTAACAGCTCTGCCACATAATTGCCCTACATGAATACATTTCATTTTTATTTATTTTTTACCAATATCTCAATACCCCTGGGTAACAAACATATCAATATGTTTTTAAAATGCATCTATATTTTTAGAATAGAATTCCTGGGATCCACTCAGCTAAAGATATCTGTACTACGGGGGAGCGGAGGGGGACAATATTTAGCACATCAAATGTTGTGGATTACATCTCACATACATAATGTAGTCCACAACATCTGGAATGCCAAAGGATACGTAGCCCTGCTGAAGAACATGTAAATATACAATGTAAAATTAAAGTCGTGTTTTAATGAAATATTCAGGCCCATCTGGGAAAGCAATCTTGATGTTTTAACCTTTAACTAATCCATATATTTATTTTGAAAGAAATTTACAGTATAGTTCTGAATGAACATTAATGCCACTCGTAAATTATTTAAAGGGTGTAAGAGTGTTCAAGAAGCCTCCTCCTTCCCCTATAAAGATATGTTTAAATATTTATATTTAAATAGTTAGATTAATACATAAATTAAAGATATTGATGTGTGTAGTGTGTGTGTATGAATGTATAAATATAGAATGTTCCCAGAATGCTGTGCAGTAAAATGCAGATGAGACCATATAGAATTTGCTACTCTTACCTCCTGAACACACACCATTTACTGTTTAGACCACATTTAAACTTAAAGGAACAAAAATACTTCATGATGTGTAGATGGTGGTTCGTGGTGTGGGATGTTACTAGCACCTGGGAAATGTATTTAAAATTACTTTCTGTCACTCTTTTCTTCACCACTACTTACATGAATAATAAACTTGATACCTTACATGATGGTTCTTATGGACATCCATAACAATAAAAAAATATATATAAAATCTCCTTTTAAAGTTAATGAACAAGCACAACAGCATATTTAAATTGACACTATAGGCACCTGGACCACTTAATCGCATTGTAGTAGTCTGGGTGCAGTGTCCCTGTCTCTCCCCTTAACCCTGCAATGTAAGGTTAAAGGGACACTATAGTCACCAGAACTACAGCTTATTGGATATGTTCTGGTGAGTAGAATCATTACCTTCAGGCTTTTTGCTGTAAGCACTGTCTTTTCAGAGAAAATGCAGTGTTTACATTACAGCCTAGTGATAACTTCACTGGCCACTCCTCAGATGGCTGTAAGAGATCCTTCCTGGTTCATGGCTGCCTAAAATGCATCCAAACATTCAGTGTCTCCTCCCTCTGCATGCAGACACTGAACTTTCCTCATAGAGATTCATTGATTCAATTCATCTCTATGAGGAGATGCTGATTGGCCAGGGCTGTGTTTGAATCATGCTGGCTCTGCCCCTGATCTGCTTCAGGGTCAGTCTCAGCCAATCCTATGGGGAAGCATTGTGACTGGATTAGGCTATCACATGTCAGCAGACTGCTTGTTTTTCCTGAGTCTAACAGAATGCAGAGTTACAGCTTCAGGCTTGAATACAGTAAGATTTTGCTATATTTATGGAGACATGAGGGGCCTAAGGGGGCTAGATAGTGGTTTTAACACTATAGGGTCAGGAATACATACCAGACAGCCAACAGAGACGCTTCCTGCAGTTTCATGGAGTTTGACTCCGTGAAATGACACTGAATGAGGACGTCCATGTTAAAAAAACACTGTAGGAAAGCATTGAGGGACATCGGCGATGGAATCAGGTAAGTGTTTAAAAAGGTTTTTTTAATCTCTTACCTGGCCGGGGGAAGGACTGGAGGGGAACTGCGGGGGCAGAGACACTCTAGTGTTAGGAATACAGCTCTATATTCCTATCACAATAGAGTTGCTTTACTAAATATAAATGTTTTATAAGACTAATGTAAAGGAAGCAGATGATGTATAACTAATATCTATTGTGATTCTCAAATATCAATCTCTGGTGTAGGTTTGTCAGATCAAACTATCTGCTATTCCCATATGAGAGTCCTATTGTCAAAAGAAATGCAAGTCATGAAAGCAGGATAGGCAGAAACAAATGAAATGCATTCAATGACAATGGGACGTTATTCTCTGTCATCTGTGAACAGTGGCTTACACATGACCCACGGGGCCCCAGTGCGAAAATTGATATGTGCCCCCCACCTCACCCTCGCGTGCTTACTCGGTGCCGCAACACATGGCGGCGGGCACCTGGTCGCAGGGGTTGCAGGGGTGCGACCCCTGCAACCGCAGTATGCACACACACTTAAAGGACCACTACAGACACCCAGATCACATCAGCTCAATGAAGTGGTCTGGGTGCAGTTTCAGAGAAACGGCTATGTTTAATCCAGCCTCTAGTGGCTGTCTCATTGACAGCCGCTAGAGGAGCTTCCGCGATTCTCACTGTGAAAATCACAGTGTGAAGACACTGAACGTCCATAGGAAAGCATTGAGTAATGCTTTCATATGGGCGGTTTGAATGCGCGCGCACCTCTTGCCGCGCATGCGTATTCGGAGCTGAGAGGTGGAGGGATCCCCAGTGCCAAGGGAGTCCGGCGCTGGAGAAAGGTAAGTGCTGAAGACACACACACACACACTCTCACGAACAGACGCATACACACTAGCTCACACACATTTACAACAGACACACACATTTACTGACAGAGACACACTCAGCGACAGACATACATACACACTCACTTACAAAACATACACTCTCACTGACAAACACACACTCACTAACAGACATCAAACAGACTCCCTAACAGACACACACAAACACACACAGTAACACACACTGACACTCACTAGCAGACACACACTAACAAACACACACTAACACACACACTCTAACACTAACACACACACACTCTAACACACACAGACATATATTTGTTTTTTAAATTTAATCCCCCAGCCTCCTTACCTTTTGGAGTGCTGAGAGGATTCCCTGGGGTCCAGTGGTGCTCCTGGGCGGCCGGTCCTGCGGGCGCGCGCGCAAAGGAGCACTCTCCCCCGAGTGCTTCCTGTTCAGCTCCCTCGCACGCCGCGTAGGGATGCCGGAAGATGATGCTCCGGTATCTGTGTGGTGCGCGAGGGAGCTGAAGAGGAAGCACTCAGTGGAGAGTGCTCCCTCGCGCACCCGCCAGGTGACTTAAATACACATGTATGCTTTAATACACATAAATGTCAGCGTCTAAACACTATTTCTGTGAATTTAAAGGACCACTCTAGGCACCCAGACCACTTCAGCTTAATGAAGTGGTCTGGGTGCCAGGTCCAGCTAGGGTTAACCCATTTTTTTATAAACATAGCAGTTTCAGAGAAACTGCTATGTTTATAAATGGGTTAAGCCTTCCCCCAAAGCCTCTAGCGGCTGTCTTATTGACAGCCGCTAGAGGCGCTTGCGTGAAAATCACAGAGAGAGCACGCAAGCGTCCATAGGAAAGCATTGATAATGCTTTCCTATGCGACCGGCTGAATGCGCGCGCAGCTCTTGCTGCGTGTGCGCATTCAGCCGACGGGGAGGATCGGAGGAGGAGAGCTCCCCGCCCCCTTTCCAGAGCCGGGCGGGAGGGGGTCCCTGAGGGTGGGGGCACCCTCAGGGCACTATGGTGCCAGGAAAACGAGTGTTTTCCTGGCACTATAGTGGTCCTTTAATGTATTCCACGTTGTACTGTGTTCTGCCCATACAGGATTACAACTGATTGTCTAAACATTCCTCAGAAACGGATGTACCTGGGACAGTTTTATCATTCGATTACACAAGAAAGAACTGCATTACATTGGATTGAGAATGATTATATATAAAGGCCCCCAGAACACTTCATCTCAATGTCTGGTTGCAGGGCCCCTGCCAATTTAGCCCTGCAATCTAAAACATTGCAGTTTTGTAGGATTTTCATTGAAAGAATACACACACCTCTAGTGGCTGTCTTCCTGACAGCCACCAGAAGAGCTTCTGTTGATCATAGAGCAATTTGCTGTGCATGCGCACAAGCCTCTAAGTGCTTCCCTATGATATCAGCCAGGGAAAGGGTGGCAGCGCTGAAACGAAGGGTACCGTGAGTAGAAAGGTAAATAAAAAGGCTTTTTGTTATTCTGAACAGGTGATGGGGCATTCACCTAAATTGTTAGTAGGACACTATAGGGTTAGGAATACAGGTTTGTTCCTTTAAATCAGGAGTTAATTAAAGGACCACTATAGGCACCCAGACCACTTCAGCTTAATGAGGTGGTCTGGGTGCCAGGTCCAACTAGCTTTAACCCTTTTTTCTATAAACATAGCAGTTTCAGAGAAACTGCTATGTTTATAAATGGGTTAATCCAGCCTCTAGTGCTGTCTCATTGACAGCCGCTAGAGGGCTTCCGTGCTTCTCACTGTGATTTTCACAGTGAGAAGATGCCAGCGTCCATAGGAAAGCATTGAGAATGCTTTCCTATGGACTGGCTGAATGCGCGCGTGGCTCCTGCCGCGCATGCGCATTCAGCTGAAGAGGAGGAGAGGAGGCGGAGAGGAGGAGAGCTCCCCGCCCGGCGCTGGAGAAAGAGGTAAGATTAACCCCTTCCTCCCCCCAGGGTGGGGGCACCCTCAGGGGGTGGGGGCACCTTCAGGGCACAATAGTGCAAGGAAAATGAGTATGTTTTCCTGGCACTATAGTGGTCCTTTAACCTCACCAGGGCTGAAATTTCACCCATTGGCAAGTGGAAATATTGAGTCCTGGTGTAATCAGCGCAATGTGTTCCCACTCATAAGGCACTTGGTCAAACTTAATCAACAATAGGATCCAGACCAATTCCATTGTCACAAGAAATTCTATCTCAGCGATGACAGCACAGAGAGAGGCTGGATATTGCTGCCTAAAATAACATTTCACAATGGTTTTATGGATAGTTTTATGGATAGCGCCAAGTTATAAATTCAATTTTACCCTCTTAAAAATAAAACCATCACACTACAACATTTGCTCACATTATTTAAAGGGACACTATAGTCACCTAGACCACTTCAGCTCAATTAAGTGGTCTGGGTGCCAGGTTCCCCAGGTTTTAACCCTTCAAATGTAAACATAGCAGTTTTCAGAGAATGTTTACATTGTTTACACTGCAGGGTAAATCCAGCCTCTAGAGACTGTCTTCCTGACAGCACTAGAGGCGCTTCTGCTTTCCTAAGGACTGTTTGAATGCGCTTGCGGCTCTTGCCTCGGGAGCTGACGTCAGCGGGGGAGGAGAGGTCGCCAGCGCCGAGGGAGCCCAGCGCTGGATTAAGGTAAGTAACTGAAGTTTGTTTTCCTTACACTATAGTGACCCTTCATAAACGTGCCTGTTACATATGTAGAGTGCGAACACTGAATATACTTGCTTTATATTCAAACATAATATTCTAGAATCTATTTTGCTTCCATTACATTGAAATATTCCACGGCATAATTTACTAATCTAACCCATGCCGTTAGACTTTAATTAGGTAATTATATAAAAGCTGGTAAACGCAATTACTTATTATTTCATGTTTTTAAATTACAATTATCACATTTATTTTAATGTATATTTGCATTCATAGTTTTATTTGATTTTACACATTATTTATATAATAAGAATATATAATTAATAGAAAAGGCATACAAACACATAAAATGTCTAAAACAAATCTCGCTTAACCATATTTCTTACCTGGTGCCTCGCTTGACCTCAAAATATATTAGAACATATGGTACCAGCACTTTGCTCTACAGGTAAGAAAAACAGTACTGATAAAAAGGGTTGGTTTTTTTTGCAATATTGACTATGTGCCTTTGTAATATATATATATTATTTTCCTATTTAGAGTAACAATTGTCATATATTAGATCATGATTGCCACCTAGTGTTTCTTTGTATTTAGAATGATATACTATTAAATAACTTTACTCTGCATTAAATCCCCAGATGTTGCCATTACAGTATTTTAAAAGAAATTATGGTTTAATACATTGACATTCTGATGAGTACCCATCCTTCCCTATAATGTTACAACAATTCTACTTCTATCTCTTAAATCATACAAGGTGTTTACTTGTTGCCAATAATTCAGTTATATCAATCACTATTCTTAATAGTTTTATCTAAACAGGGCCACTTTTGCATACCTCCCGATTGCCACATTTAGGAGGGACAGTCCCTATTTTGTGCTCAAATTAAACTGTCCCTGTTTTCTATTCTTTTTTTTTATAAAAGCAACAGTTCATAATGTGCGGTATCATCACATAGACCTCATTCCTAAGCTTTCAATGTCCCCCGAGTCTGAAGTCCCACTGAGCATGTATGGGCCGTCGGGGAGGAGCCTGTCCCTTCACCCATAGAGGGAGAGGGCCCTGTTTTCTATTCTAATGTCATCTTTTCCAGGAGCTCCATATTGCTGGTGTGTTTAACAGAGCTCCACAGCAATAATACTCACAGTAATGTGTCTTTAAACTACAATAAATGTGTGTTTATTCATCTGTGTACACAAAATACAGTGTTCTTGTTCTAAATACATTTTAGTTACAAAAATTGTTATTAGTAAGTCACCAATATTTTATCAGAACACCCCTGCCCGTGCCCACACACCCCATTCACACCCCTAAATTTAAAGTGCCCATTTAGAATGTTGGAAGAAATGCTTTTGTTTTGGCAGAACACAGCATATGCAGAAGTCAAAGTTTGGAAATACATACAAGCATACCATCCTTTATTGAGAAGTGCTCCGCCCATGCTCCTCCCCCGTCGATGGCTGCGAGCGCATTAGACCTCCCCATTGCAGCACTAAGTGCAAAGGGTCACAGCACCCAGACTACTTCAATTAGCTGAAGTGGTCTGGGTGTCTACAGTGTCCCTTTAAGGGATTAATGAACTTTATGGTTTCTGGCCTAAAGATCTAACATGGATTTATACACGCAATATTTATACACACAACACATTAAAAAAAGCGGGCTAATACTAGGTGTGGGCTAGGTGTGGGCTGGTATGGGGGGGGGGGAGGGAGCACTGGTATAGAAAGGTTTGTGGGATGGTGCACAGCACAGTACTAAATATATTATGTAACTATATTGTTTTTTTATAGTTAAATTCAGTTATTGCAGTGTTAGTGTCAAAAATATATAATTATATATTATAATTAAGGTGTGTGAAGAAGACTGTAACATTTCAGTAACCATATAGGATTGCTTTCAGCCTGTCCTTCCTGACATCCCTCCTTTTGCAGACGTACCTGAAGGAGGATTAGGCTGCAGGGAGAAGTTGGCCTCTGGCTCTGGATGCCAGCAAAGGTTATTGTAACCAAAAACAGTGTTTCAGTAAAGCACAGATTTTTTTTGGTTGGAGTAACCATGTAAGTGTTCGGTTCTATTTAAAGCTGTGGCATTTAAAGGAACACAATGAGCACCATAACAACTTCATAAAAATAAAGTTTTTAATGTGCCAGGAGATCATCGGTGCTGGCTAATCTTCAGGGCTTATACTGTTTAACTTCTGTCTGGCACGGTTCGGTAGCTTCCCATTCACCAAATGGCTTGCGAAAAAATACATATATTTTTCTTTTAATGGGGAGATACTGCTAGGCTGAGTGCATCAGCTGACTTTCTTAGCCTATCAGCAGCTCCCAGTTCAAAGGGGAGGGGTTAACTATTTATATTACTGAAGGTAAGCAGGTAATGCCTGGGATTTCTACATTTAGTTTTATTTTCAAACCTTGCAAATAAATATTTGTTAACTATAGGGATAAGTAACCACAATTACTGGACCTTTAACTTGGACCCTTAAAGGGACATTCCAGGCACCCAGACCACTTCTGCCCATTGGAGTGGTCTGGTTGCCAACTCCCACCACCCTTAACCCTGTACGTGTAATTATTACAGTTTTTAATATTTTTTTAAGTCTATTGGACAGCCACTAGAGGGACTTCAGTGTTCTTAGAACACGAAAAGTGTCTTAAACGACGCTGGACGTCCTCACGCTATGTATTGAATAACGCTTTCCTATGGGGAGGTCTAATGCGCGTGCATTGCCGCACATTTTGTCTCCCTCCCCCGGCTGATGTCGGGGGAGGAGCATGGGCAGAGCCTGACCCAGCGCTGAGGGACATCGGCGCTGGATTCAGGTAAGTCACTGAAGGGGTTTTAACCCCTTCAGCAACATAAGATGGGGGGTGGGAGGGAGTCTGGCACTGCATGGTCCTGCAGTGCCAGGAAAGCGGATATGTTTTCCAGGCACTGGAGAGTCCCTTTAACTCATCCTAGCTCAGGTATTTCTTTTAAAACTTCACTTTTAGTAAATTATTTAAATTAGGTGTGTGTTGTTGCTGCACAGACAAATTGTGGTAGTTCAAGTATTGTTACCTGAGTTTACTTTTGAACTTTGGTAAAACCACAGTGTATTGTGAACAAAACCTTTTTTAGTAAGGTCAGTCTATTCTTTCTCAAAAGCAATTCATTTGCTTTTACCATCACACTGCTCCTCAAATCTGTAAAACTCAGATGAAATAAGAGCACGATACTGTCAAATACTGCAGTACACACATTCTCAGTGTCTGCCAGGAACGCATTCCTTTCCGCATCAGCAGATTTTTTTTTACTCCACCATCTAAAAATCATCGGAAGAGTCTCTTGCAAACTCAGGTCTTCAAAGGAACGTAAGAAATAGGAAATCTGAAAGGAGTCAACATTTTAACATCATAATCTATTTATTTTTAGCACAAGCAATAACTCCTTTTACAAAAAAAATGTCATGCTCAGGAGAAGTTTGTGTAAATAGATAATTCGGCCTAGTTCTTTCATCAGAAGAATAACTATGAGTCTACGGTCTACCATGCTGGAACATTTTTGGAAATTATCAGTTAAGAACTTTCATGTTTGGGAGAAGGAGGTCCAACGTTGTGAGGGAGTAAACTCTAAACGATTTCTAAAAGGTTTGCACATTATTTACAATATGTATTTGTCTATAATACACATTTAACCAAAATGTGCCTGGCATAAGGACTCTTATCGAATGGTATGCCCATCACTAGATGCACACCAGAAACAGACTGGAAAAAGATAGAAAACCGAGCACGGGATAGGAAGATGGTGACCGAATAAAGTACCATCAGGAAGATTAGCATTGTCAAAAAGTAAAGCCAATTACAGGGTTCCAGAACTACACATGAATGAGAGAAGACAGGTCAAGGAATCCAGAGAGTAGAACAGTCAACTAACAGAGATAAAAGCTAAATTTCTCAATATTTAAGGAATGGGCGGACGGCTGTTACAACCATACAAACGTGACAAGCAGCATAAAGAGCAGGTTTAGAAAGAGAACAGAAATAGAGAACAGTAGGGTCATCTGCATGCAGCATTTTGGCACCCAACAATACGTGTTTGCAGATGACACATCAGATCTAGAACATTCAGATTACGTCAGATAGGGATTGCGCTAAAAAGGCTGAATGGATGTATCAGACTTTAGAATTGATGTTGGAAAGTGGCATTATATGAGAGAGCTTGGATAATTCATAATAGAGAATCAAGGAAAAGTAAGTCGATGGATTCTCCCCTGTCCCTCTGAGTTTGTTTGAATTTAAACCCCTTATATAGTTATAGCACCATATTCAAAAACATCTTCAGATCTAAAATACCTTAAAACTTAAGGAGGTTTTTTTTTTAACATTTTGAATAGCAGGAAATTATGATTATTAACAGACAGACTACAATTCAAAGAATTAATGGGAATACAGAACAACTGGGTTTTGTCTGAACATTTACGGTAATAATTATTCTTCAAAGCATCGTGCTATAATAATAATAATTCTTACTGCAATAATAATAATAAGGTGATAATAAGGAATGTTCTGAATGTACCCTGACAAACGCGGTTTATTAAATTAGAAGACAAAGCCCTGTTTTTCCCTTTACAAAGCATAAAAGCATTAATTAATAGATGTTCTGTTGAAAATGCTGTTTAATCCATCACAGTCTATTTTATTAGTAAATGTTCCAAGGAAGAATACCAGTCGAACAGTCATACCTCATCTCATGTCTCAATACACAGCCACGAAGCGCATGACAGTGGAAATAATGAAAGGTGAAGGAGTAAGGAGTAATTGAGCATTTCATCGTTTGCTGTCCCTTAGGACATGAGTTAGGCACTTTAAGAATTAGTGTTATTTATTAAGGAATGAATAGTGGCAGTGCTTAACCATAACTAGGAATTATTAATAGGGTTATTTACACACACAAACTGGACGGCAGGAATATTAAATATTGCATGTTCCATTGATTCCGAATGGTATATTTTAAAAAAATAACCCTGGCTTACTTTCTATGACATGAACAACGATAAAAAGGTGCGCGAATCGACAGAGAGAGGTACAGCAGCAGAACCTTTAACCCTGGTTCTCTTGGAACCGTAACCACTATTTTTTTTAACTGAATAGAAAATGAGCTTAAAATGTTCAACCTATCTCAAATTATCGCTCAGTCTAAAAACCATGCCACAAAAAACTTTAAAAACATGAATAAGAAATACATTTTCCACTTTTTACCATTTTCTTCCACATTTTTTTCCTACAGAGCACCGCAATTATGGAATAACCTCAGGTACACAGTCAAATCTTCATTCAATTTAAAATCTTTAAAGAGATCTATGGCAATATACCTCAATACAGAACGCTCCTGCCATGGTTGAATATATTTATTACCGGTTATATGTTAAATTTATATATGTGTGTATATATTGTTTGTATATTGTATTTTTATTTTTTTTATTTTTATTTTTCAAAATGCAGAGTTAATGACACAAGGCAAAATTGGTGAATAACATAATAGTTGGTATACACGTAAATGACAAGATATGCTGCACTTTGTTGTTTTTTTCCGTAGTAGTAGAAAGCATAACAAGAGTGTAAGCATTATTGTCTTGAAAGGCAAAGCAGGACATTTGTGTTGAACTGACAATATTTTGATTTAAACATACAAGGTTCCTAGTACATAGCGCATATAAACAAGATCGGTGAGCTGTCAGGTCTTAGTGTATATTGTATTTTTTGTAATATTGTATCATGTATCCATCCTACCTAAAATATTTTATAAATAAATAATTTACACCAACCACATTATTCATATTATTTTTTTCCTCACTCAGATTTATTCAAAGAGTGAATGATCAGGAATTAAAAAACGCTAAAATCAAAACAAAATTAAAGTGGAGGGGTTTTTTTGCACCTTCACTATCTGAGGACTTTGCAGAAATTGCAAAGACCCCCAAAGGTGACATCCCAGCTGGGGGTGGCAGGGAAAGGTGTGTTCTACACATTTGAACCTGCTGCCACCTTCCTCTGGCATGTCTTCTTTAGCTCCTGTTGCTTTAGTGTCAGAGCCGACGGCACATGCATGAGAATACAGCATTGAGGTCTATGGAGGATCCACTGACACAGCCAGTTCCCGGACATCGAGGTCCATAGAGGATCCACTGACACAGCCAGTTGCCTAGCATTGAAGTCTATGGGGATCCAATGACACACCCAGTTCCCTAGCACTGAGGTCTATAGAGGATCCCCTGACACAGCCAGTTCCCTAGCATTGAGGTATATGGAGGATCCACTGACACAGCCAGTTCCCTAGCATTGAGGTCTATGGAGGATCCACTGACACAGCCAGTTCCCTAGCATTGAGGTCTATAGAGGATCCACTGACACAGCCAGTTCCCGGGCATTGAGGTCTATGGAGGATCCACTGACACAGCCAGTTCCCTAGCATTGAGGTCTATGGAGGATCCACTGACACAGCCAGTTCCCTAGCATTGAGGTCTATAGAGGATCCACTGACTCAGCCAGTTCCTAGCATTGAGGTCTATAGAGGATCCACTGACACAGCCAGTTCCCTAGCATTGAGGTCTATAGAGGATCCACTGACACAGCCAGTTCCCTAGCATTGAGGTCTATAGAGGATCCCCTGACACAGCCAGTTCCCTAGCATTGAGGTATATGGAGGATCCACTGACACAGCCAGTTCCCTAGCATTGAGGTCTATAGAGGATCCACTGACACAGCCAGTTCCCGGGCATTGAGGTCTATGGAGGATCCACTGACACAGCCAGTTCCCTAGCATTGAGGTCTATGGAGGATCCACTGACACAGCCAGTTCCCTAGCATTGAGGTCTATAGAGGATCCACTGACTCAGCCAGTTCCTAGCATTGAGGTCTATGGAGGATCCACTGACACAGCCAGTTCCTAGCATTGAGGTCTATAGAGGATCCACTGACTCAGCCAGTTCCTAGCATTGAGGTCTATAGAGGATCCACTGACACAGCCAGTTCCCTAGAATTGAGGTCTATAGAGGATCCACTGACACAGCCAGTTCCCTAGCATTGAGGTCTATGGAGGATCCACGGACACAGCCAATTCTCTGCATCTGTCAGAGGTGATGGCTGGTGGGATTGACACTGTAGCTCTGCCAGACATAGTCAGACATAGGAAAAATACATGAGGCAAAGCACTCCCTTTGTTGTCTTATGTTTTTAGTTAAAAATAGATTTTAAAAAAATATATAAAAGAAAGACAGTGCAGGAAAGAGAGGAGGAAGCGATTGGGAAAAGGTAAGTACAATGTCACGGTTCCACTTTGAAATGTACGTTTCTCCTAATGATACGAGTGTGGCAGGGACAATCTGACGATTGGTTAGCATACACCTAGTATTGCTAATACCTCACCTTCTCATTCGTCCTACCTGGAGCAAAAGAGGCGATGAGGTGTCTCAGGAAGTGCAAGGTAATGGGCCAGATACTAAACAAAACATAGGCACGTTTCTATGAATTTGAGAGGAAAGCACAGGGAAAAAAATAACCTTCTAAACAACTTTAGAAATGATGTTGTCCCTGGAAATTTATGTATCCAATTTGCCTCGACATGTTTTAGAAAACAATAACAGCTAAATAATGTTTGCATTGGTTTTGTACTGAATTTATTATAATACCTTTTTGCAAATACTAAAGTTGTAATTTCATTCTAACTTTTCAGCATACTGATGATACATTTGATATACACTAGTTCTAGTTATACAAATTAAATATTATTCTATCTTGTAAAAAGCTGGTATTGTGATGTGTGAAATATATCACTTAAGTATTATCAAAGACTAGAATATGAATACAGTTTTGTTACTTTTATTGACTTACACATACTCTGCATATGTAAAGCTAATATCTTGTTTCCTTAGAACCTTAAAGGAACACTATAGGGTCAGCAATACAAACTTGTAATCCTGACCCAATAGTGTTAAAAACACTATTTGATGACCATTCTCCCCTTTACCCCCCTTAAATAGGATAAAAACTCAATTTTATTGCAGCACTGCGTGTGTCTACTGGCGCTGGCTACGTCCTTTTGGCTGAGATCATGAGAATTGAACTGATAGGAAAGTATTGGATTGGCTGAAATTGTCAGTTGTGATGATGAGGTGGGGGGGCAGAGCCTATAACCGCCCTGGCCAATCAGCATCTCCTCATAGAGATGCATCGATTCAATCCATCTCTATGAGGAATGTTCAGCATCTCCAGGCTGCTGAATGTCAATGCTGCACACTGTGCAGCACTAAGGCAGGAAGCACCTCTAGTCACAGAGAAGTGGCTACTAGAGAAGTTCCTAGGCATCAATGTGAACACTGCCTTTACGCTAAAAAGTGTTACTCGAGTATAAGACTAGGGTGGGAAATGCAGCAGCAACTGGTAAATTTCTAAATAAAATTAGATCCCAATAAAATTACATTAATTGAATATTTATTTACAGTGTGTGTATATAATGAATGCAGTGTGTGTGTGTGTTTGTGTGTAGTGTGTGTATATAATGAATGCAGAATTTGTGTGTGTGTGTATAATGCAGTGTGTGTTTGTGTATATATACACACACATACTCTGCATGATATACACACACACTCTGCATTATATACACACACACTCTGCATTATATACACACACACTCTGCATTATATACACACACACTCTGTGCGCATATAATGCAGTATGTGTGTTTGTGTGAATGCAGAGTGTGTGTGTGTAAACTGGGTGGGGGGAGGGCATTTTTATTATTTTTAATATTTTTTTATTTATTTTAGTATTTTATTTTTAATTTTAATATTATAAAATTAAATAATTTTTTTTGTCCCCCCTCCCTGCTTAATACCTGGCCAGGGAGGGGGGCTATTATCATTCCCTGGTGGTCCAGTGGATGGGCTATGCAGTGAGGGGGGGCTGGCAGGAAGCGTTTACTTACCTTTACAGCAGCTCCTGTCAGCTCACCGTGTAAGTCTCGCGGCCTGCGTGCCGCGCGGAGCGTTGCCACGGTAACCTGTGACAACGCTCTGATGGCCGCAGGTGTCACGAGACTTACACTGTAAGCTGAACAGGGGAGTTGCACAGAGCTGACAGGAGTTGCTGTAAAGGTAAGTAAACGCTTCCTGCCAGCCGCCAACAGGACCGCCGGGCTTGTAATGAGCCCAGAGGTCCTGGTCTGTATTATGGCAAAGTAAGTTGCCATAATACAGACACTGACTCAAGTATAAGCCGAGTGGGGCTTTTTCAGCACAAAAAATGTGCCGAAAAACTCTGCTTATACTCGAGTATATACGGTATATATTTGCTAGAAATGCTGCCAGCACAACATACGGATGAAATTATATACTCTTTTATATGAGTTATGAGTACATAACAGGAACATTTTAAGGGTTTATTAATATTATTTTAATCCATACCCTTTTTTTTTTTTTTTTTACACATTAAAATATGCAAAATGGATAAGTTGACACTATGAAGCCAAGTTGTGTATGTTCTATAGAATGGTTATCAGCCACATAGCTTTTTACAAGGAGAGGCCTGCATTCCTTGGGTCTGTTATGTCAGCAGTTTAGCTGTTAAGATTATATTAGGTCTCCTTAGGTCATCCAGATCACATCAGCTCAATAAAGTGGCCTGGGTGCCATGGACCTGTCATTTTCACTTACATTGCAGATTTGTAGGAACCGCAATGACTACATTGCAGGGTTAAATCAAACTCTAGTAGCTGTCTTCCTGACTAGAGGCTCTTCCTGCTTCAGAACGGAGTAAAAGTCTGTCCTGGAATCAAATCCGTCTGAAAGCAGCATTTGATCGAAGCCGCACATGCCTAGTTCCTATCCAATGCTTCTCTTTGAAAAGCACTGGTTTAGATGACATTGTGGACATATTGATGACATCATCATAAACAAAATGGACAGCTGCAAGGAGCCAGAGTTAAATGTAAGCTTGTTTGAGCAGGGCTCAACACCCTCTGTTCCTGTGCATCCAACATGTCTTGTTCCAAATACTTGTCTGTTAGTCCACCCAATGTACAGAGCTACAGAATTTGTTTGCATTTTCTAAATACTTATAAAAAAAAAAAGACCAAAGAGCAAGGTGAATTATCTTTTTACTTTATTTTTTACAACCAAAGTGGATGGACAAATTGAATATTCCTGAAATAATCATTATTATTTTGGGGACTATGGATTCCCTGTCACCAAGGTCATAAATGCATAATATAGCACTTAAATTCCATATCCATACAAAATATACTCTGAGGTTTCCTGTATAAAAACACAGCTTTTGCATTTCCTGCCGTGGGGCACAGAATGACAGGCTACAAGTTACACCACGTACCAAACAGAAACCTCACACGCTTCACGCCTGGATACATCATTACATATATTGCTAGATATTACTTACGTAAGAATTTGCATGTATAAACATGTCACCCACATATTTGTATGTATAAATATATGACATGTCTATAACACTAGATCCCTAAGATAGATCTCCCTTTTATGAAACAGATTTCAAGTATAAAAATATGTTTGTAATTGGCAATGTATCAGGACCTTAGAATGGAGCCTGGTTGTAAGAGGCTTGCCTTAAAGCAGGCTTGCACATTGCATATTAAACGGGGCAAAAGCAAATAAAAACAATGAACCATTATATTTAAACTATAATGGTTACTATGTTATGGCTGGCTAGTATTTCACTAAAGGCAACACAAGCCATGAAACGGAACATACACCATTGATTAAAACATTTGAAATCACCTACAATGATTTAGATATAACCTTTTTTATATGAATAGTTAGTGAATTACATCACAATCCATTTCAGTCAGGTCAAACATTGCAAATGAGGAGAACTGGAAACATTTGGGGTTAGTCATAAAAAGTGTTGTGATCTGAAAAGTAGTGAAATGGGGCAGTCACCATGGAAACCAGTGGCATACCTACCAAGTGTCCTTGTCTAGTTGGTACTCTCCCTGTTTTGGGCCCAAATTTCTCTGTCCCACTTTTCTAAGGAGCTCCATATTTTTGGTGTGTCTGGGTATATAACAGAGCTCCACAGCAATTATATATATATATATATATATATATATATATATATATATATATATACACACACACACTGTATCTTTAAATCACAGTAGATGTGCTTAGAAATCAGTCTGCCTAAATAAGACACATTGCTCTTGTTCTAAATTATATTTAGTTGCAAAAATTGTTACTAGTAGGTCACCTGAAATTTCAGAGAACAGCCCTGCCCGTGACCACACCCCTAAAATTAAAGGAATTCTATATTGTAAGGAATACAAAGTTGTATTCCTAACACCATAGTTCTCTCTGCCCCCACTCCCTCACTCCAGCGCACCCCAGTCATTGAAAGGGTTTTAAAAAAACAAAAAACTTTCAGTACTCACCCAATTCCAGTGCCAATCTCCCTCAACGCTTTGTAGGCGCTCTGCCTCCTCCGACGTCACTCAACGAGGGTACCTAATGCGAATGCGCAGCAAGCTCCACAAGCGCATTAGGCCCTCCCCATAGGAAGGCATTTGTCTCATGCAGCCTTGAGTGCTGTGCAAAAGCACGTTGAGTGCCATGCATAGCACACATGCCATAGGTTGCTGACCTCTGGCTCAGACTGTACCTTTAAATCCTAGATTATAGCAAAACTAAGAAGGTGAGTATCTTGTTTATTTTTTTTAATTTTGTGTGTTACTAAATTAGGGATCAGCTTCAGCCCGGAGGTCGCTTTAAGTAAACCATAAATGTAATTGTGAAATAACTTATATAATTCAGTTGATGATCTAGTATTTACTAATGTATGTTTACTTATATTTGAAGTTAATTGTGAATCGTGTAGCATTGCATTACTTGTAATATTAAAATCATATATTTGGTCCTGCAAGAGCTATTCTACCACGCATAATTTCTGATTCATGGCTTTTCTAATACTTGTATGGTCCAATACACTTCAGTGAATATATGTTTCCCCGTTGTCTGTCCTCTTTGATGCAGAATTTGGATAATCAAGGCTGCTTTAGCCAGAAACAGCTCATTAGAAACACGAACCTAAACAAGTTATGACTTGTTATATAATTTATTAAGTTTATAAAAGCCATCTAATGTAATAAAAAAATTTAATAGAGTAATGAAGTAGTGAATTTGCTTGTTATGCATGCATATTAAACGGGGCAAAAGCAAATAAAAACAATGAACCATTATATTTAAACTATAATGGTTACTATGTTATGGCTGGCTAGTATTTCACTAAAGGCAACACAAGCCATGAAACGGAAATATTAGTAGCCAGCTAAAAATCAATTGACAACAAAACCACTATCTGCTATAATGTTTGAGGATTTTTAATATGAATCTGTCCCACTTTTACAAGTTAAAATATTTCATATTTGACTCTATAGGTCAAAAGAACATTCCAAGCACAATAACCACTACAGTGCGCTGGAGTAGTTATGGTTCTAGGAGCGTCTTGGTGTGGAATTGTTTGCCTTCTACCAGGAGTCTGTCAGAGCGCCACTCTCTGGACTCCTCTACAGCACAGTAAGAGGCAGTGGCTCAAACTCAGGAGCATCAATTAGCAAAGCAATACAAGGCTAACACAGTGCCTAAATTCAGGCAAGTGTTCATAATCTATAAACATTGTATAAATTAAAAACATACATGTTGGGCCCAACCGAGACGGCCGCAACCCTACATGAGCTCCGATCCATTGCCAACGTCCGAGCCTCACAAGGCGATCCCAAGGGATTTTCCTGACCCACAAACACGCCTGAGCAGGTCCAGAGAGCATGGGGCACCGATCTAAAAACCATTGTGGCTCGGCTTCCGAGCCACAACACTAGGCACCTACCAAGATGGCACCGATTCAGGCCTATTCCACAGCCTCCTCTGAAGCAGAGAGTGTGCAGGAGGAGGAATCTCTTACCATCAGGCACGTCTCCCAGCCATTGGCTTCACAGTCTTTGGGGCTGGAAGATAATTCTCCTTGCTTGAAACCGTCTGAACTTATATTTGTTTTTATATTATGCAAATAACCCCCCGTTCCCCCCACACACCATGTGTTTATATATACTCTTTGCATTCCCATCTGGCTCTGAAAGTTTTCATACTCCGCTACACTACCCCCCAATACCTACCCTCAGTGCCATATTCTACGCCTAGATGATTCAGTTATATATCAAAGCCCATGGCATGCATAATACACAGAGAGGCACTCACAATGTTATCAGATGGCGAAAAGGCTAGTTTTGTTCCGTTATTTCAATCTTGTCTTTTATTTAACCCCTTAAGGACGCATGATGGAAAATTTCTGTCATGCAGTATTTTTCAGTTATATATCAAAGCCCATGGCATGCATAATACACAGAGAGGCACTCACAATGTTATCAGATGGCGAAAAGGCTAGTTTTGTTCCGTTATTTCAATCTTGTCTTTTATTTAACCCCTTAAGGACGCATGATGGAAAATTTCTGTCATGCAGTATTTTTCCAGCAGGGTCTATTACCTTGCTGGTAACTATGAGCCTCAGGTATCATTTGATTCCTGTGGTTCCCCTCTCTCACCTGGGGCCAGAATTAGTGGCCCCAGAATGACCGATGCTCTGTTTGCAGAGCTCAAATTGAGCGCTGCAAACAAGCATTTAAATGGGGATTTAAATCCCCACTATTACAATTTGGTGTGATCAGGATTAAATCCCTGCTCACACAAGGGAGTTCCAGATATCAATGGAAACCTGGGGCTCCCCTCTATTAGCTGGGGACATTTTTTGTGACCCCAGCCTTTTTGATGAGCTACATGCAGCGCTGGAAGTCAGCGCGGTATGTATCTGCTTAAATAGGCATTTAAATGTCTATATCTAGATTGTGGTGTAAGCAGGGTTAAATCCCTGCTCACACCAGAAAACCCAGGTATCACTAGAAACCCGGGTCTCCCCTCTGTCGGCTGGGATCGTTTTTAATGTCCCCAGACTGACAGCTGAGCTGCATGCAGAGCTCAAAGTGAGATCGGCATGCAACTGTTTAAATGGGGATTTAAATCCCCATTGAGCACAATGCAGTGTGAGCAGGGTTAAATCCCTGCTCACGACCCAAACCACACAAGGTGACCACACAGCAAATATCACCCACACAGAAAGGATCTGACTGACCACCCGGAGGACCCATCCCCCACAAACCCACGAGCTCTAGCGAGACAAGATCGCCGGAGGATCCCGGGGGGAGAGCGCCAGGTGAAACAGGCGTCTACTCCCCGCAAACTACACAACCACCAAACCACCGGGGAAGGGCTCACGGATAGAACCCCCACAACAAACAGTGAACACTCTCATACAGATGCAACCACCTAGTAAAACCAGGCATTCTTACCCTATCCATCCCCACCCCTCTCTCCTCTTCTCACCCCTTTTGCCTTCTTTCCCCCTTCCTTTTTTTTTCTTCTTTCCCTCTATAACTAAACCACAGTACACACCACAAAAACGCACAACCTCGCCACGCAGGATGCCGACCTCCCTGACCTGCCTATCAATTAACTGTAGGGGCTTAAACAACCCCTCCAAAAGACACCAACTCATGCGCAGGGCAAAAAGGTCAAAAGCAGACATACTCCTTCTCCAGGAGACACACTTCACCCAAACCAAACAGTTCCCTCTCCTGAGCCGACACTACCGGGTGAACCACACCAGCTCCCCAGCAGGCAAACAAAATGGAGTTGCCATCATTATCTGAAAATCATGTCCCCTCTCGATCCAACGCACAATCGCCGACCCACAGGGCAGATACCTCACAATAGTGGGCAGCATCGGCCCCCAACAATACGCATTTACATCGGTATATGCGCCCAACACACCCACCAGCTCATTTTGGTCCACACTCAGAGCGCACCTGGCGATCTTCCCATCCCATCACTCAGTCATTGGAGGGGATTTTAACGCCACCCCCTCACCCGCTGTGGACAGACACCGCGCGCGAACGCACACGTGCCACCGACAACCAACAGCAAAAGCAGACAAACTCCTCGCCGCATTACTTGCTCGCACACACCTGATAGACGCATTGAGATCTCAACTCCCCACAGAGTTAGACTACACCTTCTTCTCGCATCCACATCAATCACATTCCCGTATAGACCTCTTTCTAATATACCCAGCTATGGCGCCCATGCTTAAGAGCACGACCATTGGTCCGATCACCTGGTCCGATCACGCTGACACAACACTAACATTCAATATTCCAGGTACGGCTCGCCCATGGTCATGGCGGCTCAACCACACCCTCCTCCACAACCCACAGATCAGAGAAACGATCGCCGAGACCATGTCGGAATACTTCACCTTAAACTAGGACTAGGTGGAGTCCAAATGTACCCTATGGGCAGCCCACAAAGCCGTCCTAAGGGGGACAATAATAAACCAAGCAACCATACACAAGAAAAAACAAGTCGCCCACCTGGAACAAACACTGACGAAACTAAGAACCTTAGAAACCAAACTCAAACTTGACCCCACAAAGGAAGTAACCGATAAAAATCAAAACATGCCAGGCAGACATCAAAGAATACATGGCGAGGGACTCAACCAAAGCCTTACTGTGGTTGAAAAAACTCCTTTACAACAAGGCCAACAAAGCCGATACCCTCCTAGCACGCAAGCTCAGACAAAGAACGGCTCAAAGACTGATAGGCAAAATTGCTACACCGAACGGATCAGTCACGGAGGACCCCGAAAAGATAGCTGAAGTGTTCCAAAGCTACTTCACGAGCCTGTATGACCACGACACCGAGGCACGCCGGAACCCTCTGGCCACCAATGCACTTATAGACCACTACCTGACCCAGACTCCACTGCCCTCCCTAACTAACGAAACGGCACAAAGGCTAATCGACCCAATAACACCAGAAGAACTCGCGGGCACAATGAAAACACTGAAACCAAACAAAAGCCCGGACGGTTTCACCGGCTTATACCACAAAACGTTCGCCCCCACACTAGTCCCCCACTTATGCAACCTATACAATGCCATACTACAAGGAAACCCCCCTACCATGAGAAATGCTACAGGCCACAGTCTGCATCCTCCCCAAACCCAACAAAACACAATTAGACCCAGGACATTACCGGCCCATCTCCCTACTAAACGTGGACATAAAAACTATTCACCAAACTTTTGGCAGACCAACTTTGCCCCCACCTACCCCAACTCATCCACCCAGACCAAGTGGGATTCATCCCCACTAGAGAGACTAGCGACAACACAAGGAGAACATACGACCTAATATGGTCCGCACACACGAGACGCATCCCAACCCTCCTACTCTCACTAGACGCCGAAAAGGCCTTCGACAGATTGCTTTGGCTCTATCTGTTCGCAACCCTCGAAAAATTTGGCTTCCCCACGGGCTTCATAGGAGCACTACAAACACTGTACGCCACACCACAGGCCACCCTCTTACTGCCACTCAAGCAACCACCTGCATTCACAATACACAACGGCACACGCCAGGGATGTCCCCTATCTCCGGTCCTATTCGCCCTATCCCTGGAACCGCTCCTACAGAACCTCAGACACAATACCGCCATAAAAGGCCTCAAGATACGGGAGGAGGAATACAAAACCGCAGCGTACGCGGACGACCTACTCATAACGATTACGGAACCAACCACCTCCCTACCACCACTCCTACAGGCCCTAGAAGAATACGCCCAAATATCAGGGTACAAACTCAATATTGATAAAACAGAAGCACTGCCCTTAAACATAGACCCTCCCACCTTAGAGACGTTACAACAAACTCTACCCACATACAATACCTAGGACTCGCCCTACCAGCAGACCTATCCCAATGCTACACCCTGAAATACACCCCTATCATACACAAAATCACCCACGACATATTTACATGGCAGAATATGCCGATATCCTGGCTGGGCAGGCTAGCCTCGGTTAAAATGAATATCCTGCCCAGGCTCTTATACTTGTTCCAAGAACTCCCAATTCCAATCTCTGGACCAGACTTTAAAAGACTACAGACTACAATAGACAAGTTTATCTGGTCCAATAGACGTGCGTGGATGAAGAGGCAAACCCTGTACGTACAAAACAGAGCAGGGGGACTGGGCCTACCACACCTCACCCATTATTAGCCCATACGGAGTCAAACAATGGGTAGACCTCGAGCACGACATGTTCAGCAGGGACTTCCCCTCCCTTTACATCTGGCTACCAAAGGAGGCCAGACCACCCATGCCTCGGACGACCTCAGCACTGACCAACACCATCAAAATATGGGACAAAGTAGCGCACAAAAGCGGCCTCACGAAACCACTATCCTCACTAACCCCACTGCTCTGAAACACGCAATTTACACCAGGTATGACACCCAAAGACTTCACACGATATGAAGACAACAGCCTCACACGCTTACACCACTTCAAGGACAATCAGCTGATACCATTCGCAGACCTACCACAAACACCTTTCCGAACGTTTGACTACTTCAGACATATCCAGATCAAAAACTTTCTCGAAACACCAGCAATTAACCCCTTAAGGACACATGACGGAAATATTCCTTCACAATTCCCTTTTATTCCAGAAGTTGTGTCCTTAAGGGGTTAAACAAGCAGGTAACACAAAAGAGAAAATACAGGTAGAGTTGGCATGCACACAGGGATATGTACCTACAGGCAGTAGCAGCAGTTCTTTAATAAAAATATACTCACTTTGTACAATAAATAGTCACAGGGCCAGTAAGGTGCTGGAGGCGTTGCATCTCTGTTGTGAGGCGATACTCAAGATAGATGGGCGAGCAGTGGCTCGCACACTGTTGGGGAGTACAGGAGGAAGGTTACAGAGAATTAATCTACCAGCGTTCTCGCACCTATTTCAATAAGACGTTGCCCATGCTGCAAAGATACTTTTTTCTTATCATTGCTCGCTCTAGGAGACTTGTTCTGACCAACAGAACGTCATCAATAGAGGGTGAAGAATGGGTGCTTAAAATTACTTCTTCCTCGAAGCTGAAGTTGTCGCACTCAGCCAGTTTTCCCGAAAAGCCGCTGGGCTAAGAAACGCGCGTCGGGAAGAACTGAGGGGAGGGTGGTTTTGACAGTCAGGGAGGACGCTCCGATTTTTGATTTAAAACTTACATTTCTTCACCCTCCTCGAGATATTCATTGACCGTTTGTTTTTAGTTCAGGACAGAATCTCCTAGAGCAGGCAGTAATTACTAAGAGAAGAATTATCTTTGCAGCACAGTATCTAGTAGATAACGATCTCGACAGTGCAAGGACTTAGCACTTTGGGGAGAATGAGGGAACGCTGGGGTTTACTTTGGAGGGTAGATTTTCTCTATTAACCCCTTCCCTCCTGTACTCTAGCAGTGTGCTACTATTCAAGTGTGGGAATTTTTTCTCCTTATCTATCTTAGTTATCATATCTCCTGGCTCTATACATAGGAGATCTGTCCTTATCAAGCTTTATACTTTGTTTATATTTGATACTATTTATTTATTTTTAGAATTGATTATTAAAAGTTATATTTTAATTCAGGGACTGCTGCTCTCTTTACTTCTAACCTGTAGGTGCACTATCACTATTATTAAGTGCATGCTCCAGCTCTACCTGTATTTTCTCTTTTGTAACTTTATTCAGTAGGGGTTACCCCCCATTCTATTTCAGCAGTCTGACACCTTCTCCCTATTTTTTCTTCTTTCATCAAGCAGGTAACACAGCACTAGCCCCCTTCGAGAAACAATGCATGCAAGCCCCAATACAGAGAGGCCAAATCTCCACACTATACTCCCACATAATCCAAAACATAAAAGACGGTGCCCTTTCATAAGTGTTGGTTTGGGAGAGGGACCTAGGCCCAGCAGAGGACCCATCAGACTGGGTCGACATTTGGGAGGCCACAGCCACAATATCCATATGCGTAAATCACAAAGAACAGGCCTATAAAACACTAATGAGATGGTACATCACCCCCTGAAACTCAAACAGATGGGCAGGTCAGATACAGACACATGCTGGAAAGGATGCGGCCACAAGGGAACCTACCTCCACCTATGGTGGGAGTGCGCTCCCATAGCACAAATATGGCAACAGGTCACAACAATGGTCTCTAGAATTCTACACACAGACATTCCACTCAATCCATGGATCTGTCTGCTATCAAAACCACATGCAGACATACCCAGGTAGCCCGGATAGCCCTAGCGACAAGACGGGCAATATCCGAAAAATGGGGCAACCCAGACACGCCAAACATGGAGGTCATAAGGCAAAATATATTAGACGCAATAAAAATGGATGAAATGTCCGCAATGGTACATGACACAACCAAACACTTTCACAAAATATGGGACCCATGGTTCTACGAATTCCCAATCCCTACATAATATGCCCAGGAAATAGCCACATATACAAGGTCTACTAGGCCACAGCAAATACACCTCCTCCCGCCAACCCCCCACGGAGGAAATCCCTACCCCCTTTTTTTTTTCCCCTCTTTCTTCTCCTATTCATTATTCCCCCTTCCTCTCACCCTCTCCTTTATTTTTCCCCACACAAAACCCCCTAACACCACTGTAATACCATTGCAGCCCACCTCACGACCCACAGCTACACTGCATAACTTACCCCACCCTTGGAGCCCTACGCCCCAAGGCGGAGGACCCACGCGAGGACGCAACCCGAATGATCACGACGCAAGACACCACGACCCACGACCTTTCAAGAGAACCGACCGAACCGCACGTACTCACATCAGCAAAGCATACAATAACTTCATAAAGACACCCATACGACATACACTAACGCCATTATGCCCGCACCACAACCGTAGGCGAGGCACAAACGACAAAAACACACCTTAGACCAGCCGGGCCACAACCCGACCTACTAGACAAACACACGACACCAAGAGGTCAAAGGAGCAGAAAATATCCCAATACCCCCCCTTATCCGAAAGACCTCATGACTACACAACCCAGTTCACCCCTACCTGTTATAAAATGAAGGAATGTGCAAAGTGATATATATATGTCGGACACTTTCTAAATTCTGTACCTTATGTAAGAATAGGCTTGTAACACTATTGTTATCACAAAAACAATGCAAAGTGAATTACTGTGAACGAAGTACCAACATGTTGACTACCTGTTTGTTACATTCTCTATGCACAAATAAAATAAAGAATTAAAAAAATCCCTGCTCACACTAGGAAACCCAGGTATCATTAGAAACCTGGGGACCCCTCTGTCAGCTGGGGCCATTTTTAGTGGCCCAATGGTTTTCTGATGAGCTGCGTGCAGAGCTCAAAGTGAGGTCGGCAAGCAGCTCTTTTAATGGAGATTTAAATCCCTATAGACAGCAATGTAGTGTGAGCAGGGTTAAATCTCTGCTCACACTAGGAAACCCAGGTATTAATAGATACCCGAGGCTTCCCTCTGTCAGTTGATGAGCTGCATGCAAGCAACATACCACTGTCTGCGAATACAAAAATAATTTAAAATGCTGTTTAGTAGATATACCCCCACTGATTAAATGCATGCATGTTTTCAGTGGGGGTATATCTACTAAACAGTATTTTAAATTATTTTTGTATTTGCCCAGTGGAGTGTGCCTTTAAGGTAAATGTTGACCATATAGGCCAACAGCATTTTACTTTATATATATATATAATTCAAATTTTCTTTTTGCAATAGTATTCATTTTTTTAAAGTATTCACCTTCATTTATTAATATATAATTTCATTGATTGATAAAGATTAATTAATTTTTACTAAGTTGGTTTGCTGCAGTGTTATTTTGTGAATTGCACAGACCAATAGAACATTCAGTGTTCTAGATTCTAGAACACTTTTTTTTAATGATTCCTAATGTTTAATTTAATGTTTTTTTCCAGGCCACAGATTTACATTATGATTTGATTATTAACAGCCTGGTATGTTCAATGCCCTTTATTCTTCATTCCCATTTATGTGATTTCATAAAATACATAGATAATTATTATAAAATGATTGGTGTATAATAAATGGGGGGAACTTGGCAAATTCTATTTTGTAGTGATGTATAAAACACACGTAGAGTTATATTTCTAAAATGTCTTCATTTAATTATAGAAACAGCTTTAACCCCTTAAGGACCAAACTTCTGGAATAAAAGGGAATCATGACATGTCACATATGTCATGTGTCCTTAAGGGGTTAACCCCTTAAGGACACGTGACATGTCATGATTCCCTTTTATTCCAGAAGTTTGGTCCTTAAGGGGTTAATCTTGCTCTTGTCTTCAGCTACTCAGAGAGACCTCCTGAGCAGCTCTGTTTGCAACCATTAATAACGGTCAACCCCTGGGTGTGATGTCGGAACTTCGAGTTGGTTTCACAGGGACTTTACCCTGCAGAACAGGCTGCCCTTATAAACTGCTAAAGATCATAGTGAAATGTCATCAATGGCCTATATATAGCTCACGGAACACTGCTGAAAAATCTTAGCTTCTATTTAGCAAAGCTCTATTTATCTTTTTTTTTTTTTAAATAGCCTATGATTATGTGTTGGGAAATAAAACATTTTTCAAAAAATTACCTGAGCCTGAGCAGGTACCTATCGGATGGCAAGCCACTGGAGCTGTTGTCTATTTTCAATGTTCTCATAAACTCTTGCTTGTGATCAATGACTTAAAAGGGCATGTACCGCATATACATAAGCACTCACTAGGTTAACTAAATTGTGATTTATTTTTTTGACTAGGGAATATCAAACATGTGAATTTAAAATTATTTTTTCATTGTGGTGATTTGTGTTTAAAAATTACAATTCTAGATTAGAGAATAACCCCTACAGTGATGAATTTTTTTTTTTTTTTTTTGGTACATTCCGATACATAATATGGCAGTTTATAAGCATTTTATTGGTTTGGATCAATTAAATCACACTGTTTCAGGCTTATCAGAAGCAAAAACATACCGACTCTGACAGCTATATTTCACATATAAAATATTGGATTTGGTCATTTAACCCCTTAAGGACACATGACATGTGTCACATGTCATAATTCCCTTTTATTCCAGAAGTTTGGTCCTTAAGGGGTTAATGGCTATCGGACATAATCTATTCAGTGGGCAAAAAATAAAATGAAAAAAGTTATTGCTGCCCAGTTGCTTTTAATATACAGATGGGTCCTGGCACAAGTCACCTCCTTGTCCCCACCAAATTAAATAACAGGAGTCGACAAATCACTGTTAACCAACTTGTGGTCAGTAGGTGGGGGAGATTACATGAAAAAAGTTGGGGTAATTAACTAAATAATATACATGCAGGACTTAGTGTCCCCTCCTGCCCCCAATTGTGGTCAGCAGGTTGGGGCTCTGAATATAATGAAAGGGGGGACCTATTGTCCTCCCCAGCTTCACACATAAGGGGCTTTCCCAATCAGAGCAGGAGAAGTCATTAAAAAGGATGTGATTCTGTAGAATATTTATCAGATTTTTTTTTTTATCAACTAGCCAACCAATCATTCATGCTTGGCTGCTAGAATTTTGGCTGGCATTAAGAAACCCAGTCCAAATTCGATAAATATATAAACTAAAACCAGTTGATAATGTTAGACTGGGTCTTGCCAATAAAATGTAATGAAGACCATTGTTGCAAAATGCTTTTATAAACTGTGCATTAACGAAAACTAAAACCTGTATTGAACCATTTATACATATAGACAGTTTGTCATATCAGTAATTTATCTGTTTCTATGTAAACCACTTGCCGCTTCCTCGAAGGATACTTTAATAAGATGCAGTCAAACGGTAGTTGATATAAAAAGAGCCCTCGCTCTCTCCACAGTATTAAACATTACTTAAGGGTCTATGGTTTGCATGTCCTGGAAGTGGGGGACTAGCAAAATATGGTAAAGCAGCCAGCTGTGAAATATTCCAAGGTCACAGCTCGGTTGGCCACAAGATTTCTAGCTAAAAAGATAAAAGGTGACAGTGCTTAGAGTTTGGTAATGTTTGCTCGAGCAGCGTGAAATGGAATCTAACAGTGCTTTTTTGACTGTGTTTCTTAATTTATTATGGTTGTTTAGACTTCTTAGACAATAAAATGTCAGCTGGTATTTCGCAAGCTCTAGAAGACATTCTACAGGCAGTGTATTTACAATGTGTATGGATGTATAGCGATCATTGAATTATGACTATATGTTGTTATTATTATGTGAGCGCATCTCAGCACGTGTGTGTGTGTGTGTGTGTGTGTGTGTGTGTGTATATATATATATATATATATATATATATATATATATATTTGTGGTCGGGGACAATCAGCAGAGTTATGTCAATGGTGCATAAGTCGGTTGTGGTGTGCCGAAACAGACGTTTGGGGTAGGCTTGTAAAAAGAGGGCAAAAAGTTAATAGTTTAACACTTTAATACGTGTTAACATTACGCAGTCAATACTTAAAATTTTATCAGCATTTATCACCATACCTGAAAAAGAAATTTTGTTAGTGGGAGATACTGTATAACACCAAGATACTGGCTGTCCTATGTTATGCCAAGTGGCAAAACAATGAATCTAAATTGATGACTTGGGAACCTAACTAATAGCCAAGTGGCGATAAGAGGCTCTACCTATGATTTGGCCCGTTGGGTACGTTTGCCACCGAGTGTTGTGGTGTGGTGTCGGCCTCTCTGTGAGGATTAAAAATAATCAATATAGGTTGGCCGTGACAGGTGAGGCCCTAACTGCTTTTGCCAAGAGGGCAGAGATGCGAGGCAGTAACTATGATTTGGCCCGAGGGGTGAATACCTCCATAGTTGAGGATGGGAGTTGGCATCACGGGACTGCTAAATAATGGCACAAGAAGCCGAAAATGATCTAGGGCCGCTTAAGAAACTGTAACAGCGAGACCAAGCTAAACATAAGTTGTGTAGAGCAAGTGGTTGTTGTAAGAATTGTATAACGAGTCACTTGCATGGTGACTTGAAAATCGTAACTGCGAAACAATAAACTGTGGCATGATTAATTAGACATACCCTGGCAGAGTTGATGGTAAGAATAAGTGAATAAAAAGTTATGGGCAAAAGAAAATGTGTACAGAGGTCCAAAACTGAAATCCCACTAGGGATTTCATAAACCAGAACACCATGAAAATACAATGGCGAACCTGCCGGTAAGGTAGATAAAGTAAGTGCAATGAGCCCAGAACACGAATACTCAGGATATCTGATACCAACTAACCAAAGGAAATTATTTAACTGTATAACAAGTGGCCCAGTTGACCATACATGCATTGGTCGGTATGAAGTATACGTCTGGTGAGACGTAACATACTGATATGTTCATAGCGTGTTTCGATATGTAAGAAAGACCATTAGAGGAGGTGGCCGGAATAATTGAACAACATGACCCCTGTTAAGTATATGTCAAGGCGAGGGGTAATTAACTAAATAATATACATGCAGGACTATGACTATATATATGTAAAACACTCTAAATAACAAATTTACACACATTTTAGTATTCACTATGTTCTAAATCTTTAATCCAAATAGCAAAATTGTATAAAATTCCTAAACGTGTAACTTTCAAACTCAGTAACGCCAAATGAGAGATTAATTCTGAGAAGTCTGTCTGAATGTATTAATTTAAGTCAAAGCAATTCTGCCAGACATACAATGCATCACATTTTTTTTTAAACTACCAGAGACAACTAGAAATTCTGTGTGCCTTTTCATGTCTGCACAGATATATCACAGACTTTAATCTTCTCGTGGTTTAAAATCATATTTACTCACATAAATTACATGCAATTTGCATTTATATAGGGTCACCATATTCCTCAGTGCTTTACAATCATAGAATGGTTTTAATTGGGGAAAACAAGTAGTTGACATACAAAATATTAACAGAGAAGAGGTGAAGAAGCTAATGGTAATGTCTGTTAAAGAAGAGTACCTTATACATGGAAAACCATGAGAAATCAATGAGTTGCTTTGAACACTTTAAGAGATTTTTCTCACAATATACATGACTTTTGCATGAGAAATGCATGGGTTTTACTCAGTCTCATAAAGGAGCACACAAAATTGTCCCAGACACCCATGATGTAGGTGATTATTTCTGCTTAGCAGAAGTGCATTGATGGATAAAATAATACGTTTTTACAGTAGCTCAGAGTTCTAGGAGATTGTGTGGGGACTTTACATAACTTTTGCATGTGTTTTGCTAGTGAAAACAGTTTCTGTTTCCATGCTTTTTGAGAGTAATTTAACTTGGAAAGAGAGGAAACTTTGTGTAAGAAATAGCAGTTACTTTTCTCATAGAAATTGCAGAGTGTGGAAAAAAAATTACAACGTAAATAAAGTTTTACCCTCAAAAGGAAAATTCTTGCATGACGTGCGTTTTCTTTTCAAGTTGTGAATTTGTTGGCAAGCATAGTGGGAACTGACAAGCAAATTGTAAATTTTTTGTGAAAATAGCCGAATTTGAACTGTTATTCTCAACTATTAAGATTAAGATATTTACTCTGACCTACAGGAATATTTTGGTTTTTTAATTAGATTTTTATTAAATCTTTTCCTTATCAAAACACACACACACGCACAAAAAAAGACATCTTTAGGTAACTTTGCCCAAATACATTATTACATCATCACTCTTACATACGTCCAACATTGTTATCTTTTAGGCACTTATTTTCCTGGGATATTTATAGTATATTAATATACAATTTGTATTTCTATTCCCTTCTTTGCTAGTGAGGTTTAGATACATATGTTCCTTTTACCTTAATGTGACTACGCGTGAATACCAAACATATAAAAATACAATATTACCCGGAGTTATCTGGATGGGAGGAGGGGTGTTTGAGAACATCTCTCTATACAATTTTATTCTATTTCTTGAGCTCCCTTAAATTCTATTCTTATTACTTTCTGATTATTCTAGATTCGGATTCATTATCCAGGGTTCTAGATGGATGGCACTAGATAAATCTATAGGCAGCAATACAGATCCCAAACTGTTACACTGGATAGATACCCCATTATTAAAAAAAAAATAAAAAAAATGTGAGTGAATAACAAAATAATAAAAGATATGTATTATAACATCAAATCTCTAAAAAGAAAATTACAGATAAAGGATGCTACTACAATAAACACCCCCATAGAGATTTTCAATTTCTATACAGAAGACATTCATTTTAAAAAATTGAGAGATTGGGATTAAACAAGATCGGAGATATATTCCTAGCAGATCTAAATTTAAAAACCTTTAAACAACTACAAGAAAATTTAGAGCGGTTTGGGAAAGAACACTATACATATATTTAAAACTTTCTCCAGACCTACAGGAATATTTATAAAGTGAGAATGCCAAGTGAATTCAAAGTGAATTACAAAGTTAAGATCATTATAGCTCAACTGAAAAAAATGTCTCTATGTCCGCTATGCTACCAGTTCAGCTCCTTTGACCTTCAATTTAAAATTCAATTTGAATTATCAGTTTAGTAAATAAGCCTGCTACAGTTTGCAATTCTTTTTACAACTGTTCACAATCACTAGTTAAGTGAGTAATCACTAGTGAGTGTGAACATACAATAGTAGAAGTGTGCAACAATTCACAGCAATGGATCCACGACTACAGCACTTACTACAAGCAGCTATAACTCCGTATGTAACTTCTACATCAAGCATGTCAAACTCAGTCTAGCACGGGACAAATAAACAAGATGGAAGTTTATGTGGGCCGCAAAAAAAACCAAAAAAAAAACAGAAATGTTCATAGAAACTTAGATGTGTGTATATATACATAAAAAAAAATACAGCATCCCCCTCTACTTAATCCCTCTTCTATTAAATCCCAGTCCCCCCATATACTAAATCCCAGCACCCCCCTCTAGCCAACAAGCAGACTCCACTCACATTGCCGCTGCCAGTATGCGACTCCGGAGTCTGACCTATTGTATATCCCAAATGGCGCTGTCCGCACCCTGTGCCAAAGCGGATCCTACCGCTCCTTCTTGAAACCCTGTGAAGGTGGAGCATGTTGAAGTAACATCGAAATGTGACGTGGCGTTGCGTGCCTCCATGCACCCCCAGGTACTCCACTGTCCAGCTGCGGCCATCGCAACACAGACCGACACACACACACACTCACTGACACACACAAACAGATACACACACAGACAGACACACAGACAGACAGACGCACTCTGACAGACGCACACACACATTTACACATTCTTGCACACACTCACCTCCTTCCCTGGGGTCCAGTAGGGATCTTCTATCTGGAGGTCTCCTTCTTGCTCCTCACTTTTCTTGCGCGCAGGTTAGTAATGCCAGCATCACTACAGACGGAGCTCCCTCGCTGCCGCCAGCGTCCTGCTTCCTCCCCGGCCGGGTAAATTTTAGCAGATTAGGCACCTGCAATGTAAAGAAAGCAGGCGCCTACTCTGCCTAACACCAAGCATGTACTCGCTGCTCGCCGATGTCCATTATGGGCCGCGAAGTTTGACATGCTTGTTCTACATAGTAAAATTGGACGAGTTCTAGCTATTGTCACTGAATCAATCCTCATTTATAACATATTCCAAACACGATTTATGTTTAGTCTCCTCTTGCAGTGTATTAATTCACAGTTTTTCTTAGACCCGAACAGGGGTTATTTCAGACAGGACATGTATCCTAGCCAGAGGACTTGTTAATATTCAAAAAATAAATATATCACAGTTTGGCAAGGAGCAGTAATGAATGCACGAGAGATATCTGGAAAAGGTCACTATGTGTATTTGCAAGGAGAATACATACACAACTTAAAATACTAACAAGGGCATAAAGCTATTAAAATATGTTCTTAAAGTTATTAAAAGTAAAAAGAATAAAATACATCAAACGCATTCAATGGATTTTATTTAGATAGCTAACATATAAGGGGTAATGAAGTGTGTTGACACAAATTACATTTATTTCCCAAGCAGTACAATGTACCTGTTTATTACAAAAATGTTTGCCCAATACGGGTACAGACCTAAATTAATCTTAAAAAACAAATCCTGGTTTATGTCATCTGGAAGATGCATAGGTGACACAGAAGAGGAAGAAAGGAATATAGAAATGATAAAAGAGAGTAGCGTGGGTTTTAGATTAAATATTATTTATATAGTTCTAACGTATGCCGCAGTGCAGGAAAATCAGAAGATAATAACATGTCAATCACAATTATGGAAAATTATAGCCTTGCCTCATTGGATGACCTCAATTTACACTTACCTAAAACTAAATTGTCCTAAATGTTGGGAGGGATAGTATAGCCTGTATAGTACATCTAAGACTGGTTACATATTAGACTTGTGTATTCAGTTTCAAATTAACTGCGATTTGTCTGTTTTTTTCCCCGGCAATTAACAAGTCATCTGAAAGGCTGCATAGATGAATCACAAAATGGCAATGGACAAAAAAATTTCTTTGATTTGTGATTCGGAGTTCCATCCTAGGCACCAAAGAAGAGATGATAAATGGGTGGTAGGAGTGGAATGGGGGGGATAATAGATAGTTAGGGACATCCAATAAATGTTGATTTTATTCATAGATCAAGTGAAAAGTGACCAACAAAGGAAATAAAGGAGAAAAAAATAATCTATATTTTTATGTAAAAAATATTTTTATGTATTTTATGTCCTTTTGTCCCTTTAACGTTTACGTCTTCTCACTTGATCTGTGAACCAAATGGTGGGAAAATGCACCTATCGGTGTACTGCTAAATATATACTTTTTGGTGTGAAACAGTTTTTTTCTCGAAATGATTGCATGGATGAAATCCATCCAAATAAACACCACCA
Organism: Pelobates cultripes; assembly: GCA_933207985.1. NCBI lineage: Eukaryota > Metazoa > Chordata > Amphibia > Anura > Pelobatidae > Pelobates > Pelobates cultripes. The sequence goes on from OW240914.1 coordinate 318,685,997, forward strand.
AATGGACAAATCCCGAACCAACCAAAATGTATATATTTTTAATACACACATATTCATAGAGACACAAACCCATTCACACAAAGAGAACAGGTGATCAGTCAGTACGCTGGGTGCGGGTCAGAACGAGCTGGGACACTGTTCACCACCAAAGCACCCGTGCACAGCCTGTTTGAAGACTGATCAAGAAGACCGTTTGATCTCCCTTCAACACCAGGGAGGCAAATGCATGGCATCAGGTTAAATTTCTGTGTTGCCATGGCTACTTGGCACTTTAAATTTACACATTTCTGCCTTTATGAAACATTTTTACAGACACATTTCCCTTTATAAAAATCTCTCTCTATAGTTAGAGCAATGTTTAAGAAAAAAAAAATCGAACTTGTTATGATTCAGTCTGCAATAAGTTTATATTTTGCCATCTTGCACGTTTGTTTAATGGTTTGAGAGATCCTGAGAGTTTCTTTGTAACTTTACAGCACAGTTTGGTTTACAGGGGGTGGCCTAAATACAACAATTAGAACCTGATTCTAATGGCAGTCTCAGTAAATTGCCACCAAGTACATTTAGATTTAAGCCCTGGCCAGCAGGGAACTAAAGAGATCTTTTAAGAGACCGGAGATATGCCATCATTCCACCTGAATTCCAATGAGTAAGTGGGGCATCTTCTGTTGCAGCTGACATAACAATGTAATCCTTGAACTAGTTTGTATTTCCACACGGATGAGACAGAACATCTGAGCCACGCTATTCCTGTACAAGAGATGCTCTGACCATAAACCTCACCCAACTTTAACTGTATGCAAAATGAATCCAAAACCAGCATTTATTGAAATCCATTTACTTTGATGGATGCATTTGGAGCTATAAAACGAATATGGAGTGTACTGCACACTAACAGGCATTCTATTAAATGCTTGTAAAACACATGGTTAGATTTCTGGTGTCCTGCCTTTCTCAGACACAAGGAAATCCCTCCAGAAGAGCAACGGTATTGGCATTTCAAGAGAGTGTTACTACTTACCACTTTATTTCCAAGTAATGGCCTCCATATCAGTGGTACACCCTTTGGTGAAACAGTACATATTGGGACAAGTAGGGAAAGTGGGAGCATTTTAAAACTGCAATCTTCTTTGAGTTTCATTCTCCTGTTCGGTGGTGCAAACTGTGAATTTGTCACATGTATGTATTACTGTTTGGACAATTGTTTTTTTTTTACAGTGGAGGTTGTGACGGTGCTTCTGTACTCCGACCGAGTACTTCCGCCCAGTCCGCTTCCTAGCCGCTTGCAGGGACCCTGGAACACCTAAGCTTGACTGGGGTCCTTCTGGAGCTTTTCCACCCGACCAGGCTGCAGCTCTCCTTCTAGGCAGGTATCGTCCCCTCTGCCTCATACACTGCAACCCTGCTTCCAGACAGGTATAGTTCCCTCTGCCTCTTCCGCTGCAGCCCTACTTCCAGGCAGTTATCCACATCCGCCTACAAGGTTATAGCTCGTCTTTATAAAGACATTTGCGGCTCTCAGGCCTAGCTCTCTTGCTTTATCCCAGGGCTAGTGGGATCCTGCAACCAGCAAGCCGATCTGAGGACTCTGTCACTGGGATCCCTACAAATCCGCACAGGACATAAGTTCCAAAAGGAATTGACTTAGAAAACTAAATTTTTCTCATGTATGATTATTACATGAAGATTGCTGTGACAACGCAATAAAAATACAAACAGTCAACTCATAGCAGACAACATACAGCAACTTATTATAACACAATAACATATTTATAAAAGGGTGGGGATGACTATAATTAACAAAAAATATATCTCCTGCCTGCAGGATTAGCAATATGCAAATCTACCAGAATATGCAAATTAATCAGCCTTGCTATTCAGGTAGTGCATATTGCTGTTGCTACCAACAGAGGGCACTACACAGGCTCCATAGTCAAATCCACGTTGTTGTCGGCAATCCTCAGCAGTACTGGAAAGCGGGCAAAACATTTAACAGTATATATATACACACACACACACGATAAACAATTACATTACACACACCCTGCACCTATAATGGGTACAAGGTGACTAAAACATAAGAAATATCCAGCAACCTACATAAATAGTCTGTCTGAAGGTCCAGGTGATGGTGGCTGCCGTCACAGAAGTGACCTATGTATAGCATCATCTCTTTCAACTTCTCAGTGACAGTAGTGAATTATGGGAGTTGTAGTCCAACAAGATCTGGGCATGGTAGTTTGACACTAATAAACTTTTCATACAAAAAATAAATAAGTAGACAATTCTGTCCAAGGTTAGGATTGGGTAAAGGTTGGGGTCCATGCTGAACATTATAGAGAATTTATTTTGACCCCTCTGGGGTCTGGACACTTACCTAAATCCTTCTCAAGTTAAATAAACATGTGGCGTTTTGGAACGAAGAGTAAAGAGGGATCTGAGGTAGAGAATTGTTAATACCTCACAATCCCGACCTTACCAGGACTAGAAAGCATCCCAAAAATATGTAGTTAGTAAAACATAACCTTTAATAAATACAGAATAAAATAAATTCTAGAGTATACATCGCGCAATAATTCATAGTGAACTAGATAGTCTACACCAGGCTAATGAGGCCATCACATAATATTGAAAGAAAGAGAATGCTGGAAAAAAGAAAATAGAAAGCAAATGATAAATAAACAGATGGAAAACTACCAAGCAAACTGAAGCTGAAATTTAAAATGAGCTGCTTAGGTGGGAAAAATAAAAGGGAAAGAAACAAGTACAACTAGTGGAAACAAATGTAACAGGTAATGTGTATCTATCTGAACCGTGAAACTCCTAGTGAATAGAGCACATCGAGGGGAGAAAAGTATTCAGTAATGTAGGGATCTAAGTAGTACCCTAACGTGCCTTCCTGGGCAACCCTTAAAAAAATTCTAAAAACTTCCCGCTCCCCAGCTAAGGACTGGAAACACCTATAGATATCAATATAAGAATAGTATCATCATTTGCCTGATAGTAAAAGAAAAATAATTAAATAAAGTAAATAAAGTGAAGGTATAGTAAAACCATAGAGTGGTGGCATATCTATTGAGTCATGATGTGCTGCAGCATCGTCCTTAATCTAGCTGCCAACCACTACACTAAACTGTCCCAACATGTGACATTAAGTCTTGAAAGAGGAAGACTCTGTTTTACCATTATTTATATGCAAACAATTGCTTTGAAGTTAAAAAAAAAAAAAGAAGAAACATTGAAGGGACGCTATAGGCACCCAGTTCACTTCAGCTCATTGAAGTGGTCTATGTGCAGTGTCCCTAGTCGCTTAGCCCTACAATGTAAAATATTGCAGTTTTAGAGAAACTGCAATGTTCACATGACTGCCTCTAGTGACTATGTCCCAGACAGCCAATAGAGGCGCTTCTTGCAGTTTCACAATTGATTCTGTGAAACGATGCTGGACATTCTCATGCTTTGCATGAGGACTTCCAGCACACTGAGAATCCCAATAAGCATAATATGCACGAGGCGCTCACTGCTCAGGTGCATTAGGTTCCCCTCATCAACTGACGTCAGAGGAACCCGAGCAGGTGCTGAGGGATATCGATGCACGAATCAGGTAAGTGTTTAAAGGATTATTTATACCTTTTAAGGTGGGGTGCGGGGCCGCAGGGCAGATAGTTCCTTTATTGTAAGGAATACAGTTTTGTATTCCTAATACTAAAGTGTTTCTTTAAGCATTGAAGCAAAATAGAAAAATAGGAAAAAACAAGAACTACCAATTCTGTTAAGAAGGTGAGGTCATTTTAATATGACTCCATGCAATCACCTGGGCAGTGATTGGGCATGACGTGACATGTCATGATTCCCTTTTATTCCAGAAGTTTGGTCCTTAAGGGGTTAAACAGGACATGTCATAATTTAGTCTAGAACAAAACAACGTTAAGTCAATTTTCAATATGGTTTTTTTCCAATCTTTAAATGTACCAGAGGTCTAGAACAAAACAACGTTAAGTCAATTTTCAATATGGTTTTTTTCCAATGTACCAGAGGAAACACAAACACAGTTTTATGCTTTGTAGTTAACCTTAAGGCCGACGAAAGTATCTACAGGAAATGATTTTTGCCAGCAAGCGAGTATAAAGCAGAGGGCTTGTAAAAATATTATGTATATCGGCAAGATATTTTCTAAACCTTAATAAGTACAATGTCTAGCTTTAGGGGAAGAAAATTATAATAAAAATGCAAATAATTTAAAGGTTTGTTTCCGCACCAAGAAACATTTAGAAACAAAACACTCCAGGCATAGGATCAAGTTTGATTACTTAAGCTTATAGTAAAATAACTTATCTAGCTTAATTTGCATTATCAAACTTGCCTGGATTTTTATTGGTGGAGAAAAAAAGTCAGCCTAGCTACCAACAGTCAACCTACAGAGTTCTCATAACTTCTCTTTTGACTTATTGAATATGTCTAGAGTCTTTGTAAGTGGAAAGTGCATCTCGGAAGACCCCTTGCGCACGTACCTGTAGGTGTATCAGCTATACCCATTTCTGGACTGCCTTATGGATGGGATCAGTCTGATATGCATATGGTATAGGTTCTTTCAGTACAGATAATAAACTAACTGAAGGGCAAGCTATTGAACTACTGAAGCCTGTTCTCATAAACGGTTTTATTTTTTTGGTTCATTTACACTCAGCAATGTCTTACTTCTATCAAACTTCAGAAAAGTGGGAAATCTATATTCCAGAAATACCAGTTCGCAGATTTCTATTAGAAGTAAATGGAGGGCTTTTCCTTGACTGAAAATTCTGCCGCGGACATCATCTCATTAATTGAAAAACATTTTAAAAAATGAACAGGAAAGATTTCAATGTATTATTTTTTTTTTATTATTATTATTTTATTTAAAGATTACCAGTGCATTTATTCAGTGTGCTGCAAAATGGCTAAATAAAATAATATAATTAACGGATAATCAAAGTAGTGATATTCATTCTTATAATTTCAAATTGGAGAAGGTATGAAACAATTATGTTCAGATATTCATATATGGCCAGAATTAAATTCATGAAAAGTTATTTGGTACTATGATTAAAAGGAGCGTTCTAAATCCAAAGTACTTCAGCTTGTGTCTGGACTCAAAGTCTAATTTCTTTGACAACTTATAAAAGTGCTGATTTCAATAGACCGATAGCTTTCTTCCTCTTCAATTTGATAGAGAAGCATTAGATAGTCATGCCCGCGCACGCTTGTGGCTCTAGCACATTAAGCCTCTAATTGGTCAATTCCCTATCTGTGCATGAGTTAATAGAGAGGGCTTGCAAAGCTGCAGACACCCGTTCTGCAGCTTTTGCTAGCGGTTTACCCACTGTCAGGATTACAGTATGATCCAGCACGTAGAATTGTGTAACACAGAGGACTGATAGGTAACGTATACCGGACCTTAGAATGGCCGGACTAATGTACCAAAGAATAGTCAGGAATAGCTGAGGTCAAGGGATATAGAAAGAGACACAACGATAAGGAAAAGCCAGGAGTCAGGGATGCCAGAGAACAGGGAAGTCAAAAACAATGCCAAAGTCAAATAACCAGAATAACCAAAATCAATAACCTGCTCTCGGACAACCACAAGGGAAACCACGACAGGGCACTGGGCCTAAATACCCCTCCTCTAGGTCTGATAGGCTGTAACCGGCATTTGACCCCAAAGGCAGTTACCATGATTCCATTTGCATAATTGCTGCTCAGCATTAACCCTTCTGTGTATTAGGTTGCTACTCGGCACAACTTTTCCTGTGTGGACAGTAAATGTCATTAACCACATTTTTATAAGCGGATGAACACGTGACACTCATGTACTCCTAACGGAAACACGCAGGAATAATGCATATATGTTTTCTTCGGGATATATATGTACTGTAAAGTGAAAAAAGTTAAATATAAATAAATAAAATGTATGGTTTTTCCTTAATTATCATGATTATCATAATGTTGGTTTTTCCTTAATTATCATGATGGATCTTAGTGTTTGGTATAGTATTTGAAGATTGATAAAGAAGATGACAAATCTTCTATTATTGTCAATTTCTGTTTAATTGAGGATTCTATCTGAACAGGCTTACTGCGTTCCTTCATAAAGTATCGTGATGGGTATCAAGGTACATTCTCACTAACAATATTGCATGTTAATAAATGGTGGTTGGTAAATATATATATATATATTTAAAAAAATAATAATAATAATTATACCTTGTGGAAATACATTCTTACTTCTTGTAAGCATGTTTGGCTATATTACCAGTTTAAATCCACCTGAGGCTATCAAATTCTGGTTGACTTTACACATTCTTTTCTGAAATAAATTTTAATGAATTTGCAAAATTTAGATAAAAATTTTATATATATACAAATCTCCAACTTAGTTATTGACACTGCTTGGCAATTTTACCCTAAAGTTTGCAATCCGTTTTTCAACTCAACGCCATCCATGTTAGTTCAAAAACTCTTACACGTGCATTACCTCTTGAAGACTAATTAGGATATAAATACACAGAGAATATGATCATAAACAGAGATATTCAGAACTGTTAAGAAGGTGAGGTCATTTGGTGCAGAAATGTAAAATGGACTTTATAAATAAGAATCTGCAAGAATAACAATTATAATGAAGGGTGTATGTGTTGACTATGGATACAAATCTGCCCACCTGGTCAAATACAGGCTATAACCACAAAACAAGATGCTGATTATCTGCTAATTATCAAAATATGATTCAAGTCAGAAAAAAAATACCGAAGACATCTAGGTGGGAGTCTGGCAAAATCAAGAGGTAAAATAGTTACAACCTAATGAGGTTTGGGACCTTCTAACTGAACACTGAGAGTCCTCAAGGAACCGGATAGCAAGAAGAACCACACAGTAAATTACAGATAACTTGGTGAATAATAAAAGCGCAACATAAGTAGCTCTTACAATATCTAACAAAAAACAAAACACAACACAAGACAGAACAGAAGAGTTCATAACTGTAATAGAAATTGCAGACAACAAAACTAGGTTGTGTGAAAACAAAACTGGACAAGCCCTTTAGGACATAATTCAACACTGAATTATAATACTTGAAACTAACATGGTGATATCGAATTGGTATTTTAATGTTTTAGATCTTTGTTTTTTTCAGAAAGAAAGAAATATGGTATATCTGCACAGCTGATGGATAGAGTTAACCCTTCTGACAGGGTAATAGTGTCCGAATAACAAATCTGACTATAAGGTATGGAGCTTGGTCGGAAACCCTCACGTCTATCGTCACTTTCCAACATCATTTCTGACTTATGATTGGTCCAGTTATGGTACGTCTGATCTGCTGCCTGATTCTTGTATGTGTTCTAGATTCTACTGTAGCTGCTGAAATGATATGAACTTAAACCATGATCAGGGGGGCAAAGAAAATCACAATACATCTCCTAGTGAGACAAGCACTACGAGATGTACTGTGATTTTCTTTTTCCCTGAGGAAGATCAGATTTTGAACGAAACACGTAGAGCTTTTATGTTATATTTGTATCCTTATCATTTGGTGCTGCTTAAAGGACCCCATCAGCTTAACATCATCTCCGAGGGAGTTCCTGCTTGCCTACATCAAGTTACGTCTTTGTGATGTGCCCTTTTATTGCTTTTATCTTGTAAGTGCAATATTTATTAAAGGTATATATTGTTATAGAAACTCTGCACTATCACTTCTTCATTTTCTCTCCTATATGCTGCAATTCTGATACGAGGATACTCTTAAATGCATTTGATACGCCGTCAATCAATTTGGGTTTGTGATTATGCATTTTAATATTATTTTAGACACGGCAATATTGCACTATGTTTTTCTCTTTATTTTTGCATTGTAGTTACCTGCTTTTTGGTATATGTATTTTCTATGATTGTGTACCTGGAGGAGTCCTTTTCTACATGCAAATATCTTACTAGGGTAAATTAGTTTTACTTATTTACCCCTACCTCTCCTTTTTCCCCAATAAGGTGTTTCTGACACACGTGGTATATCCTTGCAAGGTTTTATTTGTGAGCAGTGTATGTGCACTTGAATTTAAAGGGACTCTATAGTCACCAGAACAACTACAGCTTAATAGCTCCCTTCAGGCATTTTCATGTAAACACTGCCTTTCGGAGAAAAGGCAGTGTTTACATTGCCCATAGGGACACCTCCAAGTGGCCACTCCTTAGATGGCCACTGGAGGTGCTTCCTGGCTCAGTGCTGCATAGTAGGCAGCTCTGCCGTTCAGAGTCTCCACGCTCTGCACGGGGACGCTGAATTTTCCTCATAGAGATGCATTGATTCAATGCATCTCTATGAGGAGGTGCTGATTGGCCAAAAAAGCATTTGTCCCCGCTCTCTTGCCAATTTTATCCAATCCAATGCTTTCCCCTATGAGAATAAGGGGTTTAATTTACTTTTAAGAGGGCTAAGGTGGGGCGGGGGCATGCCACCTAAATGGTGGTTTTTGCACTTTAGGGTCAGGAATACATGTTTTTGTTCCTGACCCTATATTGTTCCTTCAATAATGTTTTGTATGTAATATGTGAGTATGCATGTAGGGGTGTATTTGTATTTTCCGTTGCCATTGGAATGCAGTTGTGTACTTCTATGCCATTTTTGGTTTTGAATGCAGGGGTGTGTTTGTGTATAATTTTGGTGTTTGATTGCAAGAGTGTGTGTTTTTGCATGTATGGTTGGCGTATATGCTGGGATATATGCACAGATACATATACACTACAAGACACACATACAGATACAGACTGATGCAGGAATTTTGTCCTGGTGCCTGAGATTTGTGAACCCATTCCCTTTGAGGCGGGCAGACGGCTGCTGCGCGTACTGTAGGCAGGCGGTGAGTGAGCGGTGATCTTCTTTCTCTGCTCCCTCGCGCACCACTTAGTGATGCCAGGGCCGGAATATCACATCACTCTGGTTCCAGCATCGCTTAGCGGTGCATGAGGGAGCAGAGCAGGAATATGACTGCACCCTCACCGCTTGTCTAGCGTAAGCACAGTCAGCTGGCCAACTCCACTCTCCCTCAGCTGGCTGCCCACTGGAAAGCCGATCCACTAAAGCTCTCCCAAAGGTAGGGAGGGTTGGTGGATTTAAATTGAATTAAAACATATAATAACTTGTGAGTGTGCGTGTCTGTCTATGTATGTGTGTGTCTGTGTGTGTGTGTAAGTCAGTGTGTTTTATGGTATGTGTGTCTGTCTGTGTGCAAATGTGGTATATCTTTTGACTGGATTGTAATTTCAGTGAAATTCCAACACAGTCAATGTGAGTACTTCATAAAGATTTTACGAAATACAAATTTTCGGAGGGGGGAAGAGGGGAGAAGGGAAGAGCCGCTTTTGCCGGAGTTCGTGTCTCTTTTGCTTGCCCGTCCCTGTCTTTGGCTCATGTATAATGGCAGCTGAATTTGTGTTTGTGTGTGTTCCGAGTTCTGCTCAACACCAGCTGTTAACCGACTTATCTGTTTCCCAGTGAATGTTCAAAAATCCTAAGAACTATATAATTGTTAATAAAAATAACATTAACCTTGGTTGCATGCTGAATACATACGTAAAGATTGTAAATGTGGCTCTGAAAAACAATGTTTATCATTGTACATTTCTAGTCATATTTGCATCACATTAAGTGAAATCCAAAATACTTTCATGTAAAAAAAAAAAGCTTATTTTTCAAATGCCCATGGCATACATTCCCAGGGTACTGATTTAGAAATAATCATTGCAGGAAATACTAATGTACACCAAGCGGGGCATGTTTTAAATATGCAATACATGAAAACGTAGGTTGCATTATTTATGCCAAGAATAAACAAGCTATAAAAAATATTAACCCAGTATGTAAAGAATAGCGAATACAATAAAAGTGAGAAAGTAGATATATATCAAAGCTTTATTATCCCAAAAACTAAGCTTTCAAGCTATTGTGTTCCAGTTTATATTTTAAGGAATGTATATGGTGTTTGTGTTATCCAGAGTACACAATGCATAAATAAAAATAAAAGTACCACAAGCAGGAATGCCACAGTGTACTATAGGCATACAGTTTTATACAAAAGCAGAGGTTTTTATGACCAAACAGATTCAAATTATAATTTCTGTCTTTGCCAGAAGTGTAACAATTCACGTTGCAATTTTAACTATATCATCAGAAATGGCACAGAAACTCTGCCACGACCATATCCTTTTTTTATTGGTTAGTAAGGATGTGGGAGCAAATAGAGATGATTCAGGGTATAAGAGCCAATAGAGATGAATCATGGTATAAGAGCCAATAGAGATGATTCAGGGTATAGAAGCCAATAGAGATGATTCAGGAGACAGCAGAGATAATTCAGGGTATGGGAGCCAGCAGAGATAATTCAGGGTATGGGAGCCAGCAGAGATAATTCAGGGCCAAGAAGCTAGATCAGAAGATTTATGATTCTTGGAATAGGCGCCAGATGTCAGGGCCCCACCCTGCCCTACACTCACCTCTCTCTCCCACGCTGCATCCCTCTCTCTGCAGGACGCCAAGCTGTGGTTCATCAGCGACTGCTGGTTTGCAACGCTTCATGAGGTCTATTCTTCCAACAGCTGGATGCATTCGCCTGGCGTCAAGCACTCACATACAGCCTCCTGGCCCCCTGGCTCACAGACTACTTACTGGCTCACAGCCTACTGACCAGCCCAGCACATAGAGCTGTTAAGGTGCTTTAGATATGATCCTAGTGCCTGCTGCACAGCGTGGGGGCGTATAATGATGGGTTCACATAAAGCAGCCTGGGGACAGTTCACTGGTGTCCTCTAATGTAGGACAACAGGGAATTAAAGGAGAATGTCAGGACAGTACCCCACAATCGTGACTATCCCACCAAAAGCAATACAGTTGAGAGTTGCTATCCAATCCCTGATACCCTGATACCGCAGCATGAGAGACGAATATCTTTCACCGGATTGTCAGTAATTCAAACTAGCAGGCTGTGTCCTCTGTTGCCCAGTACTCTGGGCTCTTGACGACGCTTTGTTATACCTGTCATTTGTGCCACACTAAATTAAAGGCTCAACCGCCGGGAGAACAATGGGTGTTATAGATGCAAAAAAAAGACCAGCGTGCATGTATCGCCTTCTCTGCCCCAAGGATTGTAGCTGTGGACATCACCCCTGATTGTGACAGACATTAAGTACTTGCTTTAGAATTACGCTATTATTTTTAGATACGATTAAGCCGTGGTTTTGAAGTGATTCAATTGTGTGTCCATTCTTCTAGAATGTATATAACATACTGCCTAGTGTGAAGATATAATCCATTTCAAATACTGCCTTCGTATCTATTTTGATCACTTACCTGGTGAATATATGAATTAATTTTACTAATTCCAAAAAGAAAAAAAAAAGGGTGCACTAGGAATACCCCAAATGCAAATAAATAGTAGGTGTTTTACTTCTAATACAGTAATACTTTCTGTGCCAGGAGTGCCCTAGCGACCCACTCCACAATAAGTAGTGAAACAGGTGCTAACGGTTTGACTTTTCACCTGAGATCGGTCATGCTGCCTCATAGTTCTGTGCTCTGAGCCAATAGGGTGGAGCAGGATTTGTTTCATTGGTTGAGAGAGATCCGTTGACACTCTCAGACAGTAAGTTGGCTCTGCACTGGAGCGTTTAGGAGACCTAATGAAAGCTTCATGTACGTGGATCGGTCTCTTGGAGGAAGTGACCAGTGCCCGGAGGGATCCAGTTAAGAAATCAAACCATTAGCAAAACGGTTTGATGACAACTTGGAAGGTGCTAGGAAACTTCTGGTCCAATAAGCACTACAACACACGGTAGTGGTTATGGTGCTTGGAGTAATCGATTATTTCCCTCATCCGGGAATCAGAAGTGAATATCTACAAGTGCACCCCTTCAGCTTGCTGCCAGTTAAAACAAGCTCATTGAAGTGGTCTGGGTGCAGTGTCCCTTTTGCCCTCAGTGCTGCAATAAAAACATGACAGTTCCAGAGAAAGTGCAATGTGTTCATTGTAGCTCTAAGTCTGCCTCAATTAACTGTCTACCAAACAGCCACTGAGGGCACTTCCTGGAACGAAACTGCACGTTTGGTCCGGTATCCGATGCTGGACGCCATCCAGCGTCAGATTTCTCCCTGTAGGAAAGTATTGATTCAATGCTTTCCTATGGGGAGGTCTAATGCGCAGCGCCCGCTCGTAGCAAGGTGATAGTGTCAACCCAACGCAGAGGGACATTGGCGCTGGGAGAAAGTCAGTATAGCGAGGAAGGGGGGAAGCAAGGGGAGCGATTGTATTCTTGGCACTATAGTATCTCTTTAAAAATAAAATAAGCCTAGCACATATTGCGTAACTCTTAGAATCACAAATGTAGGTTATGGTTTTAACCCCTTAATGACCTAGGATGGTTCAGGACCGTCATCGTCATTTTTGCGTTGCCGACCGGTGACGGTCCTGAACCGTCCTAACGGTGCAATGTACTTACCTGCAGCCCAGGCAGTCTCCGCGCTGCGGATTAGGACCCCTGGGGCCATGTGATCGCTCAACAGAACGATCACATGGTCACAATAGGTGTCCAAGTGTCTACCTGCAGGGGGACTGCCTGAACTGACAGGCAGTCTCCCTGCAAGTGTAAAATATAAAAATACATGTTAATGTTAATAAAAAAAAAAAAAAAATTATATATGTGTATATATATGACATATAGACCTATATTATATCTGTATAATATATGTCTATATATCATATATCTAATGTCATACTAAGTGTATTTTTATATTAATATGTACTTATATTAATATAAAAATACACGTATAATTAAATTACACAGGTATATATATATATAAATATAATAACTATATATATTGTGTATATATATTATTATAAAATACAAATAAGTAAATTAAATTAAATAAAAATGTAAAAAAAATTATATCTATATGAAATTTTATTCTAACTGTATTTTGATATTAAAATATATATATTTATATCAAAATACACTTAGAATGAAATTGTATATATATAGCTATGTATATATAAATAAATAAAAATAATACGAAATATACAAATGTCCATATACAAAATTACATAAATAATTATACAAATATACATGTAGACTTCAAATATATAAATATGCATATATATTTAAATTCTACGTACGTATTTATGTGATATTTTTACATAATTAAGTAATTTTATTAATTGCGATTTGAGGGACCTACCTGCCATCCCAGGCCGAAAGTCCAGAGAATTTAATTTGCTAGCACTGTATTTTACCCTATAACTTTCTATGACACCCTAAAACCTGTACATGGGGGGTACCGTTTTACTCAGGAGACTTCGCTCAAGACAAATATTAGTGATGTAAAACATATCACAGCGATGATATTGCCAATGCAAGTGACTTTTTGCCCATTTTTCACACACAAACAGCACTTTTACTGATGATATAATTGTTGTGATACGTTTTACTGTTTTGAAACAGTAATATTTGGGTTCAATAAAGTCTCCCGAGTATAACAGTACCCCCCATGTACAGATTTTATAGCGTTTTTGAAAGTTACACGGTCAAATATATGGGTCAGAGATTTTTACATTGAAAATGGCCAGGTTGGTTACGTTGCCTTTGAGAGCGTATGGTAGCCCAGGAATGAGAATTACCCCCATGATGGCATACCATTTGCAAAAGAAGACAACCCAAGGTATTGCAAATGGGGTATGCCCAGTCTTTTAGTAGCCACTTAGTCACAAACACTGGCCAAAATTAGCTTTCAATTTAGTTTTTTACTTTTTTCACACACAAACAAATATGAACGCTAACTTTGGCCAGTGTTTGCGACTAGGTGTCTACTAAAAAAGACTGAACATACCCCATATTGAATACCCTGGGTTGTCTACTTTAAAAAAAAAAATGTACATGTGGGGTGTTATTCGGAGATTTATGACAGATAATAGTGTTACAATGTCACTATTGATAAATTTGAAAAAGTTTATGTTTTGAAACTGCAATATCCTACTTGTACCTATAGCCCTATAACTTGCAAAAATTTTGAATCTATTTAGCAGTTTTTTTTATTCGCTTTTGTAGATGAGTAAAAGAGTAAAAGATTTTTCAAGTAAAAGTCAAAAAACATGTTTTGTTTTTCATTTTTTCACCATAATTTTTTTAAATTAAATTACATGAGATTATATAAATAATGGAAAGCCTTTTTTGTCCTGAAAAAAACAATATATAATTTGTATAGGAACAGTAAATGAGAGAGCGTAAAGTTACAGCTAAACACAAACACCACAAAAGTGTAAAAAGAGGCCTGGTCGCAAATGTACAACAGCGCAAAAACAGTCCATTCCTTAAGGGGTTAAAATGTATTTATTTATCTCAGTGGTAACTAGGTAACAAATGTGTGATGACAGACCTGTATTTTTTCATAATTAGAGTTGTAAGTTGGTTCTTTTTGTTTCAGTGGACCAAATAAATCATTCTAGTCACTCACAAGGGCCATTAATATCTGCATTGCAGGGTACTCTACACCACCAACCAGAGATGCACTGATTTTTGTTTGTTTTTTGCACTGTGCTTGAAAAGTTTTGTCTTCACACACCCACCCACCCCCCAAAAATATAGTTATTTGACTTACTTTATAAAATTCTTGCCGCGTTTAGCAATTAAATCATCACTGTCATTACACAGCATCCTGACAGGAAAGCATTACGCATTGCCGCCTGCATTCTAACATGCCATGAATTAGCATGAATTAAACTCAGCTGCACATCAAAATGCAGAAAGGAAAGAAATTGTGCACACATTGTTTAATCTGCATATGAGAGAGGTAAGGAGAGGAAGAAAGAGAGAGAAAAATAGCTGAAAACTACAAATTAGCTCCTCTGTCAGATTACTAAATTGCATATTCTTGGAATAAGGGAATTAGAAAGAAAATAAATTTGTGCAATAGTGTGCCGACTTCTTGGATGTTGATGGATTCCAGTGACTCATTATAATTATGCAGGATAATCTCAGACTATATATATGGTAAATATATCCTGTGCCAAGCACATCCCTTGCATCTTAGTCCTTATAAATTAGAAGTGCAATCTATTTGACTTCCTACTGCATCGCCTCCTTCTGCTGGAATGCCTCTCGGCTGTAGAGCATTACAAACAGAGCAAGACATACAGACCCAGCAAGTGAAGTGGAAAACATCTTAGCTAACGGGTTCTGATGATGCTGTTAAAAGCACTTCCATTTTCTGAGCTCAAAAATCCAACTTAAAATTCAGATACAACCTCAAAGCCTCTGAGGAAGAATAACTTGCATTCTGTGAATTTTCAGATGACGGCATACGGTTTGTTTCAGTTAATTTAGACAGGGTGCATAAAACATCCCACTTGAACGAACACTCTCTTGTATTGTTATGGCCCAGATTTACATTTCGCTGAATGGATTTGCATAATAAATTCTCACGTATGCCAAACAAAATATATAATGCTGAGAGCAGGCCAACGAAAAACAAGAAAAAAAACTAAACAAAACGACATAAAGAAATGTAACTAAATGAAACATGGCTACCCAGAGCCTAAAGACGCAGAATTACAGAACAGAAGAATCAGACGTTTTGCAACGGTCGGCAACGAAGACATGACGACAATGTATCTTTATTGATAGGGTTCACTAAACACTAAACCTTAGCGAACTGAAAATCAGATTGTCAAGATATCGCTATATTTGAGTTGAAGAATGAATCAGCTGTTTTTACATCAATTATGTAATTTAGTTTTCGGTTTACTAGAATTCACTGTTTAGGCAATAAACCCCAATAGGGAATGAACCATGTCCTTGAGAGGCAGACTTGAAAAGAGAGGCTTGTGGGAAAGGAAACTAAAACAGCAAACGTTCTGGGACAGATCGGCCTTGAATCCCACCATGTGAGGATCTTTGACCGAACGCCACAATATGAACAAAAATTATATTTTCTACGGCAAACTTGCTCATAAAATGGCTAATAATGAAACTGATAAGAAGTGCTGAAATCATGTAATCCAACAGTCTGTTAAAAAACAAACTAATTTTACTATCTACTGTAAAAAGATACTTTTCATAACTTGCAACAAAATGTACACCAAATGTCTGACATTATAAAGTTTTACAACGAGACTGGCCAGTCTGGATGCTTGAACTCCCCCCCCCCCCTCAAAGCGCCGACTTCATTCCTAAAATCTCTGCAGAGCACACCTTTGGACATAGCAGGAACTTCTGTAGGTTTCAGTTGATTTAACAATTTATTTTTCTTGCAATAACCCTTAATGGAACTAGAACTCATTGGATCATTTGCTTTGCTTCCGGATGACATGAGCAAGTCTTTTGCTGGAGAAACATTGCAGGCTGGGAGGGACAGAAAGTGATCCCATATTATCTAGAGATGGCATAGGCAACCTTTGGCACTCCAAATGTTTTGGACTATACCTCCCATGATGCTTTGCCAGCATTATGGGTGTAAGAGCATTATGGGGAATGTAATCCACAACATCTGGAGTGCTGAAGGTTACCGATCCCTGATTAGAGTAAACTGCAAAGAGAAATTATTTTATACTTAAAGGACCACTATAGTGCCAGGAAAACATACTTGTTTTCCTGGCACTATAGTGCCCTGAGGGTGCCCCCACCCTCAGGGACCCCCTCCCGCCCGGCTCTGGAAGGGGGAAAAGGGTTAAAACTTACATTTTTCCAGCGCTGGGCGGAGAGCTCTCCTCCTTCTCTCCTCCTCCGTTCCTCCTCCTGGGCTGAATGCGCTCGCGCGGCAAGAGCTGCGCGCGCATTCAGCACGTCGCATAGGAAAGCATTTACAATGCTTTCCTATGGACGCTTGCGTGCTCTCACTGTGAAAATCACAGTGAGAAGCACGCAAGCGCCTCTAGTGGCTGTCAATGAGACAACCACTAGAGGATTAGGGGGAAGGCTTAACCCATTCATAAACATAGCAGTTTCTCTGAAACTGCTATGTTTATTAAAAAATGGGTTAACCCTAGAAGGACCAGGCACCCAGACCACTTCATTAAGCTGAAGTGGTCTGGGTGCCTAGAGTGGTCCTTTAAAGAAATATGGGTAGGGGGCAGTGCTAAGATGCAGAATGCTCCAGCATGTTTTTTTTTTTTTTCAAAAAAACTATACAAAATAATTTGTGTTTTAAAAAATAAATAAATAAATAAAAGCCAAGGGAATTAGTTAGGGGTGGGTTAGTATTTGTAGCGGTTGCATGGAGTAATTTTTTAATGTTCAAATTCTTCTTCAGTTCTCAAGTATTCAGAAACAATCTGGTCCATATCATCAATCCAGCAAATCCATGTCATTTTTCATTGTACTTCTGGTCTAAAGTGAGCATTATTAGTAGGCATTCATGATTTTACTGCAAAGCTGAAAAAAATACATTTTGAAATTAGCCTGTAGTATTCGAATTGTGAACGTGGCACATCCTGTTACAAGGACTGGTTTATTCAGAGCCAAGTTTCTAGTATTAGCCAGATACTAGAGCTGCACCGGAATTTCGGCTGCCGAAATTTTCGACCGAAAACAGGTTAAATTTGCCAAAATGTAAAAAAAAGTTTTTAAAAAAAAAAAATATATATTTTATTTTTGTTGTGCATAGTTTAACAGGCATGCTTGCATTAACAATTCAGATGATTATATATCACAATGAAAGATAGTAATGATAAAATGAAAAGTCAAGAATACTGCACTTTGGACAGGGGTTGGAAAAAACACTATGGGACAGGGGAGGGGGGGAAAGAACACCATGGGACAGGGAAGGGAGAAAAGAACACTATGGGACGGGGGAAGAACATGATGGGACTGGGGAGGGGGGAAAGAACACTACGAGACAGGGGACGGGGGAAAGAACACTGACAGGGGACGGGAGAAAGAACACTGACAGGGGACGGGAAAGAACACTATGAGGGGGGGAAAGAACACCATGGGAGGGGGGATGGGGGAAAGAACACTGACATGGGACGGGAGAAAAGAACACTGACAGGGGCGGGAGAAAAGAACACTACGAGACAGGGGATGGGGGAAAGAACACTGACATGGGACGGGAGAAAAGAACACTGACAGGGGGCGGGAGAAAAGAACACTGACAGGGGGCGGGAGAAAAGAACACTACGAGACAGGGGATGGGGGAAAGAACACTGACAGGGGACGGGAGAAAAGAACACTATGGGACAGGGGAGGGGAGGGAAATAACACAATGGGACAGGGGAAGGGAAAAAAAACACTATAGGACAGGGGAGCGGGAAGAAAAGAACACTATGGGACTGGGGAGGGGGAAAGAACACTATGGGACTGGGGGGGGGAAAAGAACACTACAAGACAAGGGATGGGGGAAAGAACACTTGGACAGGGGACGGGAGAAAAGAACACTATGGGACAGGGGAGGGGAGGGAAATAACACTATGGGACAGGGGAAGGGAGAAAAAAACACTATGGGACAGGGGAGGGGGGAGAAAAGAACACTATGGGACAGGGGAGAGGGGAACACTATGGACTGGGGAGGAGGGGGGACACTATAGGACTGTAAGAGGGGAAACTATGGACTGGGGAGGAAGGGGAAAGAACACTATGGAACTGGGGAGGATGGGGGAAAGAACACTATGGGACTGGGGAGGAGGGGGGAAAGAACACTAAAAAAGAGGAAGGCGAGAGGAACACTAGAGGGGGTAGAGAGGAACATTAAGCGGGGGGACGACCACTAAAAGAGAAGGGAAGTTTTTCATATTAGATTAAATTTATTTCATTAAAAAGTATAAAACAAAATTATAGGAAAAAACTCTTTTTTAAATCATTTTGGGGGGAAAAAGTCTTTTTCAGTTTAGTTTTTTGGCCAAGGGCATCCGAAATTTTCGGTTTAGAATTTTCCATTCGGGGCATCCCCACCAGATACCATGCTTTATATCATGTAGAGCACTGGCAGAACTACCACAGTCGCAGGGATCGCAGCTGCGACCAGGCCCGGCCGCCCCCCTGTGACCGTGGTGCCCGCTAAGATTGTTGTTTGGCCCCGGATGTGCGGAACAACCACCGGGGCGTACTGAAGTGGCCCATGCTCTTGAGGCCACCTGACGGCAATGAATTAGTTGGGGCCCGGTCAGCGCTGGGGCTAGGAGGAAGCCGTCACTTCCTCCCAGCTAAGACAGCCACACAGGTGGAGAGTACCAGGGAGGAGAGGAGGGAGTCAGAGTAGGAGCTCTGACTCCCATCAGCCGAAGGCAGCCACTGGACCGCAGGGAAGTCACCCTCCTGCACCTAAAGGTAGGAAACAGGAAGGTGACTAAAAATTTTAAGAGTTTGTGTGTGTGTGTGTGTGGGGGAGAAAGAATGTGTTCGCATGTGTGTGAATGTCTGTATCTGTGTGTGTCTGCATGTATATCTGTTTGTATGTATGGTTATCTGTATGTCTGTATGTGTATCTGTTTGCACGTGTGTCAGTGTGTGCACCTATGTATCTGTGTTCCAGTTTATATCTGTATGCGTGTCATTCTGGGTATCTGAATGTTTGTCATTAAGTGTGTCTGTGTATCTGCATTTGTGCCTCTATGTGTGTCTGGGTATCTGCATGTGTGTCTGCATATGTGTATCTGTGTCTGCACATGTGTCTGTATGTGTATCTGTTTGTCTGCATGTGTGTCAGTGTGTGCCCCTATGTATCTGTATGCATATAATTCTGTGTATGTGTATCTGCATGTGTCTATTTGTGTCTCTGTGTATCCATATATGTGTCAGTGTATCTGTATGTGTATGTCTGTGTATCTGTATGTGTGTCATTGTATGTATCTGTAGAAGTTTCATTCTGTGTATCTGAATGAGTGTCATTCTGTGTGGCTGTGTATTAGCATGTGGGTCCGTGTATGTATCTGTATGTGTTATATTATACAAAAGGAGGGGCGGGTGGGGAGGCGCTTTGGTTTCTAGTTACGCCTCTGATGTAGAGTATAGACAACTAGGGTTTATTCACTAAACTGAGAATATATCCAGAGACCTCACATATATCAAAGTATTAGCCAATTTAATGCCCAAACAACTGATGGCAGTGCATATTTACAGCTTAGATATTTAGGTCTCAAATTTGCAATTCTTGGTCTTTTCTCCTAAAGACTATAAAACCCCAAATTGTATTCTCTAATAATCTGGCTAACTCCAGGCAATAAAGTACATATAAAATATTCAATAGACTTCTTAAAGAATATGAACCTACTATTTGAACTTTAATTGCCTTTTCATTTATGCCACACTATGCAAGCTGGTATGAACCATTTTTTTTAAGCTCTTTTAAATGCATTTTTAATGAATTGCTTGTGTTATTGTGTAGTCTACTAATTAGCACCTACACTAGTGCATACATATTTAATGTATAAAATATTATTGCTTTTAAACTATGTACATAAATCTGTAATGTTTATTGAGTGTAATTGATGCTGTCAAAGCAAGCATTCGCATTTCTCTTCCACATTGGCCAGATTAATGTCTTTTCACTAAACAGGGATAAACATTTCTAAGGACATGCCATTTCACAGATAATCTGAAAGCCATTTAATACCTTAAATGTCATTTTCTAAAATCCCCTTTACAGGAATAAACCCTATCAGGCAAAGGCAAGACGTCTGTACAAAAATGATACGTTACTCCTCCATTATAAGCTTGGAGTAACAACAAATAAAGTACAAAATCAAACCACCAAGCAAAATGGCAGACAAAGGCCTTTAACCCCTTAGTGACCAGACCGCTTTTCAATTTTCTTACCATGTTTGTGTTTAGCTGTAATTTTCCTCTTACTCATGTACTGTACCCACACATATTATATACCATTTTTCTCGCGATTAAATGGTCTTTAAAAGATACCATTATTTTCATCATATAATTTACTATAAAAATATATATAAAATATGATGATAAATGTAAAAAAAACCTTTTTCTAACTTTGACCCCCAAAATCTGTTACACATCTACAACCGCCAAAAAACACCTGTGCTAAATAGTTTCTAAATTTTGTCCTGAGTTTAGAAATACCCAATGTTAACATGTTCTTACCTTGTCTTGGAAAGTTATAGGGCAATAAGTACAAGTAGCACTTTGCTATTTCCAAACCATTTTTTTCAAAATGAACGAACGTTACATTGTAACACTATCTGTCATTAATCCCTGAATAACCCTTCACATGTATATATTTTTTTAAAGAAGACCACCTATGGTATTAAACTTGGGGTATTTTGACTCTTTTCATGCAACCATTTTACCACTAATCTATGCCAAATAAAAAATAAAAAAATAATAAGAATTGGTGATTTTTTTTGACACTTATAGCAATTTAAGAATACATGTACTGAGAACTTTAAGGGTTACTGTCAAAGAACACACCAATATGTGTTTAGCAACATCTCCCGAGTACAGTGATACCACCCATATATAGGTGTGTCGGGTTCTCTGGGGGCTAAAAGACCTTATTTGGAGGGTGCACGTTCCAGTTTTCCAGCTTGAAATATTCACAGCTGGTCATCATGCATCCATGTCCTATTTGGGACTTTTGTGAAGCCGGCCAATGTAATTTACCCCCATCAAACCATATATTTTTGAAAAGTAGACAACACAGGGTATTGAATATGGGGTATGTCCAGTCTTTTAGTAGCCACTTAGTCACAAACTCTGGCCAAATTTAGCATTTATAATTGTGTGTTAAAAATGCAAAAAACATTTATGAATGCTAACTTGGGCCAGTGTTTGTGACTAAGTGGCTACTAAAAAAGACTGAACATACTCCATTTTCAACACCTTGGGTTGTCTCATATGTCATCATGAGGGTAATTTTTATTGCTGGGCTACCATTTGCTCTCAAAGGCAACATAACCAATCTGGCAAATATCAATGTAAAAAAAAATGCTTTATATTTGACCCTATAACTTTCAAAAACACTATAAAACCTGTACATGGGGTGAGGGTACTGTTATATTTTAAGTGTATTTTTATATTAATATATGTAAAAAATACACTTAGCACGATGTTATATATAGATATTTAATTTATTAACTTTTAATTTTTTTACTTTTTTCACCAGCAGAGAGACTGCCTGTCAGTTCAGGCAGTCCCCCCTTGCAATACTATGTAACACCTATAGCGGCCATGTGACCGCTCTTTTAGAGCGGTCACATGGACCCTGGGAGTCCAAATTTGCAGAGGGGGGACAGTCTGGGCTGTCACACAGTCCCCCCAGTGAACAAGAAGACCAATCGCCGGCGGGGAACGGTGGCGATCGGGTAAGTACATATGGAGAGAGAGGGAGGGAAGGGATTAATAAAAAAAAAAAAAAAAATGTATTTTACTGAGTGTCTCGACCCCTCGATGCACTCAGCACAGGCATAGCATTGGAAGCCTGCATGATGGCTTCCGATGCTCTGCGTCACTACCAGGCGCCGCATGGAGCAACCCGGAAATGATCACCCGGCAGCCTGGCAGTGGAGGGTATTGCAGGATGCCTCTAGAGCGGCTGAAGCACTCTAATTAGCCACGGGAGTATCAGGTACGTCCACGGTCCTTAAAGGACAGTTTTGTCGGACGTACCTGATACATAGTTACATAGTTACATAGCTGAAAAGAGACTTGCGTCCATCAAGTTCAGCCTTCCTCACATTTGTTTTTTGCTGTTGATCCAAAAGAAGGCAAAAAAACCCAGTTTGAAGCACAATTTTGCAACAAGCTAGGAAAAAAAAGTCCTTCTTGACCCCAGAACGGCAGTCAGTTGTTTCCTTGGATCAAGCAGTTATTACACTACATTGAAAGATTATATCCTTGAATATTCTGTTTTTGCAAGTAGCTGTTTGAACATCTGTACGGACTCTGATAAAACCACTTCTTCAGGCAGAGAATTCCACATCCTTATTGTTCTTACAGTAAAAAAACCTTTCCTTTGCCTTAGACGAGGTCGGGATGGGGTTAAGAAAATATTTTCATGGTTCTTACGTAAGGTGAGAATTCAAGGTGAATTCAAAGTGAATTTCAAATTTAAGGTCATAATTGCTGAACTGCTTTTCAATTAGCGACTCTGGCCTTAAAGGAATGCCATAGGGTCAGGAATACAAATGTGTATTCTTGACCTTATTGTGTTAAAAATCCATTTAAAACCCCCACTGTCCCCACCTTAAATACAGTAAAAAGTCACCTTTAATTTTGCACTGCACGGATCCGCCAGCACAGGCTCCACGCTGATCCTCCTTGGCTGAGATCATCATGAGATTTCCCATTGGAATGCACTGGATTGGCCGAAATTGTCAATTCTGTTGCCAAGGAGGAGGAGCAGCAAGCACCTCCTGGCCAATCAGCATGTCCTCATAGAGATGCATTGAATCAATGCATCTCTATGGGGAAAGTTAAGCGTCAGTGCTGCACCCAGGAAGCACCTCTAGTGATGGTCTGCCACTGAAGTTGTCCCTGGGCAGTAATGAAAACACTTTTTTTTTTCTTTTAACAGCAGCATTAAAAGTATAGTAAAGGTTCAAAATAAATGCAGTTTTAGTAGTGTTAAGACACCTCCAGTGCCTTTAAGTCAAACCGCCGTTTAGTAGACCTTCCCCGGCTGCAGTACAGTCTCCGTTCGCTTAATCTGTAACACACGAACCAAATGCAGGGGAAGCGGCAATCTCCCGATAGAGATCCGTGAACGGCTCCAAACTCCCGAACGGCAATACACGAACTGCTGGTAACCGTCGAACAGCAATATTCCCCAAGCGGCTTTCGTTCCATCCAGCAGTCTCTAAACGTGAAGAAGAAATCCCCCCAATAACGAGACAGAAGCTCCGCATTGAGGGTCAAACAGAATCTGGCTTTACTGTGGGCTACCTGCCCGTATTTATGCAGGTCTCCCACTTGGTGGACACTCCCCTAGGGGACCAAATGGGAGACTTAAACTACAGACAGATAGAGGGACATTTCAGACACACAGTCACAGATTTTACCCACAGTGCATTAGGATTCCCTCCCCTCTGCCCTGGAGTTAATTACCAAGTAACTCAATTAACTCCAGGACAAAGCCAGTCGCCATCTTAGACATAAAATAATAAAAGACATAAAAATATATAACTACATCAAAACTGAACATTTCCCATTCGTATTACATGTCCCCAGATAGCCTGGATCTGAGTGCATATTATTAGCGAATAGCGCTCAGATCCCACACACATAGTTCAATCGCCATGGAGTCAAAGTTCTTACAGTCTTTCGGTATACGAATGACTCCATGGGAAGGCTATCTGGGTTAAGTCTTTTCGTATGCTCTCAATCTCCCGAACGGCCGGTGTTCGCATGCTTTCGTGGAGGCAGCCAGGCGTTCCGTTGTTTCAGCGGTGTTCGGCAGAAAAAGTGTCCGTTTTCAGTTCCATAGAAATAGAGCCAAACACCGCTGGGCGTTCGCATGATTTAAAATGGCCGCTGCCTCGTGGTCGACATACGAACGACGACCACCCTGAATTCGGTTTAATTGAGAAGTGTCTGCGGTTAACCACAACGTTCTAATTGGGATCACTTCGTTAACCTGCAGCACACTCCTCACTTGGGTGGCCGTTCGTTCTGCAGTTTTGTTCGGGAAAAAGAGTCATTCGAATGGCTGGGCTATAGCAACCAGCCATTCATACGAACGGGGGACAAACAGACGAACGTAGTAAAAATCCAAGCAGACAGATGGTTCTGTCACAAGTAGTTTTTGGTTTGGCATAAGAGTAACACAAAACTATTTTTTTCTACCACATACAATGTTTAATATCTATTGTTCCCGTGGCATGAAGACTTTGCCTTTGAACTTGAATGATATTGAACGATTGCCCTTGAAGACAAGACTTCTGGCACGTACAACTTCACTTCTTGATTTAATGCTTATTTATTCTCAAACCCACTCGGTTAATATTATTTTATAAAGTATGACCGTTTTGCATCACTCACCTATTCCCACACATTTAGTGTATTATAAGGTGAACTGCTAAATTATTAATTTATAGTCACAACCCAAAATGACCTCACATATATCAAAGTGACAGAGTAAAATAAACAGCCTGTAGTTAAACTAAAGACTGCAGTAAAACAAATGGTGTTTACTTATTGGAAGGGTCACTCGTACAGGTTAAAGACTTTCAGTTTGTTTGATTTTTAATAACCTCTTAATTTGAAATCACTTACTTTTGTCCTCATGTTGATTATTGATCAAATGCTTGGACATTGTAAACCACTGGGATATTGATTGCTTGCTTTCTCCTAAGATTAAATTACTCCCGCCAGTAGGTTGGGGTATGTGCCTGCAATGGGGGGACTTCTGCATGGTACCTGAGCTAAAAAATTATACAATAAAAATCTCTGGATAATGTGCTATTGACTTTTTCAGTTTGCAATAAATCGTAATGACAAGTTGTGTACTTGTATGAATGACAGCCTATATTTTCAGGATTGCAAAATAAACAATTTCCTCTTTCTCAATTTCCACAAATGGTTTCCGACAATGAGACCGATACAAAAAAAACCTCCACATTTGTAAATATACAACCATCTACTATTAAAAGGACAAAATCATTTAATTTCTCTTGGATCTCCAACCTTATGTATTAGTGATTTTAATGGACAAATGGGGAGGGGAGAGAGTAGGTGCACTATATTAATTAAAAATAAATTTCAAATTTAAGGTCAAAATAACCAAACTAGAAAAGGTCTCCAAGTCTGTTATGTTTTCAGCTTGGATATTGTGCCTTAAAGGAACACTATAGGGACAAACATGTATTCCTGACCCTATAGTGTTAAAACCACCCTCTGGCCCCCTTTGCCCCCCCCCCATCCTTGCCTCCCTAAATATAGTAAAATCTTACTTGTATTCAAGTCTACAGCTGCTGCCTCTGCCCCTGATCTGCCTACTTGAATAAATGCATCTCTATGAGGAAAGTTCAGTGTCTCCAAACAGAGGGTGGAGACACTGAATGGTAGTGCTGCTCAATGTACAGCACTGCCCCAGGAAGCACCTCTAGCAGCCATCTGAGGGGTGGTCAGTGGAGGTATCTCTAGGCTGTAATGTAAACACTGCATTTTCTCTGAAAAGACAGTGTTTATTGCAAAACGCCTGTAGGGAATGATTCTACTCAACAGAACAAATACAAACACAGATTACGGTTTGACTTTTCAGAGAGAGATTAATTACTGTATTTCAGGTGTGATAAACTTCTGAATATCTCATGTGCTGTATACTATACAATTTTGTATCTCTTAGAAAAGAGGTACAAAGATATTAGAACACAAGTAGGGACTGACCCTCCTAAACAGAGACACTTGGTATTTTACTGAATCAGGAATTATATATACATACACATACATAAACTCACATATACATAAAAAATATATAAACAAACAGGTTTATATTATTATTCACCCACGAATTTGCTTGGCCCAATTGACCATCTCCATATGAATTATGAAGGAAGGGGACACATCACTATCCTGCCTATCCCGGTGGGATCTGAAGCCTTCTCTGGATACAGGATATTTTTGTGTTTAGACACAGTAAGAGTAAGATATCCCAGATAAGTTGAACACAAGATACGACCACCTCAACATCATTCTACACAAATTAAATAGCATAGTACAAATATAAATTCATTGTTGTGAATATGAACATTTATATTAGAAAAACAAAAGCAACTTCATTTTAATGATGTCATATTTTGAAAATTCAAACCCCCCTACAGATGGTGGTTAGTGAAGCCGTGGTGACTAGAGGTCCTGCTCGCCCTCTTACCTTACCATAAAGTGTGTGCGGTTCATGGCGCCAGCCCTCTGCCTCCACTCTGGCCTCAGCTTCAATGTGGAAGCTTTTACCATGGGTCCTCTCAACCTATCACGGGCCACCCACTGAGAGAAATTCTGTCAGTCTATCACCAGCACATTGAAGCTGGGTCCGGAGGAGGAGACAGAGGGGCCAGGAACATGGGCATTGTGCACAGTAATTTGGAGTTAAACTCTTTTAATACAATTAAACCTCATAAGGTAACATGGCACTCAGAATCTCCATACACCAATACCATGAAATGGTGCTCGGAATGTCCTTTTTTCTTCATTTATGTAAAAACTGTAAATCTAAAATTGCACTTTGACAAATGAGTTAACTTTTATGTGACATTATTTCTACATTTCATTGAAAACGGTGCCATTGAGATTTCTCTTGTGCTATCTAATTACTATGACTGTGCTGGACATAAACCAACTCATCCTGGCAGGCACCCAGTATCTGGCATTTAACCACAGAGCCTCATTTTTTATCTGCAGCTGGGTCACAGCTGAGGATTCAATATTAGAGCAACTTGACTCAATAGTAATCAGACTTAGCTCTACACTGTGTTAAACATGGAGGAAGACATGGAGGAAGACATATTAAAGGAACACTGGCACCGCCTCCATGTCTGAGATCACCAATTTTTGTGATAAAAACCCAGGCAGCAATGGACAATGGTGATTGGCTTTATGTGTCAACTGACTGTTCTCGGCCTACCCATTTCTGTTATGAGAATTGGTATGGTTGGTATGGTTGAGAAAAGAGGTATCTGCCTCAGCAGGCCCAGTGGAGGCTGGTCTGTGGGTGGCTGGGACCCTCATTCATTGTTAGAACATTAGAAAATGATTTAACACTGAATGGAGGGACAACCTCTGAGAACTCCAGGTTCTTTAACCAATTCAGTGAGATTGAGTGATTACAATGCCTAGAACAACCTTTGGCACTCCAGGTGTTGAGGACTACATCCCCCATAATGCTCTTACACCCATAATGCTGGCAAAGCATCATGGGAGGTGTATTCCAAAACATCTGGCGTGCCGAAGGTTGCCTATGCCTGGCCTTAAATGTTCCTCTAAAGCCATAATCCCTGATAGTTTATAGCTGATCTGGGAATGTTGTGATACAGCACAGCAGGTGTCTTCTGCCATAGCTCCTGGATTCACAAAATGTATTCTTCAAAACATATTCACAAAAAGCTAATGAAGATTGAGAAAAATAAGAAATCCTGGAAAGATAGCTTTTGGTTCTGAATTTTCAAAATGTTGAATCTTACCGTTTGATATCATACCTCCCAATATTTCAAATAGATAAAGAGGGGAACTCTTTGTGGCCAGGGGTGGGACTGTTATGAGACATTCAGGTAACTTAGTAATAACAATTTATGCAACCAAAATGTAATTAAGAAGAAGAACAATGTATCTTATGTACATGGAATAATTTCTAAAAACATAATGTTGTGGAGTTCTGGTATACATACAAACAAGGTGTTGCTCCAATAAATGAGGGACATTAGGATCGAAAAGAGGTACAAATGGATTTGGGAGGTATGATATCCCCTCACACACCATTCACATGTGAAGACTCACCCAAGATACATTGTTGTGATTAAGGTGTGAATATTTATTTAGAAAACAACTGCTATGTTTGTCAAATCAAAAGCATTTTTTATTTTGAGGGCATGATGATGCCAGAAAGGTCCATTAGTCTCCATTGTGGTTTATACACAGTGATTTAGTACTTTTCCTCATAATCGTTTTCTTTTATCTTGCTAAACATGGCCCATAAACAGGTATCTCACTGCAATACAGGAAACTTGCATTTTATTTAAAAATTACTTCCAGAACGCTTCCACACCCATAACTACTTCAGCTTAATGATCTTATTAAAGCAGCACCCCATTACTTCACTGATTCTTTAAGTCGAGACTTTGCACGACATGATGTATATTTTTGACTCTATTGTGATTACCTCGAAATACTGGATTCCTGTTTACTGCAATTTTTTGTACTACCTGTAAAGAATCGAAAAAAGGAGCATTCCCACCCCATGCACACACAAATTGAGTATTTCGTAAGGAAATATCTTTATGAAAAACTCATATAGACTATGTTGGAATTTCACTGAATTCCCAAACTATCAGTGGTAGAAAGAGGATCCAGGCACTCCAAGTACCTTCAATTGTATTGGTTTGACCACGGTGTCTCACTTATCCAAATAAATACAACTGAAGATACTTGGAGTACCTGGATCTTCTTTCTACCACTGATATCTACTCCCTGGGGCTGGAGCATGCCCTTGGTCCAGTTTAGCACCCAAATCTTCATGTGATTGTAGTGCAGTTCGTTTTTTTCTCTTTTTGAATTCCCAACCTAATCAAAACATATACTAAGACAAATTAGGCACTACTTTGTCTCAGTATTTTCCCTCTGCCTGACACTGTATCTTATTGAAGTGGTCTGGGTGCAGTCCCCTTTAGCCCTGCAATTTAAAACATTGCAGTTTTAGAGAAATTGTAATGACTATATTGC
This sequence comes from Pelobates cultripes, assembly GCA_933207985.1. Taxonomy (NCBI): domain Eukaryota; kingdom Metazoa; phylum Chordata; class Amphibia; order Anura; family Pelobatidae; genus Pelobates; species Pelobates cultripes. The sequence goes on from OW240914.1 coordinate 318,715,394, forward strand.
AGGGTTAAGACTACCTCCAGTGGCTGTCTATTGGAAAACCACTAGAGGTGCTTCCTGCCACTTCATTTGACCTCACATGTGCACTAGGTTCGTAAATCGCATGGACATCAGAGGAGGAGAGCAATACAGTGCCAAGGGACCTCAGCGTTGGAATCAGGAAAGTGAATAAAATGGTTTTAGTACTTTTATGGCTGGAGGAGGGCATGGAGGCTGAGGGTCACTGTAGCGTTAAAAGGACACTATAGTCACAAAAACAATGTTATCTTACTGAAGCGGTTTTTGTGTATAGATCAGGACTCTGAAGTTTCACAGCTCAATTCTCTACTATTTAGGAGTTAAATCACTTATGTTTCTGTTTATGCAGCTATAGACACACCACCCCTGGATGTGACTGACACAGCCTGCATTAATACAAAATAGTTTAATTTTTAATCAGTGTAATGTAACTTACTTTAAAAGATTGTATCTCTTTCTCTTTAAATTAAACTTTACTCACACACACAGAAGGCTGCTACAGGATCTAGCAAGCTATTAACAGAGCAGGAGATACCAAATTCTAAATTAAACAGAATTTGCAATAAAGAAAGATTAAACATTAGATGACTCTTTACAGGAAGTGTTTAGGAAGGGTGTGCAAGTCACATGCAGGGAGGTGTGACTAGGGCTATATAAACAAAGTCATGTGTTATGCTAAATGACTGGAACGCAACTGCAGAAAAACTTTTAAATACTTCAATTTATTTTTTGTATTTAACTGAATTGCAAAAGTGGATACTGTAGCTTTAAAACTTTTAGCAGGTTGTTAGTTGCAGAGAGAAACAAGCCGCAGAGGTTTTGCATAAAGCCAAGCAGTCCTAAATAAGGATAGTGCAGAATTAGTTTGCAGAATTAGAGTTAAATTAAATGTAGCAGAAAGAAGAAGCTTCCTGAGTGCAACAATGAGGCAGGTTATAATTGTAGGCAAACTGAAAGGCAGTTTGAGTTGAAGAAAATAAGTACTTAGCTTCTGTGGAAGCAGGTTCAGACGTATTGGTGAATCCAAAATAAGCAGTCCTTTAGAGGTAGAAGCAGAGGTCCATTAATCAATCCAAGGTCGAGGAGAGGAGAAGGTAGGTAAGTCGTTTTCAGTCCAGGTACGGTACACGGGTAAAGCTTTAGATATAACTTTGTAGCCGGTCAGAGGTTCACAGGAACTCGTTCAATAATCCAGCAATTTGAATCTGGCGCGGTCTTCCTATGTAGCGTGAGGAGACCGCATCAGAGAAGGGGGCGGGGCAGAGCTCCGTCAACCCGGAAGTGGCTTGAATCGGCGAAACCGGCAGGTATAACCTGATATCATGTAACTCCCAAATGGCAATGAATTGAGCAGTGTGACGGCAGGGGCATGATCTGTACAGCAAAACTGCTTCAATATCCTAAAGTTTGGCGACTGTAGTGACCCTTTAAGAATACAGTTGTGTACTCCTAACAAAATAGTGTTTCTTTTAAAAACATCCTAGTGAGAGACGTGGTCTTCATCAAAAAAACTGTTAGGTAGATAGAGTACAAAGCCAGGAAACAGCAAACAGCAAACAGCATTGCCGCTTTCCCCAGAGAAGACAACCAATACTTTATAATAATGGCTACAGACCTTCAGGCATCCCTTCTGTTAATGTCAGTGTTCATTAGTCTGCAATGAAGAAAACACACATTGAACAAAACAGCCACCAATTGTACTTGTGGAAGAACTGGGCAGAGCTCTCCTCCTCTGCTATATCACAGGTCCTACTTCATTCCTTGAGTTTTCCCTGGCGTCCAGATCTCCCTCATTGCCACTGAGAGACCAAGGATGCCCCTGCATCACTCTGCACACAGAATTATCTGAATGTCATGGCTGCAGGAAGCACACAACTCGTACTGCAGCTCCTGAACCTCATGGGAATCAATTAGCATTCACTTGCAGTCATATAATATATGAGTGTATGAGTCAATAACGGAGTTTAACAGTGATGTCTTTAATTTCCAAATGCATCCATCGACGAGTTTAGTTTGCATAAATAAAATACTTTGGTTTTATTCTAAATTTAATTTCCATTTCCAATTAATGGTCATCAATCTTTTACAAGTCATAAGCTCTCTGCAGGCTTGTTTGTTCCATCTGTAAGTTTAACAAAGATTGTGATGCAATTACAAGATGGGACCTCCACAAAAAAACGGACAGGTTAGCCCGGCGGTAATTCCAGATAGACTTACTGTACTTTAAACAATATTGCATTTAGCTTCATATTATTTTCAGACAGATTTATGGAAACATTTTCAGGAGACAGTGTAGCTTTAAGGAGAAATGAAAACTGCAGTAAAGCCCCTATTATCTGTTTTCATTTAACTTGCTTCTATGGTTGGTTGTTAACACTGAAAGTGTTAAGAGGAAAAAGCACTGTCTGAAGCGTGGCTGTAATCTATTTAAATCTGAATTAATCAATTGCTTAACCATAGATCAAAGACCTAATGGGTAAACTCATCAATACAGAGAATACACTGGATGGTTCTGGCCTCAGATATGTGGTTTTACGGGAGAGTGAACTGTGCAGTTTGGTTATATCACACTGCCCCCCATTGGAGACATGTTGCTCATCACATCTGGGTTTCACATAAGCAAATGTAACCAGTGCCATTTAAATCCAGAATAAAATAAAACTCAAATCTGAAAAACTAAAAATTGATTTGTATCATTACATATTAGATAATATATTAAAGGGTAAGATAGTATAAAGCATTCCTAGAAAATGTACATTGATACCGGTCATCTTAAAATTAGGTAACCAGGGGAGGGCGGTCAAGAAGCCACGTGCATTAATGAGGTCTGGGCTGCTGCAACCTTACACTTCAATTCACCTAATGCAGGTGTGCTTGGCCGCCTGTTGGCACAGTAATGCAAGAGAGAGGCATCATCAGGCATAAACTGTTCAGGGCTAGAATTGTGTGGGTTAATATGCAAACTTTTGCTTGGGCTGATGGCAGTGAAGCCAAACATTATAAAAGTGTCCCACAAGGGGAAGGACGGTGGGTTGTATGTAGCAAAAAAGGCAGCTTACTTGTATTTGCCAAACATTTCAAGCCCTTCCCCTGTGAGTAATGACTCACACAGCTACATTATACCCCTGTCAGCACAAAAGGTAGGAATCATTGCTGGCATTACCCGTTGAAGATGAATGAAATCACAATGAAATTGGAAAGTTTGCCATTCTTAAAGGATCACTAGAATCTAAATTATTCAACGTTTTTACATATAAGGTTTACTGTCAAAATGTACAGACTTTCAACTGTTTGCAATAAACAAATCAAGCAACCGCAATTTAAATAGTTCAACACAACAAATGCTTCAAGGGATTTCCCAAAATGCAACTTATAATGACTTCTCCAGACTCCAAATTATTCAACCCCTTCACAACGAGCATCTTTAGTTCTTAGTAGGGCACCCTTTTGCTGTTATGACTTGCTGCAAACAAGATGCATAGCCTGACACCAGCTTCTGGCAGCGTTCCTAAAGAATCTTAGTCCAGTGCCAATGACCAGTGGCCTCCATTCCTAATGACCAGTGACCTCCTGTAGAATATTTAGTAATATTCTTGGGTTTGCGTGCTGCAACTGCATTCTTCAAATCTCACCAGAGATTTTCTATGGGGATCACGTCGGGTGACTGTGATGGCCAATGTTGCATTTTCCAGGACTACTTCTGCAACCAAAAGCTTTTGTTTGATCTGTTTGTTGCAAACCGTTGAAAGTCTGTAAATTTAAAAAACACAAACTGATTTTCAATGGGGTTTAAATAATTTTGATTACAACTGTATTTTGCTCTCATGTGGGTATTGAATAAAATGAATGTTGCCGACATGACGTCCTGAAATCAGACTAAATGTATCAATCCCTGGTAAGAGATGAAATATCAAAGCTCTCTCGATAATATTAACTACTGTACTACACTTACATTTTATAAGTCAAAGTTTAAAAAACACTTTTTCAAGACACAGCAACGCTCTACGACTGTTTCCACAACTCTCGCTAGATTCTATGCAGCATTTCTAAATAAGCAAAAACAGCGTTTAGAAGTTTAGATTGTTTCATACAGACTCTTTTCGATGGTCTGGAACAGCATAGCTTTTTATCATGAGAAGCACAAGTTCGGATTCCAGTGAGCCAATGCCTAATCGTGCCCTCTGCACATTCACTCTTTGGAGCTTGTCAGCATGGGGATGGCTTTGGTTCAGTAATGAAAATCTCTGTGTCAAAATCAAGCAGACTGTGATGAGAAAATAAAAAAAAGAACTCGATTGAACAGGTAATATAATGCACTGAGTAATAGCCTTCATTTATCACAACTGGCAGATGCATTCTGAAGACTAGACATCGTAAACGGAATGCAAACTTTGTTAGAGTTGTGGAACAATCGTATTATTATTATTGTGAGCAATCTTATCATTCTCACAGGATGGGGCCATACACCCCACTGCGAGAGGGTTGTGATTTAAACATTAACATGTACAAACTGTAGAAAAGGTGTAGAAAATTCTCTGGAGCCTTGAGTGTGCATTGAATTGTGACATGCTAAGCATCCTGATTGCCAAACCAACTCAAATACAAAAGCCCATTTAAATAAAAACTGAAAACTGTGAGACAATTAAGTAAATTTGATGCAGCAATAACTAGATTGGATAACGGGTAATTTACTTTTTAGGGGAAATAAAGTAAACATTACATTTAACACTTGCATGTGTCTCAAGTCTCATCAATCACAAAAGCTCTGTTTTGTACCAAACCAAAAGCAATAAGCAGGTTGTATGCAGGGAATTGGTTGGGAAGGGTGGGGGGGGGGACAATACTAATTTGGGGTTTCTGGCCTGCCATACTGAGTTTGCCATTTGACATCTTACTTTTGGGAACACCAGAGCCCTTTTAACCAGGAAATGCAGTCTGAGAACACTATGATATGCTTTTTTGGTGAACAATGGAAACCCATGCACAGTCCTGATTAAAGCTTGCCAGCACAGCTGACAATCAGTCTGGTATCGCAGACTGAAATAACCCCTATTCAGCTGACCAGCCAATTTGCCTGATGGATCTGCCTCCTTTTCCGCAGATCTGCCTCGCAAGTCCTCCCCATCCAATGTTGGGAAGTACCTATAAGGGAAGTGCTGAGAAAAATTCAGTCACTTTCTGATCTCTGCAGACCACAGGAATTTGCAGCAAATAAAAAATACATGATTTTGTGTACCTGCCAAACCCGACACAGTTTGGAAATATGGATAATGCATAAAATGAAAAAAATGAAAAAAGATGCTCAAAAGAAAGAAAAAGAAATACTTCTCACATTTATCCCATAAATCTTTCTCAAGATTTAAAGTTCAATCTATGACATCAGTTCTGCTTATCACATAGCTTGAGAGCAACTCCTAAAAAGTGGATAGCAGCCATGCTGAGTATACTATCAATTTAATGACAACACTGAAATGTGAATGGTGAGCACACCACTTGCCCAAAAAGCTGCAACATGGGATCTTGATAATAACCAATGAAGTGAGGTGTGGACACAGTGTGAGCAGACAACGTATACATATTGATTTTTAAAGAGGGATCGTATAGAAACCCTGTGACATCTGAAAGAAGATGGTTATGCTTTGTAGGTGTGAGCAGTAAGATGGTATGGTACTTGCAGTGTTTAATATATCAAAGAAATGCTACCTAGCCGCATATTTCTTATAAATGTTTTATATGCAATGGTAAAGAGAGACCAAGTCAGCTGAACGTTTCCCAGAAACCCTTGCTCACTGGATTTTTTTATATGAATTAATAAAACTCCACTTGAGAATGTGCTATGCAGCTTATTTTCTGTAGGGTGGGGGAAAAAAAGGACTAAGAATGCCAAATGCTTCCTATTCATTTTCCAGTGATGCACATCACATTCCACTGGCATCATTGAGCATGAAAAATGTTTAAATGCATTTTTAATCCTTTCAAAAAATGGATGATAAATGCACCCTGGGTGTTTTTTTTTTTGTTTTTTTTTCTAAACACTCCACAAAGTTACCATTTCCCCCCTAAATTCTCTTCAGACCGTACATTAAAATACACTTTAATACACATGGTGCAATAACCTATGTAAAAGATCATATCAACATTAAAAATAAACATTTATTTTTAATCTTCAGGTGGCCCTTTATTGTTTTTAATTCAGTATCCCCTTTAAAAAAAAAGAGTCTCCACCTTCTGTGAGATCATCAGCATTGATGATCTTGGTCCAATCCAATGCCTCTCAGGGAGAAGCACTAGGGAACTACAGCGTGAGCACAGCAATCACTGTGCTCTGCCGATCCAGTGCTTCTCATATGAGAAGCATGGGATGCATTTGGCATCTTCATGATGTGCATGATGACATCACACATGAAGATATTGATTTCAAATATATTGAGGTAGTGGTTTTGGTGCTTGGAGTGTCCCTTTAATATATTTGCTATTTCTATGACAATCACAACGCATATTTTCATCTGCTGATGTTGCACTAGGAACAGATATTTGCATTATTACTTCGATATAATTGGCTGGTCCCTGATGCTTTATTTCTGTTACTCAATAGATTTTTGCATAAACTGTTTTTCAAAGCTCAGCAACAGAAGAGACATTACAATAAAACAAGCAATTATTTTTGAGCTGTATAAAGGGAATGTTGTACATTTATGAGAAATTGCTACAGTAGGTGGAAAATAAATCTGGACAATAATTTGGAAACAGTAGTGAATATAAACATATATTAAAAAAGTTGAACTTACTTTTCTATTTGAGGAAAGTAATTATATATATATATCTATATTGTAAGGGAACATTGAGTGATGCTTTTAAAATTCCCAGAGAAATTCCGGCCAATCTAATTTTCATTCTACGCTGTGGTGCTTTAATACTATAATAAGGAAGGACAGAGCGCTTTATAGGCAAGATAAATATACAGTATAACCTGTTTTAGAGTGATTACATCTGTGCCTGCATGTTCACAAAAAGTATAAAGCCATCACGAGGCACTAACCTTAGGCACAAGATGAAGTACAGCATTAAAAGAACAGGAAGATAACGGGATAGCACAGGCAGACATGTCATACGTTTTATAGTCCATACCATGAAATGTACTTGGGCTGTTTGAATGTCCAGTAAATGGAAAATACAAATACTTGGTAATTATTTGCTTATGTGCAATTAAAGGGACACTAGGTAACAGGTCCATTATAGCGTGCTATAATGGTTATGTTGTCTAAAGTGTCCTGGCACCATAACTTGGTTTAAAGGACCACTATAGTGCCAGGAAAACAAACTCATTTTCTTGGCACTATAGAGTTATTAGGTCCCCCCACCCTCATAGCCCCCCTTCAGCCACTTACCTTTCTCCAGCGCCGGACTCCCTTGGTGCTGAGGATCCCTCAGCCTCTCAGCTCTGAATGCGACCGCGCACGCATTCAAACCGCCCATAGGAAAGCATTACTCAATGCTTTCCTATGGACGTTCAGCGTGCTCCTCTAGCGGCTGTCAGTGAGACAGCCACTAGAGGCTGGATTAACCCTCAGTGAAATATTGCAGTTTCTCTGAAACTGCTATGTTTTCAGCTGCAGGGTTAAAACTAGAGGGCAACAACAACAGTGTGAACACTACAATATCAATAAAATGTAGTGAAAAGATAACTTAACTTAATAATGACAATGTAGCCTCCCAAGATCGCTACCCACAGAGAGCGACACAGTATTACACAGGGATATGTTATTTTTACACTGTGTAATGCTGTGTCTCTGATTTTATTGTCACTGCGGTCCCTGAGGAAGTTCCTCTATGGAACGAAACTAAGTAGGACCAACTGCTTTCTTTTATTATCCTATATTGATTGACGAGTATTTGCCCTTTTACAATAAAAGAACGAAAAAATCTTTTTACTCTACACATCTGGAGTCCTGTGTACCATTGGCTTTCCTGCAGTGAGAAGGGGATTGATAGCCCCCCATGTAATCGGGGGAGGCACCCTATAAAACACCTGACTCTACGTCATCTCGTGAGTGCATTCTAATATAGAGCATAAGTTATTGTGCATACTGTATTACACTATGTTTCTTTTTATGTTTCTTTTTTAGATTCACTTAGCCGTATCCCGTATTTTCTGTCTTTTGGCATCTTAAAACTAGAGGGACCTGGCACCCAGACCACTTTATTGAGCTTAAGTGGTCTGGGTGCCTAGAGTGGTCCTTTAATGTCAAGCCATTCAAGAGCAGTGTGACATACACCAGGCCTCTTCTTAACACACATGAATCGCCCATACCTCGGCCACAAAAATACATAATTAATACTTCTGCATTATCAGTGTCAATTTTGTCCAATCTGGAGGTTGTTGATTGTCTGAGAGTGATGAGTGTAGGTTAGTATTGCCATCTTGGACAAGACAAGGGGATCTGGGCATCAAAAAGGGACACTTTGGGGGAAAATGCATTAATAATGTCCCAGGTAACAGAGTGGTGGAACAGCCACCTGGAAACTGCAATTGTCTATTGTAGGCCGCTAATGGATAGAACACGAAAAAATACAGCAAGTACTGTAACAATGTTTCCTTCAAATGACTCCATAATTTAATAATTTGTTATATACAGCACTTGCAGGGTTATTTACTACAGTATGATTTATTTTCAGAATTCAATGTAGATATACAAATTTAGGTCAAATTAGACAAACTGAAAATGTATAACATGTTCAGGCATTTTTTATTGAAAAAAAAAAAAAAAACAACAGACGTTTTGGCTCTTACAGGAGCCTTCATCAAGCTAGCTAGCAATAGGAGCCTAAACATTGTATGGTTTTCCAATACAATTTGCCTAAACACAATCTACACGTGCCGGTCCAACTTTCTTCACAATTATTGATACGTTGGGAATGGTCGACCTTTGAAAATGTGAGTACCACTCCACTTTATGCATATTAAATTGAAAATGTAGGTAAGGTGAAAATGTATAGAGAATTTTTCAAATTCTGCTGAAATTGGCATAAAAGTCATAATTCACTTTGAATTTCTGACAATTCAGACTTTAGTGATGATAATTATAAGCCTTAAAGGAATTATCCCATCATGGCAGAGACCATTTTAATCTGCAGACAATTATATCTACAATGAAAACCAGAGGGGAAAAAAAAGTTACTTAGGCACTATCCCAAATCCATATGCTCATTTAAATAACTGAAACCTTTTACTATCCTTTGGACTCCTTGTGTATAATTTTATTTTATTTATATTTTCTAGGTTGAAAACGATTGTGATCAGTGCGCTAACTCTTATTATTTTTTAATATTTAAATAACTGCAGGTTTTAAGTATCACTCCAATGGCCATTTAAATGTAAACTCACCTGCCACTTCATGGCAAAACTGCTTAGGTAATCCTACACTATACCCTTTCTCTGTCTCAGAGATTTTCCTCATAGCTAAAGATAGCAAGGGGAATTGTTAGTGTAGGACTCACCTAAGCTTTTGCCTGACTTGGCATGTGAGCCTACCAGTATACTTAAATGGCCATTGGAGTGATACTAAAAATCTCCAGTTATTTTAGTAAGCATAGAAATTTGGGATATTGTGCAAGTATGTTCTTTAGTTTTTATTGTATGTATAGGGGCAGATGTGTATAATAGTCATTGCTGTCACCCAGGAGTATTGGGTGTTTGACCACAGGGCTTAATTGTATATGTTAAGATAATTTGATTTGTCTATAAGCTTTATATCTGATGGACGGATAGCAAATGCACAGACTTGCAAATATAAAAAATAAAATCCTTTATTCTCATTCAGTTACGATCAAGCCACTTGAAAGTCCTTTTAAGGAAATATATACCCGGTAGGTTTTTTTCCGGTCACCAAGTTTTGCTATAAAGGAATAAACATTTTTACTTGAAAGCTTTCAAATATACGTGCAACTTTTTTAAAAAAACAAAAACATTATTGATTTTGACACTGTCTGGAATTCTCAGTGGAGAACATTATTTCGCTGTATACTTTATGACAGATTTGTCAAGATTCATTTACTGCAAGGCCGACTTCTTGTTCAACGCTACAAGTTATCAGTGTTGGAGATCCCTAGACAGAATTTTATTTTTGCGACAGACACCTTTCAGTGTAGAGATGCAGAATTAACTTTTTAAAAAAGAAATCCATTTCTTCCTCTTAAAGTGACCCAAACCACTTCATCTTAATGCTATAGTTTTCGTCCAAGGTTTACTGCACTTGAATTTTTAATATTTTTTTTTTAAGTTTACCCTAACTCACTGTTGAGTTAAACTAAAATAAATCTTGGACATTATGCGAATTGTAGTTGACAAACATTTGATTTAGCAGTGCTCAGCCAGTTCCTAGATTGTCTGAGTAGTATGGGAATTGCATTTCCCAAATGTACGTAATGCCTGGTGTTTACAGAATATCATATGCAGATGTTTGTGACAAAATAAATCCACGTAAGATTTCAGGGCACACACTTGAACTGTTTTAACGATGTCAAGGCTAAATACAAAACTCTTATTTTGCATGAAAGGTAAGGATTTAAAAACACCATAAGGTCATATTATGCTATGCACATTACTATGTATATCATCAGGACACAGTACACCTTGACACAGCTGTCTGTAATTCTACGAGTGCTCAGATGGAACAGGAATAAGGGCTATGCTGTCTGGTCCCTCAGTTTAGAAACAAGGATAAAAATAAATAAATAACTATTTTTGCCTGAAAAAAAAGCCATAGTAGATTCTGTGCAACTCTTGATTAAGCCAATAACCACATTAAAATTGTATGTATAAAATTACCATTACCACAAACAGTGACAGCACCACTGTCAATTGAAAGATATCAGCTTTCAAACATCTATTACAACATAACCTTGTGACACTAACATTTGTCAATATAAGAGTTGATGCCACTAAGTCATCATTAGACTACATTATGTCATCATGAACGTCTAGTAGTAATGAACACATTTCCCAGTATATCACATGGGCCATAAAGGGTAAAGCTCAGGGATTTAATGACATCCAAATATGTACCTGTATCTGCTGTCTAATAGCACCATAACCACTATATCACCATGCTGTGGTTATGGTGCACAGAGTGCCACATTAAAGGGACACTATAGTCACCTGAACAACTTTAGCTTAATGAAGCAGTTTTGGTGTATAGAACATGCCCCTGCAGCCTCACTGCTCAATCCTCTGCCATTTAGGAGTTAAATCCCTTTGTTTATGAACCCTAGTCACACCTCCCTGCATGTGACTTGCACAGCCTTCCATAAACACTTCCTGTAAAGAGAGCCCTATTTAGGCTTTCTTTATTGCAAGTTCTGTTTAATTAAGATTTTCTTATCCCCTGCTATGTTAATAGCTTGCTAGACCCTGCAAGAGCCTCCTGTATGTGATTAAAGTTCAATTTAGAGATTGAGATACAATTATTTAAGGTAAATTACATCTGTTTGAAAGTGAAACCAGTTTTTTTTTCATGCAGGCTCTGTCAATCATAGCCAGGGGAGGTGTGGCTAGGGCTGCATAAACAGAAACAAGTGATTTAACTCCTAAATGACAGTGAATTGAGCAGTGAAATTGCAGGGGAATGATCTATACACTAAAACTGCTTTATTTAGCTAAAGTAATTTAGGTGACTATAGTGTTCCTTTAACCCCTTAAGGACCAAACTTCTGGAATAAAAGGGAATCATGACATGTCACACATGTCATGTGTCCGTAAGGGGTTAAGCTACATTCCTATGAATGTACTGCTGAGGAGCCCAGGTCATACATACCATCCATCTGTTGCTCCTATAAAAGAGGATATGATTAGGATATAAAGGAATGACAGGGGATTTCAACACAAAATAGGTTCTGTTTCAAATCCAGATAGTTTTCAAACGGAAGACTAACTTTTTTTTTTTTACTTACTTTTACTTTTCTTACTTTCATGACTTCTATGAAGCCACATAAGCAATTTAATGAATAACCCTGATAAACACTGATTGCAGTTTATTTGCAGTGAGAAATTAAACAGCAAATGTTTGCATTTCATAAGCACAATATCAAAAGCACTTTCATCATTTAAAAGCGAGAGAAGCAAAATGTATCAATAAGTAAAGGGGATAGGGTTAGAGACATGATCTGCATGAGGAGGGAAGCATTTGGGAACAATTCAATGTAACAAGACAGGGGCTCCCACACAAAGGCTATGAAGTCTACTGGCAAGATGGTAATGAATATACATCAGTTAGCCCAGGCAGCTGGAAGGAATACACAAAACAACATCTGCAGAAACCAAACCTTCTGCTGTCACACAATAATGTCCAAATACCACAGGGATGTCATGTCTATAGTACTGTTCTGCAGTAGGCCGTGATTGACGTCTATTATATTACAATACATGGACAGACGTGATGAGTTTATAGTATTTTTGCTTGAACTTCCAACAAAACAGTAAAAAGTGAAAATCTACTTTACAGTTAAACGAGCACTCCAATGCAATTTTAACTATTTTGTACATATACCTGTAACGAAAGCATGCATTTTTCCTGCATATTTTCTTTGGGGGTACGTGGAAAAAAAAACCAGCTGGCAAAAGCTGCAGACCTGCTGTCTGCAGCTTTGCCAGTCCTCCCCTTTAAGTGACCAGTAAGACGTTTCGGATGGAGAAGCCTCTGTGCTGGAGCTGCACGAATACACTTCGATGTAGAGCTCATTGAGGAGGGGTAGGCGGCAGCTTGCTAGCAGATGAGAAAAAAATTAATCTCCATGATCGTCTCATTGACAGCCAGGAAGGTGATTTTTCCTCAATTATAAAAGTGCAGATTTCTATTGAAACTGGCACTTTTACTAACTGTCTAAAATTTACAGACAGAAAGCTTGAGTGTGTCTGGAGTGTTCCGTCACCTGACATTTAGCAGCAATGACGCTTTTAACTTTACATTTGCAAGCAGCAGACAAGGCACCTTCCTAAATCCTGAGTTTGTAATACCCTTTGTATATTCTACATAGCTCTCTCTGTATGCACAGTTAATGCCAGAGAAGGATTAACATCTCACAGGGCCCTATGCAGGTTACCAGTTTGGGGTTCATTCTTCAGGTAGGGATAGTTAATGGGGCCAAGCAAATTCATGGTTCCGGGCCCTAGACAGCCGTCTACGGACACCTTATGGTTAACCCTACTCTGGTTGATGCCATCTAAATAAATGTTAATAACAATTTAAAATACAGTTACTAAAACTCTCCATCAACTTTATACATCTTTCATATGCAAACAATGTAATTGATAAGAATACAACATGATTGTATATAATAAACATCTCAATGTATACGACATTCAACAAGTGTCTCAGAATGGTCTGCAAACACAATATAATCTGACGTATACCAGTTGATACCTCATGCTTTTAAACAGCTAACATGCACCACCAAAACTGATGTTAACACCACTGCCATCTACAGGACACATGAAGGAACTGGTCTCTAAAAGACTAACACTAGCTTGAAACGGCTCAGGTGGTGACACTTGTACATGTTAATAAACACGAACTCTTGTAATTAAGCAGTGATGGTTCAAACAGCAATATAAACACATTTGGATTCCTAGTACAAAAATGTTACCCAGGTGGACTCCAGTATTTAAATCGGACATAAAGGACGGGGAGTGCGGCAGACAGTGTAGCAGCTATTGATAAAAACAGATTGTGCTCTGCTCATTAATCCCAACCATAATACATAGAGTGTGAGCCACCTGGGACAAGACCGTGTAGTTACATGCTGGTTCCTTGGTTACTGCAGAGCAACAGGCGATTACTGAGCACAGATCCTGAATGTAGCATGCTTCAGTAACCTGTCCAGCCAACTTTTAAAATCATTCCCTTCTATTCAAATGAATGCACATATGCTCCCTTCAGATAACAAACAATCTGATTGCTCGCTGATGAAAAAGGCACACAGATGGCTTCAATTCATCAGTTTTTCTCCCAGTGTCTAAAAGATGATGATGATGACTATGAAAACCAGGAAAGAAAGAAGTTTTTTTTTGTTTAAAACTAAAAATACAGCTGATGAACTCCATTTTGCAATTATGGATTCACTCTGTCCGAAATTCTGCGACACCGATATGATCAGCCTGCGGAGATACCTGTGGATAAAATATTCTCTCAAACATTGCGTACAATATACTAATGCTCGTCACTTGAGGCGCTACTATTGAATAGTCATACATGCTAGTGATTCACAGCGAGCTTTGACAAGATGGTCGAGCGAAAATCATGTACATTCTGACTTGCACCCAACTGTTAAATAATCAGAATGTTCACAAACTCCCAAACAATGTAGATGGATTTTCTATTTTGTCTCTGCCAATTTGATATTTGATTAACATAATATCCTAAAATGATGAACCCTCTATATCTGTTTCTTGCTTAAATTGTTTCCAAAAAAGAGAATGCACACTAGAACCACCAGTATAGATTATGCAAATTTTAATGAACCAATAATAGGCATGAATTGCATACAACAAGACAATATAGTGTGACAATATAAAGGCATAAAAATAAAACAGTAATAATTGACCAAATTTCTCACAAGCCTAACCTGGCAGAAACACAGGTCCCCAATACCCCAACGTTTCGGCACCAACTGGCTGCCTTTTTCAAGGGTGTTTAATAGTTATGCTTATTTGGTACTTGAGGGAGTACCTGTGAGGAATAGCACCTAGTGAATTATTTGGTTATTGTTAATCTCTCCACACGATATTATTGTATGAATATCTTGCTTAAATTGTACTAATCTTTTTAAAAATAAAGATTGTTAAAAATAAAATGAAAATAATATCCTTACGCTTGTATTTCACAATTTGTTCCAAGAGACAACTGAATAGAATCCATTCACCCATGAACTTAACACAGGGACAGTACGTGATTCTTGAGTCTTTTCAAAAAATTAAAATGTGACCTGAACTTTTGTTCTATTCATTTTCCTTAGAAACTTTCCATTCTGAGCTCACGGTGGAGAATTGTGGTTTTAATTTTCTGCACCAGTTTTAAAGAAGTATATGACAGAGCTAAAAAAAAGTGCAGAGGCGGACTACAAAATTAGTAAAGGGGGATGGAAAACATTAGTTACGAAGAAAGGCTAGAAATTTTTATTTTTATTTTCTCAAAAGAAAAAAGTATTACATACTTTTCAGAAGTTTTCTTGCTTTATTTTGGTTTGTGTATTCATTTTAAAGTGTTTGTCAAGTGATGCAACAGGGAGCAGTGATAGCCTGGGTTGGAGTACCCTTAAAGTCATAGCAGTGCGTGCAGGAAACTAAAGTTGGTAAACGATCTTTGGTAAATGTGAGTGGATTGTTATGTTATCATTTCTTATATTATTTATATGATTTACTGACTGAATATATATTTTTTTAAACTATCTGCAATATTATCTGAATTATTTATTTACCACGTGCAACACTTTGGCGTATGTGGGATTTTACCTGAAAGGATTTGCTGCCTATATACAAGTATTTTTACATTAATTATGTGATGTGTACACAGGGGAAAATTGGATTGATTTTATTTTATTGCACCTAGACAATGCTGTTTTTGTGGTTTGCTTTTTGGATATAGGCAATGCTTGTTTGTTTGATTCTCTCTATTTGTAATTCCCAACTTAATTTGGGGGGAGGGTGGGTGGGGGGAATCAATCTGCTTCTCTTTTGGCTATGTATAAAAATTATGAAATAATTATGAAATAGTTTTTATAGACACACAGCTTTTGCAATACGTCACAATAGCCGCAAACAATCAGATTTAATTGCTGCTTACAAGTTCAGAATGTCCTTAAAGAGACTGTTACTCAGACCATTATTGTTCTGAAAAATGAATTAAGAATCAAACATTGCATAGGTTGTAGATAAGAAAACAAAATGCTTTATTTAGGAGATTGACGCCTTGAAAAATAAAACACAGCAACAAAATGAGATGTAACAGATTATTAAATAATTGATATTACAATCAATAAATTATGATATAAAACTTTAACAGTTTGCACTTTTCATTCAAGAGTTGGACAAACTAATCATACAAAAAAATTTCTAAAAATAGAAGTGCAAAAGTTTTATTAAAAGGTGACGTACAAGGGGGGCGTGTCAGACCGTGGAGATAGATGGCCGCTTGAGCTTTAAGCTCCGCAACACGAGCCTGGCAAAAAACTGTGTATACCGCTGACCCCTGGGTGCAGAATGACCAACAAAGTGAAGATGTCACACTCTAAAGCCCGCAAGAACCAAGACAAGTCGGAGAAAGTAACTTTTTTGCCCAAAAACGGTCCACGGCTTCCCGTACCGCAGACCAAGGCCTGCAAGATGGCGCCAAAAGCTCCGGACGGAGCAGCCCGCCTCCCTGAAGCAGAACCTCTCACAACCTCCTTCATACAGAAAGCCCTGGACCAACAATCCAGTAAGCTCATCGCAATTTAGCAATGCAGCGTGGCGGAACTCAAAAGAGACATGCAAGATCTAGGTTCCCGCACGTCGCTGGTGGAAGCCAAGATGAAGGAAATAATTGACATCCATAATTCTGCCGCAGACAGGATGCAACAACTTCAGGACAGGTTGCCACAATGTGAATCGAAACTCATGGACCTGAAAGACAGGTCACACCGCAGCAATCTTAGGCTCAGGGGGGCTGCCTGAAACAATCCTCACTGCGGACCTGCCTGCATTCGTGCACAATTTCCTTAAGCTCTTAACTCCTAAAATACTGTTGGATATGTTGTTACTGGAGCGACTGCATAGGGTTCCAAAACTCCAGCACATCTCGGCATCACTTACACGAGACGTTCTCTTAAAGGAATACTACTTCAAACCCTTTTATCCCCCTCCCCATCAGAACTTTCCAACTCCGCCACCGATTTCTGCTAGTGTGGCACTCGAGCCCTCTAGGTCTCTAAATCTTGTTGCCTTTTTGGTCACGACTGTCAATTTCCCAGCATTTCCCAGAACTTTCCCTTGGAAGTTGACAGATAGCACAACACGTAAAGCTCTCGCCCTAAGAGTCCTAAGCGGTCTCCCTACATATCCACCCTGAAAATCTATTCTCATAACGTCCGTGGGTTGCACATGCCCCACAATAGGCACATGGTTTTTTTAAAAAGCTAGAAGATGCGAGGCAGATATACTGTGCCTGCAGGAGACTCACTTCCCCAAAGCAAAAATCCCACAATTTGGCATGAAGTATTTCCCAGTGCAGTTTATATCTACAAAACCGTGGCTTTCGAATTGCTTCAAAATATTTCTGATGTGCATGGAAGGTATTTTATTTTAATGTTTGTTGAATAATGTTTTGTAGTAAATGCATATGCCCCTAATAAACACCAATGGAATCTTTTGCACACGGTGCTCACCAAAGTGGCAGCCATGCAAAAGGGGACGACCATAATCTGTGGTGACATAAACCACGTCTTAGACCCTAGCCTAGACACATCTACGCCTAAAAACTTGCCCATGTATACAATACTAAAAACACAGGGCAAAGCAATATCTAAACTACTCTTACAATTCAGCCTATATGACTGCTGGAGGACACTAAACCCTAATGACAGATGTTATACATGTCACGCACGACCCCACAATATGTACTCCAGGATAGATGTCACACTCCTCCAGGGGCCATCCCTGAACCAGGTTGCCTCATGCAACATAGGAGATATCCTCTTGTCGGATCATGCCCCAATTATGCCAACGTTGAGGGATGACTTTAAATTTAGGGGTTGCA
The DNA here is from genome assembly GCA_933207985.1 of Pelobates cultripes. Lineage (NCBI taxonomy): Eukaryota > Metazoa > Chordata > Amphibia > Anura > Pelobatidae > Pelobates > Pelobates cultripes. The sequence continues at coordinate 318,733,195 of OW240914.1, forward strand.
ACCTGTGGAAACTTAACACAACATTATTAAATAATGACAAGTTCTGCACCGAGGTAGAAGCAGAACTCTCAACCTATTTTTCATTAAATGATACACGGGAGCTACCCACCTCCTCATGTGACAAGCCCATGAGGCGGTTATAAGAGGGGTGTTCATTCGGAGGGCCTCTTTCCTTAAGAAGCAAACCCAAATAAGAACTCTTGACTTCTTGAGAACACTAAGGGATCTCACCACAATGTAATACCTGCAACCCAGTACCATGGTAGCAGACCAAGTTGCAAAAGTTCAGAGAGACATAAATGACCTCAACAATGACCTCTCCTACACTTTGCATAAACCAAAAGCTAGGGAATACACAGAGGGAAATAAAGTAGGCGCGCTGTTCACGAGCAGGTTGAGGGACATGAACGCTCACTCCAAGATCACCTCTATAATTTAAGAGGATGGCAAAAGAATTATCATATCAAATATCTAATTTCTTATCCACTGTAGATTTGCCATCTGTATCCTCAGCTCAAAAAACTAAATTAGCTGACCTAATTACGTTGGAAGAAGTGAGAAAGGTGATAGCGGATTTGCCCTCCAATAAGTCGCCCGGACCAGACAGGCTGCAAAATGCCTACTATCAAAGGTTCTCTTCCATCCGCTCCCCGCACTTAGCAACACTATTTGGCTCAGCCACCGAGTTGGAACGACTGCCAGGTGAAATGCTGGAGGCTAATGTGACCACATTGCCTAAACCAGGTAAACACCCAACCAAATCTGCGAAATTTTAGGACCATCTCCTTGCTTAACACAGATGTCAAAATCTTTGCAAAAATATATGCCAACAGACTCAAATAAAATAGAACTGCACTCGATCCCCCAAAATAATCTGAGTTTGAGTGCAACCAGGCCGGCCCCAGTACCAAAAGACCAGTAGATTAGTAGAACAAAAATAGAGAGGTCCAGGCACTCCATATATCAGTAAAATAAGCAATTTATTGAACACACAGCCAAAGCAACGTTTCGACCAAACTGGTCTTTCTCTTGACATACATGGAACATATGCCCAATAGATGGTGATACTCGTCACACAAAGCCCAATATTTATCTCCTGAAAAGCAACTAAGCCAATACATGTCCAACATCGGGGGTCACTAACCGTGGTGGCTCAACCTTAAGTGTACTTGGGGAGCGACCCACCAAGTTAAAGGAACACTATAGTGGCAGGAAGAGAAGCATGGATTCCTAACACTATAGTGCAGGAATACATGTTTAGCTTCCGGCCTCCCTCGCTGTGGAGATAAATGGTTTTAAATGTACCTTTTCTCCACCACAGCGTCAATCTCGCTGCGGCTGGCTCTGACTCTGACTCTATTAATGAGATCATCAATCTTGATGATCTCAGTCAATCCAAATGCTTTCCCATAGGCTATTTCGCATGTGCGGCAAAATGCCAGGCTGCGCCATTCAGTATGTCTGTGTAGAGATGCATTGAATTACTTTGTGTCTACGGAAAATGAGTACCAATCACAGGACTTTAATGATTTCTGTTATGCTGACCTTGGCTTGACAGAGTGCGAGCCCAAGCCAAAAGTCAGTAACCAGAATAACACTAAACAGTATAAATATACTTCCAGGAAACTGAAGACATATGACAGGGCACTGTTCAGAGCGGGTGTAGGCAACTTTTGGCACTCCAGATGTTGTGAACTACATCTCTAATAATGCTGTATGAACCAATCTGTGATATTAGATCAGTTGCAATGTCATTTACAGTTCACTACAAATGAAAAAACCTTTATAAGCATTTCATGTAAAATTGTGTTGCTTACCATCCCCAAACATGTATTTAAGGACCACTATAGACACCCAGACCACTTCAGCCCAATGAAGCGGTCTGAGTGCCAGGTCCATCTAGGGTTAACCCTGCCTGCTGTAAAAATAGCAGTTTCAGAGAAACTGCTATGTTTATAAATCGGTTAATCCAACCTCTAGTGGCTGTCTCATTGATAGCCGCTAGAGGCGCTTCTCACTGTGATTTTCACAGTGAGAAGACGCCAGCGTCCATAGGAAAGCATTGAGAATGCTTTCCTATGGACTGACTGAATGCACGCGCAGCTCTATCCGCGCATGTGCATTCAGCCGATGACGTCTGAAGGAGGAGGAGAGTCCCCAGCGCCGAGGGAGCCCGGCGCTGGAGAAAGGTAAGTGTTTAACCCCTTTCTCCAACTTCAGCCCGGCGGGAGAGGGGCCATGAGGGTGGAGGGGACCTATTAATACTATAACAAACTCATTTTCCTGGCACTATAGTGGTCCTTTAATGATCTCCCTAATAGGTTTCGGCCATGGTATTCTACCAAATGAGTTATTACTTTATAACTGATAAAGATAAATAAAATGAAAAAAATATAATACATTTATAAAAAAAAATTATTTAAAAAAATATTAAGAAATAATATAACAAACGCAACTTAAAGCGACACTATAGTTACTTAAACAACTTTAGCTTAATGAAGCAGTTTTTGTTATATAGATAATGTCCCTGCAGTCTCACTGCTCAAATCTTTGCCATTTAGGTGTTGAATTACTTTTTTTTCTATCTTTAAGGCCCTAGTCACACCTTTCCTGGCTGTGGCCGACAAAGCCTCCGTGAAAAAAAGGTTTTGTTTTTAATCAGATGTTAACTTACTTCAGAAGTTTTTATCTCTTGCTTTGTAAATTGAACTTTAATCAAATACAGGAGAGTCATGCAGGGTGTAGAAGGTTATTGACAGTGCATGATATAAGATATTCCAAATGGAACAGACTGTGCAATAAAGGTAGTTTAAACATTAGATCTTATTTTACAGGAAGTGTTTAGGAGGGTTGTGTAAGTTACATGCAGGGGAGGTGTGACTAGGGCTTTATAAACAAAAGCTATTTAACTCAAATGGCAGAGAAGTGAAGGACTGTAGGGGCAAGACCTGTGCACTAAAACTACTTTATTAAGCTACAGATGTTTTGGTGACTATAGTGTCCCTTTAAGGAGAAGATAATTCAATACCCGAGCGATATTACGTTACCCAGTAAAATGAATTCTAACTAAAACATGTCTGGCAGTGATGTGAGATATGGTGCTGGCTATCAAAACAAGGTATTTTCCACCTGTGAAAGCTTCAGCCTTTTCTTATTAAATAAAACCACATGTAGTATATATATTTATTTATTTTTCCGTGTCAAGATTGTCAGAATAATCTGACGCTAAGGCAAATACATGTAACAAGGACACATGTTTCTTCCGAGCATTATCATATCAACATTAATAGTCTTTGAAAGTTATTATTTAGCTTGTCACTTGCCTCATTATGTTTTAAGATTCAATGTTTTCACCATCAGAATTTATTGGTTAATAACTCTGAACATCCTAGGAGTTATTTCAGGTTACGAAGGATTTTTTTATGGTTAACAAAACAAACACATTTAGACAGAACTTGCTGTATTACTCACTATGTACAGTACAAGTCTGTACAATGAGCAGCTAGTTTATCAGTGGGCTAATACATCATCAATAGAATCTGTTCAACCCTTGGGTTGCAGGTTTGAATCCTGGCAGGGTTAACTCAGCCCTTCATCCTTCCGAGGTAGATAAAAGAAGTACCATTAAATTGGGTAATAGTAACAACCCCTGGATGTTGGGCTAAGGTAACTTCCCTAGGACGTACTTGAAAACCAGAGTTATGTGCCTTTCCTGGTTAAAGGATCACTATAGGGTCAGGAACACAAACATGTATTCCTGACCCTATAGTGTTAAAACCACCATCTAGCTCCCCTGGGCCCCTCATGCCTCCATAAATATAGCAAAATCTTACTGTATTCAAGCCTGAAGCTGTAAATCTGCATGCTGTTAGACTCAGAAAAACAAGCAGTCTGCTGACATGTGGCAGCCTGATCCAATCACAGTGCTTCCCCATAGGATTGGCTGAGACTGACAAGGAGGCAGATCAGGGGCAGAGCCAGCATGATTAAAACACAGCCCTGGCCAATCAGCATCTCCTCATAGAGATGAATTGAATCAATGAATCTCTATGAGGAAAGTTCAGTGTCTGCATGCAGAGGGAGGAGACACTGAATGTTTGGATGCATTTTAGGCAGCCATGATCCAGGAAGGATCTCTAACAGCTATCTGAGAAGTGGCCAGTGAAGTTATCACTAGGCTGTAATGTAAACACTGCATTTTCTCTGAAAAGACAGTGTTTACAGCAAAACGCCTGAAGGTAATGATTCTACTCACCAGAACAAATTCAATAAGCTGGTGACTATAGTGTTCCTTTAAATACTTTGTTATTATTATTATTAAAAGGTACAGAGGCTTAAAAAGTTGTAAATGTTCACCAGATTCTAGATGTACCAAAGTCTAGATTCTAGCTGCAAGCAAAAAATAAATACAAATGCTTTTCTCTTTTCTTTAGCTCACAAAAATATTCTCAAACCACATTTTCCACATATCCTGTCTCTCCAAGTGAATTTAACTAAGTACATAATAAAGTTAGCCGAGCAGTCTCATAGAAGGAGGATATGTCCTAACTGTGAAGGACAGTACATTGCAGTCCTGATTTTAGGCCTCTTGTTTGTGTCTTTTGAAAGATCACACTATATTGTTAATGAAGGGTTACTCCAGGTACTTCAGTGATTTGAAGTGGTTACGGTGTCTGGAGTATGTATGTGCAGGGTTTCGCTTCAAATACTGCATATGCAAAGAATAACCCCTTGATGTTGGAGGGGTACCACCACGTCCGGCAGATTCATAAAGTTGTCATCAGCCAATCTGGAACTAGAGTTCCTGGCTGATTAATGTCAGTGGTCCATCGGCTGGTCATCTGCAATAAGAAAAGCCTGATTTCCAAACTTTCCAGCCCCATTACTGCTGAAAAAAAGCCAGTGCTACATCAGCTGATCATCTGCAATAAGCAAAGGTAGCCTTCTGGAGGACACACTAAGACTCTATCCTGCACACAATCATTTAACCCCTTAAGGATGGCGGGCATGCTATGCCGTCCTTGGGAACCAGTCTCTAAACGCTGGCGGGCGGCATAGCACGTCCATGCCGTGCTTCACACTTACCTGCACGCTGCTGATCCTACGCCGGTAATCGCGATGTGTGGACTTACCTGACATCCAAGGGAGTCCCCATGCTGCCAATCCGACCCTCTTGGGCCATGTGATTGCGAGGTCCTTGCGAGGACCTCACGATCACATGAACGAAATAGCAGTCCATAGCAGTGCCAGCAGGGGGAGTGCCTGGAATGACAGGTAGTCCCCCTGCTGCCTGTAAAAAGTTTAATAAAGTTTTTTGCATTTTTCACACACAAACAAATATTAACTCTAATTTTGGCCAGTGTTTATGACTCTCTGTACCGCCTCTAATCTCTCAAATATTCATTTTCCTCTATCTGACCACCGTCTGCTGACTTTTGACATCAGCACACCCATGACCCAGCTGACACCACCCTCTGCAAATCAATATCACAGAAAACTCCAATATCTTGACCTAGCAAACTTCTCCACTAACCTCCAAACTCTACTTTTACCGATCTCTAACCTCACCTGCCCTAGCTCTGCAAACTCCTTCTACAATTCCACCCGCTCTTCTCAACTAGACATCATGGCACCCCCAACACTTAAAAGCTGACTCAATACCTCCAAAAATGCTCCAGAACTGCTGAACGCTGCTGGAGGAAGTCTCACTCCGCATCTGACTTTCTCCACTATAAATTTATGCTGTGCTCTTACAGCTTGGCTCTTTCCTTTGCAAAAGTAAATTACTTCAATACCCTCATAACCACTGCGAACCCAAATAACTATTCCACACTTAACTCTCTTCTTTGCCCAGTTACTCCTCCTCCTACCGACTTAACCACCTCAAACTTTGCAACTCACTTCACTGACAAGATCTCTACAACCAGGGAAGAGATCTCTCATCACTCTCCTTCCCCTTACAATACTTTCCCAACCTCACTACCTCTGCTGTTCTATGCTCATTTGCACCCACTACTGCGGAAGAGGTTTCTGATCTGCTCCGGTTCTCCCATCCCACCAACTGCTCCCTTGATCCTGTTCCCTCGCATACTCTGTCTCCTTCTCTTGCTTTGTCTCTCACTATAATTCTCAATCTCTCCCCCTCCTCTGGCATATTTCCATTACCCTTCAAACATGCAACTGTAACCCCGATTCTAAAAAAGCCAATCCTTGACAGTGGCGTCGCTAGGGGGGGGCCAGAGGGGGCCATGGCCCCCCCTACATCATGCTGTGCCCCCCCTTGGGCCCCCCCCCAAATGCCGGCAACTTGCTGCCCATAGGCTTCCCTCGGACTGTAACAGCCTGTTACAGCCCGAGGGAATGCAGTGCTGAGGTGCTGGAGGCTGTCTGTGGCTGGAGGGAGCCCCACCCCCGCCGTAATGCAGCAGCCCATGCTGCTTCAGAAGATGGCTGCCTGACCCCCAGCAACATCCTCCAATGACAGGTAAGCTGGGGGGGGGGGGTTCACACACTCTACACACACACACATTGCCCCCCCATACACACACACTGCCCCCCATGCCCCCCATACACACACTCTGCCCCCCCATACACACACTCTGCCCCCCCATACACATACACTCTACACACATACACTATTCCCATACACACACACTGTATGGACTCAGCAGTCTGTGTGTGTGTGTATGGACTCAGCAGTCTGTGTGTGTGTATGTGTGTGTGTGTGTGTGTGTATGGATTCAGCAGTGTGTGTGTGTGTGTATGAACTCAGCAGTGTGTGTGTATGGACTCAGCAGTGTGTGTGTATGGACTCAGCAGTGTTTGTGTATATGGACTCAGCAGTCTGTCTGTGTGTCTGTGTATGGACTCAGCAATCTGTGTGTGTGTGTGTGTGTGTGTGTGTATGGACTCAGCAATCTGTGTGTGTGTGTATGGACTCAGCAGTGTGTGTGTGTGTATGGACTCAGCACTCTGTGTGTGTGTGTATGGACTCCGCAGTTGATCAATAATAAAAATTCCTGTGAGTTGTTGTGTAGGAAGGGCCCCAGTGTATTGCTTTGCCCAGGGGCCCTTAACTCTGTTAAAATGGTACTGCTTGTGTGTGTCAGTGAGCTTCTATTTAGTGAGCATGTGTGTGTGTCAGTGAGCTTGTCTTTAGTGAGCTTCTGTGTGTGTCCCTGAACTTCTTTGTAGTGAGCCTTCTGTTTATACAAGTGAGTGTCTGTAGTAAGCTTGTGTGTGAGTCAGGGAGTTTTGTCTGTCAGTAAGCCTATTTGCGCATGTCAGTGCGTGCTCACTGTACTATATATATATATATATATATATATATATATATATATATATATATATATATATATATATATATATATATATATATATATATATATTTTACATATTTTGACTTGTAGGAATGGCATACGTTTTTTTTTCCAGGGCTGCTTTGGATTCCCAGGGATTCCCAGTTTGGCTCTGCCAGCGAGTGCACTTTACCGCTGAATAATCTGGGTGAGCTGCCGCACACTTTAGCCCTGTTACACGCGCCTGGGAGCTGCTGTTGACAGGTACTAGTAGTCTAGAGATTGGGGTATATGCTCAGCTATCTGTATAATACAGATCTGTGTGTATAAAATATCCTGGGATAGTCAGTGCTTCCTGTATAGTGCTGCTCTCTGTCTTGGGATATTATACACAAACAGACCTGTATTATACAGAGAGCAGCACTATACAGGGAGCACTGAGTGTCCCAATTTATTATACACACAACCCTGTATTATATAGAGAGCACTGACTGTCCAGGGATATTATACCCAGACAGTAATTGATAGCTGTGCTGCAAAATGTCCTTGGAAATTTTTTTTCAAATGTTGGCAACTATGGCACTGTATCAAGGATAATGTGTTTTTTTTTTTTAATAATCCCTGGTGGAAAATAATGAATCCTCCACCAGGTATTATTAAAAAAAAAAACACTCATTGTGTCGGGGGCGTGGCTTAACATGCGACAGGGGCGGGTCAAACTGCGGCGAGGGCGGGGTTAAATGTGCCCCCCTACTTTTGTCACTGGCCCTCCATGTGCCCCCCCGAAAAATGAATCCTAGAGACGCCACTGATCCTTGACCCTAACTCCCCATCCATCTACCACCCTGTGTATGTGAGATTGACAAACTTCCTCGAGTCCAATTTTTCAGTCTGGTTTGCGCAGAGCACTCTGTGGAAACCGCTCTGACCAAAGTATCAAAGCTCAACTTGTCCAAAACAGAACTTCTGATCTTTCCTCCCTCAAGAGCTGATACTCCTTCCTCACTCCATGTTAATTGTGCTACCATCAGCCCCACCACGCAGGTTCGTTGCCTAGGTGTTCTCTTTGACTCTGACCTGTCCTTCACCCCTCATGTCCAGTCTATCGCCAAATCCTGCCGCTTCCATCTCAAAAACATTGCGCACATCCGCCCCTACTTAACGCAAGATGCAGCTAATGTGCTGGTCCATGCCAATGTCCTCTCTCACTTTGACTACTGCAATCCACTTCTCACTGGTTTTTACGTGCTCCCAACTTGCCCCATTGTAGTCTATAATTAATGCTGTGGCGAGGCTCATCTTCCTGTCTGCCCGCACCTCCAATGCCTCACCCCTCTGTCAGTCCCTGCATTGGCTTTCCGTAAGATATAGGGCTCAATTTAAAATTCTTGTTCTTGCTTTCAAATCTTTACATAATGCGACTCCCACCTGTCTATCCTCCCTAATATACAAGTATGTCCCGTCTATGCCCTTACGCTCTGCCAAACACCTGCATCTATCCTCTGTTCGTACTCCCACCTCTGATGCTCTCCTTCAAGACTTCTCTAGTTCACCGTTCCTGTAGAACTACCTTCCCTTTTCCGTTAATTGCTCACCCAATCTCCACTCCTTCAAAAAAAAAAAATCACAAAAAAACTTGCTTTTTCACAAAAGCATATCAATTAAACTGTTTACGGCTCCAAAACACCCCACACTAAGTCTTCATTGAATGCTATTCTACCAATCTACTTCCCTAATACTTCCCTTACATTTTGTGTCACTTTATCCCACTCCACCTAGCATGTAAGCTCATTGAGCAGGGCCCTCAACCCCTCTGTTCCTGTGTTTTAAACTGGTCTGGTTACAATTAAATGTTTGTTAGTCCACCCATTGTAAAGCGCTACGGAATATGTTGGCGCTATATAAACATAATAATTATAATAATAATTGAATGGCAGTCATTGGCTAAGAATAGTCAGGTGACCCTCTCAGCCAAAGAATAAAGGAGGACTCCGGCTTTACAGCAAGTCAATGGACCACCAGGGAGCATTGAAGCCCGATAGGGACTTCTATAAGGTGGCAAACCGTCGCTAAACAGTTTGCCCCATTACCGGAGCTAGCATAGTCCTGGCATCATAACTACTACTTTGGGCTGTAGCTGTTGGGATTTTTTGATTAAACCTTTAAAGCAGAACACAGTCATGGCTCTCACTACTAAGATAAGGTTATATGAAACCTCACCTGTGAGATTTGATCATTTTTTAAATTAAGGGGTTTGGATTTTGGTCTGCCATCCAATAGTTAGTGGCAAGTCACCTATACAATAGCAATCACAATGAGTACCAAAATGAGATTATCAACTTGGCATCAATGGCTTGCTCGTCCCTTTAACTGTAGACGGTGTGTAACTGGAAAAAAAAAATTAGCAAGTTAAAAAAGTATAACACGTACAAGTGACATTAAAAAGATATTAAATCAGCATTTGCATCCTGTCAGAATCTAAACAGAAAACATTAGGTAAATGAAGCGTTTTAGCAGCAGAGCAACCAATCGACCTGAACAACAAATTGACAATTTATCGCTAAAGACACTATATCCCCTATTTTAAACGTGGCGTACCAGGCAGACAAAACTTAAATGTAAGTGTTTTTTACATTATCAAGTCTAGTGTATCCGCTAGACTGGATAATGTGGATATTTGACAAAGGACGTGCAGACTGTAGCTCAAAAGAGCCAAAATATTTGAGTTTGAGAACTTTTCCAATTTGCCTATTGCAGTTTATAATTTGTAATTCAATGATCAATTCTCCATCTTGGCTCAGTAAATACCTTCATTAATGGACAGGCATGTTATCACAAAGAATAAAATAAGAATAGGCAGTAAAATGTATTACAATGATTATATAATCAGTGACAGTGAAACTTTTTGCATTTTTCACACACAAATGGCACTTACACTGACGCTATAATTCTTGTGATACATTTTACGGTTTTAAAACACTAGTATTTGTGTTCAGCGAAGTCTCCTGAGTATAACAGTACCCCTCATGTACAGGTTTTATGGTGTGTTCAAAAGTTACAAAGTCAAATATAAGGCTTGTGTTTCAGTTTTTTCACATTGAAATTCGCCAGATTGGTTACGTTGCCTTTGAGACCATATGGTAGCCCAGGAATGAGAATTACCCCCATGATGGCATACTATTTGCAAAAGTAGACAACCCAAGGTACTGAAAATCGGGTATGTCCAGTATTTTTTAGTAGCCACTTAGTCACAGTATTTACAGGAGGAGACTGCTGAATTGATATAAAAAATCTTTTTTTTTTTTTAATGTAGAACTTCTGGAGACTTGATCTGCAAACTGCTTGAATGACTAGAAAATTTCCAGAGGCTACATGATGAGAGCAAGCTAAAATACTATTGTAGATGCTTAAGTAAATGGCATTAAGGTTGGTAATCACTGAACAGTGGCCCTGATGAATGTGAAATGACAGAAATCCCCTGTCCTGGCTTCCCCAGCCTTCACGTGAAATAGGATTTCTTGATTAAACTCTTAGAAGACCTTGGGTGAGATGTTTGAGAGACGTTGACAACATTGGACACCTAAAACTAATTTCTTACATTGTCTGGCCAAAAAAGATAATGTTAGTTTATTTTTTTAAATACTTATTCTAATAGTTTTTTTATTTTTTTTATTTCCAAAACACACACAAGAATTACTATGCTGACAGGTATATTGTGGAAATATAGAAAACAAAGTCCTAATAATTCACGGTTTCCTGTGCTGGTTTATCTGCAATAGACTTTTTATTGGAACAAAAAGAGGCAATATTAGAACTCGTAAGAACGGACAAAAGTTTAGAGAAACTCCGTAATGTGCCCTATCGCCGCTCGGGTCTTAAAATAAGTTTTGCTCACTTGTGCCATTACCGAGAGAACCTGTTCTAACGCATATCAGACAGATCCCACCTATAAAGGCATTTAAGAACCGAAAAGTTCTCTCTGCACGAGATATACAGCAACGACAAGCGATCGTTTCCAACTTCATTGGGTCTCATCCATGAGGTGTAGCGAATACCCCTCGAGGCACATTGAACACATGGTCCACGTCTGGATTACCATTTTAACTTTTTGGGTAAGAGAGCTTAAGTACAGGCTCAGCAAGACTTAAGGGACAGTAATTTTGTATGGTGACCCCTACTGGAGGGGAGGTTAAACAGAGGCACTCTGTAAACTAGTGGGTTTCAACAAGCATGTCTCAAACCCCCTAAAAAAGTGTGCCACAAATACATTGAGTTCAGGGCTGTAGAAGGCTGAGTTTGGTCATTAGAAAAGTGTTTTTAATAAGTGTCAACATTAAAATTGGGATTCCCACCTGGAAAATATGTATTATTAGAGGGACACTATAGTCACCAGAACAACTACAGCTTAATATAAGTATAATCATTCCCTGCAGGCATGTTCATGTTTACACTGCCTTTTTTCAGAGAAAAGGCAGTGTTTATATTGCCCCATAGGGACACCTCCATAGATTGCCACTGGAAGTGCTTCCTGGGGCAGCAATTCAGCGTCTCCATCTGGATTTTTCTCATAGAGATGCACTGATTCCATTGGCCAATTCAGCCAGTTAAGAGGAGGCAAGCCACCTAAATGGTGGTTTTAACACTTTAGGGTCAGGAATACACGTTTGTGTTCCTGACCGTATAGTGTTCCTTTAAGTAAATTCAACTAGAAGTATGTATATTGATCTAGTAAGACATCAAGTAAATGTGATAAGGGGGTTAGTCTTGGAAGTCTCACTCTCACTAAAGTGTGCATTTGTCCACAAAATATTGGAAACCAATTTTGTAACCAATTCTATGTAATACCTCCCTGAAATCGGTACCCAGTCCTTCACTGAGAAATTTACACACAGTGGGGTGCCAATATATTAAAACAATCAAAAAAAGCTAATAGGAGCACTGCTGCACCATATACACTACAGCATTCTGCAGTGGTAATGGTGCCAGAAGTGCCCAAGCTCCTCTCAATGTAAATAGTGAAACAGGAAGATCTCTGGCCAAGTTAACCCCATTGTTGATTGGATGAGAGCGGTCAATTACAGAGCTCAGCTCAGGAGATCTAAGCAGAAGCTTCCAGCTCTCATGCCGGAGAAAGAAGGTTCAGGTAAATCCCAGGTAAGAAAGTAAACCATTAAAAACTGTTAAAACTGTTTGACTACTTACAAAGGGGGTGGCACCAGGGCACTTCCGGCACTATAATCACTGTAGTTCTCTGTAATGGTTATGGTACTTCAATTGGTCTTTTAATACACCAATATAATAAATGCATGTTCACAGCAATGTATGTGGAGTATAAGGAAAATAGGAAATATTGTTTGTCGATATGAATAAGCAGTTTGGAGTCGACAATGGGCTCTGCTGAGCTTAATTTGAAAATGTGAAGATTAGATTTTTTAAAAGCACATTTTTATTACATTATGCTTGAGAAACTTTCAATACAAATTCCAAAGTATAAAGAAGAATATAAGTGGAGCTTCCTAAAGCACATAAAATGCTGGTACATTGTGCTACTTTGTGCCACCTCATTACCACGGAAAAATACACTATTGTTTTCCATTGGCTTTGAGAAAATGTAAAGAATAGAGACTGATCAAATTAATTTTAGAATTCTCTGTGCTATTTATTATCTGGTTTTCACTCTTGTTACAAGGTCTAGTGGAGAAAATTAAACACTGGGTTGTCAAAAATAAATCTAAATTGGGTGAAAGAAAGAAAAAGATGAAAATGAGATGGCACTTGAATGATAAATGTCACTACATGCAGTATCACAGTAAACTAGCAAATGTGAACACAGTATCTACCTGCCACAGAACAGGGCATGTACTTTATATTTGAAATTAAGTTAATCTACAAAATGACGGTAAATTAAATTCCCACCTTCCCCTTCACCCCCTGCCCATCAGCATATGTTATAGTGTGTGGAACTGTTCCTGTGCATAGGGCTGGCACTACCACTAGGCAAACTAGGGCACACCAACCTAAGGGTGCGCAATGTCCGGGCTCCAGGTGACCAGCAGGAGGGAGCGCACAACACAATGCTCTCCCTCCTGCTAGACCCTTCTTGTGGCGTTGCCACTCGGATCTCAGGAATAGGATCTTCTGTATCGTAAAGGGGCAGATGGGGAGAGACACAAAAAGGGTCTGGGGGAAGAGCCACAGAAGGGTCTGGGGGAAGAGCCACAGAAGGGTCTGGGGGGAAGAGACACACAAAGGGGCTGAGAGGGAAGATACACACAAAGGGGCTCAGGGGGAAGATACACACAAAGTGGTTGGGGGAAGAGACACACAGAGGGGCTAGGGGGAAGAGACACACAAAGGGGCTGAGAGGGAAGAGACACACAAAGGGGCTGAGAGGGAAGATACACAAAAATGGGGCTGAGAGGGAAGATACACACAAATGGGGCTGAGAGGGAAAATACACACAAAGGGGCTGAGATGGAAAATACACACAAAGTGGTTGGGGAAGAGACACACAAAGAGGCTAGGGGAAGAGACACACAAAGAGGCTAGGGGAAGAGACACACAAAGGGGCTAGGGGGAAGAGACACACAAATGGGCTAGGGGGAAGAGACACACAAAGGGGCTAGAGGGAAGAGACACACAAAGGGGCTAGATGGAAGAGACACACAAAGGGGCTAGAGGGAAGAGACACACAAAGGGGCTGAGGGGGAAGAGACACACAAAGGGGCTGAGGGGGAAGAGACACACAAAGGGGCTGAGGGGGAAGAGACACAACAAAGGAGCTGAGGGGAAGAGCAAACAACAAAGAGGCGAGGGGAAGAGAAACAACAAAGGGGCTGAGGGGAAGATACACAACAAAAGGGCTGAGGGGTGAAGATACACAACAAAAAGGGCTGAGGGTGAAGATACACACAAAAAGGGCTGAGGGGAAGATACACAACAAAGGGGCTGAGGGGGAAGATACACAACAAAAGGGCTGAGGGTGAAGATACACAACAAAAGGGCTGAGGGTGAAGATACACAACAAAGGGGCTGAGGGGGAAGATACACAACAAAGGGGCTGAGGGGGAAGATACACAACAAAGGGGCTGAGGGGGAAGATACACACAAAGGGGCTGAGGGGGAAGATACACACAAAGTGGTTAGGGGAAGAGAAGCACAAAGGGGCTAGGGGAAGAGACAAACAAAGGGGCTAGGGGGAAGATACACACAAAGGGGCTCAGGGGGGAGATACACACAAAGGGGCTCAGGCGGGAGATACACACAAAGGGGCTCAGGCGGGAGATACACACAAAGGGGCTCAGGGGGAAGATACACACAAAGGGATTGGGGGAAGAGACATACAAAGGGGCTAGGGGAAGAGACACACAAAGGGGCTAGGGGAAGAGACACACAAAGGGGTTCAGGGGATACACACAAAGGGGCTCAGGGGGAGATACATACAAAGGGGCTCAGGGGGAGATACACACAAAGGGGCTCAGGGGGAGATACATACAAAGGGGCTCAGGGGGAGATACACACAAAGGGGCTCAGGGGAAGATACACACAAAGGGGTTGGGGGAATAGACACACAAAGGGGTTCGGGGAAAAGACACACAAAGGGGCTAGGGGGAAGAGACACACAAAGGGGCTAGGGAAAAGAGACACAGAAAGGGGCTCAGGGGGGAGATACACACAAAGGAGCTCAGGAGGGAGATACACACAAAGGGGCTCAGGGGGAAGATACACACAAAGGGGTTGGGGGAATAGACACACAAAGGGGTTGGGGGAATAGACACACAAAGGGGTTGGGGGAATAGACACACAAAGGGGCTAGGAGGAAAAGACACACAAAAGGGCTAGGGGGAAGAGACACACAAAGGGGCTAGGGGGAAGAGACACACAAAGGGGATATGGGGAAGAGACACACAAAGGGGATATGGGGAAGGGACACAAAAAGGGTCTAGGCTGGACGTGTGTATCAATCTGTGATTGTGTGTATACCAGTGCATGTCTGTCTGTGTGTACCTTTCTGTGTCACTGCATGATTGTCTGTGTGTGCTTGTGATCATAGTCTTAAACTTGAGTGTGCCTGTGTGCATCTGTATGTACATCAATGGCTTTATGTATGCATCTGTGAATGTGTGTCTGTAATGTAAATGTGAGTGTGTGCCTTTATGTATGTGTAAGCGTGTTTCTTTATGTATATATCGGAGGCATATCTAGCAGGTGTTAAGGGGTTGTGTTTCAAGGAACCTGGGGTGTGGTTTTGTTGTGGGGTCACCAAATGTAGGTAGATCTTGACCAAAAAAAAGGGTAATCCAGACGTGGACCCCGTGCCTAGAGGGATATCAGCTACATCTCACTAATGATGGCCAAAAGAAGGCCAAAATGATCGTCTGTGCTTGCTTTATCTCTTGTGCAGAGGGAGCTGGCATTTCGGATCTGGACTGCCCATACGGGTGGGACCAGTGTGATATGCTTCAGATATTTTTTCTCTCTGTAATGGCACAAGTGAGAAAACATTATTTTAAAACCTGAGCGAAGGACAAGCTACTGAGTCTCTTTGAGCTTTTGTTCGTTCTCAAAGCTCTCATATGCTTTCTTATATCTTGACCTTAGCAACACCACGGGATGAATCAATATAACTAGAAGTTGTTAGTTTAGTTAAGAAAAAACGTTTCATCTATAAAAAAAAAAAAAAACTTCTTTACCCAAGAAAATTCACGCTTTATATTAAATACAAAGTTCTGCGTAACCAGTAATCTGGCTAAATATTGACAGTGAATAATGACTTAATAAGAGCACCAACCTTACATGAAAAGAAAATAGAAACCAGATCTGATCAAACTAACAGAATGATTCTATCAGAACGTAATATATTGTAAGATCAAGAATGCTTAATGAAGGGTCATGTCTACCGTAAGTTTCTCAATAAAGGGCATTTTCAGCCTGATAGATTTCCTTCAGATAATGAAACGTGGAGGAAATTAAAACGCTCAGAAGGTTTCTTTTATCCCAGAGAACTAGGCAGATAAGTAAAATGAAATAAAAAGAACAAATATTAGCTGGCATAGATATATATTTAATACGTTACTATACATAATAATTCAGATTTTACAGAACAATTCATAGGATTAAAATACTGGCATTTACATTCTTGTAGACATAATACATCCCTCTTTACTCATCAATTCTTTTCCATTTTTGTATTTTGTTAAGAAAATAAATAGCCTTTATCTGATTTACTGGTTTACCTAAAAACGTTCATGAAGTTTCTACAATCCATTACCAAACACATCCAAGTTCTTATATGACGGGTCTGAGAATCAGAACAATATCTTTATCTTTATTCTGGGAGAAAAATCATTAAAATAAATAAATAAATAAATAAGGTGTCGCTGGTGTTGCTTAAAATTTACTACGCCCTATACTCAGAATATATGCATGTTCACTAGGATTGGTGATGGTTCGTGTCCCACCTACTCTTCAAAACTTCCCTCTGGCAAACTAAATGCTAATGCAGAGGCTAATGCATCTTCAGTAGAATCTGTTCAACCCTTGGGTGGCAGGTTCGAATCCTGGCATGGTTGACTCGGCCCTTCATCCTTCCGAGGTAGATAAAATGAGTACCATTAAATTGGGTAATAGTAACAACGCCTGGATGTTGGACTAAGGTAACATCCCCAGGACGTACTTGAAAACCAGAGTACTCTGAATGTACCTTTCCTGGTTAAATACTTTGTTGTTGTTATTTTAAAAGACTTTTAAATATCCTCCTGATTAGCTGGCCTGTGAGATGTGTTAAAGGAAAACCAAATGCAATCCAGGCCCATCACTACTGGTCAAGAGTAAATATGAAGCAACGTACTCTGTTGGATTGTTCAGTAGAATGCTCTATGTATTATAACAAGTACAGTTGGGTGTAATGGTTATGGTACCAGGGAACATCTGATGCAGAACCAACAGGTCTCTGTCAGACTGTTTAAGAATGGTTTGACACCTGTTTCTGTCTAAAGCTGGCAGTTCTTTCGATTTGAGCTGGTATGTTAATGTAAAAGATTATACTTCTGCATTATCTTACCGATTCATACCAAATGGGACATTATTCCTTGGCTGGTAACATACGTTAAAGGGACACTATAGTCACCAGAGCAGCTACAGCTTATTGAATTTGTTCTGGTGAGTAGAATCATTATCTTCAGGCTTTTTGCTGTAAACGCTGTCTTTTCAGAGAAAATGCAGTGTTTACATTACAGCCTAGTGATAACTTCACTGGCCACTCCTCAGATGGCTGTTAGAGATCCTTCCTGGGTCATGGCTGCCTAAAATGCATCCAAACATTCAGTATCTCCTTCCTCTGCATGCAGACACTGAACTTTCCCCATAGAGATTCATTGATTCAATTCATCTCTATGAGGAGATGCTGATTGGCCAGGGCTGTGTTTGAATCATGCTGGCTCTGCCCCTGATCTGCCTCTTTGTCAGTCTCAGCTAATCCTATGGGGAAGCATTGTGAATGGATTAGGCTACCACTTCTGCTGATGTCAGCAGGCAGTGGGCAGGTCTAAAGGAAACAGGGACAAGCAAGCAGGTCCAGACTTAAATACTAGTAAGATTTTACTATTTTAGGGAGGCATGAGGGGACCAGGGTGGTTTTAACCCTATAGGGTCAGGAATACATGTTTGTGTGATCCTATAGTGCTCCTTTAAACTGTATTTCAGTGAACATGAACTGAAACAGCAGGACTAAAATTATTTTTATGATTATCACTTCTTCTTTAAATTCTATTGATGTCTAAATTCTGTGTATGGCAGCACATAGCGAATTTATTTGGATATGTGCTGATTGAATTGTAGCCATTAGTCTTCCTTCCTGATGGCAGCATTTGTTTTAATTGTTAAGTCACTTGATCACTATACATGTACCAAGTATTTAATGCCTTGTACGTAGATAACAGGGACATTTCAAAACTATTTTAGCCATCCTTATGAAACAAAGAGTACTCCTTAAACATGGCACCTTGATATTAGAGCCATTGACATAAAAGACCCATTGTTCATTTTTTTTTTATTCTTTTGCATATAATGCAAGTCAAACTTTCTGCAATCTTCGCTTCCTCAATCCAGAATTAATGTAATTTTGTCTTTTGTATTGTTCTATGTATTTAAATTTAACCCGCACACATGATAACGCAGTATTGAGTCATAGATATTTAAAAATGTGAGCAATACCTAGACAAAAGCCATTGCTATGCCTATGATAAAAGACTATACAATCGTTTTTCTTTTCATTGAAGGGTGATCTCCGGACTCTCCTGACCATCGGGAAGCATTCCTGTAGTTTTTGAATATTTTTCCCATTGTGCTCTGGCAGACACGTGGATATCATGAAAAATGAAGTCTACAAAAAAAAATGCATTGCTAAAGGTTAGGCTTTAATGTTTTCTAAGCAGCAGGGAAACTAGCTAGTAATTTTCCTATTAAATAGAAGGCCAATTCGGCCAAGCAACAAAAGTTTTTTACTAATGGTCTACAATTAATTCCCTGCATGTGGCCTATGGAAATCACTGGAAAATTATATCTGCCCTACTGAGAGAACGGAGGGAAAATTAGTCCGGAGCTCCCCATACTATCACTACCATCCAGGTTGAAAAGAACCGATACTGATAAAGGGTAAATTCAGCAGAATCCATTGACTCTTGCAGCATAACCTCTACTTTAAGCTATGTTGTTATTTCGAGCGCACCTACCAAGCAGACGCTGGTCTGCCCTGATTGACAGGCAGGAGATGGGCACATACAGCACTCCCGTCCTACTGCTCCCTCCTTGCAGAATGGCCGCTCATGAACCGGGAATATGGTTTCATTATCCTCCACCCTGGTGTAGTAGGAAGGGAGTAACACATGCAACAGTTATACAGGCAGTGAGGGTAGAGTAATATGCTACTCACACCTGCCTCCTGGTAACCATGCCAAGGGGAAAGCACCGTTCCCCACCACTCGGTTCCAGGGACTTTAATTCTGGCCTTTGACGACTTCACTCCCCACCTTAGATAAGAGAACTGATGACCTGTGTGTCTGTAACTCTGTGTTTGTTTGTGTCAAAATACAATTGTTGTAATTTGGTTTCTATTCCTCAAGGTATCAAGGAAATTCCTTGTGTTCAGTGTTTGATGCGAAAAGTAATCTGCCTGTAGAATTTTTAGCACTTTTCAATCTATGTGTGTGTGTCTGTGACTGTATTTGAATATGTAGCTGTGACTAAATGTGTGACTCTGTGTCCATATATGTGACTATGTCCCTGTGACTGTGTGTGTGTGTGCGTGACTTTATTTGAAAGTGTATTTGTGTTTCTGTGGCTGAATGCATGTGTCTAATTGTGTGACGGAGTGCATGTGTACAGTACAGTGTGTCTTGGTGTGTGTATGTATGTAAAAATAACTGTATTCATGTGTGATTACATGTGCTGTGGCTTTGTGTGATTATGTGTCTGTGTCTATGTACGTAACTGTGCAGGTCTGTGTTTGTATGCGAGTGCATGTATGATTGCATGTCTATGTATACATGAAAAAATCCAAATCATGAATAATCGCAAACATTCTATAAAGACGACACAAAACATGGTTTCTGGTCAGGGATTACAACTATTCAAAGCTAAAATTATTGTGTGAGATTGGTTCCGTAACATTGTCGAATAGCTTTCTCTGGAAGAAGTCTGTCACATAATCAATATTCCAATAAATAGCAAATTAAATTCATCAGCTACAATTCCAAAAATGTGGTGCTATCGACTAGTAGAGCTCTGCAAAGTTTTCAAGGAAGTTAATGGCTTTATGCATTCAATTAAAAGGTTTTTCTCTACTGTGGCAAATATTCTGGACACATTTCCAACCCATGAAAGAACACTATTGGAAAAAGTTAGACGAATTAACCCCTTCAAGGCCAGCATGATTGAAATTAAATTTGTTTAAATAATGAAACATTTGTTTTTTTTATCCCTCTTTTGGCATATTTATTTTCAACCATGATTCCCTAGGCTGCCATAGTAGACATATAGGGCTTGGATGTTGATAGGGTACCTGATTGATGCAATTCTTAAAATAACCATAGTAAGGAATACATATTTTGCATGCTCTTGACAATTGGTAAGGCAAATCTTAAACATTAATGTGGACTCTCCTGCTGCATTGATACATGTACATATGTTCTAGCCCTACATAAACTAATACTGTTAGATAATGCCATGCAGTAAGAGATCTAAAGCGAGATCTATGTGAGATTCTCTGCTTCAAGGTTCCAGAAACAACTGGGGCTTGAATTAAAGGAAAATTTGATGACCCTACATTGACAGAGAGGTAGAGATATGTCAGGACATATCCCTGCCTTTCTACGCTATGCCCACCTCTCTAAACCCAGGGACAGTGTGCAGCTCATGCTCTTCAGAATCTCAATGAAAGCATAGCCAGAAACAAGCACATGCTGACCAGTCAGGTATTCAATGCAAGCCAGCCATGCTACCTAAGTAATACAGGGGTGTGCAGGAAAGGTGTGTTCCCCAGCACCCCTTCTTGACAGTCACCTGAAGGACATCACACACTTCCATTAAGTGGCCTGGCGGACTCTAGAATACTATTCTTTCTTTTTAAAATTAGCAACCGCATTAAGAAGAAGCTGCCTGATTTAAAAAACAAAACAAAAAACCCACTAATATCCACCTGCCCCTTCCATGAACTATGGAGATCCAGGGCTTCAACGCCAAAGTCCCTCTCCTAGCGATCGCTATGCTTTGTTCAAAAATCCAAATACACGGACAGTAATGGAAGTCATGCATTATATATAACATTGTGAGGCATTCGTACATTACAAATAACTGCACCTACAAAAAGTCAGATAAAAAAAAAAGAGCAATAAGGACATTTTTAATCTTCAGCAAAACTAAACCGATCTCTCCTGTATTTTATACATACGTTTTCACAGTAATTTACTTTTTATTTTTTTAAACAGTGCAGGACAATATTACGGACTTGTGTAAAGATTGGAATACAAAGTCCTGGGTCCCAGATCTTGTGAAGTTCGTTTACAATCACATTTGTTTTTATGCAGCTGTTTTATGCTAATTAGGTGTCAGAATGTGGAAGAACTATAAAATTTAAGTTTCTTTTCAGCATCATTAATTCATCTGCTTTATCTTTACTGCAATGATTTGCTTAAACAAAACCTAAAATAAATCTCTCAAATTGGAGGTACGCCTCTTGGATTTCTGATTTTTTTTTTCTTTTAATTGATCTGAGAAAACCATATCCTTTTTATCAATGTGCATGTAATTAATCTGTCTCGAGATCTGGGGAGAATGAGAAAACAGCCTACTACTCCAGGTTAAAATTACTCCAGATATGGACAGCCATGGACCTCCAATGGTATAAGTGGATGGAGAGAAATGAGACACCATAAACCTGTCAATCTTCTCAATAAAATAGATTAGGGGTCTAGTAATATTGATGAGATGACATCATCTAGAGCAGGGTGGTCAAACATGCGGCCCCCCAGATGTTGCTGAACTACAACTCCCATGATTCTTTCAATGAAACAGATAGCCAGGGAATCATGGGAGTTGTAGTTCAGCAACATCTGGGGGGCCGCATGTTTGACAACCCTGATCTAGAGTAAAGGGATGGGGGAGGGGTTTGGGGGGGACAAGTAGCAATACTAAGAAAAATTAGAAGTATGTAACGCCTGCATCATTCTGGCAGCTATTAATAAATGTATACTACACCCCAGCTCTCCTCCCCTGTTATCACTGCTTTATACCAAAGTTTAATTTTTATTTAAAATGGATTGGATTGAAGCTTCACTGCACAAATGTACTTTAACTAGAAAAGAATTCTAACCTGGCAGCCTTACTTTAACTCCTTGGATAGATCTCTCCAGTCAAAAAGTAAATCTACTATTTGAAAATTACTAGTTAGTTACCTCCTTTCTTTAAAAAAAACAAAAAAATGTTATATAAGCTATGCAAGTGACTATCTCATATCTTGTTGACTTATAATATTTTACTTGTGTCTTTAATACTTGTCATTTCCCATCGACTCACAATAAAAGAGCTTAAAATTTGAAAAAACCCTTCGTAGTTAATGAAGCATTCCACCAAGAAGCCCCAATGCAACATTGAATGAAATGGAAATTGAACCTTGCCAAAAGGAAGGATCAGGACGGACAGTGTAGATTTGAATTGTTCAAACGATAAATGCAGGTTGAAATTAAAAAGGGATGAGAAGACTACTAGGAAAAGTTGAGAGTATACCCTAAATAAAAAGTATACACTGACAAATAGGGAATGCATACCACCCAACAGTTCTGAATCTGGTAAGACAGTACTAGTTATGTGCCTTGCAGATACTACAGAAAGTCAACAGAGAGAGTTATGTAAACACATCATTAAAATTACTTGTAACTGCAATAAGCAATATCCATCTTCCCATTTAAGAGCACTTGCGCGGCACCCTGCTTTATGCAAGCCTGTTTATCAGGTATATAAATGTTGTGTGTGCTTAAAGGGACTCTACAGTCACCCAAACCACTTTATTTCAGTGTCCCCAGTAAAACTCGGTCACATGACGCAATGCTTTCGTAAAGGGAATTTTGAATGTTTACGTAGAAGAGAGAACACTGGAAAAATTTAAGCAAAACCATTAGTTAATGAATTTTATCGCACCTGGGAGGACCTGGAAAGGAAAGGGGTACTGTAGCGTTGGGAATTTAAAATTTCTATTCCCAACACTATAGTGTTCCTTGTTTGTGAACTCGACCAACATGTCCCTTTTTATCAAGAATCACCCACATATCAGTAGCACTGAATTCTGCATCACCGACACAATATTGTGCTTGATGCGCTTGTATCATGTTGAGCAATTCTGATAAAAGATAGAAGTTAGATTTATAGAAAGTCTGTGTGACAAGGCTGAAGGCAGTAGCAAAAGTAAAGTGATCTAAATGCAATAATTCAGGTTATTCAAGGTCTAATCAGCAGTAGCTGTTTACTGAATCAGGAGAGCTGGGTTGAGCTCTTGGTAATCAGCAGAGTTATTAGTGCAGTACTTCTGCTCACTGTCATGCTGTCTTTTCTCTAAGCGAAAACATTCTATCACTTCCTGAAATATAGAGGACACAATCACCATAACGGTTCCATTATCATTCATTTGGTGTTTTACATGTAAATAGCAATGTCACAGTCTACTTCATATTGCCCGGGTTTTAAAATAAAAGGAATCAATATGATTATTATTCACCCGTCTAGGTTACACCAGGAATTTCTAAAAAGGTAGGTCCCCAGCTGGTGAAGAACTAAAGCTACCACAATGCTTTGCCAGCTTTAAAAGCATTACACTTTACTCCAGTGGTTATGTTGCCTAGAGTGACTGGGCACAGTCCCCCAGTTTAACATCCAACTTAGATTGTGCTTGGCACCCACGGTCCATCCCACATTGGCCGCATTGATAATGCAGAGGTGTTGATGACGCATTATTAGTGCAGCCAATGTAGCCTACAATTTGGACAGAAGTGATTGGATAAAAGTGTAGGGGGCTTGTTCGCCCAGAGCTCTCGGCCAACCAATGTCAACCATTCATGTAATCAATGCATCCAAGATGGCATCAGTGTCCAAGCTCCAGGAAGCACCCTAGTGTATATCAAATTGTCCCTAAATGGGCACAGGGCACACCAGACTACACAACCATTGCAGTGACTTAAGTGGTTACGTTGCTTACAGTGAACTTTTAAAGTGGCGTTTTTTTTAACCCTCCACCCCCCCGAAAAAAAATTCACTGAAATTCCAACTTAGTCACAAGATATACCAAGACAAAGTCTTGCCCTATGTATTTTTACTAACCTTCTGGGGAAGGTGATAGAACTGCTTTCAGTGAAATTGTAGCAAAACTGCCTACCTACCTTTTGGTCATCTCTGGGTTATACAGTCCCTGACACCATTAACAAATTATGAGTTTGCTAAATTATTAGGAAATAAGATTAGAGCTGCCTAATTTCAGCATAAAGCTTAAAAAAACCTGTGAAATACATATTCTTGGTAGGCTTAACGTGAATGACAATTCACTTTTCTGCTTTATACTCATACATTATATAAATTATGTATTTGCAAGGCATTTTGGTTTAGGTTGCATTCATCAACAAAGTACCCCTTAATCCTTGACTGAAATACGAAAACTACAAAATGCTGCGTGCCTGTCTATGTAAAATGCACTTATTGCCCGTGCAACAGAAGATGGTTGTAAGCAGTCTAGTTTAGAAGAACACCTGGAAAATTAGGAATCTGCATAGATTCAAGCCCTGTCAGTAAAGTACTGATAAGAAACAAACACCTGCAACATCGATTTGATGAAATTTGTCAGATTTATCAAACTTTCAGTATGTGATATAAAAATGGATTTTGGCATTTAGAGTTGGATACGAAATTAGCTACTTGACAGCATTACCTCTGCTGCATGGATGAAAGTGGTTTAAAATAAATGCTTATTGGAATAAGATCAGCGTCTGAAGTCTTTCAGCAAAAACTCAATCAAGCTCTGGAGAGATTCCTGGGCATTAAAACCATTGTAGACTATATAATACAATATAGACTACTATAGAAGAGACATAAAGCGGCCCAAAAACAATGGAATAACTCCAATTTGGAATGAGTAAAGTAATATACAGTGCAATCAACTAACGTGCCGACCCAAAAATTATTACGCAGGAAAGGCATCCATCCACAGATGTGCAAAATTGCCATGTTTCCAAGTTATTGCCAAGTATCTTTCTCATGTGAATACGGAGTCAGAGTTACCCACAAAGATACACTATGGGAGCCGAGACAGTTGTATCCATTTTTTGGACGCCATAAAGCAATCTCTGCAAAAGCCAAGAGAAGCTCTGCTTTGTAACTTGACATACCCGAGAAAGGCCTAGAGACAATTTTCATGCAGACATTACCTGTCGTGTTGATGAGCACAGAAGCCAAAAGTCTATAGTTTGTGATTGAAAAGTTTGAACAGAATATACAGGGCTCAAAGTTTCAAGTAGTCCTATGCTATTAGCCAGGCCTAGAAGTTACTAGCCACTGAAGGCATGGAGAGTCCATTGCATACTCACCAAGGGTTATATTCTACTTGCGAGGGTTGAATTATCACTTACCAGTGCCTAGGGGGCGAATGGAAATTTTGAGCCCTGTATACATATCGTTAACTATTAATACTTAACATCAATCTCCAGGATGAGTGGAATAGCACTGCAAATTGCCTTAGATAAATTGAAATGTATATTACCATGACTTCACAAATATGAATTCACGGTTTTCTGTTGTCCAGACACCGATGCTCTTGTAATGCTCTGACTACCAAACAACAAAAGAAGAAGTACAGGAAAAAGGGTACGGACCTTAATCAACAGCAAAAATCAATGCAGGTAAAAAAAAGACAGGTCAAAGCAAATTTAGAAAGACATCATAATACAAGGGTGGCCTCGAGGTAAGCTAATAACCAATGGATATTTCTCCTTTTCTCAGCACCAGAGCGGAGCTGTCAGTACACCGTGAAATATCCTTGAAGGATGAAAGAGCAGTAAAACATGAAGATTTAAGTGGAAAAAATATGTACAGGCTCCATAACGCACATATAGATAAAGAAGGTTGTTTAATGTGAGAATGTGAATGTGTCTATTAGTCTGGAATGGATAGACAGCTAGGAAACTTTATAGAGAAATCTAAAAATATGCCGATGTTGGGAAAGTAACAAAATAAGCATTTAATTGTTTTGATAATCCAGGAAAACCATGTGCAAAAAATTGGTACAGATTTCATTTGAGAAATAAAAATGTATAAGAATTTCCACAATTTGTTTCCCAAGACATGGCATTTAGGCATGAGATGAGAGATGGGCTGGCGTCAGGTGTTCTGATGCCCGGTGCGAGCCAATCCTGTGGCGTCCCTACCCCCCCCCCCCCAAAAAAAAGTATTTTATGATAAAATGTTTAAGAAATACCTGTGTTGGAATTTCACTGAAATTCCAACCCAGTCAAGAGATATACAGAGACAAAGTAGGGACTGTTTTGTCTCTGCATTTCTCCTTTGCCTGACTTTCTTAGACTGTCAATCCAGACAGCTGTCACCATTGACGGCAGCAGGGAAGTGGCTGTCTATGGAGGATCCCGCAAAGCCTCCATAGACCTCAATTCTGTACTCTCGCAGTGACGTCAGCGTTAGGAGCTCAAGGTGAATCATGGGATCAAGATGGCGGCACCTGCCGGTGACTGGTTCAGGCAAATGAATCTCACCTTACCCAGAAGGGTTTGTGCATGTTTCTCAAACCCTTTGAAATAACCACATAACCAGGGGATGCACCATGTGCATGCTTGTCTTCTATCATTTAAAAAGGTCCTCAAAACCCATCTCGTATGGCCTCCCAGAGTAACCTCTACCTCACATACCCATCCCTTGCTCTCTCCTAAAGGGCAGCTCTCTACTCTCTCCTCCAGCTCAGCTTCACTCACACCTTGTTTGATTGCTACCTCCTGTCCTAATGTGTTTTACACCCCACCTCCTATAGACTGTAAGCTCATTTGAGCAGGGTCATCTTCAACCTATTGTTCCCGTGTTTGTAATGGTCTTATTTATTGTTAAATTTCCCCCTCTGATAAGGTTGTAAAGTGCTATGGAATATGCTGGCGCTACATAAATATCAGTAATAATAATAATAATAATAATAATTAAAAAATAACAACAACAACAGCATGTTTACAGAGCTCCTATAAGAGCTGAGCTCAATCTTATGGCCTGCTCCCTCTCAAGCACATTGCTGTGCAAGGCTGTTCGCTTGTGGCTGTTTTTGGAGAAAGTTATTATGGGACAGCAAAGTCGCTGCAGAAGTACATCAGAGGAAAGATATTTTTTCTTTTACTTACCTCCGCTGAATGCATTTATGTATTTCATTACTTTTAAGTGTTTAGAATAAAACTTTAGTATTTAATTCAGGATGAACTTGTTTCGTTACATTTACTCTGTTAAAGGGTTATAGCTTGAAAACAATCTGTTATTTCCAGTTGGTTTAATAAAAGCGAAAGAATGAATAAAACGTGAGGCAGATATACCATATTTTATAGCTTTGCGCATGATGTAAGCATTTCCACGAATTTGAAACCTGTGTCCATTCTACAAATGAATGTTTTTGAAGCGGATGCCTATCTGTGTAACATTTCACAATATAATATTTGATGTACACAGCACAGTCATTGTATGTAATCTCCTGCATGCACAGCAAGACTTCTGCCACATTAGTATTCATTAGTTACTGTATCGGAATCCTTATTCAAACCAGGATCTGAATTAGGCTTTAAAATATGATAGTGAAACGTATATTATTCTATAGAGGGTTAACATAAGTAAGAATGACTCATGGGCAAGACACAGCACAGTTCAGCTCCTCCAGATTCCTAGCTAATGCTTCAGGCTCTTTCAATCCCAGAAAAAAGAAAAAGAAAGGAAAGTATGTCATGGTAAATGAATTGCTAGTACACATAAAACCTTTGTGATTTATTGTGATGGACAGCAAATATAATAATAAATAAAGCTGTTTGGCTGGTATTTAAATTTGGAAACAAAATTGTTGCCATGCATATTTGCAATTGATGTGTATACACATCACACAATGCTATAGCACTAGTCACACTAATATGTTACGGTTTTGTAAAGGGGCAGGGAACACACAATAGTATTTCTTATTTTATTGCCCACTCTTTCACAAAATTGCAATATGTTGAAGATATGACAAATCTACTACATTACCAATGTGGGATATAAAGCATTTACTTCAACATTTCCTCTGTATTACAAAAATTAAACCAAAAGGTTTACAAACAAACAAAAAGCCATGAAATTAAGGTTATTTTGGGTTGCATGATCACTATAGGTATAGGTGCCTGGGAGTTTTGCATTCACTTTCAGTAGACAATAAATATGTAAATAAAATCTAATTCTGCTGTCTGATTACTGCTCCTACAATGACAAATAAAGAGCATTTTTAGGCCCTCCTGCTCTCTATAGGAGTGATATGGGATATTTATTTCAGATGCTGGCTTCTAAAGCTATACAATAGGACCATAGGTACTTGTATTCATGAAAAGCAGGAATTAAACAAATATCACAATGTAAAAGCAGTTTGTAATAACGCACTAGTAGTTTTACTTATGGTTTTATTTTCACACAAGCGAAGGTGCTCACTGCTGTACATATGTGGCTAGTGTCCACGCTTTTAGCATTGTTCTGGTGCACAATTCTTGCATCTGCCATCAGATACAAAGTGGCACCTTAGATGCCTGAAGTATCCTTTTTAAGGGTTACTCCAAGCACCGTGAACTGTTTTGAAGTGGTCATGGTGGAAAGAGCCTGTGTGTCCAGTGTCTTTAATTGAAACGCTGCCCATGTAGCAATTTTGGGTACATCTACATCCAGAACTATCATTAGAAGCTTACGGGGTTAAATTTGCTCGAAAAAATAAAGAAAATAAACAAAACATCCCCCATGTTTATAGCATACTTAAGTAGGTGTAAATAGCTCAAAAGCTCTTGCTTATATTATAGGCAGAGCACTCTATCACTGTATTTTTCTACTCTGTCTAATAATTATAAATCATAATAATGCTATAAATGGCTTGCAGTTTATTAGTGAAATGCATTTTCTAATATTAATGGGCAATTATGCTACTTTGCCTGAAGCATTAAGTAATGTGTATGTTTATTTATTGGTAGTTATTTCGGTGAAAATGCTTGCTGGA
Source organism: Pelobates cultripes (assembly GCA_933207985.1). Lineage (NCBI taxonomy): Eukaryota > Metazoa > Chordata > Amphibia > Anura > Pelobatidae > Pelobates > Pelobates cultripes. The sequence continues at coordinate 318,762,289 of OW240914.1, forward strand.
CTCTGAGGTAGTTTAAAGGAACACTATAGTTAAAAACACCATCTAGCCCCGGTGGACCTCCTAAATATAGTTAAATTTTACTTTTATTCCAGTCTGCTGCTGGCTTTGGCCCGGATCTGCCTGCTTGGCTGAGATCATCAGAAGTGTTGATCAAAGCAAATCACAATGCTTTCCCATAGGAAAGCATTGGATTGGCCGAGACTGTCAAGGAGGCAGATCGGGGCAGAGCCAGCACAAGTCAAACACAGCCCTGGACAATCAGCATCTCCTCTGTGTTCAGTGTCTCAACGCAGAGGAAAGCACCATCCAAGAAACCCCTCTAGTAGCCATCTGAGAAGAGGCCAGTGAAGTTTATTTATAAAATATTTATTTATAAAATATTTTACCAGGAAAGATACATTGAGATTTCTCTCGTTTTCAAGTATGTCCTGGGTCCACAAATCATTGCATTGTTACATTAGGTACAACAAAATACAAAAACAATATTAATACACAATATATACAAAATTTAACATAGAACAGGCAGGAAATATATAATCAACCATGACACGTGCATTCTGTTTTGAGGTATGTAGAGAGGGATCTCTTAAATGACTTTAGGCTTAGGGAAGATTTTAAATTGTGCAGGAGGTCGTTCCACAAGTTATCCCAAGGCTGTAATGTAAACATTGTATTTTCTCTGCAAAGACAGTGTTTACTGCAAAAAGGGAATGATTCTACCCACCACAACAAATATAATAAGCTGTAGTTGTTCTGGTGACTATAGTGTCCCTTTTACTATACTAGAAAAAGTGCAGAGGCGGGCTACAAAATTAATAAAAGGAATGGAACATATCGGCTATGAAGAAAGGTTAACAAATTTAAACCTATTTAGTTAAGAAAAACGTCGCCTGAGAGGAGATATGATAACATTATACAAATATATTCGGGGCCAATACAAACCATTGTGTGGAAATCTATTCACAAACCGGACTTTACATAGGACACGAGGCCATGCATTTAGACTGGAAGAAAGAAGATTTCGTCTAAGGCAAAGGAAAGGTTTTTTTACTGTAAGAACAATCAGGATGTGGAATTCTCTGCCTGAAGAAGTGGTTTTATCAGAGTCCATACAGATGTTCAAACGGCTACTAGATGCATACTTGCAAGAACAGAATATTCAAGGATATAATCTTTCAATGTAGGGTAATAACTGCTTGATCCAAGGATAAATCTGACTGCCATTCTGGGGTCAAGAAGGAATTTTTTTCCTAGCTTGTTGCAAAATTGTGCTTCAAACTGGGTTTTTTTGCCTTCTTTTGGATCAACAGCAAAAAACAAATGTGAGGAAGGCTGAACTTGATGGACGCAAGTCTCTTTTCAGCTATGTAACTATGTAACTATGTAACTTTGGTGCAAGTGGAACTGATTTAAGTGAGATTTTTTTCAGAACTAAGTTGACTGTTCACAAACAGCCATCAGGTAAGTGATCCATGTTCATGCAAAGTTTTAAAGTTGCAGGTGCACAGATTTGCTGTACCTAAAAATAAAAATAAAAAAATCACTAACCCATACTCTGGATATTTGTCATAAAGATCTTTGAACTCAAACAGTGCAGTATAACTTTAAATTGAATATACATCAGTTAAGAATCACTCTTTAAATAAAACAAAAAAAACATGCTAAGCACAGTTTTATCCAGCCTTCAATTTATTAAAAGGACACTATAGTCACCAAAACAACTTCAGCTTAAAGTGGCACTGTCACCATTTGGGGACATTGTCAAATTCGCAAAGTCCGATGGTGATATCACCGCTGGTGGTCCGGTGGCCGAGAGGACAGGTAAAGGTGAGTTTACTTACCTGGACCTTTCCTTAGCAAGCATTGCCATCTTGGCCTGGTGCGGTCCTCCTCGGCGCGGACTTCTCTACTGTACTCTTGTGTATACACAAGAGTACAGCATTGAGATCTATGAAACTCCATAGATGGATCCACGATAGATACAGCCAATTTCTTGCAGCCATCACTGAAGACTTAAGAGGAGAAATACAGAGACTAGAAACATAGGCAGGGATAACTTTGTCTCTGTATATCTCTTGAAGGGGTTGGAATGTCAGTGAAAGTCCAACACAGTCATAATTAGTATTTCATAAAGATCCTAACTTTTATGAAATACAAATTTTTATGGTGGAGATGACAGTGCCGCTTTAATGAAGCATTTTTGGTGTATAGATCATGCCTCTGCAGTCTCACAGCTAAATTCTCTGCCATGTTTGAGTTAAATCTCTTTGCTTTCATTCAGCCCTAGTCACACCTCCCTGCATGTGACTTACACGGTCTTCCTAAACACATCCTGGAAAAAAGACCTAGTTTTCAAACTTCCTTTATAACACAGTGTGTTTAATTTAGAATTTATTATCTCCTGTTCTGTTAATAATCCTCCAGACCTTGTAGGAGCCTTTTGTGTCTGATTAAAGTCCAATTTACAGAGCATGAGATAATCTTCTAAAGTAAGTTAACATCTGATTGGAAATGAACCCATTTTTTCATGCAGGATGTGTAAGTTACAGCCATGGGAGGTGTGGCTAGGGCTGCATAAACAGAGTGATTTAATTCCTAAATGGCAGAGAATTGAGCTATGAGAGCAGGCGCGTGATCTATACACTAAAACTGCTTCATTAAGGTAAAGTTGCTTTGGTGACTTTAATAATCTGGGACTACGCGTTCTTTTTGCAATTGTACATATTACAGCATTTTCCATTCACCAAATTTAGACACAGCACTAATAATATTAAAGAAAAACAGATTGAACAGTCTGTGTCATGAAGGAGATAGGGTCAGGAATATGCAGAGATTGAGAAAAAAAAAATCAAAGAATGATGTTTTCTTTCTACTTGTTTTCTTTATAAGAGATAAAAAAAAATCTTGATTTTTTTTTCTTCACTAGTATACATGTCTTAAGAAAATCGACTTCTCAGATTCTCAGATATATTTTGAAAGTCATCACTACAGCAGCAAAGTACATACACAGCGATCATGAGGTGAAGGAATAGAGAGTTTGGAACAATAGACCTGGGTCAGCATTGAAAGAGCTGAAAAAAAATTAAGCATAAAAAGGAAAAAATAAGTACAGTGCACTATCCCTGCTGTGTTCTAGTTAAGGGTGAGCTGATTGTGCTACAATTCTTACCATCTCTCCCAAAAAATTGACTTTTAGTACACAGGTTTTCTGTAACTTCAAAAAACACTAATCCTTACTCTGGATATTTGTAATAAAAATCTTTTAACTCATAAACTGGGCAGTATGCCTTTAAATTATGTAAAATGTAGTTTAAGAATTCATCTTTAAAACCCCTTAAATAAAAAAAAAGGGAATAATGACATGCCACACATGTCATGTGTCCTTAAGGGGTTAAAACCCATGCTAAATGCAGTTCTAGCCAGCCTTGAATTTATTAATAATCTGGGGCAGAAACACTCCTGTCACATATAATACCAGAACCAATAATCTGATATTATTTTTAATATTATTCATCATTACTTTCCTTTGACTTGCTGTGTTTAATTTCCCATTGCACATGGGAAAAAAGGCTATTTTGCTGCTGTATAAACAATTTAGAAAGATAAGATTATTATAAAAAGGTCTCTGAGAAACGAGTCTCTTATTAAAACATATTATTCTGACTTCAGGTCATATTTTACCCATAAAAAGATCTTAATCAGAAAATAAGAATAAATAAAGAAAGAAAGAAAGAAAAAGGGGGTTGGGGGGAAAGAGTCACTAAACTGGTTCAACATGCCCAATTGCATTAGGCAATTCAAACGCTACAGTTCATTAACTACTAGAAAACAGACTCAATTTTATTAACTCTAAACACTAAAGAGACGCACACTATGAATTGCAAATGCAAAAGATCTCAAGGGGTAAATGAAGAGTGGGTGAAAATAAGAATTAGAATAAATTAGAATATTTACATGTTCTAAAGAGGAGACATTACTCCGTTTTGTACATGGGTGTGTCCGATAAAAGCTTACAGTTTGTGAGTGTTTGAGTAAAACTTGTACATTGACCAAACTTGTTTCTTACACAGGGGACGGTAAGGCTTGTAAACTCCGGGATACCTTCTAGAATCAGCTATGCGTTTGATCTTAAGCCAGTCCAGATAGATCCACACGTTCCATGGTGCTTTGCCAGTCTTAAAGGGGAACTGTCAATTTTCTAGAAATCACTCAATTCAAAAACATTGAAAATCACCCATACCTTGTTTTAACTGCCTTTTATGCTATATTACTTTTTCTTTTAAATATATTGTATTTTAAATGTTAAGGGACACCAAGTTCAGTCCAGGCACTGGCATATTTGGAAGATTCTTTTTGCACTAGAAAAAGCAATTTTTTGTATCTAATATTTTTTTTCTCATTTTTTTTCATTTTTTTTTTTTTTTTACCAATGTCACAAGCAGTTTTATAATTCTTACTATGCTAATAAAAGGTTTTTTTTTAATTTATGGTACCATGAGTTTGTACTAAAGTTTTCTTTTGTTGTCAGTCCAGACAGTCAAGGCACACATTACATTGGAGACAGAGAAACAAAAACATAGTTTCTGTTTTTCTGTTTCTCCTCCTCTCTCTATGCAAAGGGCAAGAATTGTGAGAGGAAGCCAAGGTGGAGGCACTCAGTTCCAAGATAGAATAGTGTGAATTTCTACAATATATTTTCTATGCAGACCTAACAAATATATATTTCTTAAATATTGGGCATAAGTAAACTAAGTATTAAAAATCCCGGAAGTGAGAATATCCTTCTAAAGCTGGCTAAGCACCCTTGATGTTGTAGTTCTGCAACAGCTGGAAATCTACCGTTGGCCTCCTTTGATGTAGATTATACAGAAGGATATCTGATGTCTGCACTTTTCATAGTGAAACATTTTGAAACCCTTAAAAAAAGTAAGTAATAGAATTACAAATTATGTGTACGTCATATTTCACTCAGTACCCACTAGGTCTCCCTCTCAGACTAGATGGCAACCACTGACAAGAAGATCTGTTCCAAAAAATAATATTCCTTTGTTTTATAGATAATATAAGTCAGTGTTTACATTGCATGGTTAAACATACCACTAGTGGCCAAGAGCTGGATTAAAGTTGCCCATGGCCCCTGCTAGAGCGCTTCACTCTTTTTCTGTTGACTGGCTGTTGTGGGTGTGAGAGTAGTGACTGAGTGTTGTGTGTGGAGGAGGATGAGAGCTGTATGGAGGAGGGTGAGTGTGTCTGTGTGTGCTTGATGAGTGTCATGTGTGTGGTGGCTGAACTGTGTGAGTGTTGTGTAAGTTTTGCCCCACCCCCGCTTACCTTCCCTAGAGGTCCAGAGGAGGATGGGCTTGATCTTTGGTGGTCTGGTGGAGGTTCATAGGCTGTATCAATATCAGGTACAGATCACTTAGTGTGCCCTAAAAGTTTTGATGCTCTAAGTCACTGACAAGCTGGAGGAACATGAGAGGGCTCCTTAAGTGGTTTGCACCTGATTTTGGTACAGAACACAATGCTCCCTTGGTAAAGTGAAGGGGAACAGGACCGCACAGGCAGACATTTTGATCTCTGTGCCGGCCTGAATCTAAATCGGAAGTACAGAGCTATAGCGTTAGGAATATATGCTTCTATTCCTAACGCTATATTAATCCTTTCAATGATAGTTAAGACTTCACAAGCGTGAATGGCTTCTGTTCATTTCTACAGGTACATTTCTCCTATGCAGAATATTACATTCAGCCTCTCTGTCAAAATGAATGCAATGTCAGAGTTGCAAGGAGAGAAAAACAATACCTTTTTTCCCTTCTGTTTTAGAATGAACTAACCTTTTTTCCCCCCAGAATTTCCCTTCCAAGAAAAAATGCGTCTGTCTACCTTTATAATTCGAAATTGGAATACTTTATTTTTGTTTCTGCCAAGTGATCCAATTAAGAACTTTGACCAAATACTGTAATGTAGCACTTATAATGAATGTTTGAGAACCAATTCTCTGAAAAAAAAACCTAAAAAAACCACACAAACCAAAAAACACACAAAAACAAAACCTTTAACAATACTTGTTAAAGGTCATATCCAATTGGTTGAAAACAGTATTATTATTATTATTATTATTATTGCCATTTATATAGCGCCAACAGATTCCGTAGCGCTTTACAATATTATGAGAGGGGGGATTTAACTATAAATAGGATAATTACAAGAAAACTTACAGAAACGATAGGTTAAAGAAGACCCTGCTTAAACGAGCTTACAGTCTATTGGAGGTGGGGTGTAAAACACAATAGGACAGGAAATAGCAATCAAATAAGGTGGGAGTGAAGCAGAGCTAGAGGAGAGAGTAGAGTGCTGCCCTTTAGGAGAGAGCAAGAGACAAGTATGTGTGGTAGAGGTTACTCTGGGAGGCCATATGCTTTCCTAAAGAGATGGGTTTTAAGGCACTTCTTAAACAATTCAAGACTAGGGGAGAGTCTGATGGCGGTAGGCGGGCTATTCCTTTGGAAGTGAATTGCCCGCAAGAAGTCCTGTAAGCGTGACTTGGCCGCACGCATGCGAGCAGCGGACAGGAGAAGGTCATGGGCAGAGCGGAGAGAACAAGAAGGGGCATACCTATGGATCTGTGAAGAGATATAAGAGGGGCTAGAATTGGACAATGCTTTATAGGTATGGGTTAGCACTTTGAATTGACTCCTATAGGATAAAGGAAGCCAATGTAAGGACTGACAGAGGGGTCAGGTGTGACAGGACCGACTAGAGAGGAAAATCAGTCTGGCAGCAGCATTCATTACAGACTGTAGCTGGGCAGTACGGCTTTTGGGAAGACCAATTAGGAGAGGGTTACAGTAATCCATGCAGGAAATTACTAGAGCATGGACAAGCTCCATAGTAGCATCTTGCGTAAGAAAGGGGCGGATGTGAGCTATGTTTTTAAGATGGAATCTACAGGACTTGGTAACATGCTGGATGCATGCATGCATAACATGCTCAAAGGTGAGGCCACAATCAAGTATGACACCAAGACAGCGCCCCTTGCAAGGATGGACTGATGTGGATACCACTAACTTGAAGGAAGAGTGAAAGAGGAGGATCAGTATTAGGAGGAGATAAGACAAGAAGCTCAGTTTTAGAGAGGTTTAGTTTCAGAAAGTGGATGGACATCCAGTCAGAGATGGAAGAAAGGCAAGCAGTGAAGAGGCAGTATAAGAGGCAGTATAAAGAGAAAATAGAAGGGGACCAAGGACAGAGCCTTGGGGGACTCCAACCGAGACAGGGCAAAGGAAAGAGGTATCATTAGAAAAGGAGTCACTGAATGAGCGTTGGGAGAGATAAGAGGAAAACCACGAAAGGACAGAGTCACAGAGACCGAGTGATTGAAGAGTTTGAAGAAGGAGAGCATGATCAACGGTGTCTAAGGCAGCAGAGAGGTAAAAAAGAATTAATATGGAGTAGTGGCCTTCGGATTTAGCTGCGATTAGGTCGTTCGTAACTTTGATAAGAGTAGTCTCAGTAGTGGAGGGGGCGTAAGCCAGATTGAAGAGGGTCAAGGAGAGAGTTGGAATTGAGGAGGTGAGACATACGGGTAAAGACAAGTCTTTCCAGAAGCTTTGAGGAAAAAGGGAGCAGGGATATGCGACGATAGTTAGAGGGGGATGACAGGTTGAGAGATGTTTTTTTCAGGATAGGTACTACAGTGGCATGTTTAAGGTCAGCAGGGACAATGCCAGAGTGAGAGAGGGCAGTTGAAGATGTGTGTTAAGGAAGGCACAAGACAAGGGGAGAGAGAGATCTGATAAGGTGAGATGGGACAGGATCAAGCGAGCAAGTGGTGGGGCGAGAGGAAAGGAGAAGCGCAGTCACCTCTTGTTCAGTAGCCGGGGAGAAAGTCTGACAGGTAGGAAAGGCATGCTCTACATGTGGTTGAGAAAGAGAAAGGCAGGGTGGGGGGAATTCTTTCCTTAGCTGTTCAAGCTTGTTGGTAAAGTAGCATGCAAAGCTATCAGCTGTAAGGTTAGCTTGAGGGGTAACCACAGCAGGGCGAGGAAGAGAGTTAAAGGTGTAAAAGAGACAACTGGGATTGCGGGAGCATGAACTCATGAGAGAGAAAAGGTATGACTGTTTGGCGAGGGCAAGGGCTGCGCTGTATGAACATAATATGAATCTATAATGGAGAAAGTCTGACTGGGTGCGAGACTTCCTCCAGGAGCGTTCAGCACAACGGGAGCATCTTCCTCCTCAAGGTGCATGTTTGGAGCTGGGCTGCAGTGGTCAAGGCAGAGGTAAGGGTAGTGTTATATGTGGAGATGGCTAGTGAGGGACAGGAGAGGGAAGGGATGGATGGCAGTTGCGAATCAATATCAGCTGACAGCTGCTGGAGGTCAATCGAATTAAGGTTTTTCCTGAGTTGAGGGGTGTTAGGCTGAGGTTGTTGGGTGAGGGGGTATTCGAGAGCAAATGATAAGAGGTGGTTGTTGGAGATCTTAGACACTGTACATGCATAAGAGAAAATGAGGTCGAGGGTATTGCCAGCTACATGGGTGGGAGAATTAGCCCACTGCGATAGCCCAAAGGGAGGAAGTAATTTAGAGGCTGCTGAGGTCAGGGGTAGGTTAATTGGAATATTGAAGTCCCTCAGAATTAGGGATGGTATGTTAGAGGAGAGGAAGTAGGGTAGCCAGGCAGCAAAGTGATAAATAACGGCAATGTTAGCAGAGAAGGATTTGAAAAGGCGAATCGAATGGATTTCAAATGATGAGAAAGAGAGGGAAGGGGGGGTAGAGGTTTGAAGGAGCGGTGAGGCGAGAGTAGAAACCCTACACCACCACCTTTACATTCAGAGTCTCTTGGGTTGTGGGTAAGTTGAAGGCCACCAAAAGATAAAGATGCAGGGGTAGCAGTGTCAGAGGGGGAGAGCCAAGTTTCTGTTAAGGCTAGTAAGTTTAGGGAACGAGTGATGAAGAGGTCGTGGACAGCAGTAGCATGATGCAGCCATAAATTCTTGTGGTTCCTTGCAAAACCATTCCTCCCTCCCCAAATGCACACTAGCACGACCAAATGCACGCACACATTCACAGATATACCCACTCTGATGCATTTTCTTGTACATTCCCCCACTCACAGATATGAAATTGCACATACAGTAAAAAAACACTGTCACACATACACAGACAGACACACGCTGCCATATACAAGCATAGTCAGCACACACAGATCCACATATACACAAACAGACAATGATACACACAGCCATACACAAACACACAGATATATACTGCCACACATATATAAAGACTGACAAACACAGATACAGAAAAAAAATATTATACTAAGTTCTATTTAGCCACCCTCCTCTTTGCCTACCTTTGGGCTGCAGGAGGGTGACTTGCCTGGAATCCTTTGGGACATTGAGATGCTCTGGGTCTCCAAGAAGTGCAGGGTTTCTCTTCCCTCCCACGCAGCTTCAATCTCATGCCGGGAGGAAGTGATCTGACATCACTTCCTCCCAATGATGCTGGGCAGGAGAGTAATGAGGGCTATCAATGCAGCCCACGAAAAGACCTTCTCAGCTTTAAATTCAGAGTGAGGTTCAGCTAGGGGACATGTGTATATTTCCCCAACCAGATTGCTTAGCACTTGCAGGCCCCATGGCACAGCCAGGCCCCTTGATGAAGTACCAACTTTGCTTGTTGGTTGTAGCCCAGTGGTCCAAGCACCTTACAAATGTATGGGCCCCACAAACCCCTTTCATCCTGATGCCGTAGCATGGCAAGAAGTCTTTAAAGGGACACTTCACTGCCCAAATATAAGATAAATACAAATCACTGTTTGGTAGATATACCCCAAATGAAAACTTGCAATCATGGAATTGTGCATTTTCCATTGGTGGTATATATAAAAATAGCTTGCAAAACCTGAAGATCTCTTGTCTGCTGCCTTTACAAGCCTTCCCCTTTTAACACCACCCAGACTTTCTGTGGCTGTCCAATCACAGACTTCCCAATGCAGCTCTATGGGAAGTCTTTACAAGGCAGTTGCTCAGAGCAATTGTTGCCTCTTGAGTTCAGCTGCATTGAGCTAATGAAACCAGGAAGTAGCAGGAGCAGTTGTCTGCTTTAAAGCCAAAAGGTATGTAACCAGTATAATGTATAAAAGTGCCAATTTCTACTGAAATCTGCACTTTTTGGAAAATTAAAAAATAGGACACACTCTTCACACATACAGCTTTTCAGCAAACTAAATTGCTTTAGGTTTCTGACGTGTCCCTTTAAGTGCAACCACATGATCTGAACTAAAGGCAAAATGATGGCAAATTCCTTCATCAAATGTAGCTTGGTACATCGGAGGAGGTGGCCATGAGTAAACTTTTTCTCTGAGCACTGACCCTGAGGGATCACCCAACAATAATATAAGGAAAGGAACAAATGGAAAAAATATATATATTTTTAAAAACTATCCTAGTCTATACTTAATATCTCTCTCTCCTCAGTTATGGTCAGAGACTACTTCCTGGTCCAGTGTGAGGATTAAAGGAATACATTGTTTCTGCTGTGCCAGATAAAGGGTGAGTGAACGCAGATCATGACAAGTCCACCTCTTCAGTAACGGCCTGTGGCATGAAAGTTGACATATCTAGCTTGTAGATAAGGAGTTAAGTCCTGTCATATTTATCTACCTTTTAATAACGCTTGAATGCAATGTCTCTAGAATATACACACACTTCTCAAAAAATTACACAATTGAATAAAACATTGAAACTGAGTTGAGAAGGAGAAAGAAGAGAGATTTATCAAAAGTTTCTCATGCAGTTTTCTCAACAGGAAGCTAGCATTAGCGGACGATCTTAGCCTATCTCTGGCGCCAAGTCTGAGGGTCTCTCAATGAAGCTGGAAGAAGAGGGGCAGAGGTGACAGTTTAACCCCTTAATGTAAGATGGTGCCTGGAACCTCAAGGCACCATTACAACTTCAATGAGCTGTTGGCCAAAAGAGTAGGGGACAGGAGCCATCTACACAGCTATGCATCCATTTGTAAATGGTTTACCCCTTAAGCTAAGATGGTGCCCAGGACCTCCAGATACCATAACAAGTTCAAAGAGCTGTTTGCCTAAAGAAAAGGGGCAGAGAGGACAGGAACCACCTACACAACTGCACGTCTATTGGTTAATGTTTTAACTGGTTGAGCGGTTATGATGCCCAGAGGGTTCAAGATGCCCAGGACAAAGTAAAATACAGCAGTGTAGATTTCTAGATTTAATATTGTTTTTCAGACCTCCCACATATTTGTTAGACACAGGGGATAAATAAACAATTTCCCGGGAAGTGAGTGTTCCCCTTTAAGAAAAACTTACGACTTTAAATGAATTAGCTGATCATTTTCAGTTGTTTAGGTTGGTTTTCTTTTATAATATAATTGCGTTTTCTGCATTACCTGTCTTTACTGCAGTGAACACATTCACCATAGCCCAAATAACTATATTTTGTATTTTTTTTTTGCGCCAAGGTTTTTTAGCATGTTCTGTATGTGTTGTACTAATAAAAATATGATTTCAGAGAATCCGTGCAATCACATCACTTCTTATCTAAACTAGATGTCACTTTGACACCTATTTCTTAATATTTTATTCTTAATGTGACAAATGCTTCTTCCCTTAGTTGTAACATGACGTTTACCAAGATATTTTTTTGACACAGTAGATAACGATTTATATGTTAAAACCCTTTCCAATGTTATATTCATATAAATCACAATGCATAGCCCAATTATTTACACAGAAAATAAAAGAACATTTAAATTTTTATCAAACTGTTATAAAAGCAATAATGGGGGTGGGCCAGTGACAAAAACGTGTCAATAGAGATGTAAGGACAAAGCTCTAGAAAATGTGGAATGTCAACCCTGAAGATGTACACAACGATGGCACCGAACATTCCCCACGCAAAGAACACCACTTAAGTCCAAATGCGTTGGTACGTGTTTACACAGTCATTCTCACACTGCACATTCAGAATTGGCCAGATCTGTGACCAATGCAAACTTCTTCAGAAGGATTGCAAATTGGATAAACTAAAGTAGATTGACAAATAAGAAAATAAGAGAGGTCAGCTTTTAAAATGTTACCACCATAAGTTAGATAATTGTTCATTAGGCAATATTAGTAAAACAAAACAAAAATTAAGAAAATATGAAAGGATCTCACAAATAAGAGAGATTAGCTCTTAAAATATTTTTTTTTGTTTTGTTTTACTAATATTGCCTAATGATTGCTTATCTGACTTATGGTGGTAACGTTTTAAGAGCTGATCTTGTTTGTGAGATTCTCTTATTATTTTTTATTTTTTGGCAATTTACTCTGGGTTATTCCCTATGTTACCTACCTAGCCCATTTTTTGCATCAGTGGCTCAGCATTTTTTTATGTTTAGCTACTGTAGCAACTTGTTTCTATAAATTGAGAAATACCAAAGCTAGTTTAATTTTCAAGCAAATAACCTCACAAATATATAAAAATTTGAATTTATAATTCATTGTGGGATAGCCAAGTTCCACACATGGGCAGAGGAATAGGTTTGCAAATTAGCTGAATTTCCTGATATTCCACCATGCAACAAACAGACACGCATACACAGCAACATTGTAAGAATAGCAGATTGCATGCGTGTGTTATCATTGTAAGAACAAGATGAGAACTTGAATACATGCATGGAACATCACAGGAAGATGTCTTCACCAGTACCCAGAAATGTATTGTAGACATACCTTGATTGGACACCAGCTCAAAAGTGTGAAAACTCCTCTTTAAAAGAAAATGAGTTAACATGAAATACTAACCCTAAAAGTTCTGAAAGTTTTTCATAACACCAACCTGCGAAGAGTTAACATATGAAAAGAAATGTTTTACTCTATAAGAATAGCGCAGTAGAATATATACGTGGTAAGTACATACAAAGCCCCAGGACTATTTAGACCTTTAAGTCATGCATCGTCGTAATCAGAATGACATCTGGTTTGAGGTCTTTTTGAGTCAGTGAATAAGAGTTTAGATCTTTTTCAACAGAGTCATCATTACCATTTCCAATTTATTTGTCTTTGTTTCATCTTAAGAATCTTAAAGGCTATTTGAGAAAAAAAAATAGGTCTTAAAACCATAATTTAGTAAATAAAAGTTCTGCAATGAAAATACATCGATGTAATTCTAATCAGATCGACTAATATATCAAGAATACGTCATAACCACCGTGATTATGGGAAAAGTTAATAATCTTATTTCACCACAAAAAATGCAGTTCAGTCAATTTTAAGTATTTCATAAAGATACAATCTTTAAGAAATACGGATCCTGACTGTGTTGGCATTTCACTGAAATTCCAACAGAATTCAAAAATACCATGAGACATCGTAGATGGTGGCAACCATGAGGGATAGTTTCAGGTACAACTACCTTCCCTGCATCCAGCGGCCACCACACCGTCACTTCCGAGGGACTTTCCAAATATGTAAAGACCCCCTGAAAGTGACAGTTGTGCTTTAAAGAAACACTACATGCTGGAGGTGAAAATGTATTTTCCTGTTTTAACTGCAATATGGAGATCATTTTCAAAGACCAATTAGATGTCAGTACTGTGATAATAGCAAGAAAGTTTTCTAATCCTTGGTCTGATGGCAAATTAAATATAAAAGACATCTCAGAATATTCCTTATTTGGTATAAATGCTAGGAACGGGCATTTCTGCAGCAATATTTCCACTAAAAATAGTGACGGAGACTTAAAACTTTTGGTTTTTGCATTTGCACCCCCTCGTCAGTGATGTCGAAGGTGGCGAAGCCACGACCCAGCGCCAAGGGACATCGGGGCAATGATCAGGTAAGTAAATAAAGAGTTCCTTTATTCACAGAGGGGCAGGGGTGTGAGGGAGGGGGAAGGCAGAGGGAGCTATAGTGCTAGGAATACAACTTTGTATTTGTGACACTATAGTATCCCTTTAAGTTCTGTGTCGATTGGGTGAACGCATTTTGGTACTGTATGGACATACACCAATGGCCAGTGTCCCAGAACCAAATTATGGGAATCATTTGTAGTACTGTTATTTTCCTAACAAGGTGAGGAAAAAGAAAAACATGCAGTGAGATTTTAGTATATCTCTTATTATTTCAGCCACTGGGACTTAATGTTCCAGAAAGCCAGATTGATACCTTGTGGAATATCAAACTCACAACCTTGAAACTGAAATTTGTCTTTCTGAATGTAAACGTAATATACACACCTGTGAACAATGGTCAATGATACTACAAAAGCACATTTAGTGAATAATTGAACTAGATGATTTTTAATACAATTGTGCAAATGTATGAGAATTTTGCGGTTCGATTGGGCCTTTGGATTTCTATGAAAAGCCCTCATATTATAATCTAGGAAAAGGAAAGACCAACTAGAATTTGATCTACTGGAAAGCATAATGGAGAACATAGCTGTTAGATTTGTGAAATGAAATCAGTGACATACTATAATGAAATGCAACTTTTAATAAAGGCCTTTTTAATAAACAATGCCATTGCTTTTTAATATGTGCCACAAACAAAAAACAGCACGCAGATGGTCTCGCACAAGCTACAAATTTCTGTATCAATGGGAAAGCTTTTACAAAAGACATTCAATCATAATTTAGCAGTGCACTTTCAGAATTTAATTCACACCACACAGCGAAAACGATATTAAATCAACAAATTGCATTCCTTACTAAACACAAACAGTAGCTATATACCCCCCTCTCCCCTCAAAGTAGATACATAGAAAATCTGGCATTTCTATTTAGTAGGCATGTATACACGTACAGGACAAGATGTATGCGGTCTTAAAATCAGCTAATATACTGACTGACAGCTGTCACTTACTAGGATTTGTAATATCCTTTCTTATTCCCTATATTTAACAAATACGCTTGGCAGGTGTGAAGAATAAAATCAAAAGGACACAAAGTTTCAAAATGGAACTCACCATGGTAATTATTCATACCTATGAATAAATGCTTGCTTTTGGTACACTTAGTTATCCTAGCGTTGGCTCGATTGTAATTGTAACTTTTCTCAATAAACGCTAAATTTTATCTAGGTGAAATGTAATCCTAGAGTGTAAATCCTACAGTGTTGGCATCGTGATTTCTTGTGTTGCTCAAAAAATGCCTGCAACAGCGTTAACAGACCAAACCTTGGATAATTGAGCTGGAATATCTGCCATATAGTACCTGGCTTCCTACTTTATATGTCTTGGCTCACTATAAACGTCATTGGAGAGAGGACTCCACATGGTCTCAGTGCTGATGCAGTTCCCAGAGAAATAGCACTGGCTGTTCGTTCATGCTTTCTCCCAACCCATACGTGTGCAAACCAGCATTAATGTTCAAGCATGTGCACTGACCTGCTTTCGACATCTAGCCGATTCCATTCACTCCATGAAACGGTTACGTGACAATAAGCAGAAGTGCTGAGTACATGAACAGCACTTCCATGTTTAATCTTACTCAGTGTTCAAAATCTCTGGGGATTGAAGGGAAGCACGATTTGCTTCATTGATCCCACGGATAGCAAATGGTTGTTTTCAGATACGTTGTTTTTTATGTAAGTTTCAATTAAAAGTATAAGGATTTCATTTTTTTTGGCCAAAACTTCTCTGGAATTTACACCATTGAATAAGACATTGAAAATTATCTATAACCTATGTTAACGGTTTCTTCATGTATTGCTCTATTTTAAATGGCTATTACAGATATATAAATTGACATTGCAATCCAGTTCCATCCTGGCATCGCCAAGGCAGACACCGCATTGAAAAGAAAAATACTGAAGCATTGCTTCTGGCTTTACTCTGCTCTCTGTAGGGATTGCCAAGTGCCAAAGCTATTGTTGGTTCTTTCATACTCCCTCCCCCACCCTTTCTTCAAACGTCCCCCCGAAAAAATCTTTACGAAATACTCACATTGACTGTGTTGGAATTTCGATAAAATGTCAATGCAGTCAAATGATAATAAAAAAGTAGGGCCTACTTTTGTCTTTTTTAATTTCCCTCTGCTTGACAAAACTTGACAAAAGGCAGTGCTACAGCTGTCAAGTTTTGTCATTTCCCCCACAGTCACTAGTGATGGCTCTAAGGAAAATGTCATTTTCTATGGCGGCTGGATCGTCAGAAGATCCTCTATAGACATCAGTGTTGCACTCTCACATGTGCATGTGAGTTCAGCACTGACGTAGGCTCCTGGCAGATGTAGCAGCAGAAGCTAAAGAGGATCCACTGGATGAAGAGGGTGGTGGCCACCGCACACCAAGCGCCAAGATCACCATGAAGGGTCTATGCAAAATATGCAAAGACACCAGAAAGTGACAAAGCCACTTTAATGACAGAATAAAGCTCTTCTGAGAACAATGACTGACCGAGAACCACAATAAAGACCTCCAGTTCAGAGAGTAAGGTAAATACATCCAAATTAATGTCTACATTTAAAGGAACACTATGGTTAAAAACACATGTAATTTAACCTAAGTCTGTTTCTGTAAATTGTTAGATTATGGGCAGCCTATGTACAATAAAAAAAATTCAAAGGCAATGACATTACATTTACCTATAATCCAATGCGAAAAAAGCCTTATTGCATCAGCTGCTCCACCTTCTGTGATATCTTCATCCTTGATGATCTTTGTATAATCTAATGCTTGTCATAGTAAAGCATTTAGGACCTTTGGCACATGTGCAACAATTGCCCATCCTTCCAATCAGATTCTTCTCATACAGAAGCAGGGGATCCAATCCTCCCTCTATGAGAGTTCGACGGCGTCATGCTGGGTGTGATGACAGCAAATATAAAGACCTTTGCTTTTTGAAGGCGGTAAAGGGCATGTTCCGTGGCAAATGCAAAGTTTATATTTACAGAGAAAATGGACAGCATCTATACACTAACACAGGGGTAGGCAACCTACGGCACTAGTGCCATGCACGGCACTCGAGGTGTCTTTGCACGGCACTCAAGGCTGCTAGAGTCAAATAGGCTCTGTCCTATCCGGAGTTCCAGTAAAACTTCAGATATCTGCTAATACGAAGAGGTGGTGAAGGACAATCCTCAATTTATGCATTGCAGCACATAGAGGAAGCGATCTAAGATCACTTCCTCCCAGCACTTGTGAATGGGAATCCACACTGTAACAGAGCAGCCTGCAGCTGCTGTTGCAGCTCCTATACTTGAGCTATACCTGGCCGGCCTGGTCCCCACTTGAACCTAGATATACTGCTAGATATACACAGATATACACAGAAATGCAGAATAACCCTCCCCTCATACAAATAATATGAACAGCCCACACACAAACATACACACAATCCCCACAAACGCAACACCACTAACAATCCACATACATGCACACAACCCGCATGCAGCCTCTCACATTCAATACCCCAAACAGCCCCACACACTACCAAACACACAATGTGACATATCCATCCACACACAATTCCACAAGCAGCCCTCATACACAGCCCACATTCATATGTATCATACACGATACCATAAACTACTAATGAACATATACAATATAATAGCTCATATACGCACAAATACAACGATACCAAGCAATTACAGTAAAAATAACACAAGCAGAATACGGCAGCATACACACCTCAATTTAAAAAAATAGGACCGGCACGCTACGGGACATCACAATCCTATATCGGCACAGTGCTGCTAAAAGGTTGCCTACCCCTGCACTAACATTACAATGTTGTGGTTCTATTGTTTAGAATGTCCCTTTAAAATTAGTTTCCAGACCATACACTCACACATTTGTTAAATGCAAGAGAGATAAGTCAACAGAATTTTAAAAAAAACCTCTGAAAAGTGATAGTTTCCCTTAAAAACCCCCCAAAAACAAAAACAAACAAAAACCTAGGGATGATATTTGCCAGAAAATCTTGTCAAATAGATCCTGAGCAGTACTTCAGTATGAGAACAAGGATCATTACAGCAAAAGGCGACTTAAAGTTACATAGAAGAATGATAAGAAAGTAATGTCAAACATCTTAAGGAACAAAAACATTCTATTACTAAGATAAGCCTGGTTTATCACAAAGCCAAACAGAAAAAGGACTGCAGCAGAAATACACAGCGGGAAAATGCCCAGACTGAAATGACTGTGGAACAAACTAAATTTCACATCCGTGAAGATGTCTATAATCGACTTCTGTTATAGGCAGGAGATCTGATTTAATCCAGACATTGATAATGCAAATAAAGGTTTGCATCAACATACACGCACAAATAATTCTTCCTTCCCAGTGCTTTCCAAAAAATAGATGTGTTCAATAGTAAACCCATTCAAAACCATAGCCATGCCAAAGGCACAGATGAAATAAGTTTGATGTGGGCTCTCTCAACCTATCACTGACACCCAAACCAATCCTTCCTAATCGGTATTGTGGACACAAGAAAAGAGTAGGTAATGGGACAGGCAACCAGGGACAAAATGTCTGGGTTAAAGGTACACTGTAGGCACCCAGGTCACTTCAGCTCATTATAGTGGTCTGGGTGCAGTGTCCCATCACCCTTAACATGTAATTATTGCAGTTTTTTAATAAACTGCAATAATTACCTGCTAGGCTTAACTCCTCCTCTAGTGTGGCTGTCTACTAGACAGACACTAGAGGGACTTCCGGGTCTTTAGCCGACTTTTGGTCGCCTAAATGATCCTGGATGTCGTCACGCTATGCAAGAGGACTTCTGGCATCACCGGAATGGAATCCCCATAGGAAAGCATTAAATAATGCTTTCCTATAGGGAAATCCTAACACGAGCGCAGCCGAGGATTAAAGGCGGACCCTAACCAGCGCCAAGGCGCTGGACCCAGGTAAGTTACAGAAACGTTTTTTAACCCTTTCTGCACCATGACGGGGGAGGGGGGTGCTCGATGGAGGGGGAAGCTATAGTGCCAGGGAAACAGGTTTGTTTTCCTGGCACTATAGTTCCCCTTCAAACTGTTGGAAAATGGTTAAATCATGTAATTTCAGAGAGTGCCCAGGGATGCCCTTTAAGTAACATAGGTATTTATTTGTACGGGGAAATCCTTCTTTCGCTTCTTTTATAAAGAGATGTTATATTTTGGGCTAGATTCTGCAAACAGAATCTAGTTCTATATTCTGATAATTCTGACAGCCATATGTATATTCCATTCTCTTTAAATGTGAAAGATACTGCTGTTGATAAAGTTGAGGTTAAATGAGGATGTGACTAAAACACAATTAAGTCTTTTCTTTGCATATCAACGGTCACATCTGGAATTAAATGAATTCTAAAATTACATATTACATGAGTAGTTACCTGAAGAAAAAATATACACATGCATATATGGATTTAGCAATATATATATATATATATATATATATATATATATATATATATATATATATATATATATATATATATATATATATATATATATATATATACACATATACTTCTATTCCAATTGCTTTAGATGGTGATATATTCATAATCTTTCATTTCGATGTTTAGCAAAAATTATCATATTCTAAATATGAGATCATAAGGTTTCTAGAGAACTAAAAATAAAATCAGAGGGAAAAAACCCCAAAGCCACTTTTTCGGGTAAAAAGACTTTTGTAATTTTCAGGTTTTATTAAATGTATGTGAAAACATTTTTGTTTTGGTTTTTAAAAAAGAAAGGTCTTCACACAGTGGCAATCAATGATCCATTAGAAGGGGTCCAAAAGTCCTCTTTTATAGGATTGTTTAAGAATAAGTGTACTACACTCAAATTTCACTTTACACGCAGCCTGATAGACCCTTTAGAATGTTAGAGATCAGCTTCTTTGTATCTGTACTTTTCAGACAGCAGTTTGACTTTTTCCTTCAATGCTGTGCAGCTCGACCAATAGCGGGTGTACTTAACCTTACTTTTGTGCCTGCTGGGATGAAGGCTCACTGCTCTAAGTCCCCAACCTGTGAAGAGTATAAACTCTGTTTCTGATGAAAAACAGAGCGATTATATAAAAAGCAAAAAGCTGTTTATTGAGGCACAACTTTCAGAAGTGGAAAAACACAGAAGATGCCATTTGAAAGATGACTTTATACATATTTCACTGCTAATGAATTGGTTACATTAACCCGAATGTTCTTTTCTTAGCCTTTTTGACTTCTCTATCAATTATCAATAACATTTCACCCTTAAAGAACATTCGTGTATAGTAATTACGCATTGAGCAAACATTCACTTAATAATTCTCCCAATACGATTACATACATTGCTGAACATCATTTTTCTGAAAAATAAGCGATGCAAAATACATTAAAGGACCACTATAGTGCCAGGAAAACAAACTCGTTTTCCTGACACTATATAGTCCCTAGGTCCAGGGGCGTTTTAGCCGCGAGGCAAACAAGGCATTTGCCTTGGGCGGCATTTTCCAGGGGGCGGCAAAAAAAGCCGCCCCCCAAATGCCCAGGGCAAATGCCTTGTTGGCATCGCGGCTAACAGACATGCCGATCAGGTGGGCGGCTGGCGAGGGAGCTCTTTTTCTGAGCGGTCTGCTCAGCTCCCTCGCGCACCGCAGAGTGAGGCTGGGAGCCGGAATATGATGTCTTCAACCCGGCTCCCAGCCTCACTCTGCAGCGCGCGAGGGAGCTGAGCAGACAGCTCAGAGGAAGAGCTCCCTCACCAGCCGCCCGCCCACCCACCAGCCAGCCGCCCAGCAGCCACTGAACCACCAGGAAGAGAGGGAACCCCCTGATCCCCACCAGCATTCCCAAAGGTAAGGAGGCTGGGGGGCGGATTTAATAAATAAAAAAAATATGTTAATGTGAGTGAGTGTGTCTGTTAGTGTGTGTCTATTAGTGTATGTGTGTCTGTTACTGTGTGTGTCTGTTAGTGTGTGTGTGTGTGTGTGTGTCTATTAGTGTGTGTGTTTGTTAGTGTGTGTGTGTGTCTGTCAGTGTGTGTCTGTTAGTGGGTGTTTGTCTGTTGGTGAGTGTGTGTCTGTTAGTGAGTGAGTGTGTGTTTCTGTTAGCTAGTGTATGCGTATTTGTCAGTGAATGTGTGTGTGTGTGTATTTAGAAGGTGGGGCGGGGGGAAGGATTGGGTGGGGTTGGCGCCTGAGTTTTGTCCTGCCTAGGGCAGCACAAAACCAGGATACACCACTGCTTAGGTCCCCCCCACCCTCAGGGCCCCCCTTCCACAGGGTTAAAACCCCTGCAGCCACTTACCTTAATCCAGGGCTGGGCTCCCTCGGCACTGGTGACCTCTCCTCCCCCTCCGACGTCAGCTCCCGAGTTACTCAATGCTTTCCTATAGACGTTCTGCGTGCTCAATGCGATTTCCACATTGAGCGTCATGGAAGCGCCTCTAGCGGCTGTCAGGAAGACAGCCACTAGAGGTTGGATTAACCCTGCAATGTAAACATATCAGTTTCTCTAAAACTGCTATGTTTACATCTGAAGGGTTAAAACCCGGGGGACCCAGACCACCTCATTGAGCTGAAGTGGTCTGGGTGACTATAGTGATCCTTTAAGTAAAAATAGGATTTAAAAAATAAAATAAAAAACACCACACAAAAACACACACAAAATAAAAACCCAAAGACTAGATAAGACAGGTAGGTAAATAGGCTGACAGAGACAGATATTCAAGGTGGCAAAACATAGAAATGCTCCCTTCTAACTGTTGTAGAACCAAAAGCAACAAATTACTAAGAGCACCACCAAGTACCAAAACAACTACAACTTAATGTAGTGGTTTTTTTTGTACATAGATGAGGTCACTTTTCTCCGGAATAAAAACCCAAACATTGTCATTTCTGTGAAGCTATACAGTTTACATTTAGCCAAGAACACACCATGTTCATTTGGCCTTCACTTTTTACATCATAAAGTGCAGTGGAAAAAATGCAGAGCAGAGATTGTCCCAGTGCTGGAGTACATGTAAGTTCAAAAGTATTGGTTTTTAAATTTTTAATTTTAAAGCGGGTCCTGAATTTAAAGCTAAAGGTTGTTTTTTTAATAAACCTGTGTTTGCAATTGTTTGATATCCATGAGAACAGTGTATTTTTGTGTATTTTGCGAATAAAATATCAAAAGTTTAAACCAATAAATAATTTTTCACAGCCTTGTTTGCTCACATTTATCAACAATGCCAATATTAGTGGTGGGCATACGGTAGTATATATGAGTCCTAGCATATATTTTGTTATTTTTACCATATTTTTGGCACCAATATATTATGCAGAGTTTTACAATTACACCTAAGGGATACTAGAGCATCACATTATTTACAAATTCGTGTTGACAGACACACAAAAAAAAAAAAAGAGGTCCCTGATCAAACAAGTTTACAAGTGTCCAAGAGTATTATTTATATTCCAGTGTGCTACTTAAAAACAAGAAATACAAATAACTGAAAAAAACCGCTCAGTAGGTGAAGAGGTCCCTGGCAATACGCAGGAAAATCCAGCAACCCACACGAACTGCAACATATAGTGCAATGGAGGTGTCCAACAAGAAGAAGCGGGGATGTCAAGGACATAAAACAAATAAAAGTAAAAGTATATTACGAGATGCATGAGAGGACATCAAAGATTAGATGAGACACATAGGAATTCAGCGTACAAATATATAGACTCTATAGCAGGGTTCTTCAACAGAGTGAAGACTGAAAACAATATAGGATTTCAAAAC
Organism: Pelobates cultripes; assembly: GCA_933207985.1. Lineage (NCBI taxonomy): Eukaryota > Metazoa > Chordata > Amphibia > Anura > Pelobatidae > Pelobates > Pelobates cultripes. The sequence goes on from OW240914.1 coordinate 318,785,010, forward strand.
ATTAAATCACAAATTGCTTAGACTAAAGATACACAAAGATTTCTTTAGAAATCCCATCTTACTGAAGACTTTTTCAGCCTGGTATAGGCATGAGTGGACAAAGTGCAATAGTACAATACTGACCTATGCAAACAAGAGCCAGACATGTTAAAATTATATTTAGGGATGCCAACTCGCAGAACACATGCAGCATTATGAGAGGGAACATTGCCCCTACAGTTAAACAGTCACTTCAAACGTTTTTGGTGGACAGACACTGTCCGTTTTGTCCGGTAATGTAAAACACAGCTGTTTTTGAGAAATGGCAATGTTTACATTTTATTAACCAACAAACAGAGGCAGCCACTAGAGGCACTTCCTTCTTCAAGTTCTGCATCATCATATATAACGTCGCTGAATGCAAATCATACAGACTGCAGTTGCCCTGTCTAACGGGACTCTTGCACTGCTTACAGTAGGGACATTAAACAAACACTCCCTGAAGTTTGTTTTAAGTGGTGTCAACAAGAGAGCCTGGGGGAAGGAATACACCCCAAATTACCTTTGAAACTCTTCATTTGTTTGCATATTCTACAACATATCAAAAAATTTTCATAGTAGTTACTTTTTAATCCACTGCTCTAATAATGAGTTACTTTATTACATCCCATTGCCAGATATTATGCTAACAGGGTCATAAATGTGAAAAGGCTGCTTATGAATTTCTAACACAAACTCAAAATAAGTAATTCAAATATAGATTTGTAATCACTGAGAACACAGGGTACCAAATTAATTCACAGGTGTGCTTTGAGGGGAAGGAAAGTTACATGATTAAAAATAAAAATACAAGCGGAGAATGCCTATACAGAGAAAAAAAAATCTGAATGATTTATACTTGGGAACGAAGATTACTTAAAAAGACGATTATCATAACAAACAATTAATATACAAGAGGAATTACATATTTATATAAAGTGCACTTTATTATACTATTTTAAAATAAAGAGCGTAGTCTACAGTAGTGTTCTGGGGTGAAATGGTTTGTACCTTTACATTTTTACCGGTGCTCAGTTTTTCGGGTGGATCTCTGGCAATTTGCTATATTTTTTTGAGCCAGGAGGGATCTAACCTACAAACTAATGGGAGGTCAGGGAATGGCAGGTTTAGATTTAATGGTGTTAGGAGAATGTTTCCAATATAATAATAATAATAATAATAATAATTCTTCATAATTCTATTTTTATTACTGACCACAAATCTTAATCACTCACCAGTTGCTTGCAAAACAATATTTGATTCTGAACCCACCCAACAAGACACTTTCCATCAGAACACAACTTGATAAATAATTGCTTTAGTTTCATGTCACTGGGTTGTGATAGCAGTTGTTAAAGTGGCCCTGACACTTTCTGTTTCTTAATGATTAAACTCCCTCCTTGGTCACTTGCCTTTATTTATATTTATTATCTTTTCTTCCTTGTGTTGGATCTCATTACCAGGAAGCAACAATTTTGTTCTCTTCTGCCCATGATGTCTGCGGTTTGCCCTTCTCTGGAATGTGTTTATTGATGGATTATTGGTAAATGTGATTGAAACTAAATCTTGATTTAAGCTCAGCCCATTTTCAACTTCATTTCTATACGCAAGGAGAAGTTGCCCCTAATTTTATCTAGTGTGCTTTATGAAAATTATAGGTCTCAGGGGGGGAAACATTTAAAAGATTCAGACAAGTGAGCTATACAGAAGCAGATTAGATTATTTTTTTAAAAGCCACATGTGCCCATTCGCTTGCGAGCTCTTTGTTTTTAGGTCATCATGCTGAGGATCTCACTATCTGCTCCAACAGGAGCTATAATCACTATCGGGAGGAGATCCAGGAGCCTCATGCCTGCAGCTGGAAGGTCAGCGAGGCAGACAGCGACTGCAGGGGCTCCCTACCTGGGAGCTACAAGTCCAGTCTGTGTATAAATTGGCTGTACCATGTCCAATTAAAGATAAGTTCAGTTGTACTCCCAGAGCTATGTGTCGTCTAGTTACTGGGAGGGGAAGAGCTATAATCACTGCTCAGCCCTTGTTTCAGCTCTTGGAGGATTCGGCGGGGAAAGTGTTTGTAAGGACTAGAGCTCCCTGGACTTTGTGAGGGAATAGAGCTAGTCCCCTATCCTGCTCCAGAAAGACCCCAGTCAAGCCACGGCGACTAGGGCAGAAGCGCTGAGGTTTTTCCCCTGTTCCAGCTAGGAAGCAGTCCTTGGAGGAAGTACCCAGCCAGGGGTACAGGGAGCACCGCTACACATTTAAAATAAAATGGAGCGTTAGATGATGAAAACATAAGCAGAAGTAAGAGGCGATTTTCAATGTTTTATTTAATAGTGTAATTTTCATTCTGGTTTGATTTTTGTTCTACCATTATACATATTTTGTTACCAGTTCATTGTACTGATGATGCATTGATCTTAAATCTCCATAATCTCAACACAGGAGGAAGCAGGATAGTGTTGGCCAGCCATTTCAAACAGATCTTTTGAAATAGCAAGTTAAATATTTTGAACATCATTAGAGCAAAGCTATACCAGAGCTGCATTCATAATGGCATACAAAATGTTTCATTAACTTTCAACTGTTTTAGCCGTTTCAACAGTTTCATTAGGCAATAAAATGGGGTTTAAATCACTAAACACTGAATTGTAGGTGAACTGAAAAAAGAATGACAAATGTTAGGCAACAAAAGCTTATAAGAAAACATTCTCTGATTTGTCATTTTATTTAACTTTTGCATTTAAGATTAAGAGGTGTTTTGTGTTTAGTGTACAAAACATTAGGGGTTCGTGTATGTGCTAATCCTCACTTTCCGTGGGCTCAACCAAGGGAAGAATTCCCAGTATTGTTAAGACTAGTGATGTCCCGAACTGTTCGCCGAACGGTTCGCCGCGAACGGTTCACCGCAGACTCATCATTGAGTAAACTTTGACCCTGTACCTCACAGTCAGCAGACACATTCCAGCCAATCAGCAGCAGACCCTCCCTCCCAGATCCTCCCACCTCCTGGACAGCTCACTAAGAATGCAGCTTCACAATGAATGTAAAATGGATGCTGTCCAGGAGGTGGGAGGGTCTGGGAGGGAGGGTCTGCTGCTGATTGGCTGGAATGTGTCTGCTGACTGTGAGGTACAGGGTCAAAGTTTACTCAATGATGAGTCCGCAGTGAACCGTTCGCAAACCGTTCGGCGAACAGTTCGGGACATCTCTAGTTAAGACTCTAGTTAGGAGACTAGCTGGGGTGTATTGGATACCACTATAGACCTGTACATAAAAGCATTAAAGGTTACAAACTGGAGTACAGCAGTGTAATGATGAGTCCACTGCAACTGCAACTCACTAGAACAACAATATTTTTTACTCGCAGGTTTGATATTGTTAAATGCCCAGCTTGATTTATGAAAACAATATCCATTATTTCTCAATTTAAATAAGGTTTCAAAACGTCAACCTCCCATTCCTGCTATGTCTGTGTAAAATGTACAATATACCCAGACATGTCAACTTTATCAAAAACCATACTGACAGGACAAAGCAAAAAATAGCACTAGAACACCACAGTTTAACCTCAAATCTCTGGGTGCCTTGTATAATTGTCAAAACCATGTCGGCATCAAGGAATGAAAAGCATTCTACATAAATCCATGACAAAGGCATTCATCCGTCCATTCTCTGCTAAACGAATATAAAAAGTGCAGCGTTCGTGGTCAGTTTGTCTTACCCAGTGTATTTTGATTATCTGTATCATTTAGGCTACAAATGAACTATTTCGGTTACAGTGTAGATTTATAGAATGTCCTATTCAATACTGCTCTTTGTACCTAATAAACTTTACCAACATTCTAATAATGTGCAGCGTTTTTGTGCTTCTCCCTCTACATTAGTATTCTTTTTGCTTATTTAGAATTCTAAGCTTTTCCAACTATTCCACAGCCTGATATAGAACGGATCCATTTGAAATGGTTTCTTTAAACCTGAATCTTTAATATTAGATATGAAATGGTTCTAGCAGATCTCAAACTTTTCACTGGTTACAAGCAACTGGCAAGTGAAAGTTCAGCACTGGCGAGTAGAAAATTTGCCTCTGATGAGTGTGCCATGGACACTCCAGGCTTACAGTGACTAGTAACTTTTAAGGCCTGGCTAGTAGCATAGGACGTTACATTTTAAGCCCTGGTTCTAGCATTAATCACAAAACATACAAGGCAGTATTTATAGTAAATTATCTTCTGTCCTGTTAGTAATTGTCACTGTGAACTCTTGCAATAAACAACAAAGTATATGTGAAAAAAATATGTTTTATTATCATCACCACAGAGACATGGATATGTCATGGGATATAAGCCTGTCCTGCTAATGCATTTTCTAATATACATATACACACACAGATTTACATACTACATACACATATGCAGAGGTTTGGATCTTGGAAAAAGTGATAGTTGTCTTTGCTTACTTGCCGTTGACTATGATTTATTTGGTATTCTTAGAGTACTGTGGAAACATCGCCTTTCAGAGCTGCAGTCCCAAGATAGTCTTTATGTAATGTTTGCCTTGGGACATGCAGGTGATGCACAACAGTAAAACTCAGAATATATTTTATATATAATTATATATGTGTATAAACAGCGTGCAAGAGAGAGCATAAGGATTTACTACAGCTGGGAAAAACAGAATTCATTAATAGCTTAGAGAACTATGCAAATCTTTTTAGTATTGAATAAAAGGAACCAGAAAGTGCGTATGCTTTATTCTTAATCTATTTCTAATTACAAAAGTATTAAAGGTCTCAGACAATTACTTTCTGTCTGGTTTGTAAAATCACCCTGAAGGAACTATTGGCTACATCTTGGGTTATCATTAGACATGTTCACATAACTTTTCTTAATCTGCACTGCTAAAATAACCCCTTTTATTTGAGAAAACAGTTCAGAATCCACCATCAAATGCATTAAAGGACCACTCTAGGCACCCAGACCACTTCAGCTTAATTAAGTGGTCTGGGTGGCAGGTCCAGCTAGGGTTAACCCATTTTTTCATAAACATAGCAGTTTCAGAGAAAGCCTTCCCATAGCAGTTTCAGAGAAAGCTATTTCCTCTAGCGGCTGTCTCATTGACAGCCGCTAGAGGCGCTTGCGTGATTCTCACTGTGATTTTCACAGTGAGAGCACGCCAGCGTCCATAGGAAAGCATTATGAATGCTTTCCTATGTGACCGGCTGAATGCGCGCGCAGCTCTTGCCGCTCGTGCGCATTCAGCCGACGGGGAAGAGAAGAGGAGGATCGGAGGAGGAGAGCTCCCCGCCCAGCGCTGGAAAAAGGTAAGTTTTAACCCCTTTCCCCCTTCCAGAGCCGAGCGGGAGGGGGACCCTGAGGGTAGGGGCATCCTCAGGGCACTATAGTGCCAGGAAAACGAGTATGTTTTCCTGGCACTATAGTGGTCCTTTAACAAAGTTCTTCTAAACTAAGTGAACCATACAAAGCATTTCCATATTAATTATAGTTTTAGTCATGTATCTAATTGTCAAACAGAACAGATTCCATCTGATAAATCTTTTTCGGTACAATATGACACGGGCCATGACTGTAGGTGGCAGCCATCTTTAATTTGGGAAATTAGCAGAAGTCCTCAGTGCCAGTTTCCTGTCACAAGCTCATGTATCATCTGGCCTAAAATCAAATACCTGACTATTCCCTAGAGAGGAATAAAAAATGAATATGGCTAATCAAAGGAGATTAACCTGTTTATAAACTCTGAGAAAGTCAAGACATTGGTGTAAAAGAAAACATAAAAAGTTAAATAAAATACAAAACAGTAATAATTTTAAAAACTATACTACTAAGTAGTAACAACTGTATCAATATTCATTCATTCCATCCACTAAACCTGGAACTCTCAGGAATTAGAAAAAGAAGGGGAATTGGGGGCACACCCGGAACATGTATTTCTAAGCAGTGGTGCTCCTGCAATGACTGCAAATATATACAAAATACAGACTAAGACCTGATAAAAATTGGCAACCAGGTTATTTATATATAACAAAGAACTGAGGTAAACAGGGTAACTAATGCACTAGCGGGGCATGGGTGGGGGCTGGACGGGGAGGTACACTACAACAGTGAGCAGCCAAGAAGACATGCCTTGTAATAAACTAAATGAACAGACAAAAACAAATACAGACTAAGAAACAGCACACACACACACATAAATATCTAAAATACAGTAACATTTACAAGGCTACTTAAAATCAGCAAAGAAATATGAGGATTCAGTTCCACTATATGGCCATATTATTTTAAGCCCACCACTATGTCACAGTATGCCAATATTGGCGGGTCCTACACCAATTTTGTTTTAAATAGGTTTTTATTTAGTTGGTAACAGTCTAGCCAGAACATAGCAAGGGTGCAAGTTGTTGCAATGTAGCCTACGCAGAGGCTTATCACGGCAATTTTATGGTGAGCTCGCATGTGCCTTCGCAGAAGCCAGGTATTGCATTGCCATACAGCAACATACATACAACATACTGTCTGGTCGACATCCACTTCCCCAGCTCCGCCCTGGTTAGTCCCACCCCACCAGCGCCCCGGTTGGTCACTTCTCCACCAGCCTGCTCCTTTCCGTGTCCGGGTGCGTTCAGGAGTGACACAAAGTCATCTGAAGCGGTGTCTCTCAGCCAGTGTATTTTTCTTTTGCCTTTAGGTCCTCAAATTTCCTGGTGTCCTCCACCTTCTCCACCCAATGTCTGAGGGGGGGGGGGGTGCGTGGTTGCTTCCAGAAGATGGGGAGTGTAGCTTTTGCTGCATTTAGAAGCCTCGGTATTACTGAGCGTTTATACGCCGGCGTGGGCATTGTCGTGTGGTGTAGCAGGAAGGGGGCTGGCGTCATTGGGAGGTTTTCGTCTGCAATTTCGTTGATCACTCGCCCTACTGTTTCCCAGAAAGGTAGAATGAGGGAACAGTCCCACCATATGTGGAGAAATGTCCCAACCTCCTCTCTGCATCTCCAGCAAGCGTCCGGTCTCGCGCTGTCCCAGGCATGGAGGTCCGCGGGGGTGATGTACCATCTTGTGAGAATTTTATATGAATTTTCTTGGAGCCTCACTGAACCTGGAGTCTTCTGGGTGAGTGTGATGATTTTATCCCAGTATGTGTCCGTGAGTGCTTCCTCGAGGTCCTCGTCCCATCTCCGGAGGCACGGTGGTGCCAGGAGGTACCATCCGGTTGCCAGCGAGGTGTAAATTTGGGATATCGCTCTCGGGGGTGGCGCGTCGGCTAGGCATAGGGATTCGAACTCCGTACCTTCCCGTCCTACACCAATTTTGACATGGGAAACAGCAATACCTTTATGCTTTCCAGTGGTCACCTTCAAAGATATATTTGTTTGCCAAGATAGGAGATTTTAAGTAACCTTGTAAATTTTAAAAACTATATATATTTTTTGGAGTGTGCGGTTGTTCGCGTATCTGTATTTTAACTCTCGGGACTTAAACAGGGGATTTCCAATTCAAGGCCAAAATAGTCAAGATGGAAAAATTATGTTCTTTCTCCAGTTTGGATATTTTTTTACATTTTAAAAGTGGCTCTGTCACTGTCTCGCCCCATAAAAAAATAAATAAAAAAAAAGTGTATTAGATAAAAGATAAACATTTTATAAAATGCTCACATTTACTATTTTGGAATAATCACCAAAATACCAATGCAACCAGAAGATATAAAACAAAGTACAGTCTCGCTAGATCCTCCATAGACATCAGTGTTGTACCCTCATGCACAAGACTACAGCATTAATGTGGGCTCTAGGCAGTTGGTGCTCCCGGAGCTGAAGAAGATCTACCGGATGTGATGGCGCACCTGTGAGGGACATCTTCAGATAAGAAAAACTCACCTTTCCCTGCACCCCCAGGCCATCACACTGCAAGTGAAGAGGTCAGCCCTAGGGGTCTCTGCAAAATATGCAAAGGCCCCAGAAGTTGACAGAACCACTTTAAGTATGTTGGTTTGGTTCTGTCAATTCCCAGCATAGTAAATATCCCAAGGAGATATATTTAATAATCACCAAATTGTAGTGATTTGAAACAGAATTTGCAAAATTCAGCTGTAGTCACAACTTGGCTATCTGAGAGAATAGTTTTGCAATTTAGCTTTCAATGAAATACAATTCTGTTTAGTGAAAGCATTTCTCTGCATATATTATATTATTTAATTCAGCAACAAATTGGTTGTTGGAGAGATGCGTTTGATTAATAATTAACAAACACAGAATACCTGTCTCTTACGAACATATTCAATGTGATGTCTCTGGATGAAAGGAAGACTCCTTCATTGCTAATTATAGGGATTTAGAAGATACCAGAACAGCTTTCTTCCTTAGAAAAGTGGATGCAACAATTTTGACTTGCGCATTAACAAGACACAAAACGCCTCCAAAAAACTGTCATTTGATCGGGTGAAGTGCAATACATATGCAAGAATATTTATATACCCTAAATAAAGTATTAGAAAGTCCACAATCAGACAAAAATACACATTTTCCTTAGTTCAAAGCAAAATTAAAGCAAATATATAAAAAAGTATTTGTACAAAAAACAGTAAAGAAAGTCAATTTTTGTTTTGCAGCAAGCATTGAAGTACTCAATTGTAGTGTCCTGGATTGAACTTCACCCAAGAGACAACTGATCTATCTGGTCACATAAGTACATTACAGTGGCCATCACATTGCAAGTCACAGTTCTCATCATTTAAAATCAGTGACGGAAAACTTGGCAAATTCACCCATCATCAAGACTGCCTGAGTTTCTTAGGAAGGGTAGTTCAAAACATGAGTTACTAGATTGGAAATCCGTGTAAAGACCACTTACTCAACCAAACCTGAGCAAGGCATGCAAAATACAATATGACAGCAACAATTCACAACTATTGAGAATAGTCTCCATTCACATAAATCATTAAAGTGGAGGTCAGACAGTGAAGCTGTCTGTAAAAAGGAAATTAAACTTGCACTGGAAAGTGTCAGAATCAAAGAATGAATGACAATGAAATACATTAGAATAAAAATGTCTATTTTTTTAATTTATTTTTTACCAAAGGTTAAATATTGAGTTGAAATCTGTCTTTGTAAATAGTTTCATTAAAAAAATTTTTTATAGGAAATAAAAAAATTAAATGCACACAATGCAACTCCTTAATGCCAAATAATTAAAGCACTAGGCTAAACGTAGTGTTTTATAGATGATAAAAAATATAGAGGCTATTTATTAAACAATAAATTCACCTATGTTTTAAGCATCATTAAAGAATAATATAAGTTTATAAAAGAAAAAGTAAGATAATATGTCCATTATTTTCTAAGAATAAACCAGCAGATCATTAAAAGATAGTATCACAAGATTGACAATTGGCAAGTAAACATTCAATGAACTGGTCCTTATGGCTGCAGCAATAAATATTTCAGTGTGTTAGTATACTGATTTGACCATTGATCAGGTCACATGGTGAATTCAGACACAGAGGAATTGACTTACTATCCATTAATGTTATATACATAGAATTAAATGCCCAGTACTGCACTAACATGGACAGCTAGAATAACTTGCCAAGCCTCACTCATTGAAAGCAAACCCATTCATTGGATCAATTCATTTCTAGTCCACAATGAAAGGAGATTTATAGACTTAGCTGAAACTCAGTGAGTGTTTCCAAACTCAGACTCTTTTGTCCATGTGGGACTGAGAGTGCTGGGAGTGGTCATTCCTCCTCTCAGGAAGCAGGCAGTGGTTTGAGAGGGGATCGCTGGAGTCGAGTTATTACCCTCCCCTTCATGCACTCTCACCTCGCTCCTGCTCAGCCTGCAGGCAGATGGGGATATTCTTCTTCCAACCCGGCATGTTCTTCACTCAGAGCTCTTCTCCTGGGCACATAGCAGGCTGGGCTCCTGGGGGAAAGGGGGCCAGCAGCAGGAGATGGCAGGGGGTAACTGGACTCTAACACCCGGCGTGCAAGGCTTTGCTTGGGAAATGCAGGGGTTACCAGGGAGAGATGGCAGGGGGTAACAGTGAGTGGAGGGCTCTGCCTGGATAAAGCAGGGGGTAACAGTGAGTGGAGGGCTCTGCCTGGATAAAGCAGGGGGTAACAGTGAGTGGAGGGCTCTGCCTGGATAAAGCAGGGGGTAACAGTGAGTGGAGGGCTCTGCCTGGATAAAGCAGGGGGTAACAGTGAGTGGAGGGCTCTGCTTGGATAAAGCAGGGGGTAACAGTGAGTGGAGGGCTCTGCCTGGGGAAGGCAGGGGGTACCAGCAAGAAATGGCAGAGGGTAACAGTAAGTGCAGGGGTCTATCTGGTAACGGCAGTGGGGTAACAGTGAGTGCAGGGGTCTATCTGGGGAAGGCTGGGGGTAACAGTGAGTGCAGGGCTCTGGCTGGGGGTGGTAGGGGGTACCTGTGCTGTATCCCCGGTAGTGCAGGGCTCTCTCCGTGGCTCGGTGCTCCGGGCAGGGCAGGAGGGGCTGCAGCAGCACACGGAAGGCACTGGAGGAGGAGGAACAAGTGCACGGTGATAGAGACACACGGAGAGGGGCAGGACATGGTGTAAGGGGGCAGGACTACAACTACACTCAGCATAGGGAGGGGGGGCTCAGGGAGAGGTTATTCCTGCCTGCCGGCCATGAGAATTGCACTGAGTGGAGTTTTGGGATGCTGAATACCCGGGCTTTGAACAATGGGTGCGGGGGGGAGACCTGGAAGCAGTGTGTCTGGAGCATCAGGCGGGGGGAGACTGCTGTCTATAGACATGGGGAGAGACTGCTGTCACTAAACATTGGGAGAGACTGCTGTCCATAGACATGGGGAGAGACTGCTGTCACTAAACATGGGGAGAGACTGCTGTCACTAGACATGGGGAGAGACTGCTGTCACTAGACATTGGGAGAGACTGCTGTCCATAGACATTGGGAGAGACTGCTGTCCATAGACATTGGGAGAGACTGCTGTCACTAGACATTGGGAGAGACTGCTGTCCATAGATATTGGGAGAGACTGCTGTCCATAGACATGGGGAGAGACTCACTAGACATTGGGAGAGACTGCTGTCCATAGACATGGGGAGAGACTGCTGTCACTAAACATTGGGAGAGACTGCTGTCCATAGACATGGGGAGAGACTGCTGTCACTAAACATTGGGAGAGGCAGAGACTGCTGTCCGTAGACATGGGGAGAGACTGCTATCCCTAAACATTGGGAGAGACTACTGTCCATAGTCATAGGGAGAGACTGCTATCCCTAAACATTGGGAGAGACTGCTGTCACTACACATTGGGAGAGACTGCTATCCATGGGGAGATACTGCCGTTCAAAGACATTGGGAGAGACTGCTATCTCTAGACATGGGAAGAGACTTCTGTTCAAAGACATTGGGAGAGACTGCTATCTCTAGACATGGGAAGAGACTTCTGTCACTAGACATGGGGAGAGACTGCTGTCAATAGACATGGGGAGAGACTGATGTCCATAGACATGGGGAGAGACTGCTGTCACTTAACATTGGGAGAAACTGCTGTCACTAGACATGGGGAGAGACTGCTGTTACAACATTGGGAGAATCTTCTGTTTATAGATGGAGAGACTGCTGTCACTAGACATGGGGAGAGATTGCTATCACTAGACATGGGGAGAGAATATTTGTAGGATCTCCCTCTTAGACATGGGGAGAGACTGCTGTCACTAGACATTGGGAGAGACTGCTGTCCATAGACATGGGGAGAGACTGCTGTCACTAGACATGGGGAGAGATTGCTATCACTAGACATGGGGAGAGATTATTTGTAGTCTCTCCCTCTTAGACATGGGGAGAGACTGCTGTCCATAGACATGGGGAGAGACTGCTGTCCATAGACATGGGAAGAGACTGCTGTCACTAGACATTGGGAGAGGCTGCTGTCCATAGACATGGGGAGAGACTGCTGTCACTAGACATGGGGAGAGACTGCTGTCACTAGACATGGGGAGAGATTGTTATTTGTAGTCTCTCCCTCTTAGACATGGGGCGAGACTGCTGTCCATAGACATGGGAAAAGACTGCTGTCACTAGACATTGGGAGAGACTGCTGTCCATAGACATGGGAAGAGACTGCTGTCCATAGACATGGAAAGAGACTGCTGTCACTAGACATTGGGAGAGACTGCTGTCAATAGACATTGGGAGAGACTGCTGTCCATAGACATGGGAAGAGACTGCTTTCACTAGACATTGGGAGAGACTGCTGTCAATAGACATTGGGAGAGACTGCTGTCCATAGACATGGGAAGAGACTGCTGTCACTAGACATTGGGAGAGACTGCTGTCAATAGACATTGGGAGAGACTGCTGTCCATAGACATGGGAAGAGACTGCTGTCACTAGACATTGGGAGAGACTGCTGTCAATAGACATAGGGAGATGCTGCAGCCCCTGACAGGCGGTATTAATGCTGCTGTTCCTGAAAGGCTAATGGCCACAAAATAAGGAATTGGTGTCTATGGATATTAGGAGACATTACTGTCCCTGTAAAGGGAAGGTTGTTGCTCCTGGTGTATTTGCTTTCTCTGAGGAGCATAAAGGGAGGAAGGGAAAGCTAAATTCCAAAATGTGGCGGGGTTACTTGCATGAACACAGGGGGTGGAGTTACTTGTGAGGGTGGGGTTACTTTAAATGTGCGGAGCAAAGTCAGAGTCTCAGGTGAGCCACCTGGTTACATATAGAACATTTAGAAAGACAAAGCCCATATACCTGGATAGTTGTAAAGGCTTCTGTATATGCAGTAGGGTAGAAATGTCAAGACTAGCCTAACCGTAACACACAAACCCAGACAGAGACACGACAGACATACGTACCGGCCCTGAGAAAGGGCTAGCACTAGTAAACAGATAAACAGAGGACAGGCCAGGGGTCAAGGAGCACAGAAATACACGATATCGAGGTACAAGATGTCTTTAACGTACCTATCTGTTTACATTCTTTGCACTTCTATTCTGAAATATCAATTAAAAAGGCATTGACAAAAAAAAATATCGATGTACAAGTCGAGGTTAGGATTCCAGTGGTCAAGAGAAGTCAAACAAGCCGTAGTCAGTAACCAAAGAATCAAAAGACAATAGGAAGGCACTCTCTGGTATACATGAACCACAATAGGGCAAGGAACCCTAGAAAATCAGGACGTATATATACCAAAAGGTTGAATTATTTTGGTCCACATCATACCTGTAACTCCAGAACTTGCGCAGTTGAAGTTGCGATTTTGACGCAGCGTCTTTCGACTTCAAAACATTACATAACTTAAGGCAGTATAAGTGTAATAACAATATTCTACAATAAGAGCCATTATTTGTTAAACGATCCGCATCACAATAGACAGCAGAATGATGCACAGCGTCACCAAGAGAACTGAAGTGAAAGAGTACATCATTATGGGCACAGAATTGATGCCTAGTACTTTATGAGGCACAGGGATGGTTCACTACTATAAAAACTCTAGGAGGATGATGCTGTGCGTCAGACTTGATGCAGGAACGTTGCACACCGTCTAACAGTACAGTAGGGAGCAGAATGACACCTTGATATTCCAAGAATCATGACAAGAAGTTGCTGTCAATGTAGACACGGCTGTTGTCCCTTGAGATAGGGGAAGACATCAAATTCCATTCCTGATATGTGAAATAAATAATGGTTCGGGCACTCCAGGATAACAAAAAATAGCAGCAACGTTTTGACCCTATCTGCTGTCAATAGAACAAAAACCTTCCGTCTCCCTGGTGGATCCTCTGAAAGTGGGGCCTCAAGAGAAAGAAGGGGAAAATGCAGTCCTTGGCATTCAGAAACTAATGAGGATAATATGCTGTTGTGTCTATAATACACTGAGATTTATTTTGTTACTAATTGCAATTTGTCAGAATTTGGGACGTTCGGGTGATTGTTCGAATTCCCGAACTGAGAGAAATGTAGCTGAATCATAAACCAGACAAAGCACAATGGCCGAGCATGTTCGTTTTGATTTGTCGTTTTGAATTCCGTCCTTGCCGCAAAAAAAAAAAAAATGATTGATGGGAAAAAAAGTTAGGGAACAGTCACTTAAAGTTTATTTTATTTACAGATCAAGTAAGAAGTGACCAATAGAAAGAAAAAGAGGAGGAGCAATAAAAATATTATGTATTTGATAAATATATAAATTGAGATTTTTATATATTTATTGTTTTTTATTGCTCCTCCACTTTTTCGCTTTATTGGTTACCATTTCAAAACCGGAACAAAATGGTGGGAAAATGCGCCAATCATTGTACTACAAAATATACACCTAACATTTATATTTATATTATGTATATAGTTTGCAGTATACTGATTGGCCCAATTTCATGCCTTTTAAAACCCAGAGTGAGGAAGACAAAATGATCTATAAGATTAGGCAGAAAGAGGCTAAGCAAGTTATAAGAGCTTCCAAATCACACACAGAAGAGAAAATAGCACAGTCAGTAAAAAAGAGGGGACAGAGCATTTTTTAGATACATAAATGAGAAAAGGAAAGTAAAACAAGGATTAGTTAGATTAAAAACAAAAGAAGGAAGGTATGTAGAAGAGGATAAAGGTCAGGCTGACTGCCTCAATGAATATTTTGTTCTGTATTTACAGAAGAAAATGAAGGAAAGGGACCTCAGTTGAGAAAAAGGATAAATGAGTCATTTATTACACGTGAGTTTACAGAGGAAGAGGTTCTATTTCAACTGTCAAAAGTAAAGACAAATAAGCCAATGGGACCTGATGGAATACACCCAAAGCTATTAAAAGAGCTTAGTGGTGTACTAGCAAAACCATTAACAGATTTATTTAACCAATCATTGTTAACAGGAGTAGTCCCAGAAGATTGGAAGTTAGCGAATGTTGTGCCCATTTACAAGAAAGGTAATAGGGAGGAGTCGGCAACTATAGGCCAGTAAGCCTTACTTCAGTAGTGGGGAAAGTGATGGAAACCATGTTAAAGGATAGGATTGATGAACATCTAAAACACATGGATTTCAAGATCAGAGACAACATGGGTTTACTTCAGGGAGATCATGCCAAACTAATCTTATTGATTTTTTTGATTGGGTACCTAAAATTATAGATCAGGGTGGTGCAGTAGACATTGCTTACCTAGATTTCAGTAAGGCTTTTGACACTGTTGCACATAGAAGGCTTATCAATAAACTGCAATCTTTAAGTTTGGATTCAAATATTGTTGAATGGGTAAGGCAGTGGCTGAGTGACAGGCAACAGAGGGTTGTAATTAATGGAATATATTCGAAGCTTGGACTTGTCACCAGTGGGGTACCTCAGGGATCTGTACTTGGACCCATTCTCTTTAATATTTTTATTAGTGATATTGCAGAAGGTCTTGATGGTAAGGTATGTCTTTTGCTGATGATACTAAGATATGTAACAGGGTTGATGTTCCAGGAGGGATAAGCCAAATGACAAATGATTTAGGTAAACTAGAAAAATGGTCAGAATTGTGGCAACTGACATTTAATGTGGATAAGTGCAAGATAATGCATCTTGGACGTAAAAACCCAAGGGCAGAGTACAGAATATTTGATAGAGTCCTAACCTCAACATATGAGGAAAGGGATTTAGGGGTGATTATTTCTGATGACTTAAAGGTAGGCAGACAATGTAATAGAGCAGCAGGAAATGCTAGCAGAATGCTTGGTTGTATAGGGAGAGGTATTAGCAGTAGAAAGAGGGAAGTGCTCATGCCATTGTACAGAACACTGGTGAGACCTCACTTGGAGTATTGTACACAGTACTGGAGACCGTATCTTCAGAAGGATATTGATACCTTAGAGAGGGTTCAGAGAAGGGCTACTAAACTGGTTCATGGATTGCGGGATAAAACTTACCAGGAAAGGTTAAAGGATCTTAACATGTATAGCTTGGAGGAAAGACGAGACAGGGGGGATATGATAGAAACATTTAAATATATAAAGGGAATCAACACAGTAAAGGAGGAGACTATATTTAAAAGAAGAAAAACTACCACAACAAGAGGACATTAAATTAGAGGGAAAAAGGTTTAAAAATAATATCAGGAAGTATTACTTTACTGAGAGGGTAGTGGATGCATGGAATAGCCTTCCAGCTGATGTGGTAGTGGTTAACACAGTAAAGGAGTTTAAGCATGCGTGGGATAGGCATAAGGCTATCCTAACTATAAGATAAGGCTAGGGACTAATGAAAGTATTTAGAAAATTGGGCAGACTAGATGGGCCGAATGGTTCTTATCTGCCGTCACATTCTATGTTTCTATGTTAGTTATTATTATTATTATTGCCATTTATATAGCGCCAACAGATTCCATAGCGCTTTACAATATTATGAGAGGGGGATTTAACTATAAATAGGACAATTACAAGAAATCTTACAGGAACGATAGGTTGAAGAGGACCCTGCTCAAACGAGCTTACAGTCTATAGGAGGTGGGGTGTAAAACACATTAGGACAGGAAATAACAATCAAATTAGGTGGGAGTGAAGCAGAGCTGGAGGAGAGAGTAAAGCGCTGCCCTTTAGGAGAGATCAAGAGACAGGTATGTAAGGTAGAGGTTACTCTCGGAGGCCATAAGCTTTCCTAAAGAGATGGTTTTAAGGCACTTCTTAACCCCTTAAGGACCGGCCTGTTTTTGAGATGTTGTACGTTAAGGACCAGAGCAGTTTTGACACTTTTGTGGTGTTTGTGTTTAGCTGTAATTTTCCTCTTTCTCATTTACGGTTCCCATACAAGTTATATGTTGTTTTTTTCAGGAGAAGAAGGGCTTTCTTTACATACCATTATTTATATCATGTCATATATTTTATTTAAAAAAATAATAAAATATGGTGAAAAATTGAAAATAAAACACTTTTTTTGAAAAATCTTTTACTTATCTACAAAAGCTAATGAAAAAAACTGCTAAATAGATTCAAAATTTTGTACCGAGTTTAAAAACACCCAGTGTTTACATGCTTTATTGCTTTTTTTTTGCAAGTTATAGGCCTATAAATACAAGTAGGAAATTGCTGTTTTAATATATATATATTTAAAATTTATCAGTAGTGACATTGTAACACCGTTATCTATCATAAATCCCCGAATCACACCTCACATGTACATATTCTTTTTAAATTAGACAACCCAGGGTATTCAAAAACCTAGTCACAAACACTGGCCAAAGTTAGCATTTATATTTGTTTGTGTGTTAAAAATGCAAAAAAATGCTAACTTTGGCCAGTGTTTGTGACTAAGTGGCTACTAAAAAAGGCTGAACATATCCCATTTGCAATACCTTGGGTTGTCTTCTTTTGCAAATGGTATGCCATCATGGGGCTAATTCTCATTCCTGGCTACCATATGCTCTCAAAGGCAACCTAACCAATCTGACAAATTTCAATAAACAAAAAAGAAAAAGTAAAATCAAGCCTTATATTTGATCCTGTAACTTTAACAAACACTATAAAACCTCTACATGTGGGGTACTGTTATACTCAGGAGACTTCGCTGAACACAAATATTAGTGAAAAATGCAAAAAACTTCACTTTCACTGACAATATCATCGCTGTGATATGTTTTACTGTTTTGAAACACTAATATTTGTGTTCAGCGAAGTCTCCCGAGTAAAACAGTCCCCCCCATGTACAGGTTTTAGGGTGTCATAGAAAGTTACAGGGTTAAACACAATGCCAGCAAATTAAATTCTCTGGACTTTCGGCCTGGGTTGGCAGGCAGGTCCCTCAAATTGCAATCATTAAAATTACTTAATTAGGTAAAAATATTACATAAATACTCACGTAGAATTTTAATATATATACATATTTATATATTTGACATCTACGTGTATATTTATGAAATTATTTATGTAATTATGTATATGGACATATGTATATTTCGTATTATTTTTATTTATTTATTTATACATAGATATATATATCATTACATTCTAAGTGTATTTTGATATAAATATATATATATTAATATCAAAATACTGTTAGAATAAAATTACATATATATATATATATATATGTATATATATATATATATATATATATATAGTTTTTTTAATTATTAAAAATTATTTTTACTTTTTGTTATTTATTTTTATTTACATATTATTTATAATTTATAATAATATATATATACAATATATAGGTACTATATATATTGTATATATACGTGTGTAATTTAAATTAAAAGTGTATTTTTATATTAATATACATATATATAAATATAAAAATACACTTAGTATGGCATTATATATATGATATATATACATATATTATATATAGATATAATGCATGTATATTTATCATATATATATATATATAATTATTTTTTTTTACACTGATTGCTTTCTTTTTTAACTTTATTTTTTATTTTTCACTTGTAGGGAGTCTGCCTGTCAGCACAGACAGTCCCCCTGCAGGCAGATACACAGGCACCTATTGCGGCCACGTGATCTGCCGAGGAGAGACTGTCTGTGCTGACAGGCAGTCTCCCTGCAAGTGAAAAATAAAAAAGAAAATTAAAAAAGAAAGCAATCAGTGTAAAAAAAAAAATACTGGGAGGAGCGCTGATCGCCGCCGGGCGACCGACGGCGATCAGGTAAGTAGCCCCAGACCGTCATCGGTCCCCAAGGGGATTTTTCCGATGACGGTCCTGAACCGTCATCGGTCGTTAAGGGGTTAAACAATTGAATTGTAGGCCAGAGTCTGATGGAAGTAGGCTGGCTACTCCATAGGAAGGGAGCCGCCCGCGAGAAGTCCTGCAAGTGTGAGTTGGCCGAATGCGTGCGAGCACCGGACTGGAGAAGGGTAACAGGCAGAGCAGAGAGACCGAGAAGGGGCATACCTATGGATCTGTGATGAGATAAAAGAGGGCTAGAATTGGTCGATGCTTTGTAGGTATGGGTTAGCACTTTGAATTAACTCCTATAGGATACAGGGAGCCAATGTAAGGACTGACAGAGGGGTGAGTTGTGAGAGGACCGATTAGAGAGGAAAATCAGTCTGGCGGCAGCATTCATTACAGACTGCAGTGGGGCAATACGGTTTTTGGGAAGACCAATTAGGAGAGGGTTACAGTAATCCATGCAGGAAATAAGTAGAGCATGGACAAGCTCCTTAGTAGCATCTTGCGTAAGAAAGTGGCGAATGTGGGCTATGTTTTTAAGAGGGAATCTACAGGACTTGGTAACATGCTTGATGTGAGGCTCAAATGTGAGGCCAGAATCAAGTCTGACACCAAGACAGCGCGCTTGCAAGGATGGACTAATGTGTATACCACTGACTTGAAGGGAGAGTGAAAGGAGGAGGAAAGACAAAGAGCTCAGTTTTAGAGAGATTTAGTTTCAGGAAACGGGAGGACATCTGATTTACCTGAAATTTGACCTGAAATTTGACCTGAAATTTGACTGTCCATAATTTTTTTATTTTTATTTCTGTAGTACAGACGCTACAAATGTTTTTTTGTGATGCACATGTCTAATTTCTTTTGAGAGGAAGGCGGTTACTATCCCTGGAAAGGCGAAGCACTGCTATCACTAGATAGAAGGATATACAGCAGACAACTGTGGATTCTTCCGTCTCTGAACACGACCACTGTGACCAGAAAAAAACAAAAAACATGCTAATGTCTCTGAGATGGGCTGCTGTCCCTTGAGAACTGGAGACCGCACGCCACTACTGTCTCTCATAAGAAACTGCTATCTGTAAAAAGGGAGTGAATTTAGCTGTCCCTTGAAAGAGGGATTTTACTCCCTGGTTAAAAGGCAAATGCTATTGACAATGGTGACGTTATGGTCTCTGCAGAGGAGTCAGGGCCAGATTAAGAGCCCAGTGGGCCTGGTGCTGACAATTATGACGGGCCTAATTACAGAATCATATCCACCAAAAACAGTAAAACACTCCCAAGCATCATGTATCTGATGGAGATGGTGCTGGAGAGAGAGAAAACAGCAGCTATACGAAAACACATACCCTAGGCTAATCTCTCTTTAATTTATGTTTTCAGCTTTCAAGTAAATACATAACCCCTAACAGCAGTGTCCAGTCAAGCAAGAAGTCAATGGGCACGGTAAAAGAGTGTGCCACTGACACAAATCACATAACCTGCCAAAAGGGGCAAACATGCCCAAAAAGAGGACATGTCTGCTCAAAGAATTAGAAGGCCAGCCTGGCATGAATGCATGTCAGGCTGCCTGCCAATCATGCAGCTGGCCAACTAAGGGCGTACTATACAGACAGCACCCTGAGCTTGGCATAAATGCATCTAATGATGCGCTCACTCAACGCTTTCTAAGGACTGTCCCCTAGCACTCGCTGGTCCACTTGTCTCCTTACTTTCTTACTAGCAGGCAGAAGCTCCTGGTATATGGTCTGGGACAGAGAAAGGCTGTATGTAGTGAGTGTAGAAGAAAGGGAACATGCCACAGTGTTAGAGAGACCAAAGTCAGCATTACCTTAAAGAATCACTATAGGGTCAGGAACACAAACATGAATTCATGACCCTATAGTGTTAACACCACCATCTAGCCCCCCTGGGTCCCTCATGCCTCCATACATATAGCAAAATCTTACTATATTCAAGCCTGAAGCTGTAACTCTGCATGCTGTTAGACTCATAAAAACAAGCAGTCTGCTGACATCATTAGAAGTGGTGGCCTGATCCAATCACAGTGCTTCCCCATAGGATTGGCTGAGACTGACAAAGAGGCAGATCAGGGTCAGAGCCAGCATGATTCAAACACAGCCCTGGCCAATCAGCATCTCCTTATATAGATGAATTTAATTAATGAATCTCTATGAGGAAAGTTCAGTGTCTGCATGCAGAGGGAGGAGACACTGAATGTTTGGATGCATTTTAGGCAGCCATGACCCAGGAAGGATCTCTAACAGTCATCTAAGGAGTGGCCAGTGAAGTTATCACTAGGATGTAATGTAAAGACTGCATTTTCTCTGAAAAGACAATGTTTACAGCAAAAAGCCTGACAGTAATGATTCTACTCACCAGAACAAATTCAATAAGCTGTAGTTGTTCTGGTGACTATAGTGTCCCTTTAACTATATTCATTGTCAGCCAGTCCACACAAGTTTTGTTCCCATACATCCCACTTAAGTTTCCATACTTAAGTAAGAGTATGTGAAAAGTAGTTAGGGTTGCCACCTTTCTTGGAAAAACAATTTGCATAATTAAATATGTATGGGTGACATCACATGATGTAAATCACAAGGAGTGACATAAGAGAAAATGCTGTAAAATCACCAAAAAACTACTTAGTTTGATTCTGCTGTATAGATGGATTCCTCCCAGTGCCCCCGTGTCTCCCAGTGCCCTCATGACTCAGTGCCCCCATGTGTCGATTACTCCAGGTCTCAGTGTTCCCATGTATCAGTGCCCCATGTCTCCCAGTGTCCCCTAGTGTCCTGTCCCCAGATCTCCCAGTGCTCCTATGTATCACAGTGTCTCAATTCCCCATGTCTCCCTGTGTCCCCATGTATCCCAGGGTCCCCATGTCACTAGGACATTAGGAAGACGGGGAGACCTGGGGACACGGGGAGACCTAGGGACACGGAGACACCAGTGACACTGGGAGACTAGGGGACTCTGGCTGGGACACATGGGGACAATGGGAAAATAGGGGACACTTTAAGACATGGGGACACAGACACTAGAGACACTGGCTTAGTGTCTCAGTGTCTGCCATAATGTCTCCCAGTACCCCTTAGTGTCTCAGTGTCTGCCATAATGTCTCTCAATGTCCCTTAGAGTCTCAGTGTCTGCCATAATGTCTCCCAGTGTCCCAGTGTCTGCCATAATGTCTCTCAGTGTCCCTTAGTGTCCCAGTGTCTGCCACAATGTCTCCCAGTGCCCTTTAGTGTCTCAGTGTCTGCCATAATGTCTCCCAATGTCCCTTAGTGTCTCAGTGTCTGCCATAATGTCTCTCAATGTCCCTTAGTGTCTCAGTGTCTGCCATAATGTCTCCCAATGTCCCTTAGTGTCCCAGTGTCTGCCATAATGTCTCTCAATGTCCCTTAGTGTCTCAGTGTCTGCCATAATGTCTCCCAATGTCCCTTAGTGTCTCAGTGTCTGCCATAATGTCTCCCAGTGTCCCTTAGTGTCTGCCATAATGTCTCCCATTGTCCCTTAGTGCCTCAGTATCTGCCATAATGTCTCCCAGTGTCCCTTAGTGTCTGCCATAATGTCTCCCATTGTCTCTTAATGTCTCAGTGTCTGCCATAATGTCTCCCAGTGTCCCTTATTGTCTCAGTGTATGTCTCCTTGCAGCCTTTCCCCCCATCCCTTACTTCCATGAGCTGTAGGCTGTCTCTGCAGGGTGGGAGTTGCTGTCTGGACTCTCTGTAGCTGCACCCCTGCAGATCAATGAGTATAGATAGGCAGGGAGAGATATGCTGGAACTTCCTATCCCTGCCTGTCTCCACATACAGCGACCCCTACTGGCCAGTGCTGGTATTGCATAGTAATCTCTTGTTTATACTGATAAAAATACCAGCATTTGCCAATAAAATAAAAGCCAGGTGGAATCCCTAAGAGTAGTGTGTGAAAAAAAGAAAAATGTAAAAAATCAATGGGCCTATTCCATGGGCCTGGGCCTGGAGCTGCAGCTCCATCAGCCCCTATGTTAATCCAGCCCTGAGAGGAGTACAGAAGTAGAGACTGTCTATGGATAGAAGAAGAAAAAAAACCAATAATTTCTTTTTTTGTCTGTCTTTTAAAGAATTTCACGACTTCTGTATTTATATTGTTGGGCCTAAACCCTCTATCTTCCTCCCACCTTTTCCTTTTGCGATACGTCTATGCCGATACCATGTTTGTGTTTAGCTCTGTACCCAACCATACATTTTCTGCTCCCAAAAGTTTTTTTTTTTAATTTCTGTTAAACGTTTTAATCCCATTTCTTGCTGAATTTAGTTTTTGTCTTTTATCCAATCTCTTTGCATTTTTTTCTGCTCTTGCTTGATCAAATTGTCTTTTCGGTTCTACTCTCTCTGTTTTAATTGTTGTTTTCCCATTTCTGCTCTCCTTTGTGTTTTATTTTTGTCTCTCCGCCTCCTCCCTCCTTCGCACTAACTCAATACTTACCTAGAATTCTTTGTTAATCACGCTCTCTGTATTTATATTCCTCATTTTACAATTGTTGATTTTTATTCCACAATCTCCCCTACTGGTCGTCTTCTGTTGTCTTACTCCTGTGCCCGACTCTCCCCATTGTTTTTTTAATAGTTTTCTCCTATTAGCAGTATACATGCTTTTGTGTCTGGGCACAGCAAAAGAAATCAAAGTGAATAGCTACACACCTGCACTCTTGTGCTACTGTTTGTGAAGATTCTCACTGCGCCCCCTGCTGGAATTACTGTATAGTAAGCTAACAAGGTATAGAACTTTTTTAGCATCTTACTAGCCCCAACTACACCACAGTAGTTGTAGGTGAATAGATCCTTTCTGAGTCATTAGACTACAAAGTCTGCTGCTTTCTTTTTTATCACTAGGCTATTTCACAATTAAACTACTCCCTTCCTCACCCCTAAAAGAAAATGTAGGACCACCTTGCAGTTTTTTAATAGAATAAAATGATATAACGCTGCTTAGCACAAGACAGACATGCAATGTTGTCACATTCATCTCCATTTTGTCCTTTTTTTTTTCCGAAGATAGATTTTTGATGAAGGAAAAGAACATCTATTACCAGCTATTGACTTGCACAGAATAACTAATGATTCTTAATTGGTGTAATTACAATACCAAGCATAAAATGCTTATATTTCATCAGTAGGCAAAATGCAGCTTCTGAATACAAATTAATTGGGGGGGGAGTAAAATTATTCCAAAATTATTTTACCCCGTTTGTTGTGGCTTGGAATTTGCCAGGATACAACGAGAAAGTTCTGAGTTTAGAAAGTTTATTTTCGGTAACATTTTTGGGTCGAAATTTGCATTAACTGCTAAACAAAATGACATGTGCATGTGACATTGTAATTATTCCAAGAAAGGAAACTTACATAAGGAGAATAGTTATAATAGTCAGGTTTTTGAACTTTTTTACAGGGATCCAGTTTATGAACATGCTACTAACTAGGGGACACATTCTTAAAGGGTTACTCCAAAGTATTTTTAATATTGATTTTTTTTTCTTCAGTTATCTAGTCTTATATTGGACTTTAACCGGCTGTCAGAAGTGAGTGGGGGCGGGTAGTACAGTAGACAGGACACATAGAATAGAATGTAGGG
Organism: Pelobates cultripes; assembly: GCA_933207985.1. NCBI lineage: Eukaryota > Metazoa > Chordata > Amphibia > Anura > Pelobatidae > Pelobates > Pelobates cultripes. The sequence goes on from OW240914.1 coordinate 318,809,307, forward strand.
AAGAGAATTAGAGGCACATTAGAGTGGCTGTCATTACGGAGGGAGCTGAACTGAGACACTGCAAGTAAATAAGCTAGTTATGCCTGTCGCCAGCACACAGTACGTGCTCACGACTTATGTCATTTTTGCACAGAACTAACAATTGGACTGCCTAAATCACTAATGCTATGGGTGGAACCAGACTCTGGCACAAAATTGAAGATATATCTGCACGTGCATTCTTTCAAACAGAAATGCTGCACACACAGATTGCTAGCTGCAGGACCACTTCTAAAGGTACAACTGGTCTGGGGGTTGGAGTAACCCTTTAAATAATAAAATTTTGCTCCGTGATGCATTCTCATAAAAAAACAAAAGAAAAACTGCTTCGTAAGACTAATAAAGCTTTTAGAGGAGTCTTTGACGTCAATTACTCTGAATTACCCTTTAACCTTAGCTAGAGCCAGCAAACTAAAAGAGGGCGCAAAATAATACTGAGAATGGACAACAACTGCGTTTCGCATCTGGACCACCATGGGATCGGTCTGATATGGAAATGGTTTAAGTTCTCCTTGTAATGGCACAAGAGCTAAAACCAGCATGAGAACTGAGCGTGCAATGAATGAATGGCAAACTATTTGAGTTTGGGTGGGAGTGGACATCTCTCACGCCTGCACTGGCACAGAAATGGTAAAGCTAGTCAATCACTCTGTCATTCCCTGCATTGTTGCACTGTAGAAATATTGTTAATAAAGAAAGAGTGTGTAGTGGGCACATAAAATAGTTATCTAATGGAGCTGGTATGGCTTATTATAGCACAGGAAGTGGTAATTTGGCTGCCTTGTTACATAAAATGTACAATAACTGATTATAGATCAGTTATTGTACATTGATACTGATCATTGTCAGGTTTTATTTAGCTGATTTATGAATGTGCTATGCGTCAGATCATATGAAAAGATTTCCAAATGAGATCCTTTCCTTTGAAGCCAGGCATCCAAGTGTGTTCTGGTCAGGTGTGAAACTTTGCAACCAAAAGACATTCATGTATATTTTTCCCCAAATCTGGTAACCATGTGCCTGTTGGTGTTCTAACACAGGCCTTGCATGCACTTCCTTTTGATATGCTAATGCTCAACTAGGAATCAGTAGACCAGGGGTGGGCTGGGAAGGGGGGCAGGGGGGCAGGGAGGCAGGCTGCCCTAAATCCAGGGGCCAGGGCCGTCGTTAACGAGGGGCAAACGGTGCAGCTGCCCCGAGCCCAGTTACTTCAGGGGGGCCCAAGGCAGATGCCCTGTGGGCCCCCTGCCCACAAACAGGATACTGACAAGCCCATCGGAATACTGAAAAATGTCCGGTGGGCAGCCACACCTGAAGTAATCAGGGGACCAGGCCCTTTGATAGTGCTCCAGACCGGGCCCCTAATTCTGTTTTTTTCCCCGCGGCCTGCTGGAAGGAAGTGAGGTCACATCATTTCCTCCCAAGTAACAGGGAGCCTCGTGGGAAGGACACACAGGAAGAGGAGGAGGAGAGGGCTGTGTATCTGGCTGGGGAGTAGGAGGCACACACAGAGCCTAGTTCCTCAAATTCCCATCAGCCTTGGCCATCCAGCTCCCACTGGACCCCAGGTAAGCAACCCTTCTGTACCCAAGACATTTTCTACTCTGAATCATAACGAAAATACAATAATACTAAACAAGAGGTGAATAATCGTGCCTCCTATTATACATATTCAGAATGTTAAGGGTATATCTTAGAAAAGAAGTCCAAACATGACTTAAAGGACCACTCTAGGCACCCAGACCACTTCAGCTTAATGAAGTGGTCTGGGTGCCATGTCCAGATAGGGTTAACCCATTTTTTTATAAACATAGCAGTTTCAGAGAAACTGCTATGTTTATAAATGGGTTAAGCCTTCCTTCAAAGCCTCTAGTGGCTGTCTCATTGACAGCCGCTAGAGGCATTTGCATGCTTCTCACTGTGAAAATCACAGTGAGAAGACGCCAGCGTCCATAGGAAAGCATTGTAAATGCTTTCCTATCGGACCGGCTGAATGCGCGCGAAGCTCCTGCCTCGCATGCGCATTCAGCTGAAGAGGAGGATCGGAGGCGGAGAGGAGGAGGAGAGTGCGTATTCAGCCGACGGGGAGGATCGGAGGAGGAGAGCTCCCCGCCCAGCGCTGGAAAAAGGTAAGTTTTAACCCCTTTCCCCTTTCCAGAGCCCGGCAGGAGGGGGTCCCTGAGGGTGGGGGCACCCTCAGGGCACTATAGAGCCAGGAAAACGAGTATGTTTTCCTGGCACTATAGTGGTCCTTTAAGCCATTTAGAAGAATTGAAAAAGTCACTTGTTCTAACTCCCAGACGGGTCTTATAAGATGTCTTTGGGTAAACTGTGACCGTACCACAGATGTAAAAATGATTTCTGTTCCAAGCGTAAGAGATAGAAACATTTTATAAACTCTTTTAAATAGATTGATGTTTAAATTGGTCAAAAGGTGACCCTGTACCTGTGAGGACTGACCCTAACAAACAAACCTAGGTTGAAACAAGGTAGTTATGCGTACTGGTCCTTAGAGTGACCGGGCTAGCACTGAGAAATAAGTCAGAACGTCTGCAAGCAGACACAAAATAAATATTAACAAGCCAAGGTTAGGGATAACAGAGGTACACAGAATCGAGAAACAAGCCAAGGTCAGCGTTACAGAGAGCAAGAATGGTCAAACAAGCCAAGGTCAGCGTTACAGAGAGCAAGAATGGTCATACAAGCCAAGGTCAGCGTTACAGAGAGCAAGAATGGTCAAACAAGCCAAGGTTAGAAAATGGGATAAGTACTATAAAATATAATGCACACAAAGCTCATTCAGGGCAAAGAACTAGGAACAACCAGGAAAGCCACGCAGCAAGGACGTAACACGACAGTATCTCCTTCTTAGAAACTTGAGATGGACACAAATGGTATAAAAGCTTTGACATATAAACGAGCCATTTACTTGCTGGGAGTCAAATCTAATTTGAGTGATTGGACATTTTTATTACAGATACACCCCATGAAAAGAAGACACAGTTCCATTTCTAGTAAAGTGAGTAACTTGGATTTTCTGTTAATTTTTCATTTTTATTTGTAACTGTTTGTTAATGCAAATCATTTGTTTTTAATGGCATTTGTATGCATGCAATGTGAACATTTCTGTTCATAATAAATATTCCTTTATTAAGTTTTGCCTTTGTCATTTGAAGAGACCTATTTAATAGTATTTTTAGATATTTTGCTAAATTGTGTTTTGTGGGTTCTGTAAATTTATTTGGTAGGTAACTGAAGGCGCCCATTTATAAATCTGATTGTTGGTGGTAGCTTTTAATACTAGTGTATGTTAAAGGATATTTGTTATCAGTATTTTTGGTCTAGTGCAAACAGTGATTTTGTTTTTATCCCTTTCACCCATAAAACCAGGACGTGGACACACTTGGAGTAATGTCGTCCGTGACACAATGTGCTGGTCGGTCTCCCTCAATAGCTGTAGTCAAAGTGTACTAGAAATTCTAGAACATTTTTATTCCTTCTCTTCTTCCTCTCTATTGTTCACTTCTAACTTGATCTGTGAATAAAACCAACATTTAAGGGCTGTCCCCTATCGACTAATCATCTTTTTCTTCTACCTCTTGTTGGACAGGAGATACAGCCCACATCATTGGGCAAACCATGTCCGCCATGGAAACTAAGCTACTATTTGACCCCTCAAAATTAACTTCTTCTCCATTCGGTCTCCTGGTTTGTTTGTTATTTGCGGCATGGCCAGAACTTCAAATTATCTAACAAAGGAAATGACTCATTCATTACTTGTTTCGTGATTTGTCCATATGGTGATTCGGACTATGGGATTCTGGATGAACCAACGATCACCCAAAATCCAGATAAAGCACAATTAAATTGAAACTTAACGCACAAGTCTAGTGGTTTGTGAGTATGAAACATCACTGTTCTAGTACCCAATTGTTTGTTTTATATTTGTGAAAATGACTCGCATGCACTTCCTTTTCTTGAAGGAATGACGCTTGATAAAACTTTAAAAATTAAAAATAAAATATTTATTTTTTTCTGTGCAGTTAACTTTTTTAAGTGCATCAAAATTAGATTTTAATTTAACATATTCCACATCGAAATCAGCTTTTAGCTGTAGTTATTGGGTAAATAGGAGTGGTAAATAGTAACTAGCAAGAGTTTTAGCACAAATAATATTTCGGGTTGGTAGTCAGCACCCCCTTCAAAGCAGACATCCCATGCCTGTCACCACAGCTGGACATAATTATTCAGCTGAACCAGTAATGAAATACAAGTGTATTATTACTAAAACTAAGGGCAAATAGTGTATCAGTGGAGGTACTTAAAGGAACACTACAGCATTAGGAATTCAAATCTGTATTCTTGAAACTATAGTGCCCCTCTCCCTAGTTAAATACAGGCCCCATATAACCTACCAGTTTACCATAAAATAAAGGGTCTACTTACCTTTATTTTAACTCTGCTATAGTTCAATACAGTGTTTGTAGGACAGCATCATATTAAATTCTTACCTATCTGCTTCCGTGTCACGTGACAAAGATTTAACGGTCAGTGCTGCAGAAGAGTCTCAAGTATGACAACCACTGAGATGGATTTAACCTTAAAATTGCAATATTTTACATTGCAGAGTTAAAAGGACAAGGAAGAGGTCTGGGTGACTATAGTGTCTCTTTAACAAGCTTTCCCTAGTTGGTTCTAGTTTAGCGTTAGAGCACAGTTTTAGGCAAAGACACGAGGGTCAGCTGTAGTGCCATGGCACCAGGCCCGGAGTGGTCATTGGGCACACCAGGCAAATGCCCAGTGGGCCGAGGCCGGCAGGGGAGATCACAGGATCTCACCCCCTGGTAAATGAAGGGCCCACTGTGTTCCATTACGGGCCGGTGGGAAGATCAAAGATCTCCCTCACCGGCCCATATGTAGTGTATTGCTGCCGCCGGCTGGGGGGGAGGGAGGGAGACAGAGAGGACCCGGCAGAGTTCTATGTTGCAGCTCCGCTGGGTTCCTCAAGCGAGTTGCACTGGCCATGCTCCAGGTCGCGCGAGACTGAACTCTAGCCCCACAGGCTAGAATTCACTCACCACTAGCAGCACGGTCCCCCCTCCCAGGCTAAAGCTAAGAAGGGGGATACACACACACACAGCAACCTCACTCACACACAGCACCCCTCACACACAGGACCCTCACACACACTGCACAACTCACACAAAGCACCCTCACCACACACACACACTACACAACTCACACATACATACTGCACCCACACACAGCATCCTCACACACACACACTGCACCCCTCACACACACTATACTCCTCACAAATACACACTACACATACACACTACACCCTTCACACATGCACACAGCAGCCCCCAAATACACTGCACCACTCACTCACACACACACACACACACACACACAATACAAACAAATATGTATATATACTACAGAACCCCTTACACACATACTGCACCCCTAAACACATTACATTTTAGACACACACTAGATCCCTTACCCAACTCTGGATCATCTACACATATACAAACACTAGATCCCCTACACACACACGTTGCACCAACTGCACACACACTACATGTCTGACATACACACTCTGGATCCCCTATGCACACACTAGATTCCTTGTAAGCAAACACATACTACATTCCCTAAACACACGCTCTCTGCAACCCCTACACACACACTCTCTACAACCCCTACACACACTACATCACTTATACAAACACACACTACAGCCTGTATGCACACACTCGCTACATCCCCTATACACACACTCTCTAAAGCACCTAGACACACATATATTACATTTGCTAGCACTGTGCAGAACAAATACAGGGCCTTTTTCTCATGCTAGAGCTCTTCAGCAGAACTCTGCACATGGTCTGCCCTGGATGAGCATTGAACCAACATAGTCACTTTGAGATGGGGTGTGCTTGTCATTGGGGTTGAAAAAAACACCCTATCAGGCCCTTTTCAGTGGGCCGCTGTCATTAAAAAAAATGCCCAGGCCGAATTTTTTTCCCAGTCCGGGCCTGCCTGGCACTCTCCCAAAGTAATTTGTTGACAATTTACCCATGTGCTGCATCTTGCTACTCCTATAAGACTGGATCGCAAATATTAGCTGAGAGCATTTAGCTGATACGCCTGGGATGCTATCGGTGGACAATTAGGGGGTGTTGGCATCACTTACGCTGCCCAAAGAGACAGAACCATCTGGAAAAGTGGTGGATTACCTGACAAATATGTATATTATTAATTCACCACAAGCTGACTGACAATTACGTAAGGTGGCCCCTGTTGCATGGTCCCAGTGTCTCTAGCCAAAAGCAGAAAACTAGGGACCAAATCCAGGACAAGACACTGTAATCAGCACTGTCCCGCTGGATCCCAGACAGTTGGGAAACATGGAGCAGTCCTGCATGGCCTTGCTTAGCTAGGGGGCTGCAGGTGCAGTCATCCCGCGTGATCATGATAAATTGTCGAATTGTTCTAAAAATTACAAATTACTCTGGGAGGGAGCCAAGGCACTGTAGTAGAGGACTGTAGTAGTTATGGTGCATGGAGTGTTCCTTTAATTCTCCATGATATTATGCCTGTTTGAGTAAATATTCTGGTCAACTAAGCTATTTTTTCTTCACAGAAGAGAATTAATTGTTCTCCTTGTTTTGTTTCTTCTCCCATCTCCATTCTTATCGTAGCTAAGAAATAATAAGATAAATATATGTGAAAACACAGCAAAGCGTTTACATGTACCTGAATGAGACACCTTTCTCTGGTTAAGTAATGGCAGCATTTTTAATGCGTAGATCTGTGTTCTGGAAAATAACCGTGGTCAGAGTCATTAACCTTCCTTAATATATTGTGTACTAACCAGCTGTTTTAATTAACTTGTGTCTTGCTTCTTCTGGAGAACCATTTACCCCTACTGACACCATACATTAAAATAAACACATTGCTTTAAATGATTGTTTGTACAATGAGAATTCGGGTCATTATTTCTTCCAGGGTATAAAATAACAGCCATTGCCTGTGAAAATTTATTACTTGTTCCTCGGATGTTGAACTTAAAATATATTTTCGATTTTTACAGCTTGGATAGGTCCAGCTTATAACAAACACAACTCTACACAATTGGAGTGGTCTGCAGTAATGTAAACGAGCATTTCAATTTCACGAAAAACCATTTGTGAAACTGAGCTATGTCAGGAGCAATAAACCATTTCTTTATAAAAGGCCACTGAATTTTTTTCCGGATCTAGGGAATTTATTAGCAATAAAAAAAAAAAAAAAAATATGAATCTGATGGCTGCATGTGATATTAAATGAATGGTTCATTCATTCATCCTGAACATGGAGTAATCTGGGGATGGTTTTCATTTACAGCTTCCCATTCTAAAATATTTGGTGTGTGTATTCCCACCATTGAGTGACACTTATTCCTCGTTTCCACTGAGCGGATCAGTTCGGGTCGGTACAGTTTGGAAGGGTTCGAATGGTGCAGCCTATTCTGGTGAGCGTTTCCACTGCAAGTCAGACCTTTAGGGGCCATGCAGGGTTTAGAAAAAATGCTCTTTCTGTCCACCAATCAATGGATTGTATAGTAGCTCCGCCCTAACCATACCGTACCATTTCCTATGGCCCTACATCTGAAGCAGGACCCTGAATGGTGCGGTACGGTTCGGTTGTATGGGCCACTTTTATAAAGGAAACACTCAAAATAGCAAACCGTACCGAACCGAACCAATCCGCTCAGTGGAAACGAGGCATTGTAGAACTATAAAGAAACAAAGCTTTCCTTTAACCCCTTAAGGACCAAACTTCTGGAATAAAAGGGAATCATGACATGTCACACATGTCATGTGTCCTTAAGGGGTTAAAGGGACACGCTAATGTTAAAGGACCACTATAGTGCCAGGAAAACATACTCGTTTTCCTGGCACTATAGTGCCCTGAGGGTGCCCCCACCCTCAGGGACCCCCTCCCGCCGGGCTCTGGGGAGAGGAAAGAGGTTAAACTTACCTTTTTTCCAGCGCCAGGCGGGGAGCTCTCCTCCTCCTCTCCGCCTCCGATCCTCCTCTTCGGCTGAATGCGCATGCGCGGCAGGAGCTTCGCGCGCATTCAGCCGGTCTCATAGGAAAGCATTTATAATGCTTTCCTATGGACGCTGGTGTCTTCTCACTGTGATTTTCACAGTGAGAAGCATGCAAACGCCTCTAGCGGCTGTCAATGAGACAGCCACTAGAGGCTTTAGAGGCTGGATTAATCCTATTATAAACATAGCAGTTTCTCTGAAACTGCTATGTATATAAAAAAAAAAAGGGTTAATCCTAGAGGGACCTGGCACCCAGACCACTTCATTAAGCTGAAGTGGTCTGGGTGCCTAGAGTGGTCCTTTAACAATGTGAGAGTGTCTGTGTTTTTTTTAGTTTAGGTTACAAGATATCCCTTTTAATATGGTTTTAAAAAAATCTATTACATTATCCTGTAATCCAGTACTAGGACAGTCTCTTTTCTGTAACCCAATCAGTTTATTGTGAGATTAATACTGATAATTTGTAATTCCATCCAATGTGTTTCATGGAGAAGTACTGCAGAACTACAACGCATGTATGGGAATTGTCACACTGTGCCAATTCAATGTTTCTCATAGAGAAGCACTATATCCAAAGCTTTTTTATGAGACAATAGAGGCTAATAGATTGCTTCTCAGAAATGGCAATGTTTTATATTGTTTGACAATTGGTAGATCATCAATGGTTTTGGTTCTTAGAATGTCCATTTGATAGTGGATACAATACTTCAAAATGAAAAAGATGAATAATACCCCAGGCCTCTCATAAATAAACTTAAAAGAAAAAAAAGTAACAAAATCTTGTGACTGGATAAGTGTTGAACCCCTTCACTATCGACCTTGAGTTATTACAGGTAGAAAGAATTGCTTTGTAAATCTCATTAAAATTTGAGTGGCCACAGCTACCTTTACCTCCAATATACTTGAACTGAGTGCCTCAGGCAACTATAGAATCTGACAGCTGCTGCTGTTAAGTTGGGATGCATGGTGATGTTTTTTTAAGACACCTGGCCTGATAAACTGTCAAGTTAGAACTGTATGTTATATCTCTGTTTACACTGCTCCATGTTAAAATAGAACTGTACTGTCACTTTAAACAGTAGTCTCACTGGATACAGTCACATGATTTAAATAAAGAAAAAATCCCCACAGTTCCTCTGGAAGACTACAGTATTGTATCTGTTATAATATTAATACACGAGTGTAATTGAGTTTTGTTTTGTTTTTGTTTTATAGATTTTCAATCCCAACCAGAGTATTACAGTAAAACAAGTATTACAGGATTACTTGTATAAATACACAAAAACGTTAGTAAAGATGACAAATTAAGTTAATACAGTGGGAAATCAGCTCTCACTGTGTACACCTCTAAGGATACTGTCACAGTCAGCTGTCACTGGATACTGTCACAGTCAGCTCTCACTGGATACAGTCGCAGTCAGCTGTCACTGGATTTAGCCACAGTCAGCTCTCACTGGATACAGTCGCAGTCAGCTGTCAATGGATTTAGCCACAGTCACCTCTCACTGGATACAGTCACAGTCTGCTCTTACTGGATTTAGCCACATTCTGCTCTCACTGGATACAGTCATAGTCAGCTCTCACTGGGTTTAGTCACAGTCAACTCTCACTGGATACAGTCACAGTCAGCTCTCACTGAATACAGTCACAGTTAGCTCTCACGGAATACAGTCACAGTTAGCTCTCATTTGGTTTAGCCACAGTCAGCTCTCACTGGGTTTAGCCACAGTCTGCTCTCACTGGACACAGTCACAGTCTGCTCTCACTAGATACAGTCACAGTCAGCTCTCACTGGATACAGTCACAGTCAGCTCTCACTGGATATGGGCACAGTCAGCTCTCACTGGATATAGTCACAGTCTGCTCTCACTGGATACAGTCACAGTCAACTCTCACTAAATACAGTCACATTTAGCTCTCACTGAATACAGTCACAGTTAGCTCTCATTGGGTTTAGCCACAGTCAGCTCTCACTGGGTTTAGCCACAGTCTGCTCTCACTGGATACAGTCACAGTCTGCTCTCACTAGATACAGTCACAGTCAGCTCTCACTGGATACAGTCACAGTTAGCTCACACTGTTTAAGGGCACAGTCAGCTCTCACTGGATACGGACACAACAGCTCTCACTGGATACAGTCATAGTCAGCTCTCAATGGATACAGCTCTCTTGTATAATCACAGACAACCATGAGTGGATAAAGCTAGGGCCGGATTAACATAGAGATATAGCTGATGCTCCAATCCCATCTCATAGAATAGGCCCTCTGAGGGTGGACGGGGCCTGAGCTTCATGGTGGCTGGCCGCACATCATGTCAGCTCCAAGCTTATTTCTCGAACTCAGCTAAATAATCAATTCCATGCTTGCAAAAATGCTACACTATGAGCCTTACCTGTTCCTTGAGCTGGCTGGGGTGTTTCGGATCAATCACTTTGCTTGCCACTATTGTAAACCTCGGAGGCATATCTTGCAGTCCCGTGCCCCCCCTTTGGACCGGTGGGGGTTATCTTGAACATCACTGGCCTATAACACGTTGTACAGGGGATCTTTGATACTGTACCTGCTCCAAATGGGATCACAGCTTGTTCAGTCAAGATGGCTTCATCTCTTCCTCATGGGGCTGAGCCTAAACAGCTCAGAAAGGAATGCCATACCCAAATTGAACATTCTCTGAGATCACTGGCTGAGCTATTTGACCACTTTTGGGCTACCTTGGCAACTCATCAAGCAACAGTGTTGCTTCAGCATCAGAAGAGAGTCTGGAGGAGTGTGGGCCATGTGGTGAGTGAGCCTCCCTCAATTATGTGCAAGTGCCTCCAGTTCCTAGCCCGCCTGGGCCGAGGGCCACTAGGAATGAGTCCCAACAGCATCATCCACATGTCTAGAGGACTGACTGCAGCAAGCGGTACTGCAACACCAGGTCCTTCTGTTTCCCCCCCATAGGGAAAGAACTGGAACTGTAAAAGCCTCCGAGTCTGTGGCTCAAGGATGCCAGCCTGTGTACCGGCCTGGGCTAGAGGGGTGCCCTGCGTTGCACCCATTCTACAGCTGCCTTCCACATCCTTAACATGTATGATATGTATTACCCGGACTTGGGCAATCGGCTAGACATGCGCCGGTTAACCTGGGCAGTACTTTTGTTACTTGTATTATGGGACTCTCCCATGTCTTGCTGACACCATATTGATTTCTCTGAGCCACTACAGTTCTTTCATGGTTACATTTACTGTGTACCTTCAATGTGTGCTTTTTCCTTTTGCAATGCCTAATCACATTCTAAGCTTTAAAGGACCACTATAGGCACCCAGACCACTTCAGCTTAATGAAGTGCTCTGGGTGCCAGGTCCAGATAGGATTAACCCTTTTTTTTTATAAACATAGCAGTTTCAGAGAAACTGCTATGTTTACACTGAGGGTTAATCCAGCCTCTAAAGCCTCTAGTGGCTGTCTCATTGACAGCTGCTAGAGGCGCTTGCGTGCTTCTCACTGTGAAAATCACAGTGAGAAGACGCCAGCATCCATAGGAAAGCATTGTGAATGCTTTCCTATGAGACTGGCTGAATGCGCGTGCGGCTCCTGCCGCTCATGCGCATTCAGCCGATGACGTTGCTAGGAAGAAGGAGAGGAGGAGGAAAGCTCCCCGCCCGGCGCTGGAGAAAGGTAAGTGTTTAACCCCTTCCTCTCCCCAGAGCCCGGCGGGAGGGGGACCCTGAGGGTGGGCGCACCGTCAGGGCACTATAGTGCCAGGAAAACAAGTATATTTTCCTGGCACTATAGTGGTCCTTTAAATAACATAGTACTGTATCAATATAATGCTAAGTGAACCAGTGGTTTCTTATTGTTGATAATTTCATCTCATGGATATTTGCCTCTCTCTACCTGTTCTTTTAGTTTAAGTTTAATCCCCCGAAATGTTTGCTCTTTTATCTATTATCTGTTTTTAACCCCTTCAGGACCGGACTGTTTTTGCGATGTTTGTATGTTAAGGACCAGAGCTATTACATATAACACTTTTGTGGTGTTTGTGTTTAGCTGTAATTTTCCGCTCTCTCATTTACTGTTCCGATACAAATTATATATTGTTTTTTTCAGGACAAAAAGGGCTTTCTTTACATACAATTATTTTTATCATGTCATATAATTTAATTTTAAAAAAATAATAAAATATGGTGAAAAATTTTAAAAGAAAAACAAGTTTTTTGACCTTTACTTAAAAAATCTTTTACTGATCTACAAAATCGAATGAAACAAACTGCTAGATTCAAAATTTTGTCCTGAGTTTAAAAACACCCAATGTTTACGTGTTTTTTTTTTTGCTTTTATTTGCAAAGATTCTGTTAGGTGTCACTGCCAAACAACACCCCAATATGTGTTCAGCAACATCTCCCGAGTACAGGGATACCCCCCATGTATAGGTGTGTCAGGTTGTTGGGGGGCTAAAAGGACACATTTTGCAGGTGCGCATATCAGTTTCCCAGCTTGGAATTTTTACATGTAGTCAACCTGCGCACATGTCCTATTTCGGACATTTTTGAAGCCGGCCAATGTATTTTACCCCCATCAAACCATATATTTTTGAAAAGTAGACACCCTAGGGTATTTCACATGGTGGTATTTTAACACTTTCCATGCACTAATTCTACCACCAGGCTTTGTCAAACATTGAGGTAGTAATTGCTTTTTTCACACACATTGTACTTTAGGCATGAATTAACAGATCCTGTTATGTGTCACTGCAAAACAACATGCCAATATGTGTTCAGCAACATCTCCTGAGTACAGTGATACCACCCATGCATAGGTGTGTTGGGTTGTTTGTGGGCTAAAAGGCCACGTTTGGCAGATGCGCATATCAGTTTCCCAACTTGGAATTTTGACATCAAGCTGCGCCCATGTCCCATTTGAGCCAATGTATTTTACCCCACATCAAACCATATATTTTTGAAAAGTAGACAACCCAGGGTATTTTAAATGGTGGTATTTTAACACTTTTCATGCACTGAATTCTACCACCAGCCTTTGTCAATTTTTTGGGTAGTAATCTTTTTTTGTTTCTTTGTCACACACATTGTACTTTAGGCATGAACTAACAGGTCCTGTTATGTGTCACTGCCAAACAACACCCCAATATGTTTAGCAACATCTCCCGAGTACAGTGATACCCCCCATGTATAGGGTTGCTGGGTTGTTTGAGGGCCAAAAGGCAACAATCAGAACTTGTGCATGTCAGTTTTTCAACTTGATAGATAGGTATGCTTGGTCTATCTTCAGTTTGACATATTTTGCAGCCCCCAGTTAATCATGAAGTATATATAGTATATATTTTTATAAAGTAGACATCAAAGGTTATAAAAGATGGGGTGTTTTGACTTCTTTCCCCCAACCATTTGGCCCCCCCAAAAAACAGAGAAAGTGTAGTGGTAATTTTTAAATTCTGTTTTTTTTTTGTTTGTTTTTTGACAATCTTTATTTATGTATTCAGTTTTTCAATTTTAAAAGGAGGGGTGTACAGAAGGAAAAAGGGTGGGAAGTCAAACAGTTATTTGTAGTGCACCAATGCAGTGATAGATATCCATAATAGTATAACAATACCTATTTCCGTGTTTACAGATCACACAGTAGTTGAGAGCTGTGGGTATGCCCATTATCTAGCGCAATTCGACCTGTTCTGTATCTGTGAGTGTCCTATGTCTTTGATATTCTCATACCCCCAACCATTTGGGACTTCTTGCAGCTTCTTGCAGCTCAGGGGCAGGTATGCAGAGGCTGTATGTGTGGGTGGGTCTGCTTGTGGCGGGGCTTCCCGGCAGGTTTGTTTAGGGCTTTTCAAATATTGTGGATGGGGTAACCTGACCCGCCCCACCTGTGTCCAGGTGCACGTACCCTGTAAGAAACGTCCTTTTCTGTGGTTGGGGGGGCATGAGTAAGAGATATGTCCCGTGGGTGTGCGAGCCCAGCGGGGGGTATTGCATGTGTGTTGTTGGGTTGCTTCTGGGGCTAAAAGCAGTGGGGTCTATTGTGCGGTGAACCTTGCTTATGCGCCATTAGATTTTTAGGCGTTTAGGGTATCTTGTGTGTTTCTGTCCCTTAATATCGCTTTTGTGGGTTCTATCTACTGTCCCTCTATGGTTCCGTGTTTGGTATGGTATGTCTGCACATGTTCTCTTGGATTGAATGTCTCAGTCTAGTACGTGGTGTGGGGTGGTCTGGTCAAGGAGTAGTCAAGAGGGTGAGGGGGTTATATGGGGTGGGGTGGCGGGAGCAGTCTAGCTGGGAAAAAGAGGAAGCAAGATTAGGAGCAAGGCAGGAGAGGGCATCATTTCCTTATCGGAGCGTAGTTTTTCATGAGGCTGAGCCTGCTGCCGCGGTGTATAGGATCCAGGGGGTCCAGGTTAGGTGGCATTTCTCCGAGTGGCCACGGAGGGCTGCTGTCATGGACTCCATGGAATGTATTTCTCCCACTCTATCCGCCCATTGTTGGAAGGTGGGGGCGGTCGGTCTTTTCCACAGGGTGGGTATCAGTGATTTAGCTGCAGTCAATAGGTGTCTAGTGAGGGATTTTTTGTATGTTTGCAGTGAAATGCTGGTATGATGTAGTAGCATGGGTAGGGGTTGAAGTGAGAGCTCAGGGTCCGATATCTCCCGTATTTTGGTGTTTACCATCTCCCAAAATGGGATGATGGCTGGGCAGGTCCACCATATGTGGATCATGGTGCCTCTCTCTGCTCCGCATCTCCAGCATTTTACGTCATTGTCTGGGTTCATGCGATGTAGTATGTCAGGGGTTCGGTACCAGGTGGTTAGTAGCTTATAGCTCATCTCCTGAAATTTTGAGCTAATAGAACTTTTGTGTGTGAGTAGGAATATTTTATCCCATTCACGAGCTTCAAGTACCTCCCCTGTCTCTCTCTCCCATCTGGCGATGTATTTCGGTGGTGGTCTATTCTCACCCTCCAAAAGCAGTGCGTATAGCGTTGAGATCCCTCTCTCGATGTGTTGTCTACTGATGCATATTTTTTCTCGGTGGAATTGTTGTTTGGCTGTTGCGGAGTTGTAGAAGGATTTGACCTGGTGATATCTGAACCGGTCGAGCATCGTTGGTGCAGTATCAGGGATTAGTTCGGGTAGGGTTTTTAGGGTGCCGTTGTTGCACCATTGGCGTATATAGGACCAATCTGACCGGCCGAAGTTTCTTAGGTCTGCGGGTGACAGTCCTCCTCCGATGTCTGGGTTATGGGTGAAGGGTGTGAGCGGGTTGCTATGTGTCGTCAGCTGGTAGGGGAATCGGAGAGCGCACCATACTTTTAGGGTTGCGACTATCAGAGGATTGCCAGTGTTGAGGGCGTTCGGTGTAATTCCCGTCCTCCATAGTTCCGAGGGTATTTTCCCCTCGGCCTGAGCTAATTCTGCCCGCACCCATAGTTTCTCTGTCGGATGCGAGTGCCGGTCAGAGACCCTCAGCAAATGGGTTGCTCGGTAGTAGCCAATGATCGAGGGGAGTCCCGCTCCCCCCTGCAATTTGGGTAGCACCAATTGGAGCCTGCTGATTCTTGGTGTAAATTCTGGTTTTTATGCACACGTCATCGGGTTTCGTGTTACTGCCAGAAAACTTGTTAGACCAAATGTGCAGGTAGCAAATGTACATTTAGCAGCAATCTTTAAACTGACTCCTGCAAATAGAATCTAACTGGAGATTTGGGGGAAGGAAACTGAGTAACAAAAAATGGCTGCTTTCCAAAGAAACAAAAAATTCAATAAAAATTCAGGAACACTTCTTACAACTGTTCTGTGTGGTACAGCTTGAAACATGTTCCTACACACAGTCCTGGTTTCGAAGGGCAATCAGGACAGTGAAAAGGGGTGTCTGTCCTTTTCACGTTTTTAAAATAGACCCAGCAACGTTTCTGGGGGGGGTTTTTCTAGCAGTTGGCGGTAACTTAAAAATAAAATGCCTGGACTCAGCTTGCACTGTTGTTGGAACTTGTCCATCTCCATAAATTGTTAAAGAAATTATTTTCAACTGAAATTGGAGAAAGGTGGTTTTCCCTGGATTATTTTTTTTAAAAAAAAGCAAAAATTAGTTGTGGGTTGCTATTTGCATCAGATAGATAGCCACCTTTTTATACCATGCTTTGTTTTTTTGTAAAATAAGATATGGCTGCATCAGCTGATCAGCCAAATCAACACCACCCATGTACTTATTATACGCCCGGATGCAAACCGGTTTGGACTCTACTCTGCCCCGGACAGAGACGTCTGACATGCGTTCGTCATAGATGGTGGTTAGCATGTTGACATCCTTCCTGTCCCTAAATTTTAGTGCAAGCACTTCAGCTTTGTGAAGTGCTTTACATTCGCCTTTTTTTAATTTTGCCTCTATAAGAGATCGTGGAAAGTCCTTGGAATTTTTTCTGGCAGTGCCGCAGGCCAGTGTCTGTAAACCATAAAGTGTTTTAAACAGACGGAAAATTATCCACATAAAGGTGGTAACCTTTATTAAACAAGGGGTTTAGTAGGTCCCATACAAGTTTCCCACTTGTCCCCAGGGAGTCAGGACAGCCAGGAGGGTCCAGTTGACCATCTTTCCCCTCATATACAGGAAAGGCAAACTTGTATCCGCTTTCGCTCTCTCGCACAGTTTGTACAGTTTTATGTCATACCTAGAGCGCTAAGAGGGGATGTATTGTCTGAACCCTCATCTCCCTTTGTATTTCATTAGAGATTCATCTATGGATAAATTTTGTTGGGGGGTATAAACATCCGAAAATTTGTCCTGAAAATGGTCTAGCAGTGGGCGTATTTTATGAAGCCTATCGTATTGGGGATGATTTCTAGGGTGACAGAGGGTATTGTCACTGAAATGTAAAAATCTCAGCAGTAACTCGTATCTGGCTCTAGGCATGGTTTGGGAGAATACTGGACTAGACATTATTGGGCTGGTGCTCCAGTTTGAACAAATCAATGGCTTCTCTATAATCTCCATGAGCATTGTAAGCGCCCAGAATTTTTTAAGCTCTGGGACACCTGTGGGATGCCAGTCATGCTCCCTGACTGTATAGCTACCTGGATTGTTATCAATAAATTGGGTAGCATACAAGTTAGTCTGGGAAGCAATCTCCTCCCAGATGATATCCCCTAAAAATAGTTCTACATATTGCATTGGGGAGAAGCCATCCACATTAAGATTAATGCCTGCGTTGGCACTAAAAGGGGGGACGTTGGGCTCGTCTAACTGTGGAGGCAGAGGCGGCTCTCTAATTAGGCGGTTTAGGCGGCCGCCTAAGGCCTCGCGCTGTGTGGGGCCTCGCGGCCGCCTAAACCACCATAGGGCAGACTGACATGTCGGGTCCTCGAGGACCCGACACAGGAGGGGGCCCGGCGGCTTGCCCTTTGTGCCGCCGGGTGCGAGGCCCCTCCTGTCAGTCTGCCCGGGGAGAGCCGGCCTCAGTCTGCAGCTCCGCCGGGTGTGAGCTGCAGACTGAGGTGTCTCGCGCTCTCCAGCCAATCAGAGCGTTGCCGCGGGTTACCACGGCAACGCTCTGAAAGGAGATCGCGAGACAACCCCCATGTGGTCTGCAGCTCTGCATCCGGCGGAGCTGCAGACCGGAAAGCCCACTGGACCACCAGGGAGTCTGAGTGCCACCACTGGACCACCAGGGAGTCTGAGTGCCACCACTGGACCACCAGGGAAAAAGGTACCTGCCACCCCACCAGTCACCCCCCCTCACCCTGCCACCCCACCTGTCACCCTGCCACCCCATCTGTCACCCTGCCACCCCACCTGTCACCCTGCC